>OX344794.1:49207672-50407672 GCA_947034925.1 Eudemis profundana
CTTGTGTGCTACTTGGGAAGACAACCAAGTAGTACGACTTCGGTCGTTTAGGAGCGCGCGACACGTATTTACACAGACGCACGACGCGCGTCTGTGTGAGTGAACGCCATACTGTGACAGTCGCGCGCAGTCGCAAATGCTTGCCTGTGGTGCGTCCGTACACGGCGCGCACACATGCGCGCTCCCGATGTACCTTTCGTTCGGAGAAAAACTACCGTATACCGTGACAGTGGGACGAATAATTACCTACCTACAGGCTGTTGATAATGATGAGTGTGCTAGAGGAACTGTATCATTTTTAGTCGCGATTTCTCAATAAGCGAGGTATTCATTAAAAACAAATTCAAAACTTGTCAGAGCCTTTAACTGTGATAAATTTACTTTTAAGCCAAGTTCCGAAGCCTCTTTCCAATAAATTGCTCCCTCAGCGATCCGAAGACTTGTCTTACGACGAATAACTGTCCGGAAAGTCTTTGTTTTACCGCTCAGGTTGGAATTTTGAATAACTCCAATTCGATTAGTAATTAAAGCATCGATAGGCTTGTCCTGATTTTGGTTACATAGTCCGCAGCGGCCTATACTCTGTAAAGACAAAAGGAGTAGGATAGGGTAGGATATGCGGTATCTTAACACGCTACATATTCTATTATAGGTAATTTATACCTTAAATACTACCCTTTATAGGTTTTTATAAGCCAGACGAACTTGTAAGTTTTACTGAGTGCTGCAAAAATCGGACCAGGTAGAGCCGTGGCGTTCCGTGGGATCGAACCAGGTTGCTTGGCCCGACCACCTTGAGATGGTTGGGCTAGGACCTGGAATCGAACCAGGTCGCTAGTCCCGGACCATCAGACATATCAAAGAGCTACTTGCAGAAATAAATTATTTTGACAGCGATTTTTCCGGGGTGTGAGCGACCGGAAAACCTCATCATTCAGAGGCAGTGGGGTGATTTGTTGAGTAAACGGGCGTATAACTCATTGTTGGGGGGTGCTGCTGGATCAGATTTGGCCCGTCTCAAAGCCCTCGCACAGGCAGAGTCCGGGGCTTGGCTGCACGCTCTGCCATCGCCTCAATTGGGGACTTTCTTAGACAATGACTCTCTTAGAATAGGTTAGGTGCTAGGGTGTGTGAAGCCCATCGTTGTTGTTGTGGGGCTATGGTGGAGGAAAATGGTCATCATGGTCTCAGTTGTCAAAGGTGCGCAGGCCGTTTCCCGAGGCATCATTCAATTAATGAAATCATCCGGCGGGCCATGGTATCGGTGAATGTGCCATGTGTTTTGGAGCCACCAGGATTGAGTCGCACGGATGGTAACGGCCCGATGGCCTGGCACTGGTTCCTTGGCGGAGAGGGCGTTGTCTTTTGTGGGATGCAACGTGTGTCAGCACATTTGCTGCATCCCATTTGAGGCAGACCTCGCGGTATGTGGGCTCAGCAGCAGAGAATGCTGCTAAATTAAAGCACACTAAGTATTCCGCCTTGGAGTCAGCCTATGATTTTGTGCCGGTAGCGGTCGAAACAGCGGGACTTCGGGGCGCGGAGGCTCGCAACCTCTTTGTGGAGTTGGGACGTCGTTTACGTGAGAGGGGCTGTGATCCTCGCTCCGGATCGTATTTGGTTCAACAGGTCTCATTAGCTGTTCAGCGGGGGAATGCTGCTAGCATTATGGGGACCTTTGAGCCGGGTGCGGTGCGGGGCGGAGTATTTTAAAGGGGAGGCAGTGTTGACGAAGCGTGTTGCGGATTTGTATTTTGTTTAGGTTAAGGTCCATTGTTATTATTGACGAGCCGTGTTGGGGATATTATTTTGTACCTATACATTAGAAGTTGACGAAGCATGTTGCGGATTTTTTTTATTGTAGATTGGCTCAATAAATTATTTTATATTTTTTTATATTTATGTAGTTCTATTACTTATTCTGTTATTAAGGTAAAAGACAATATGCAGTCAGTTTCGGCTCGTCCAGAAATCATGTAATCAAATTGGCCAGGTTTTGTATAATCCCCCTCCCCGCCCATAGACGATCACATGATTTCTGGACGAGCCCTTACAGCCAGTGAAGAACGGAGCTAGGTAAAATACTGAACTAAAGCACCTGTTGCATGTAGTAGTGTACGGAATTTATATGTGGAACTAATGTCCTTTTTCTAAAACGGAACATCAAACTATATATACGGACATGTTACTTTTATTACTTTTTTTGACACTGCTACTCAATAATTGCCTTCGATTTCCGAGATCATCACTGAATGTAGTACAACAACTAATAAAACTGGCCAAGAGCATGTCGGACCATGCTCAGTGTAGGGTTCCATAGCCGTAACTATAAGGTAAAAAATACGATGTAAAAAAAGTACAACAACAAAAGAGCGTATCTTCATAGCAATTACGTCCTTTTGTTGAGAAGCGCAGTTTATCGGATTAACTCAAAAACGGTACATTCGATTTTGTTGAAAATAATTTTCGTTGAAAGTATTAATTAAGTGTTACCTTCGTGATTTTTTTCATACTTTTCGGGCGCACGGTTTAGAAAATAGAGGGGGGGGGGGGGGGACACAATTTACACAACTTTCGGAGCGATTATTTCCAAATACATTCACTTAATCAAAAACATTACTTAGGAACCTTATAGTGTTTTTTAAAGAGCTGTCGAACTATGTACCACATATATTTGCTGAAAAAAAAAATTACTGTCTTTAACATGTATGGAGTGCCCCCCCTAAAAATATTTATTTTAATTATTTATATACCAAACTAAGTAGCGGCTCATAAAAGACACCTATATTCCAAATTTCCTCAATATCCATCATGTAGTTTTTGAGTAAAATGCCTGTGACATACGGACAGACAGACAGACAGACAGGCGGACGGACATGACGAAACTATAAGGGTTCCGTTTTTGCCATTTTGGCTACGGAACCCTAAAAAGGGGTATAAACTAGAAACTTGCCTTTTTGGTGTTTTTTGCTCTACTGTGATACGGAACGTTCGTCGTTTTTTAAATAAAATTATTATCACTGACAAGCTGGACGTTAAATTGCTGAATATCATCGTAAATGTTTTTTACATACTTAAAAGAAGCGATTGCAATCCCTAGTTTCAAGTACCTACCAGGTACTAAGGGTACAATTTTGACCTTCCAACACTTACTTATTTAGAAGGTCGAATGCTCTCGTCCGCCCCTTTCACGAATAATTGCGTAGTACCTACCGCCCGTTTCGGCGGTTCTCAGTAATTAGAGCGCCGCGTGACGCCAGCAGATACATTAAGATCCATTATAACGTCCCGAAACGGGAAATGCTCGTAATACTAGGTAAAAATACTAGACCCATACTTGGTATGACATACTAGGTATAAATACTTCAATACTAGGTACTCAACTAACGGCATGCGGAGAGACGCCGGTGGGTTTTTAGTGGGTATGCTCCTCCCCCCTCTGACTAGCAGAGGGTGTGCGAGAGGAGTGAGCCCCACATAACCCCCCCAACCAACATCTGGCCTCCCTAGGCCCGGGGGTATGCGTAATGCATTTTCCCACTGCAAAAAAAAAAGGTATAAATACTAGGGTAAATACTTGGAATTCCGAATTACTAGGTACAAATACTCCGTGATACTGGGTGAAATATTTGCAGATCGGAGTTCACTGTACTGTTTTTGTTGTAAATTGCATGGATACTAACAACATGTTTAATTACTGCTCTGCCTCGAGCTTAATTGGGAACATATAATTATCGATGTCTGTGATGGCAATTAAGTAGATAGTTATAGGAGCAAATATTCCGATGGTAAAATAACACATAAGTAATTTGCTTTAAAATATAATTAACCGATATGCAGCGAGGAAATGCTGCCAGCATCATCGGTACCGTATCGCAGGCCCAGTATTAGCAGAATTTTACATCGCGCGCTTGAATGTGTGCGCGCCGTGTACGAACGCAATACAAGCAAAGAAATGAGAATGTGTAAGAATGCTTCAGTATGGATCGCACTCACACAGACGCGTGTGTGTCGAACATTAATTATTAAACGGCCGAAGTCGGACTACTTGTTTGTCTTTGTACTTTGACCCTACTGAGCAATTTACCAATTCCCATAAGAAATTCACCTAGAGCAGAGTACGTGTCTGGGTGAAATAATTATGATGATGACGACATCACGTCGGAATGTCCTTTACGACGTTTGTTTGTGTGGGTCACTGCTGTCGTCGGCCAACCGTCAGAAGCCCGCGATGTCGTTGTTTAGTCTACAACGCGCCTTTGAAGATAATTTAGTAAATCAGTTATAGACTTGCTAACCTAATTCTCTTTTACGGGACCTCATTCCTGATACTAACTGAAGATTCCTAATAAATTGTTTTTCTGCCCTCCGGCCGGAAAGCGTCACCTTGTCGGCCGCTGCGCTAAACGAAGATGCCGCTTTCTGGCTCCGTCAAACAGAAAAATAGTATACAAACCTTAGCCAGTAAACAAGAAAGCCTCAGATCACATGTTTGTCGTCCTCGGCTTCGCCTCAGCCGACAATTACATGTGATATGAGATATTTCTTACTTTACTGGCCTTGGTAATTGGTATGTAATGTACTATTATCTCTTCTCTTCTTAGTCGGTCCCTTAAATAAAAAAAATAAAAACGTTTCGGACAGGATTCGAAACATGCATCTTCAACGACTCTCCAGGCCATTACCGTCAACCACCGAAATCTTTGCCTAGTCGATTTCATAAAGTTCGTCTGGAACATACTTCCCATAAAACTATTCAATATCAAGTATCTATTCATCATCATCATCACATCAGCCGAAAGATATACACTGCTGGACATAGGCCTTCCCCAAGGATCTCCACCACTGTCGGCATTGTGCTGCTCGCATCCAGCGGTTTCCCGCGATTTTCACCAGATCGTCGCCCCACCTTGTGGGAGGCCAACGCTTCGTCTTCCAGTACGTGGTCCCCACTCCAGAAATTTAACGCCCCAACGGCCCATTGCCATTAAAGGTTTGCAATCCGATGCTCCGAGTAATTTCTCTCCGAGATCGACTCGGAAACGAGGAGATACGTAAAAGAACTAGTTTTCTTCATTACTTGTATTAGTAAAAACTAATTATCGACTTGAGGTTTTTCACTAGTACGCGTCTCAAAAGTGGCTGAACACATTTCTGTGGCTCTAGTGAAAAAGGGGTACACGTCAAAGGACCCCGCAGCAAACTTAGGTAAAAAGTGGTTTCACTCAAATCTCACTAAATTTTACTATGACGTAGATTCAACTGTCCTGATTATTTTTTTATGAAGGCACAATTCTCTCAGATGTATAATTTTTGAAATAATCAAGCATATTTTTTTTATTTACGCGACTTGTTTTCTAAATTCGATATACATAATTATACGAAATGATACGCACTGACAGACTGACAGTTACTGACGTAATGAAGCGACAGGATTATTGCAGACATAGCAAGGATTTCTTACTGCCGTCATGTGTTGTAAGTATTTTTCTTAATTTTATTCACGTGCTTATAATAACGTAATTATCAAACATAAAATATGAACTTTGTAATGTTTCTGTCAAATTAACTATGTTACGGACGACATGCATAACAGAGCAAAAAGGAGGAATTACGTAAAACATATATTTTGTATATAACAATTCAATTGATTATTTCAGAAAGAATACACCTGAGAGAGTTGTACCCTTATAAAAACATAATCGGGAGAGTTGAATCTACATCATAGTAAAATTTAGTGACATTTGACTGAAACCACTTTTTCCCTAAGTTTGCTGCGGGGTCCTTTATACCAGGACCAAAAGGTCACAACTCTATAGTATGACTTAAGCTCTTTTGTTAAATGTGACTTGTACCCCTTTTCACTGGAGTCCAAATCTGTGGGTCCAGTGACTGGACCCACAGATTTGTATCGTGGCATAGTACTAAAGCGTCCAGCTACTTTTGAGGCCGACTTTAAGTAAAGTAGTATATAATATACCTTCGTATATTACATTATATTGTATACTGTATGTATATATCGTACGTATATTTGTAGATTCACCTTAAGTTTTCCCACTGACGCTAGAGGCCCTGCACCAAGTTAATAATGTTTCTGTTTAGCCCACTGGTTGACTGGTCCGCCAATTATACTATTTGTATTGTGCTATAAAGATTAAATAAAGAAATTGTTTTTATGCCCCACCTGGCCATAAAGTGGCTTTTTCCGCACGCTGCGCGTACGGAAAAAACCGCTTTCTGGCCAAGTGTAGACATAAAATGATGTACACAACACGGGAGGTAATAAAGAAAGCCCTCAATCGCATATTTACGTCCCTTGCTTGCAGCTCGCGCCGCAAACATCTGCGATCTCGGCCTTTATTTGTATTACCATCCTAGTTGTGTAATGTACTATACATACGAGTATATGCAGCTTGTCCAAGAGTAACTTTATAAAATCAACTTGCGAGTTCATAAAGTTCCTCTGAAGTGAGATACCAAAGTAGCGAGTCTTGATGGTAGTAAAACATCGTAGGTATTCGTGTTAAAATCTGTTAGACAGCGAGCTGCAACAAGCAGCAAAAGCCAACAAGGCAAATATGCTGTGCCGGCGTAAATACCAATTATGAGGCTACACAAGCTTGCCTACGAGTACAATCACAAAACAACAAGCGCAAGTTAATCGCATGTTTAAAGCCCGGCTCTCCGGCTGCATGAGGTGTTCAGGAACAGTTTAAAGCGCCCCCGAGACGGTCAAACGGTTTGACTCAAACACGTAGATTTTGGTTTGTCTCAAACTATTTTGATCGTTTACAAAGGTGGTTTGAACGGTTTGTCAAACATAAATATGGGTTTGAAGCCTGTTTGATGAAATTTCATATTTTTGTTGTGTTTGACGCGCCGTTTGGCTTCGAGATCGAATCAGGAACGAGGAGATCCGTAGAAGAACTAAGGTTACCGATATAGCTCAACGCATTGCAAACCTTAAGTGGCAATGGGCAGGGCACATTGCTCGCAGAACTGATGGCCGTTGGGGTGGTAAGGTTCTCGAGTGGCGACCACGTACCGGAAGACGAAGTGTTGGCAGGCCTCCCACAAGGTGGACCGACGATCTGGTGAAAACCGCGGGAAGCCGCTGGATAATAGCAGCACAAAGCCGACAATCGTGGAGATCCTTGGGGAAGGCCTATGTCCAGCAGTGGACGTCTTTTGGCTGAAATGATGATGATGATGACGCGCCGTTTGATCGTGTTCCGACGCGTTTGAACAAACTCGGCTTAGTTTTGTGGTGGATTTCGTAGTATGACACAATTCTAATCATGGCGGTGTACCGAACCAAGCTGCGCAGTGCCGTTTGATAACCGTTCAAACCGACATCAAACGGTTTCATGAAACACGTGGGCGATTCTCCGAGCGTTTTAACCGCGCGGTTTGACAATCATTATTGTCCGACGATTATTTACTATAAGGAAAGGACAAATCTTGACAATTTTGATAAAACTAGACTTAAGCTCGGGACTGTTTTTTGGTTTCATAAAAAGTTAACTCTAGGCATCGTTTTATTGGACAATATTTACTGAGACAATAATGACGAAAATAAAACGCCGTAAAAACGCTGAATATTCGCCCACGTAAGGTTTGAATCAAACCATTTGACCGTCTCGGGGGCGCTTTATAGCAGGAATTTTCCTTCCTACAAAAGGTACATGGCGCGCTTGAATGTGTGCGCGCCGTGTACGAACGCACTACAAGCAAAGATTAAAGAATGTGTTTTAAATGTTATAATGATACAGGCGTGCTATTGCGCGTCTGTGTGAATACGTGTCGCGCTCTTAAACAGCCGAAGTTGGACTACTTGTTCGTCTTTATACTTTGGTTCGGGGTTCGTTTCCACTGATGGTGTGACGGTCATGCGGCGGGAAAACCACTCGGCTTAGTGAGTATTTGGGTCTGACCGGGAGCTCCACATACCTGACTCCCCGACCGGGCGGAATACAATAATGCATTTTACCATAAAACTGCAATAACTGCCCGCTACGCGTGCGGAAAATCTCACTTCATAGCCTGGGGAGACGTAAAATTTTGTATTTACCACGGGCGGCAATAAAGAAAGCCTCAATTCGCATATTTATGTCAAATACCTGTGATCTGAGACATTCTTTGTTTTACCGCCCGTTTAAGTAATGAACTATTCTCTCTGAGTCTCATTGTTTTTGAACTGCTCAAATGGCATTCTCGAAGTTCCGTAACTCGCCCGTGAAGTGGTGGGTTAACAAGTGTAGTTTGCACCTTCCACATATTCCAGGTCCCGATGTTGTCGAGCCAACACTGGAACCATTGCACAAGAGGCTGGTTTACCCGGCGCCTTAAAAACTTCCTGTTTGATCCAGTCGACGACATCCCAACGGCAGTTCGAAATTAGTGTCGTGTTTGCATAAACTAAAGTTCAGAATGCGTTGCGGCTTTTAGTCATTGCCAAAACGCGTTTTTGTCGAATACCGACACGAATTTCGGGTTTTGGACGTTTTGCAAAACCAGAACGCATCGTGGGCGTTTTTTTTCGTGCAATGAGCGTTTTCGGTCTTTGAGCCTATTAGCCTAACGTATATATTTATTTAATAGGTTATAGGTTTGTTTAACCGGACTATTTTTCTGCAAGTCGGCGTCAGATTAAGCATATATTATGCTTAATTTATTTTCAAACCGTTACTTTTTGGAAAAGTCTTGTACAAACACATTCTTTGTACTATTTTATTATACTAATATGTATAAATAGATAAATATATCACAGAGATTATAGACTCGTCCTGTTCCAGAAAAAAAAACTTATTAGACTAAACACTTAATGTGCAATATCATAGCTATTATATTTTTCGAGTCCAAACGGCTCACAAGTGTATTTTTTGTAAGTAGGTATGTGCGTACTGTTAAATTTCACTTTGTTCAGTGAAGTGCAAAGTGGACACGAGGTTAGATAACAGTTGTATTTGATCGTAACAACAGTTAGATAGTCTGCGCCGTAATCCGGGCGTCTCAAAACTTTAGTTATCCCCAGGGTATACTCCTCATGTAACAAAGTTCTCATTTTTATAAGCTCCCATAGCTTGTCCAAAGTTATCACGTTAACTTCGACTCGTTAGATAAAGCATATTACCATGTAATGGAGTCAACAAAGGTCGGTTGTCACAAGTTTTAAGCGGCTTTCCAGCTCACCTATTCAACTACATTTAGACGAAGTTAAGTAAAAAAGTTTTTAGTAGCTCTCAGGTTTAATTATGCCACGAGGCTATTCAGGCTTGAAAAAGGAAATTAAGGTTAATTTTGGTTTCAGTATTTTAAGAGTTTTGAATGTGGAACGTCACAATCTTTATTAGGTTAATGGATATACAAAGAACAAATACACAGAGTAATTAAACGTAACCTACTGTAGCCAAGACGGGATTCGAACCAGCGTGGACGACAGTAACCAGGTGGTGTAACTTTTTTTTTATGAAATAGGGGGCAAACGAGAAGACGGGTCGCCTGATGGTAAGCAATCACCGTCGCCCATAGACACCTGCAACACCAAAAGAGTCACAAGTGCGTTACCTGCCTTTCAGGTGGGAGTACGCCGTCCCAGCAAGATTTCGTCAGTTTTGTTAGAGAGAGAGACTTCTGTACGTAGTACTATTAGTTATTCTGGGGCAACGAGCAAAACGCGAACATACCGACGAATGTCTCACGGCATATTGTCAAATGTCTTTGAGTTTACTGAATTACCTGCAGGTGCATAGCTTATCGATGAATATGTATATAAAACGCAATGCTATAAAAAGGGAAATAAATCGACAATTGAGAAACACTGACTATAAAATAGTGATTTAGTCTAAGATTTTGCAACAAAACTTGAAAGCATAAAAAATATATTGCACCACTAACGTTCCAAGTAATTCAAAAAGTCCTAAATCCCTGGAAATTGCTACTGTTTCTTGTTTCGGATTCTCTTTTTTTATAAATTTGGCCTGCACTATTTGGGGTCCGTTATTATAAATTAGAGATGCTATCGAGAATATTTTGGCTCGTGGTGGCGGTGGCAAGTGTGAGCGGTGACGCTGCGTTACGTGTATACCAAGGCCAAGACGACCGTCTAATTAAATTTCCCTTTGCCGTAGTACTCCATCTCGTCGAGATCCCGGACCTCAGAACCTGCACCGGTAGCCTTATCGCCAATAACTGGGTCCTCACAGCCGATCACTGCATCTTTCCTCTCCCTATGATGGTTAGATACGGGGACTACACCTTGCCGTGGAACGAAACAGCACTATTCTCCAACGTCCTCCGAAAGTGCGTACATTCGAACAGAGTATTGTATTCAGATTCTTATTCGAATGACATCGCACTACTGCTCATAGAAAAAATACAAGTGTCTAAACGGCTCGCGAGACTATCCGCCATAGATTATAAGGCGTTGATCGGATTGCCAGTCGAGTACGCCGGTTTCGGGCACTTCAGCAAAAAGTTTGTAGCCCCTCGTGATGAATTGATGTTGAGTGGTCACAAGCCTCTGCAAGTGGGCGAAGCCGTGGTGGTTTCTTGTCCCAGTCGTTCAAACTATCCGACTGCTTTGGCGGTGGGGTTGGTGATGTGCATCAGGCCGAAGTGTTCCGCCAGGGAGCAGCAGCCGCGGCCGGGGGACTCAGGGGGGCCGCTTGTGCACGACGGGAGGATCGTCGGCGTCTGCTCGAGGGTGGAAATCCCTCTCATCACAGTTTACACCCCAGTGAGCCCATACTTGCAGTGGATTCATAAAACCATGAAAACTTATCGATAGAAATTCAAAAAACTAGCAACCTCAATTTTTTTTTTATATTTAGAAACGCGACGCGTGCATAATAGCGCTAGTGTTGTGCATGCATGCGTCGCGACGCGACTTCTCTTTATTACTTTTGGCATTGTGCGACAGACGGGTGAAATTATGCCATTCTGGAAAAAAAAGATGATTGTAATTAAATTGTATCCTTTGTTTTATTTTCTGCTCATATCCTGTGAAATAGCGCCTGTAATTTTAAATGATTTTCCTTCCAAGCCCCTGACATAATAGTTACAAGCAAGGAAATGAAAGAGATGCACCCATAAAATATATTACGCGTGAAAGCGAGCGACACAATCAGATTTCCTGTTCTTTGCGCACTTATGTGATCTGAAGCTGGCCATCCGCTTATGAATGGTCAATTTTTACTGACCATAGTAAACAATACTGGAATGAGGTTAGAACCGTAAATCTTAAGTCTTAAAATGACCTAAAAAATTGTTGGCATTTTGACATCAAATTCATTAAAGAAAATACTTTTTTTATGGCCTTATACTGGCAAACAGGCAGACGGCCCACCTGATGGAAAGCTGTCACAGTGCGATCCATACTGGACCATTATAACGCATTCTTTAATATATGCTTGTAGTGCGTTCGTCTAGACTAGTTAACCCACCACTTCACGGTCGAGTTACGGAACTTCGAGAATGCCAAATTTGAGGTGGCTTTTGAGCAGTTCAAAAACAATGAGGCTCTTGGGGACGTCCTTTGTTTTAACACTGGGAATAGTACATTACTTAAACGGGGGGTAAAACAAAGAATATCTCAGATCGCAAGGGCGATAAATATGCGAACTGAGGCGGTGGCGATAAGGAAGTAGCGGGTCCTCTATTCTAGTCAATAATATCAAAATATAATGTTAGATTAAAAAGTCAGATTGCATGAATGTCTACTTATTTGGTACATTTCAGTTTGACAGAATTATTGTGATGGTGTCTTTGAGGGATGAAAAGTTAAAGGAAAAATTAACATAAAGTTACGAGCAAAAGGGATACGGCTTTCCGTAGGGCATTTCACGATTTCACCGCCAACCGCATCCTTAATATAATTTGTCCCGTGAACAGAGCGTGATCGGAGTCGGCTGCTGTGGTCCGTCAAAGTCAAAGTGACGAAGGGACCGGTTCCGATTGCGAACTGTTAGTACTAGTTAACGAATAATGATATTAAGGACGCGATTGGCGGCGGAGTTGTGAATAACCTGTCAGGTCCGTATTTAATCTTGCGACTGACTCTAAATCTCGTCGCTTTTATCTACGGAAAGGGTTACGGCAAAACAGTAGAAGTAACGCAGTGGGTCATCTTAAAACTCCTTAGCTTAGACCATAGGTTCCCAAAGTGATCGCTATCTCCCCCGTGGGCGCTGGGGATTCCCAGGGGGTGGAAGGGGCCTTGAAAGAGATTGAGGGGC
Organism: Eudemis profundana; assembly: GCA_947034925.1. Classification (NCBI taxonomy): domain Eukaryota; kingdom Metazoa; phylum Arthropoda; class Insecta; order Lepidoptera; family Tortricidae; genus Eudemis; species Eudemis profundana. The sequence continues at coordinate 49,219,909 of OX344794.1, forward strand.
GTTGATGCTATCCGGGGGGGGGGGGGGGGGGGGGCGCTATCGCTTTTGTTTACAATATTTTCAATCAAATATGCACGTCCTCTTCTCTCATAACAGCTGTCACCTCGTTATTTATTTCTACTATTCAAACACACATTCGCCGTCTACCAGCCCCTTTTTTTTCATTTTCGTCTTTATTCATGTACCCTACATGAAAAAACCCAAACCGTCCTAGATGCGTGGTGTGCCTATAATATTTATTATTAAGGGATCCCTCGATCTTGGCAAGATCCCATCATCCTGATTTATAATGAGACCATTTTAGGATACCCTTTAACAAAAAAAAAAACGTTCCAGTCGTCTTCTAGTAATCGTATCACAAACATACAAAAAGTATAGCAAGTCAGTTAAGAAAGTCTGTATCCCGTTTGGTCAGCGAAATGGGTATTTTGTGCAGTCTGAAGTGGTTGGCACAGTATAATACAGTAATTTTTCTTCCTATAAAAGGTATACCGCGCGCTTGAATGTGTGCGCGCCGTGTACGAACACACTACAAGCAAAGAATGCGCAGGAATACAATACTCCTGTATCTAACGCACTCACGCAGATGCGCGATCGTGCGTTTGTGTAAATACGTGTCGCGCGCTCCTAAACGTCCGAAGTTGCACTAGTTGTTTGTCTTTATACTTTGCTCGTGGTGTTACTGGCGTGTTTCTACTGTGGGGGCGACACTATCAATAGTTACGCCGCGCGGGTGTGAAAGGCGACCCGGTCCGCTCTTATTGACGGGCCATTTCGAGCCGCAAAGAGCTGAGCCTGATCACATGCGTAAGTTTTATTTACGCCGCATTTACATTCAGTCGAAATGAGCAGGGAAGTTTTCAGGAAAGCGGGCAGGACGAGTGTGTGAACACGACGCTTATCATGCCACTGCCATTGCCACTCGCGCTGCCCGGCGCTCCCCAAATGAGCAGTTTTTTTGTGCGGAAGTCAAACGGCCGGCAGCGCGAGCGGCAGTGCGTGTTAACATTCTGCTTAGACAGTTCTATTACGCTGGATATATATCATCCACCATCTCCTACCACGAATCTTCTTTTTTCGTAAACCTGCTAGCCTGCTGCGAGAACCGGTTGAGAAACAACGTAACGTAATACGTAAGGGGTTTCCTCATTTGGCATTTATAAGCGCAAATAAACTCCGAGCATAACCCCCACCCCCTCCCTCCATTGCTCTTTGAATACATTTTATTTTTAGTCACGCCACTACAATAGAATAGATGGACAGTATCGGGAGCGCAAAATGGCGCGTACTTATACAGCGTTCCAATGTAATCAAACACGACTAAAATAACATTGTTGTAGGGTTTAAAATATGAATTGACCAATCAGAGTTCGCAGTTTGCCTCGGCGATAAAATTATCGCCGGTGCGATGCGCGCCACCATCGGCGACACCGCGCTGGCTGCTCGGCGGCGCCGCGACACATACACATCAACTTTTGTAGTCGATTTGAGAATTGTTGTTGGTTTTTAAGCTATTTTTTATATTTCCTAAGTAGTCCTCAAGGGCTCTTCTACATGTCTGATTCTTTTCTTTTGGTGAGAAAAAGCGCCGGAAGAAACTCACCAGTTGGCTACTTGACAACTTTTTCCTGTGATATGTTATAGAAACACCTCTCAATAATAGAAATATTAGTGAAAAAACCACTTTAATATCATAAAAACTCACCGAGATACTACAATGTTAAAATCACATTTTTAGACTTTCCCAAATACGTGCCGAAACGCTCCCTACTGAAGCCCGTTATACAGTGACGTCACTACTTATACGTTATTTGGGGAAATCAATAACTTTGTTCTGCAACTATGGTAAAACTTGCGTTTATCGTACCTAATGGTTTCATAACAAAAGTTACTGTAAATTTTATGGGTTATTTAATGGTATTAATAAATTTTAATAATCTTATACTTTTAAAATGGACTTTCCCACCCAACTTCGGGGGCTCATAAAAAAAGTTACACGTTAGGTATCAAACTGAAAACTTGAACATATTTCCTTATTATGCTTATTTTAACAGGATCTTATATATTTTTTACAAATTTCAGTTACAGTCAAGTAGCCAATTGTGACATAGTTACATAATAGTACATTACACAACTAGGGTGGTAATACAAAGAAAGGCCGAAATCGCAGAAGTTTGCGGCCCGAGCTACAAACGAGGGACGTAAATATGCGATCGAGGGCTTTCTTTATTACCTCCCGTGTTGTGTACATCATTTTATGTCTACACTTGGCCAGAAAGTGGCTTGGCGAAAAAAGCCACTTTATGGCCAGGTGTGGCATAAAAGACATTCATGAAATGCAACTACTGGGCACAGTTTTTTTTACCAAGAGATGTAAATGTTCTCCGGATCCATCACTTTATAAAAACTTAAAACTACATTTTTAGAGATGTAAAAAGCACTATGATTAATCTTGGCTGAAAGTGCAACAGATGAACTCGTATTCATCGAGGGCCTCCTCTTTGAGTCGGCCCTAGAACTCACTCGTCCATCTATTGCTTGCATTCGGGCCTCTAGAACAGGGGTCACCAATTAGTTTCTTCAGGGGTCCGGTTTTTAAAATGAAATGACCATCGTGGTCCGTTCCTTAGTAAAGTAGTTGTACCTACTTAAGGTCCGCACAAAATAGGTCCGGACCGCGGTCCGCTATTTGCTGACCCCTGCTCTAGAACAATGTACTGTAAGCAAAATGAATACAGTTACTGCTAGAAATTATAATTTATTTTCTACGTATGACTTAGACAACAAAGTGACAATACATTCCCAATGTTAATAAAAGGTGAACCGCTTATTTTCACAATTACGATACAGTCTCGGAATTTTTCGAGACATTCACTTGTACTTTTATTTATTGCCACTTAATGAAGTCTGAAGGTCTGGCCGACTTTGAAGATACGTCACCATAGTACTATTTTACCTTTCTTTTTATTAAAAATTTACTACCTTAAATTGGGTTCACTCAACGAGCCATGCAATGCAACAATATCTGACATCACTTTATTACTACAGCGATATGTGACGTTCCGCGGTTACAGGTATAGGCCGTACACTCTTAAGACCAAATGCTGTCAAACGAACGCAAGCGAAAAACTACGTTATGCTCTTATTATAAGGTAGTTTTTGGCTTGCGTTCATTTGACAGCATTTGGTCTTAAGAGTTAGTATGGACTATACCTTGTGGACTCCGTTACTATAGGACATCAAGATAGAAGGACGCAAGCGACAATATCCATAAGGTACCTTTAACCGCGGAACGGAACGTCACATATGATCGTATCAGATATTTATTAGCATCTATGGAGTATACACAATTTCACTTCTTCCATGGCCATGAAGTATGATTTTTCCCCAGCGGGCGTAAAATGCCATTACGACCAGGTATGACGTAAAACTATACGAAAGTTATTTCAGTATTTACGGTTTAGTGATAGGGCTGCCCTCCCATCTTCGGTCGGGAAGGGTGTCATTGATTTACTTAGGGCCGCCCGGACAGATTTATATCACGTTGCCAACCCTAACAAGGGCTGGCTATTGGATATCGAAATGTAAAATAAGCTGCCGATAATCATCGCTGGAGCCCGTACTCAAAATATTTTGATTTTATGCATGTATACTTTAAAGTTCGTATTTTTATTTGTAGTGTAAGCACTTAGGTTTTCTCATGTGAGCTAGTTTAACATAATGTTTTGTTTTATTTAAGGGGAGGAGCGCTATAGACAATATTTAAAATTAAATCATCAACAAATTGAATCATACAGAATTGTATTCTTAATATTAGTTCGTGTGTAGTAGGCATTAACGCGGATATTTTTGGTTCGATAATCATTCAGCTACTAGAAAAAAAAAATGTATATAATTCATCTGTTTAGCCTGTTTAGGAACACAGACGCCATGTTTACATTTTTTTATGTAGCCTGCGCGTGTCCCACTACTGGGCAAAGGCCTCTCCCTGTGGTTTCCACAACTTCCTGTTTGATGCCTCCCCCGGCAAGTTACATTAAAATAAAAAAAAATTACTTTCCGGCCTAGGGCATCAATTTTGTATGAAATTCCTTTACAGTTCTCTCGAGTTGTTCCGACCGAAACATGATACTTTAAAGCCTGACATAACGCAGGTATTAACGATGATGTATTCATACATTAAATATATTTTATGCCACACCTGGCCATAAAGTGACTTTCTGGCCAAGTGTAGACATAAAAATGATGTATACAACACGGGAGGTAATAAAGAAAGCTCTCGATCGCATATTAACGTCCATCGCTTGCAGCTCGGGCCGCAAACATCTGCGATCTCGGCCTTTCTTTGTATTACTTACCACCCTAGTTGTGTAATGTAATATAAACGTCACGAATTATAGAACTACCTTTATATAAATACGAGTAACTCACGTCTCTGGAAATCCTCTCGAACCACATTTTCATAACTCACGCTCTAAATTAAACCATTACACTATATTATAAAAAAACACAAACACACACACTATTTTCTTATGTCACTGTGTGTACTATTCAATTCACTCACTGTTTATTTACTTTTCCACAGTCTTAGCTCAATGCAGTCTTGCATCCCGTCTGGGGAGACATCTTTGTCACAGTGTGCATACAGTAGAATAATCCACAATTTTTCCGTCAATGTCGTCGCAAATTAACCGAGCGAGCAATGCAATTTTTCTCCGTTTCAGCTTGGATAAATGGTAAACAAAATAAGTTTATGTCAAAAAAAGTTTTACAATTTTCTGTATAATCGCAAACTGATCATGATCAAATGAGCCCAAAAACAGTGGATTTATCTTATGTAATTTAGATGGTCCGTGGATGGTCCTATGGCTTCCATCCGGCTCCATCATCAGATCAGCTTCCTGCCATAATAATATTGCATTTCATCTGATTTACATATTCTTGCAAAAATTCAGCTCAATCTGAAATCGGGGAGTGGGTCAAATTTAACATGCAAGATGTGATTACAGACACACAGGCACACCGGGACAGGTAAAGCTAAATAAAAGCTAGTAACTTGTAAAAACACGTGACTCGGGTTGTTCAGCCAGTGGTACTGTGCCACAGATACAAAACGTTACTTTGATTGGCTGAACGACATGAGTCACGTGGTTTTTTTGTGTACCTTTTTTAAATACCTTAAAGAACAGACTATAAATAAAGGTCGCATTTCTCAATCAATTCTCTTCGACGAAAGGACTTTACTTGACGACACGACCCTCATACAGAGGTGCTCGCGGCGGCGCGGACGCCCCCCCAGACAGTGACCTTACACTCGAAATTAGGATAAAAACTATACATACATTCTTACACCACTTAGCAACTCATTAGGTTTAACTTACAATAACACAAATACACCCTAGTCATATAAGTTGTTGGTTTATATAAATTTTGCAAATATCCGCACGCGCGGGAGCTTCTCTCCCCCGTGCGAACAATGTACAATTCTGTTGGAGGGCCCATACAGGCGCCCTACAGACACACATGGTTAGAAAAAAAAAAAAAAAAAAAAAAAAAAAAAAAAAAAAAAAAAAAAAAAAAAAATCAATTCTCGTGAAATTTTGTGAGCAGGTTTGATAACTAATTGCCAGTGTCAGAATTGTGCTAGAACTGTTACTACACAGGTCAAGTAACAACAGGTGGTCTCGCATAACTGACCGTGGTTTCATTTCTCGCACGAACTAGCATCATCTGTCACTGTCACACTATATTGAAAGGAAAGAGATAGGTAGCATTTGCCGCGCGGCAGAGTCACGTATCACAGTTGTGCTAGTAGTACAGGGACGCGATTGACGGAGATATTCTGAATTACCCACCGCAGACGAAGACGTTTAGACGGATCAATCTTACGGGTGAAAGCTCGGCTGCACCATATCAAAACCTAGTAAGTGCTCCAGATCAAATTTTAACAAGGGCGTAAAAACATAAGAATAGAAATGTATTTAAGCTCTTTTTTAAAATTTGTCTGGAGCACTTACTAGGTTTTGATATGGAGCAGCCGCGCGGTAGGAGATCTCTAGGGGCATACATCGCCAAGATAATCTGCTAAGAAAAACGGCACCCAATAAATACATCACAAAATACGACACTATCAAGAGCATTACAATAAGCAGGTCGTAGCATTGTTAAAAGATAGCTGAAGCACGTCTAGTAAGCCAGTCCCTTTGTACTTACGAGCACGACGCACTTAACATGTGCCCTGTCCCGGTGCCCCCAATGTGGGGTCATGAAGGTTCTTTCAGGAGGTCACATCCCCATATATATAGGTTATAGGTTTTATTATCCGCAACTCGACGACAAACATGCGCCTATTTTGCGTGATGGGTTTATGGCACTACTCTTGCCAACCCAACTCCACCAGAAAGCCTAGCAGACCCTTGACGTTGCCGACGACTTCTGGGAGTGACCTCGGTGTTCCAAGGTAGTGTGCCCGGTACTTGGCCACCCCCGGGCATTCGAGAATGACGTGGGCGGCTGTCTCCTCCACCTCCATGCAGGCTCTGCACACTGTCAGTAACATTGTCCAATAGTTTTGTATGGGGACAGTGATCGGGTTAACCAGCGTAGTAGCCTACTACGAGCAGCACGCACACATCAACCGGCGTTTAGCGACCGGGTTGCTAGAGGTGCTTCAGTTATCTGTTAGCGAAGCTATGCCTGGCTATTTATTTTATCAATATTTTTGAAAATCCATAGAAACATATAGATACAAGAAATCAAAGTACATAGAAAAATTAAATGGCACTCACCTGTGTCCTGACCGGAAATCGAACCCGGTACCTCTGGATTTCCGGCCCAGCGACGCAACCACTCGTCCACGAGAGCACCCAGTAAGCACCCTCAAAATGTGGTGTAATTTACCCGCATTAAAAACCAATGAAGAGACAAGATGTTTCTTTCATGTAAAATCCATAGAAACCTGACAGCCACTTTATGACTTTAGATGACATCATGATGACATTACCCTATTTTCAGTAAAAAGTCTAGTATGTTCTTCATTTGCCTCATTCAGATATGTCATGTCAACATACAGTTTTTACTGTTAAAGCCATGTCTGTGTATTATCAGGTCTTTGCTGTCAAAACTAGTGCTCGTACGTAGGCATGTGCTACGTACAAACAGCAACACACTTAACTGCCCATTAAAGACAGAGCAGAGAGAAAATAATAACGATTGAAAGAGATATATATATTTGTATTATGTCAACTTCAAATCAAATAACGTTTGCGTATGTGTAATGTGCCTTTGAGCTTTGTCATAGTAGTTGTTTGGGCAAAGTTTTTTTTTCCATACTGTAAATAAAGGTTTCATTTCAACAAGACAGGTGAATTTGTCAAAATTATGATTTAGCTTTCAGACGAACGTTGGGATGAAATAAACTAATTATATTGCTAATGCTTTTATTGGTGCTTCATATTTTTGATATGATGCACCAATATAATGTAATTTATATTTATTATTCATTCATTATTTTCCACGAATTCAATAATATGGCATTAATGTCAATAATGACGTTGGATCAGCCATAAAAGAAAAATTATTGTTTCAAAACTCTTTTGAATAATAGCCAATTTATACTCATAAACACACGCACACATGCATAACACGACGCCTTCAAGTGTGATTCTCTTTCTTGCAGTATTTCCCATCTTTGAAGTGTATAGTTAACTGTGTTGCTGTTTGTACGAGCACTAGTTTTTAAAAAATAAAACGAAATCTGACTTATGTCAAGTTTACAGTGTCTCAGAGTCATAGTATCTTCCATGTCGTCAGAAACGGTTAAAAACGATTATTTTTACACCATAATAAAAACCAGATGTGTTTATGAAACAACCCGCGATTCACTTCATCATTTTAAATGCGTACCGCCAGAGAATTCGATCCCAGCGACTGTATTTCCTGACTAATATAAATTAGGACTTCACGCCAAGACTGAATAGGTTTTTTTTACCGAAGCGGTGAGCAATATCTTCGGCCAAGACGTAACCATCAGATGCTACAGAAGTCAACCACAGGTACAACAAAAAAAAGTAGGTCTTATTATATTAAGTGAAAATTATACATTCAAATTTTCTTCCGTACTCCAACATTTTCGTACCAGTTTCCTAATTTAGAACCTTCTAATAGTGACAAATGGATCTTAAGTGATTAATTCCCGGTAGTAAACGTTACTGAGTGAATGTTTGAAGGTTGATGCCTATACCCAGCCGAAAAAAGTAAGTGGAAAAAATCCACTGTCCTTCCGAGGGAGCTAAGTACTGCAATTTTATTAATGCTAATGAAATTTAACAATACTCGTAGATAAAATAAAGGCTTCTTTAACGAATTGTCAAATTCTTATAAGCCACTCACTTGCTTGTTATAAACTCAAACTCATTTATTTCTGCAAGTAGACCTCAAGGGCTCTTTTACATGTCTGATTCTTTTCTTTTGGCGCTTCGGTAGATGACCTTCTGGTGAGAAGCAGCTCATGAAGAAACTCACCAGTTTCTCTTTTAAAAAATATATTCGCCGACCTAGTGGCCGAAGGGAAACTACACGAGTGCTCAATACTTTTCGCCAAGGCTGTAGGTGTGCAGATCAGTTTTCCCGTAAATTATCGACCTCAATCACCTATTTTTGCCTGCCCTCTTTTGGGTCACTCTCCCAACGCATAATTTACAGTTACTGAAAATAGGCTAGACCAGCGGTCGGCAACCTGCGGCCCGCAGGCCGCATGCGGTGCGTGAACTGCTCACTTGCGGCCCTATATTCCGGTCTGTATCGCAGTCGCTATATTCCGAATAGTACAAAATGCGGCCCGCGTCAATTTCCTTAGCCTTGTGTGGCCCTTGCCTTCTAAGCGGTTGCCGACCGCTGGGCTAGACGATTAAAAAAACTGTTTAGTCCGTCAGTTAGATTATGAAATATTGTACATGTATTTTTTCTCTTGTTTGAATGACGAGGATAGGGTGCTTAGAATTTTGAAGTGACGTCACTCCTTGGTACAAATTTCACCTAGGAGTGACGTCACATGCGGAGTGGGGGCACTCCAGAAGTTTGATGATCTTTGTCGATTTTTAATATGTTTATAAACCAAAAAATACGTGTCCCATATTGTTCCATACTTTAACTGACGGACTAAATATAATTTATACATTTTTAACCCAGACGTCATCCCTATTGACAAAGATAAGGATGTTCTCTTGGCATTGGGGTCCTTTTGCCTTATCAACAATTTAAGATTTAATTAAAGTTGACGAATCTCTTCGTTCATTCGGGTCCGTTTTGATTCTTGCCTTCTTGTGTATGTTTTTAGCAAATTTATTTTTGTTCCATTTGACATGACACTGGCAGAATCTTACTGAAGTCATATTAAAAAAAATACTTATTTATCTTATCTTGCAGGTGGAGTCAGAAAACGGCGCCTCGCCGGCCCTCCCGCTATGTCCGGCGGGCCGGCCAGACGTCGACGCTCAACCGCTACTCGGCGATGGTGAGTACCACTCTAACAAACTAACTACATAGGCTCCGTGACCTAAAGAGCTACCCTACACTAGCGTCTTTAATGCGTCGATGTTTTCTCAACGCCAGCGCAGCGTAGGTGCACGTCGCCTCGACCACAGTCTAAGGATAAGACAGTCGGCCGACGGACCGGTTTTGATAGAGCCTGTGGATAGAGGAATCGTGCGGGGGCTGCGGGGTGAGACGCGGGTGTGTCGGTACCGAGCTGCATACAACGCCGCACTTAGCAGTTCGGTACCTAACTTTCAGGGCTGCCACGCGTTTTTTTAATGAACACTGTTGTTAAGTTGTTCTTAAGTGCGTCTGTACGTTAATGACTTTTATATAAAAATCACTATTGGAACCAAATGTTATTTTTGGATTTTTATACACAGATTTGCTGTCCTTATCTCATCACGTCAACTTTTTAGGGTTCCGTAGCCAAAATGGCAAAAACGGAACCCTTATAGTTTCGTCATGTCCGTCCGTCTGTCTGTCTGTCTGTCTGTCTGTCTGTCTGTCCGTATGTCACAGGCATTTTACTCAAAAACTACATGATGGATATTGATGAAATTTGGAATATAGGTGTATTTTATGAGCCGCTACTTAGTTTGGTATATAAATAATTAAAATTAATATTTTTAGGGGGGGCACTCCATATATGTTAAAGACAGTAATTTTTTTTTTCAGCAAATATCAACGTGTGGTACATAGTTCGACAGCTCTTTAAAAAACACTATAAGGCTCCTAAGTAATGTTTTTTATTAAGTGAATGTATTTGGAAATAATCGCTCCGAAAGTTGAGTAAATTGTGTCCCCCCCCCGTCTATTTTCTAAACCGTGCGTCCGAAAAATATGAAAAAAATCACAAAGGTAACGCTTAATTAATACTTTCAACGAAAATTATTTTCAACAAGATCGAATGTACCGTTTTTGAGTTATTGTCGATAAACTGCGCTTCTCAACAAAAGGACGTAATTGCTATGAAGATACGCTCTTTTGTTGTTGTACCTACTTTTTTTACATCGTATTTTTTACCTTATAGTTACGGCTATGGAACCCTACACTGAGCATAGTCCGACATGCTCTTGGCCAGTTATTTTTTAGATTCATGTATCCGAAAGTTATTGGATATTTTTTACCCGACTAGTATGGAAAAACGATAGCATTAGGATTTTACATCTTTGAGATTTTTGTGTTTCATAAAATAAGTAGCTAAAATGCTTTCCGATGTGTTAAAATTTGATTCGCGTAAATGTAACAGCAGTGTGTCTTATTTATTTGGATGAGTAGGGATAATGTTTTCATGCAAAAGCTTTATTTATTTCACAGAGAATAAAATAATTGATTGTGACAGAAATTTATTTCGTTGAGCTGTCATGTTCATAAAATCCCTTTCAAAGCCGTTATTTTCATTCCATAACTCCGTTTTCATATTTATCAGTAAATTATGTGTTTAGTTAGGGTAATAATATTAATAAATATACTTATACATATTTAACCCACTTCGTTATGTTTGATGTTGCGACAACCCTGTCATGACAGCGCAATTCCTGTCATAGGCGGCTGCGCCTGTCAAGTGTATGAGAGTTGGACAACTGTTAGCCCTTAAACTGTGGTCCAGCAGTGGACGTCCTATGGCTGAAATGATGAAAAATGATGATTGAAAAGTATGAGATTATACCCACTAGCACGTTATCGCGCGACAAAGCTTAGCTTCAAAGTGTGGGTCGTGACCCACCGGGGGTCGCAGAGCTTTAGAAGGAGGTCGCGTGGGTTGAGAAAACTCAGGCAAAAAGAAAAAAAAAATGCTCAAAAGTGTAACGGTATAAAATTGAGGTTAGAAATCGTAGAGGATAGGGGGTCTCCAAATATACTCTCATACAAAGGGGGTCGTGCCATTAAATAGTTTGAAAAACAGTTGTTACCACGTTATTTAATAATAAAAATCCTGATCCCATGAAAGTCACAGTATATAATTGCAGCAATTTTTCCTCCCACAAAAGCTACATCGCGCGCTTGAATGTGTGCGCGCCGTGTACGAACGCACTACAAGCACAGTTTCAAGAATACGTAAGACTGCTCCAGTAGGGATCGCACTCACACAAACGTGCTATCGTGCGTCTGCGTGAATACGTGTCGCGCGCTCCTAAACGGCCCAATTTGGAGTACAGTCGCCATCAGATATATCTGCGCTGTCAGTGTACTCATAAATATCTGAACACGGCTCTATTTTCATAGCATTAGAGCCGTGTTCAGATATTTATGAGTACACTGACAGCTCAGATATATCTGATGGCGACTGTACTTGTTCGTATACTTTGGCAAAGTTTTCTAATAATTGGGTTAATAGAAGTCACCGTGTTTAAACGCACGGCTTAGCGCGTTTTCTCGCTACGCACGTTAATAGCACGTTTGTGTCCCAAATTCACGGAGCGCCGTGCTAAAATGCACGTTTTGGTGACACTAGTAGTCCTAAGTATGTATATGAAGCAGAGCTGTCGCAAGATTCGAATCGAACACGGGGTCAAGCTAAATAAAACAGTATAACCACCTACGTTTTGTCGGTCGTTTCTAAAACATGCACTCTGAAATAAGAGCCGTTTCCAATTGCGGTTCGTAAATAATTGAGCGGAAACCGACTTGTTTAACGCTATCCAATCAAAGTTGATGTTTGCTTTGCTAAATCAGTTCCCGGTCGGTTGTAGAGGTACTCAGCGGGTGCACTTTATAACATACTCGAAAGTGTGTAAATAGTGATCCGCGCAACGGTGTTTCACTCAAAAGTTAGACGTGACCGTTGATTGCCGTTTTCAAATTATCAAATACAGCTGTGCGGACCAGCGGTCGGGTACAAAAAACCGGTATTTTTTTCGTTCATTTCGTTCTTTGGTTTATTATTTCATTATTTAATCGGACAATTTAATAACACGAAGTTATTACTTAAATACAATATTGAGCCATACATAAAAAGCCTAAAATAATTCAAAATAATGGGCAATTTCGGGGTTTTTTGCATAATATCGGTTCAGATATCCAAACTAGTCATGTGTCAAAAATGATTAAAATCTGTCTAGCAGTTTTGACATGGTGAATGCCACATAACGTAGTCAAAACTTTTGCAGGCCTATTTTCATGAAATTTGGTGTATATAACCCCGTTAACCGATATTATCTTTTTACCTGACTACGGCGTAGCAAAAAAATATTTTAATTAATTTCATCTCCGCAAACGATAGGGATGACGACTGGGTTAAAACTATATAATTCTGTTTAGTCCGTCAGTTAGATTATGAAAAAATATGGGATACGTATTTTTTGGTTTATCAAAATATTAAAAATCGACAAAGTTATAGGTCATCAAACTTCTGGAGTGGGGGCTTGTGACGTCACTCCTAGGTGAAAATTGTACCTAGGAGTGACGTCACTCGAAACTTCTAAGCACGGTATCCTCGTAATTTTTTGTTTGTCAAACAAAAGAAAAAATATAGAAAAAAATACGTGTACAATATTTTTTAATAATCTAACTGACGGACTAAACAGTTTTTTTTAGTCGTCTAGCCCATTGCAAGCATTCCCTATACTCAACTAATATAAGTATCGGGCCCCACTCTGTTACGTTTGGTTTTGAATCTACAAGTGGCCGCGCTGGCTTAGGCTGTGTCACCGGGAACAACTGCGGAGACCGCACCGGTTACTACTGGAACCAAAATTGTACCCATAGTTCAGTTTACACTTAATCTGTACGTGACGTAACACTGTAAGTGTAAAAATCTGTTAGTATAAGACTGTATACTACATAGAAACATATCTACAAGTGGCCGCGCTGGCTTATTCTGTGCCCGCCCGGAACAACTACTAGGGACAACAGGTGCCGCCCCCGCCTCCCCCGGGAGCCCCGCGGCGCGGGGACCGCACTGGTTACTACTGGAACTGAAATTGTAGTTCAGTTTGAACTTTGTACGCGACGTCACACACTCTAGGCGTGAACATCAATCTGGTACAGTCAAGTGCAAAAATATGTAGGTAAAAAATAAATATTTTCATTAATATGGATTTGCGCGACGTACACTTACACACGCGTACATAAAAAAACGTCTACGATTATGGTAGTAACACCAAAGTCTACTACAATAATATTTTCAAATGCTTCTACCAGCTGACCTAAATTATCAATATTTTTGACATAATTCGTTTCGAAAGCATATAAAACTTTCTAATGAACTTGATTCGCGAAAAACGATCAGCCCGAAACAGTCCGTTTCTCTTCCTAATGAAAATTAGGGACCGAAAGTCGGAGCACTTTTGAATTTTTACAAAAAAGCTACCAATTATTGTAATTATACGCATTAAAATTCCATCCGCATACAAACGGATCGCATTTTAAACACACATTTAACAGGAAACTTCCAAAAACCTGAACGGACCTTATCCTATGGCAATAGGACTCGAAAACGCCGAGAAAATTGCTTCATTTGAATTTTCACAAATTCCTGAAACCGACACCGCGGAAAAGGTAACTGTATCAAAAAGGAAATAAGGTTTTTTTTCCGCCAGCGTTACTCGAGTTTGCCGAAAACCTTGAGGGTCGATCTCGGCACATTCGAAAAAGGAAATAAAGAAATATTTGAATTGCTAATTGCCCAGAGAGCGACACTCGCAAGAAAAATGGAGTTTTTTACAGGCTTAATGTGTTTTTCGACAAATTGTGGGAGCAATCGTTGACGGGTCTGAGGCGAAAACAAATAACACCGTTCAACAAAACAGGAGCGGGCTATGCCGGGTCTGCCTGTTAATTAACGCTTTGGACAAAATCTTTGGTCGCCATATTGACATAGGATTAAAGCGTTTTTTGCGGGATTTTAACGAATGTAACGTATCTGATGTATTGATGACAATTAGACCGGGTAAAGACCTTTTTCACATATCGCTTTAGGGACGATTTCAGAGCGTTTCGGCCGCGGCGGTTTTTATAAGAGTCTCGATCACCACCTCAAGAGACTCTCGCTAGATGGCTAGATCAAGGGCCAGATACAGAAGGCGGTACTTCTGGACACTCACAGCGCGCATCGTCAGGAGGTTCCTCTCTCTGCAGCCCTAACCACCGGTAGCTTGGGCCCCGCCCCGCTGCCGGCGGCACCCTAGGTTAGGTTTTTTATAATTTGTGTTTATATTTTGTAATTTCATTTTGTATGTTACTTTTTATATATATATTGTAAAAACCCTAACCTAAGCGAAAAAAGATATACTGATAATAATAATAATAATAGTACATTGTGTATCAAGGGCGGTAGGTAAGGAATTACAAACGAGTGTTTGTTACAAGGCCGAGGCGAAGCCGAGGGCTTTAATAACACGAGTTTGTAATTCCTTTACCGCCCGTGGCACACACAATGTTTTTCATCACACTTGTGAGGAAATCTAATTAAAATTAACCTTACTTAACCTAAATAAAATTGTAAAACTGACAGTGACATTAGTGACATATCCATAGACAATGCGCAACGTTCGGAAACCATAGCGGTACAGACCTAAAACGGTTGATTTTATAATTGCAAAATACTGAAATACACTATTGAAACATTTAATTAATGTTACAGAAATATGTGTTTCAATGTATTTGCAATACCAGTTCTCTTTAAATAAATATTTCAGTGATAAAAGTTAAAAAAGTAAGTTGGCGTTTCCTTTGAACATGACAAATAAGAGTAAAACAGAACCAGCGTTTCAAATTTAAAAAGAAAACCATTACGCCCTAGGGCGTAATAGCTCATTTACGGCCCGCAAAACCTACGTGTAATGCACCATTTTCGAGCAAGTGTGATGAAAAGGTTTATTTCAGGCATAAAAACATCCCATATAAATCTTATACCTAGCTTACAATTTTTTACAATTAATCAGTGGAAAAATTATCGAAACGTAGGGTTATCTGATCTAGGGAAGAACCCTCTGTATAATTTTGGCATCTTAGTACTGACTAATAGATGCTCGCGACTTCTACCGTAAAAGCGAAAAAGCCAGAACCCTCTTCACCGTAGTTGGATAAAATGTATCATATTAACAACATGCTCCTAGTATCATCTAACTGAACTAATTTGTATCTTTATCCGAGGTATTTCTATTTCCAAAATACTTGACAATGGACTTTCCTGCTTTAACATTAAAGTCGAATTTAGAAGAAAAAATACCACTTATAGCGCCTTTTTAAGAGGAAACAGGAGGGCAGTTTTTCCATACAAACGTAGTCCCCTGTTTCCTCCTTGGATAATGCCAGTAGAGCAATAATTTTTTGTCCAAAAATCTATGGCTACTATTGATATGTTCCTATGTTTTCCATTTTACGATAAATCGATTCTCAAAAGAGATATTAACCTTCAAAAACCTAAAAAAAATGCCAGATTTTCCGCTGTGTTCACACATCCAGAAAACAAATTTGACTAGATTATTAAAAAAAAGGAAAACATAGGAACACGACCAAAGCCTTTCTTTAATGTTTAATGAAAAAAATAGTTAAATAGGTTAAGTTTTGGGGAAGAAATCAGGGGACTACGAAACGTTGTTTTCATGAAATTTTAAAAGGTATTTTCGGTCCAAGCTGCAGTTGTCTCTATCGCGCTCTGCGCGGGAGAGGCGGGCAGTGCGGGACAGCGACACATTTTACAAATACCTAATTTTCAATTCTCTCCACCTTACTGTTTCCTCTTAATGCTATTAATGAAGCAAGCGGGAAGTCATGTCTAAGTGTTTTCCTTGAAGCTTCGTGACTTGATACAATGGTTTTTTTAGCGTGTGACTTCCATAATGAGATTATCTATATATAGACCGATATGGTCAATTAGAAGACTATATATAGCTATCTTGTCTTATTCACTATTAGGGTTCCGCTTCCGCACCTCAAAAGAAAAAAACGAAACCCTTATAAGATCATTTTGTTGTCCGTCTGCCCGTCTGTCCGTCCGTCTGGCTGTCCGTCGGTCAAGACCCTTTATCTTGGGAACGCGTGGAGGTATCGAGTTGAAATTAAAACCTTAACTCAAGTCTACGATCCCTTGAACTTGTGAAAAAAACAAACTTTTAAGTTATCATGGAAAAGAAATACGACCGTTTATGCCGCAAAAACCGAATTAAATCATAAAAAAAATAGACTTTACTAAGGGAATCAGAATTTGTAGGGTACTTTAATGCACGGTGGGAATGAGTAACCCGACAAACTTTAACTATAGATTCTAACGACTATTGGGAGTAAAAAAAGTTAAATGATGTGTAGTCGAAAAACGCTTACTTTCCAAGATATTCCTAATTTTTAAAATGAAAACTCCCAAGTGTGTAACAAGCCCTAATAAATGTGATAAGACACTTTTACTATTTTTTTTTATTCCGCCAGCTAAACCCGTTTCGTAGCATTTGATGGTAAGCGACTACGAGGCCAAAAAATTTACCTTTTGTTACCATTGTAACTTTTTTTCCTTTTTGATATTTTTCCTCCAGTAAGGACATGTTTACAAGGAGGGTCTGAATTTACTGATTTATTTTATTCCAAAAAACTAGTAATGTAACATGACAGAATTCGACCTATGTTGATATGACATTTTTTACTTGTAATGACATCAGGAATACGTGGTTACAGTTTGTCGGGTTACTCATTCCCACCGTGTATACGCACCTACAAATTTCTACGGAATCCTCGGTGGGCGAGTCCGACTCGCGCTTGTCCAGTTTTTATTGAGTGTCATATGTAACCGTAGGATGTGTTGTCCGAATAAATACTTTTCTATTCTATTCTAACTTTGACGCGGCTGTCGATGTGTCCAACCAAACTTTTGAAGGCTTGAGCTGATTTTATTTCACAACTTGTTGGCAACATTTTATTCATAAACTTGAGCGATGCGTCACTCAGAAGCCGATTAACCATTTTCAAAAAGGCTTTGCGCAGATTAGGCAGATTTTCAAAACCACACACATGTCGAAAGAATATAATAAGAAATAATCCCTTTCTGACTGAAATTTTGTGAATTTATTTTGTATCTTAATATCTTTTACGAAAGATTCGTAGAAAGCAATAAATCACGATACTCCTACAAAAGCAAGTAAAAAGAATTTAATGGGTATTGGATCACCTTTTTAGAGTTCCGTAACCAAATGGGTGCATTACTAACCCTCTGTCTACCCGTCAGTCCGTCTGTAGCAGGGCTCTAGCTTTTGAACCGTAATAGGTAGAGTTCAAATTTTCACAGAATGTGTATTTCTATCGTCGCTTAAAGATCAAATAGTAAAAAGAGAATAAAATCTAGATTTAAGTACGTAAAACGATTTTTCAGAATTTTAGAAAATAATTTCTCATAAAAATAATAATAATAAGCGTGTTTTGGCGTTTTTTTGCCCGACGGTGGTACGGAATCCTTCGTGTGCGAATTTGACTCGCTCTTGGCCGGTTTTTTAATACTGGGTAGTATGGCAAATTAAGCGTCCGTCCTACCTGGTATTAAGTAACCTATGGACTATCTATTGCAACGCCGTATTATGGATAACATAATTCGCCTGTTGACTCGATTTTTTTTCTGTCGTAAATCGATTCTACTATTTCTGAGGAACAAATATCTATATGACACCTAATACATCTGTATAAGTATAACAGCCACAAATTGTAATCAAAAGTAGCAAAACGCTCTATACAAAACGCAAGGAACTTATGACGTCATCTGCTCCATCGCTGTACCAAAGTATAAAGACAACCAAGTAGTTCGTCTTCGGCGTTTAGGAGCGCGCGACACCAGAGCGTGCCTAAGGCACAGGGCTGCCGCTCGTCGGTTCTGTAAAATACCTACTTACTACGAACGTAACTTTTATTAGGTTGACCTTGATCGAACGAACAATCCTTCGAGGTCACCCTAGTAAAAGTTACTTATTTCAATATGAAAGTATCTGATCGCACACATCTGATGTTAATGTTATTAAGTATAATAGTTTAAATAAATTAGTATTGGTATGTGTACATGTAAGTAACGCAACGATATTTCGGCTCGTTTCATAAAACCGCTCTCGTGTTAAAGGCATTTTGATTTTCTCGTGTTAAAGAATCAACTACTATTTAATTAGTACAGTTGCCATCAGATATATCTGAGCTGTCAGTGTACTCATAAATATCTGAACACGGCTCTAATGCTATGAAAATAGAGCCGTGTTCAGATATTTATGAGTACACTGACAGCTCAGATATATCTGATGGCGTCTGTACACGTTTCAAAAAATCTGTTAATTTTACTCATCACTGTCAAACAAAATAATTATCTACTCTATTTAATTGGTATAGTTTGATCACAAAACTATCAAACATTCTATAAATGACTTAAAATATAACATTTATATAGGTACTAATAAAATACACACCTTTCGGGATCCTTAGGAATGCAGAAATATGACAATTCTGGATTTTGCGCATTATTCTTCAAACATCCGAAAACACTACAGTATATACGTCTTCTATACTTTGCTTCGTCCGCAGACATTTTGAACGTTCCGCTCGCGACGATTGCTCGACCCTGACTAAGCACGCGGCGATGCTTGCCTGTGGTGCGTCCGTACACGGCGCGCAAACGGCACGCACACATGCGCGCTCCCGATGCACCTTTTATCGGAACAAAAACTACCGTATACCGTGGCTGTACTAAGTCTGTATGAAAAAAAAAAGAATTTTGCCATTTTGAGCACGATAAAGTGCGTTTAAGCACATAGTTGTCATACATTTATGTTTTCAGTGTTATTTAAGCATTCCGAAATTCTCTTTCAGACATTAAAAAAAAAATATCGTTTTAGTTTTAAACTTTGTGGTCTCATAACTTTATATTTTTTATACATTTTTTGTTTATTTCTTTTGTGTTATGATAATTTAGTATTTTCCAATCCATGTGACTAAATTATGTTGTAAAATTCAACATTAGTCAACATCCGAATTATCCTAAGGCTGCGTTTCCACCAGGGACGCGTACCGAGGAGGGATGTGTTTGCGTTGCGGTAACCAATGGAAACAGCTCAGCGGAGCGAGGATAGGGTAAATGAAGTGTTTCCATTGGTTACCACAAACATATCCCTCGCTACGCATCCTTGGTGGAAACGCAACCTAAATCTACGAGCATTCTTTTAGTCTAAAGCTAGGACCAATACAAGAGGACTGTCATACTCCATACTTTGAATCGTGCCCCGACCGCAAGGGGATATCCAGGCAAAAACTAGATGGCATTAAAAAACTAAACATTTAACGATGTTATAATTGAACAAAGAAACATAGTACAGTTAGTAAACAGCTAATAATAAATAAATTCTAGCATTTAAATACTGTGTCACTCTTGCAAAGTTGAATAATTGTAAATAATTCTTATTATAATTCTTATACCAAGGTTATACATAGATGGCGTTGTAAATATCGGGGAATAGCTTTTTTATGGAGTATGACAGTCCTCTTGTTTTAATGGTCCTTGGTCTAAGGGCTACCAACAAAAAAGCGCTTAACATATTAATAGCGTGCGATTACGATAATTTTGCAGAGCGCAAAATGGCAACTCCGTTTAAAAGTCAAATTTCTATGAAAATGTCACTCTTAAATGAAGGTGTTGCCATTCCGCTCTGCAAAGTTATCGTAGTCGCACTCTAAACTTATTCAAACCAAAACTAAAGCATCGCTCTTTGTATTATTACAATACGCGCGTTCAAAGCGTTTTCTTCGTGATATCTCGCTACTTATATACAGGGTGTCCCCCATTGTACTGTACGATAACTCATAAATTCGCCGCCAATGCCGTCCCTAATACAATCTGACCTGTGAACTAATATGTAAATAAATTAAGTAATGCCCTTTTTGTATGTAGTATTTACTTATCCGTATATTAGAAAAAGGACATAGGTTTGTCTTTGCCCGCCGTATACTAACGCACAACAAGCAAACTTTAAGGTATGCGCCAGGTATTTGCCATGCCATTTCCAGGAAAACAAAATAGGTGACATTAGTACAATATACCTCTGATATTCTAGGTAAAACGAAGCAGTGTACGAGAAAATTGCTGTAATTCTAATCCAAAAACACGCGGTAAGGTAGACGTCCGAGCGCCTGACACTGTCCCAATGATTTAGCGATGGGCGAGTCGAGTTGTCTCATTCGAATAACTCGAGTTGATTCGAATCGAGTTCATTCGCAACTCGAATCAACTCGCATACCTAAGTCTAGCTAGAATTGATACGGACCGGATAACGAATGCGAGTTATGCGAGTGCACGCGAGTCAGTGATTCGCCAACTCGAAACTCAACTGGACGAAAATTCATTTTATTACGAATACGCTGAACTCGACTCGACTCGCCGATCCGTTTGGCTGCTGCCGCAAAACGGATCCCATCCGGTTGATGCGAGTCGAGTCAACTCGAGTTTCGATTCGAGATAGCGGCCGAGTCAACTCGAGTTATCCGAGTTGGAATAAAATCAACTCGTAACATCGCTATACAATGATTGCCATCTGGAATATCAAGTCATTAGCCATAGATATTACAGCAGGGTGTCAAGTATAGGGCACTATTGCGGCAAACACGAACGTTTACCTTACTAGTGAGTTTCTTGCGGCGCTTCTTCTCACCTTCAGGTCTTTTTACGAAGCGCTAGTACAGTTAGACCAATAAAAGAGCCCTAGAGGGCTACTTGGAATAATATTATGACTTGATTTGATACATTTATTCTTACCATTGTATGTGTTTGACTTTGTGTGTCTCTGATTTAACATGTTCACTGGCCCCATACAAAACTATCGGACAATGTCACAAATCACAAATACAAAAATATCGGCCTCTTGAAAAAAACCTTCATGACCCCACATTGCGGGCACGCGCGGTAATTAGGTGACCGCAGACATACTTCGTGAGAATGGCCGTAAGACATGCCGACATCAAATCCAATAAAGCAACACACGCACAATCAGTCCACGGGTGAAATAATATTCGAGGCGATATTGACGTTGGAGTTGTGAACAGCCTTCTAGAAGGCCCTTTCACGCCACGTGCCCGTCCCGGGTCTGTCCCTGAGAATATTGTTGGATTTTATCGCATATTTTATAACGCTTATGCGGTGTTGGTATGCGGCCCGCTTCATCATGGGGGTTTATTTGCGAATGCTTAGGAATTCGGGAATGTTTTGAGTTTGAATTATGAAAAGTAAGACGTCACAATGTTTGCCGGCCTTATACACCGTGGGCCTTGTAACAAGATCCAGAAATTAAAACGTAGATTCTACTCCTCAAAGTAAACGACATTGTTCAGCGACATTTAAAAATAACTAATGTCTTAATTTTTAGTACACTTTGAAATTTATTTGAAGGCGCAATGTATTGCGATTCTTTTTGTGTTTGTAGCGTGACAAGGGACGTCAATTAGACTGATGTTAACATACATTGAAAATACTACATTTACACACACATTTACATTGATAATCTACATTTTAATTTTTGGATCTTGTTACAGGGCCCACGGTGTATGTCCAATAGCTGATAAATATCACACCAAATCATTTATTTTTTGCAAGTAGGCCTCAAGGGCTCTTTTTTGACAAGTTTAGCCTATTGGGATTGACACCGCCTACGAAGCTAGAGGTCCCGGGTTCAAATTCTTGTAAAGGCAAATATTTGTGTGATGAGCACGAGTATTTGTTCCTGAGTCTTGGATGTCTTCTATCTATTTAAGTATTTATTTATCTATCTACCTATGCATGCATACCGTCATCTAGTACCCAGTACCCATAGTACAAGCATTGCTTAGTTTGGGACTGGATCGATATGTAAGATTATACCTACTGCAATATTTATTTTATTTATAAGAGAACTCGCGTTAACGGCCATCTCTTGCTTACATGGGGCCGTTGAGTCTGATGAGCCAGCGTCCGGCGCAGGTTTCTCACCTGGCAGCCTGGCTCCGGGTCTGGACCGGGTCCCTTCGGCTCGTTCTCACGCGGTGTTAGTGCATTTTTCTATTACGTACCTACCAGTGGCGTGGCGTAAAAGATATCCTTGGGTAAGCCGGTGCAGTTTTGGCGTACCTAAATTTTTCTTAAGAGCTGTAGAATAAGGTGCTCAAATGCCTAATATTAGGCAAGCCGGTAGGAATCGAGTTCTTCGGGCGCCACGCCACTGGTACCTACCCCACAAACGTAACAGTATTGTTATATATAATCAAAATTAGCAAGAGATTTTAAAATATTGTTTTGACGCCTAGAGACTCTTTAAATCTCAAAAAAATGTAGTATATGTATTATTAAAATGCATATTAGTTAAGTATTTGTTTGATGCATATGCATTGTGTTAATGAAATTGCATGTAAAATTTTAAGTTTTTGAAAAGAGAACCTGGTCAGTTTCTTCCGGCGCTTCTCACCAGAATGTCATTTGCCGAAGCGCCAAAAGAATCAGATATGTGAAAGAGCCCATGAGGCCAACTTGCAGAAATAAATTATTTCATTTCATTTGTGACCTCCGCCCCAAGCATGAAAAGTTTGTCATTTTAACAATGGTTACTTTTTATGTCTCGTTCTAAGTTTAGCTTGAAAACGTTACATTTGACAAGCTAAAATTGGTAGTCTCCATTGTAGCAGGTGAATAAAAAGGTGTGAGTAAGCTTTGTGCTACGTGAGCGGTCGAGCATGTTATTTTCCGTGTTGGTGCCCGCAGTTTCTAATTTGCAGCAGTGTCAGATGTTACTGTGGCACAGTTAAAGTTTGGAGCAGTAGCTTAAATAAGGATAGTTTATGTTCTTTCGACAGTTAAAGTCTTTTCTTGCGTCGAAACAGATTATAGCCGGTGTCGAGTATAAAAACAGTTAGGGAACACCTGAGATAGTCCATAGGTTACTTAATACCAGGTAGGCCTTGCGCTTAATTGTCACGCAAGTGTGAATCGGATTCGCACACGCAGAGTTCCGTACCACAGTTAAGAAAAAATCGCCAAAAACACGTTTCTTGTATGAGGACACCTTTTTATTTTTAACTTTATTTTGTTTTTAGTAAGTATGTTATACCAGCATAAAAAATACAAATTCTATGAACATATCAAGCATCTAACTATTACCATGATTAAAAAAGGAAAAAAAAACGAAAAAAGACGTTTCTTGTATGGGAACTCCTTTTTATTTTTAATTTAATTTTATTTTTATTATTTGTTGTTATAGCGGCAATAAAAATATGCGATTGGTAATACATAGGAAGGGGCAATAAACTAAATGGGGAAAAAAGCGATTGGAAATAAAAATAATGGGAAAATAAGAATTTGGGTAACCAAGCTATACAGCTCTTATGACTGTTGCTTTAAGTCAGCGATCGGCAACCTGCGGCCCGCGGGCCGCATGTGGCGCGTGAACCGCTCACTTGCCGACCTATATTCCGGTTTGTATTGCGGTTAATATATTCCGAATAGTCTAAAACCACAAATTATTAACAAAGTGTGGCCCGCGTCACGTTCCTTAGCTACTATGTGGCCCTTGGCTGCGAAGCGGTTGCCGACCGCTGCTTTAAGTAATCAATAGTTGTCGTCACTCAATAGTCTTCCGCGGTGAAAATCAAGTGACGCTAATTTAATAAAGAAAAACGCCTGAAATCTAACCAAATAATGAACACGCGTTTCTACTGAGTTGGGAAACTGCTTTAAGCTTTAATCTGTGAGCGCGATAATTCGGGATAATTCCGTTCTCGGGTGTCACGGTTGCTTCAGTGCAAAAAGTGTTAATTACTGACTACGCGCTGTCCTCTGCAGTACAGGTACAGGGTGGGCAACTTGGAGGTGTACAACGTTTTTTTGGCGCCATTTTGTTTTGGCGGCAAATATGACAGTTGTTTGTTGCATGTAAATTACTTTGTGTAGATACAGCAAATTCGTTGCCGGATTTTTGCGTAATAGTTTATTACACAACTAGGGTGGTAAAACAAAGAAGGGCCGAGATCGCAGATGTTTGCGGCCCGAGCTGCAAGCGAGGGACGTAAATATGCGATCGAGGGCTTTCTTTATTACCTCCCGTGTTGTGTACATCATTTTATGTCTACACTTGGCCAGAAAGCGCCACTTTATGGCCAGGTGTGGCATAAAGAATATTTATATGTTTGATAGAGTCAAAACTTGCAACTGAATTTGTAAAAACAAATAATTAAAATACTGAAGTCTCACTCAGAGTTACCAAATAGTATTTAATTATTAAAATAAATCATATTTTAATATAACGTTGGTATGAAATTCTCGGCACGTGAGTGCTTCGCATTACCGATCTGTTTTTGTTTTCTTTTTAAGAAACGAAGTATGGGAGTAAAGTCAGCCGCCATAAAGTGGATCGATCGCTTATTTACGTCCCTCGCTTGCAGCTCGGGCCGCAAACATCTGCAAACTCGGCCTTTCTTTGTTTGACCATCCTAGTTGTGTAATGTACTTTTTTACATTTCATGCTTAATATCGTTAGTCGAATAGCAAAAGAATAAAAGTGAGTGTATGTAGCGCGGGTGCCTGTACCCTTTGTGACAAAGGCTTGCCTGTAATTGCTAGCTTCTAATTTCCAGGGGCCGTACTTTTCGTGCCGATGACAGGCAAATTACGTCAAACTACATACAGGCTGTTTTAGTTAAGGTTTTATATTGATTTAACGTTACCCTAAATTACCGGTATTGTTTAAGGTGTGAACTATTTTTTTTCTTCCTTTCATTGATTGGTGTCAATGGTAGAAGACATTTTGTAAGTAAAAATGTATCAGTCTGTTTTTTTTTTCGTATTTTAACAGGAAGTTGGAAAGATTAATCGGATATGCGATTTGGCACTATACTTATCCGAATGTATGTATTCATGCGGCCCATTCTATATCAAAATACGTTTCTTATTTAGGTATTTTCCAATTTCCCGTTTCAATCAATAAGATAAGACAGGCAGACACATCTTAATTTATAAAATGGCTTCTACCATTGAGACCAACTAATGAAAGTAGTGATGAAATTAATTCGTAGCTTTTACGATACCAGTAATTTCCGGTAACGACAAATCCATCTAAAACCTAAAGTGAATCATGCTGTATGTAGCCTGACGTCATTTTTACGTCATTGGCACGAAAAGTACGGATCCTGCTAATTTCTCTACTAGGTAAGGATTGCAATCGGTTCTTTTTAGTATGGAAAAAACTCGAGTTTTAATCGAAACCGAGTTTTTTTCAAACAAAAAATAACCGAGTTGCATTTCCTACTACTAGGGTTCCATCCGTTACCAATAGTGTGATTCAGAAATACGCCGACAATCTCGTTTCTTATGTAAAAAATTGTTACTCACGACAGGAGTGGCTCACTCCGCGATCCGCCGCGCGGCCTTGAGGCGACCGCGAGGGGGCCTTAGTGACCAACAGAGCACGCGTTAGGAAGTACGCGTTATGCGATAGAGAGAGACGGGCGCATCCGGTGCGTTCCGTCTGGTGGTCGGACCCGAACGTCAGTTTTGTTAGACAGAGAAGCATATGTACAAACGAAGACACAGTTAAGTGACCATCAGTAGACCTTAATACATTGTAATAAGGGTGACAAGTGGTCAGTCAGCAGTGTCTTCGATTGTACGTAGTAAATAGTACTAATACTAATACTGTTATACATTTATATTTAATTAATTTTTGAAGTCGATAAAACCGATTTGTTTATGTACGAGTGATTGACCTCCTTTCGGTTACATCTATTATCTATGGCTTTTTGCCGGTGACAGATTTGACAGAACAGTATTGTCGATGATTATGCTGCTGGATTTTGTGCAGTGTAGTTCATGGAATAAATAATTAAAACGTATTTGGAGTTTGTTTTACGAAAAGCCAACACTACTGATTATGTGCCGATGGTGGGACCCGAACGAAGGTGGGGTTATCCTACAGAAATATGTCTGCGACTTATTCCTCTGTTACCATACATTTAGTATGAAATAGGGCCAGAGGAATAAGGTGACCGCAGACATATTTCTGAAGAATAACCCAGTGATGTCAAAGAAAGAGCCAACTCCACATGCACGACGTCGACTCCGCAGGCGGGGTCGGCCACCGCGTTAGCCCCACACAAAAGCTCCTCTCGGTATACATACATTAGATAGTATTACAACTCACAAGACCTATACAGGGTGGGAGGGAAAATAACGACATACTTTAGCCATGAATTCCTGGTGGTGTGACGAGTAAATAATGTTATATCAACATGGGTCGAATATTGTCATTTTACATTAATAGTCTTATGGAACAAAATAAATCAGTAAATTCAGTCCCTATCGTTATAAACATGTCCTTACTGGAGGAAAAGTTATCAAAAAGAAGAAAAAGGCTAAAATGGAAACGAAAGGTCAATTTTTTGGCCTCGTAGTCGCTTACCATCAAATACTGCGAAGGTTAATGGCTGGTTATTTTAAGGATTTTTTTTGGGAGTTTTCATTTAAAAAATAATGAATATCTCTGAAAGTAAGCGTTTTTCGACTATACATCACATAACTTTTTTTACTCCTAATAGTTGTTAGAATCTATAGTTCATGTTTGTCGGTATAGTCCCCCGCACCCTGTATACAAACCGTTTTCAGCTATCTTGGCAACTTCGTTGGTGACACTCACATGTGTGCTTTTTGCTATGTGCAGCCGTAACTACTTACACAAGTTACCGCCAACACGAACGGCTGCCTGCGGAGACTGCCCCCGTCAGTCGCCGTTCGTGTTGGCGGTAGCTTGTGTAAGTAGTTACGGCTGCACATACCAAAAAGCACACATGTGAGTGTCACCAACGAAGTTGCCAAGCTATTGGTACACTGATCTTGGTTCGAGTGCCCTACCACGTCAACGGTTCACTCCCATGCTGCTGAGGTTCAGCTGCGGCTACCTACCACCATGCAGTTTACATACCAAGGCCAGTAAAGTAAGAGATGTCTCAGATCCGAGGCTTTCTTATTAAGAGGAAACAGTAAGGCCGAGAGAATTGAAAATTAGGTATTTGTAAAATGTGTCGCTGTCCCGCACTGCCCGCCTCTCCCCCGCAGAGCGCGATAGAGACAACTGCAGCTTGGACCGAAAATACCTTTTAAAATTTCATGAAAACAACGTTTCGTAGTCCCCTGATTTCTTCCCCAAAACTTAACCTATTTAACTAATTTTTTCATTAAACATAGAGAGGATTTGGCCGTGTTCCTATGTTTTCCTTTTTTTAAATAATCTAGTCAAATTTGGTCAGCCGAAAATCTGGCATTTTTTTTTAGGCTTTTGAAGGTTAATATCTCTTTTGAGAATCAATTTATCGTAAAAAGGAAAACATAGGAACATATCAATAGTAGCCATTGATTTTTGGACAAAAAATTATTACTCTACTGGCATTAACCAGGGAGGAAACAGGGGACTACGTTTGTATGGAAAAACTGCCCTCCTGTTTCCTCTTAACTGGCCAAGGTTTGTATACTATTTTTCTCTTCGACGGAGCCAGAAAGCGGCATCTTCGTTTAGCACAGCGGCCGGCTAGGTGACGCTTTCCGGCTGGAGGGCAAAAAAAGACTAGTAGTTGTTCTGTCCCGCGAACTGTAATAACCGTAGCGGCCGTAAAGAGCACGTCACAGTGGCAGTTGGCACTGGGCAGGAGGAAATTGCCCGGAACTGGCGGGTTGCGTCCGCGCCGCGCCGTGCCGGTATGCAGGCCCTACTAATCAATACACATGTCTTTGCCTATCCATTTTGACCTATTCATCAATCCATGACACAATTAAGGATGTTATAAATGTGAAGTTACGTATATATTAAGTTAAATTACTTAACTTTAACTTAATATACATATAAGTAGCTTATATAGAGACTCATGATCCCACAGGCAAACATTGCACCATTTTTTAGAAATTTGCAAATCGTAACACATTCTTATTTGCTCCTACTAAACTAATAGCCATACAGTTTCTCTTGAGTTATTCATTACTTATAAGTTTGTACGGAAACCTCGGTGCGCGAGTCCGACTCGCACTTGACCGGTTTTTTTCCTACAAAAGGTACATCGCGCGCTTGAATGTGTGCGCGCCGTGTACGAACGCACTACAAGCAAAGTCTAGGTGGCCTATCATTTTGCCACGTCTATTCTCTATAGTTGTCATTATGTTCCGCTTCTCTCCCACAATTTACGAGAAATTCACGAGTCATGTCTATATTAAAAATGAGTTGAAGGCGAAAGTTGTGAATTAGTCTACTGCACTAAAGTTATACATACACTGTGTTAAGTACATTGAGCTATTATCACTACGTATAGAGAAGACACCGCCTCATCACTAAGTGTGCGGCCGGCCGACCGCAGTTGCTCCGCCGCCCCACCCCCTCCCACGCGCCCCGCACTGCCGCGCTTGTTGCACAGATTTTGTTCGCGCTGTCTTCTCTATACGTAGTATTTTTTTTATTTTTTTTTGTTTTATTATTTTTTTTTATTTTATTTTTTTAGCAACTGATAAACTCGCAACCCATATAAGGGCGTAGCGATTGTCGGACCGGGTGGTCGGCCGTGGCGTTCCCTGGAGTCGAACCAGGTCGCTAGCCGGACCATCCTGAGTTAGGTCGGACTCGGTGGGTGCCGGGGTGCCTGGGGTCGAACCAGGTCACCTTGTCCGGTGCACCTCGTATACGTATAGTAATAATAGCTCAATGGTTAAGTATCGGTATACGTAGCCCGGTCAATAAGTGCCTCGGGCATGTCGTAAATTAGGTTGCTTCTGCGGCGTAATTGCGTCAAACAATTTGTGACGTTTCAGGCGGAAAGACCACCTCGCTACGTCAATAGGGACGATTTTTGATCGCATATTCATAGTGGAAGCCTATGATATGCGGCCTTATTGATAACCAGGAAAGTGGCATTTGGTTAAGTGCATTTTGTGCCCGCCGTGACTTCAATTTTCGGCATTTTGTACTTGTGACACCACCGCAGTAAGCGAGTAAAATTGGGTGAGTAACAGTTAATTGCGAGTTTGACACCGATCAGTCGGTCAGGTATTTTTTTTTTAATGAGTATTAATTCGGTACTAATTAAGTAGAAAATTTTGCTACCAAGAATAATTCGAATATACAATTTTTTTAATCTTTTGACATTGTTACCTTAATCCTCATTTTGAATTTTTGTTTTTGATGATCATGGCGTGAATACTTATAATTTTGTCTGTACAAATTTATACTGTTATTTTGCCGTGAAATAAATGATTTAATCTATCTATCTAAGCTCCATGGACCGTACGGAACGTACTCGCTCTGTACCGACCAACTTGTATTAAAACCTGAAGGTACATTTTGAGTACAATTTTTACATTTGAATGAATTTGCATTTTTGGCTGCTGGTCGGTACGAAACGAGTACGTTCTGAACGGACCAGTTTGAATGTCGTATATTAGCATAATGCGAAGAAGTTCAATTATTCTATACTAGGTACTAAATAGTACAATATGAGTACTATTTTATACGATGGTTTTTATTCTCAAAAATAAAATATGGTTCGTACGCAACGTATCACACGTGGGTACCAGTCTTCACGAAGCTACAAGTTACAATTTTACAAGTGTAAACTAGCAACATTGTGCATTGGTCAAATCAATCAATGGCGTTGCTGTATTTGACCAATGTTGCTAGTAAAGACTTGTAAAATTGTAACTTGTAGCTTCGTGAAACGGGGTCCAGTTCGAGGCAAAAATTTCAGTTGCCTGTTCGTTACAGCTTAATTTCATAATGACTTATAAATTAATTGGACTAAAACCAAATTCTCTTAGTCATATAACATCAACATTTATAATTGTCTCATTTTCAAAACAACCTTCAAATTTCATACAGACATTGACCTGAAACAAACAATTCCCAGTATGACTACTGGTACGCCTAAATGTAATGAAGTCTTTTAGGAATAGATTGTAGTTTCTTTAGTTTTAATCTAGTTTTAGTTATCAAAGTCACTATCTGTTAGTTCATGAAATTCAAGTACCTAATGTTTTTGTTAGGGTGTGAAAGACTTGAATTCAAAACATCTGAAAATTAACATGTCTTTGTCTCAGATCGCCTAAAATACATAAGGCAGAAGTACCATGAGACTATATTATTATTCTTCTTTTTCTATACTACTATGTATTTAATCTTTGTATCTAGAGTCTAGATTAGTGATAAAAATTGGGGTGTTTCACATTAAAAATACTTATAATCAGATATAGAAGTTTTTGTGGCAAAAACGTCAATTAACTAGGGACTTCCTTCTGATATTAAATTTATCGATAACGATTTCAAATACTTATTTCGAAGTGAAATTTTATAGTAGATATTAAGTTCACCGGGTAAAATATAAATTACCTCACTAAAATGCTGATCACCACCCATCGATGTTGTATAATGATAATATGCAATTTAAGTAGTTCATAGGCACACTTTTTAGGGATTTTATACTGTATAATAGGTATGCGAGTTGCATATTCATATTATACGTGACCTCATAGTCATAACTGTCAGAAGATACTAGAATTTGTCGATAAATTAATAACTAGAGACCGGTCTGATGTAGCGATCTCAATATTAATATGGATATGACTGGTATAATTTATTATTTTTTCTACACACAAAAACAATGTAACTTATCGTAACTTCTTCTTTAATATTTCTTCTTCGCAATGCACAGTAAAAATTAAGATCTTATATAACCAACATGACATGTATTTAACGAATTGCACTAGTCATATCCATAATATTGAGATCGCTACATCAAATCCGTTCTCTATTAATAACGTTGTGAAGACCCTAGGACCATTTTAATCGTGCCACAAAAACTTCTATGTCTGATTATATAATGGATTGATTTTAGGGCATATACTATCGTTATAAACACGCAATGGGCTAGACGACTAAAAAAACTGTTTAGTCCGTCAGTTAGATTATTAAAAAATATTGTACACGTATTTTTTCTTTTGTTTGACAAACAAAAAATGACGAGGTTAGAGTGCTTAGAAGTTTCGAGTGACGTCACTCCTTGATACAATCTTCACCTAGGAGTGACGTCACAAGCCCCCACTCCAGAAGTTTGATGATCTATAACTTCTTCGATTTTTTATTTTGATAAACCAAAAAATACGTGTTCCATATTTTTCCATAATCTAACTGACGGACTAGATAGAATTATATAGTTTTAAACCAGTCGTCATCCCCATTTACGAGGCGCCTGGCGTGTGAATTCAATATATATTTTTTTGGATGTGACATTAAATTTTAGGCATTTCGAGAATGTGTCATTATGGATGCATTTAGACAAATATGTGTTAAGAACTTCAGTCCTTATATGTCAACGTCAATTTAAACGTCGTACACGTTAAACATTGAATATTTTGAGAGAAAAAAAGACAGAAAGACAGACAGTCGCACCATGAGGGTTCCATTTTTACTATTTTGGTACGGAACCGTTTAGCCATTGTGATGTGATCTTTTTGAATAAGGTATTGCGAAATTTGGTTCTAACGAACCGGTAGCAAATTTAATAGTTTGAACTTGTCAAAGTAAATCCACAGAAACGTCGTATGCTAACTGATTCACACATGACTTACAATCAAACAGAACCCAAAACCCGTAACATCCCCAAGTATCCTGTAAACTGTAAGGCCTTTTGCTCTTAAAACTAGGCTTGAAACCCTTGACTATCCCACTTAACGCTGCGGTCTCTCGGCCTCCACGGGCCAAAAAGTCGTAACTCCTAAAAATACATATTACAAAATACCGTTTTAGTTTTGAGCGCCGCAAGTTTTGAAAGGTCGGGGTTAAAACGTCGTAGGGATTGGGAAAATGTATGGAATTATGTCGTTTTGTAAGTAGGAGGGCGGGTGCGTAATCGTCGCGGATTATGGCGTGGCATCCGGCTCACTGAGATCTTTTAAGAGAGGTTGCGTGTTAAACACGAAGGTTACACATACATAATGTGGGGTATTAGAAACTAACTATACAGGATGAAAAAAATCTATGGGCCCCGCAAGGGGAACTACCTTAATAGTACATTACACTACTAGGGTAGTAATACAAAGAAAGGCCGAAATCGCAGAAGTTTGCGGCCCGAGCTGCAAGCGAGGGACGTAAATATGCAATCGAGGGTTTTCTTTATTACCTCCCGTGTTGTGTACATCATTTTATGTCTTTGTCTACACCTGGTCAGAAAGCGGCTTTTCCCGTACGCACACCGTGCGGAAAAGTCAATTAATGGCCAGGTGTGGCATAAATCATTTAGTTAACTCGTTTTACTTACTTAAAGGAAACACTATTTATAAAAAGTAAATTTTTAAAACAAAAAATAAAAACCGACTTCCAAAAACTTAAACTAAAAACCAAAAAATAATATGTTAATCACCCCAAAGAAATGGATAATCAACGATTCATATATACATATATAGATATTTATAGTTTTTAACCTGTTATCTTTGAAGTCGGTGCCTGCCACTGCCACGCAAAGCTGGCTATGCTGAGCTCCTTAGCTGGCACCGACTTCAAAAATAACAGGTTAAAAACTATAAATATCTATATATGTATATACAGGGTGTCCCTAAAACCAACTTGGATACGATCAGGGCTGATAGACCAGCTCATAAGAACCTAGATTAAGCAAATTTGACCTCAGTAAAAATCTCTTAGTTTTCGAGATATTGACGTTTTTGTAAAACTCGTGCTAAGTGATACCCTGACTCGGTGTTTTGAGTGTCATTGCTAAAATATCAAGTATTTTACAAATCTGTTTTTTGCTATGTGTTGCCAAATAACTATGCTATTGAACGTATTTTCTATTTTTGCTAATTTATTCATGCTGTGGACACAGTACAATAACAAAAAAAAATTATTCGATTTTTTTCAAATTTCACCTCTGACTTCGAACTAGCGTGGTGAAAAA
Organism: Eudemis profundana; assembly: GCA_947034925.1. Taxonomy (NCBI): domain Eukaryota; kingdom Metazoa; phylum Arthropoda; class Insecta; order Lepidoptera; family Tortricidae; genus Eudemis; species Eudemis profundana. The sequence goes on from OX344794.1 coordinate 49,253,332, forward strand.
AAAATGTACCAACATAACCAGGCACTCAACGTAAAAAAATTGCGCATTTATTGTAGTTTCTAAAATGGTATAAAATTTACTAAACACTGTAAAAATTTTTGAAATAATGATATTTTGTTACAAAATTAACTGTCTGCCGCCTTCATCTCATACGATCCGGTTGAACTAAGTTTGCACCTGGAGTGCTTGACATCACATACAAATTAGGTGCAAACTTCACGTAATCGTCAATATCTCGAAAACTAAGAAATTTTTATGAGGTCGATTTTACTCAGTCTCGTTTTTTATGAGCTGGTTTATCAGCCCTGTTCGCCATTTTGTAAAAGTCGCGAATTTTGATAGCCTGGATCAGTCTTTCGAATGTCATGACTTCAAATTTCAGTATTTTCTTAATCTGCTTTTTATTAAACATTACTTAATAATTATGCTATCATACCTTTTCTGTTCGAAATTCAAATTCTGGTACGAAATTTAACCAATGGAATATTGTAGTATAACCTCCTTTTGAATTGAAATGCTATTATCTTAAAAACTACGGTGTCTAGTGTGTAAAATCTTACTATTTTAAACTACATTATTTTATTTTATTTTAGCATGGTAAATTTGTTTTAAGTATTACGCGACTCAAATCCGAGGTCATATTTTGAATCACGTAAAATCTAATTTATTTTGATAAGTTATTAAGTAATGTTTTGTAAATTATTAAGTAATGTTTAACAAAAAGCAGATTAAGAAAATACTGAAATTTGAAGTCATGACATTCGAAAGACTGATCCAGGCTATCAAAATTCGCGACTTTTACAAAATGGCGAACAGGGCTGATAAACCAGCTCATAAAAAACGAGACTGAGTAAAATCGACCTCATAAAAATTTCTTAGTTTTCGAGATATTGACGATTACGTGAAGTTTGCACCTAATTTGTATGTGATGTCAAGCACGCCAGGTGCAAACTTAGTTCAACCGGATCGTATGAGATGAAGGCGGCACAGACAGTTAATTTTGTAACAAAATATCATTATTTCAAAAATTTTTACAGTGTTTAGTAAATTTTATACCATTTTAGAAACTACAATAAATGCGCAATTTTTTTACGTTGAGTGCCTGGTTATGTTGGTACATTTTTTTTTCACCACGCTAGTTCGAAGTCAGAGGTGAAATTTGAAAAAAATCGAATATTTTATTTTTGTTATTGTACTGTGTCCACAGCATGAATAAATTAGCAAAAATAGAAAATACGTTCAATAGCATAGTTATTTGGCAACACATAGCAAAAAACAGATTTGTAAAATACTTGATATTTTAGCAATGACACGCAAAACACCGAGTCAGGGTATCACTTAGCACGAGTTTTACAAAAACGTCAATATCTCGAAAACTAAGAGATTTTTACTGAAGTCAAATTTGCTTAATCTAGGTTCTTATGAGCTGGTCTATCAGCCCTGATCGTATCCAAGTTGGTTTTAGGGACACCCTGTATGAATCGTTGATTATCCATTTCTTTGGGGTGATTAACATATTATTTTTTGGTTTTTAGTTTAAGTTTTTGGAAGTCGGTTTTTATTTTTTGTTTTAAAAATTTACTTTATTTTTAAATTTTTAGTGGCGCTGGAAAAATATTGTTTTGACTAAATAGACTTAAGTCTATTTAGTTAAAAGAAAAAAATCCAAATCGGTCTAGCCGTTTTCAAGTAATCGGGGAACAAACCTACATAAAAATTGCTCTTTGTTTTGAAGTCGGTTAAAAACTTGTTGCTAATAAGAAATGGACGAGAAACTAAGAAAAATACCAAAATCGCTATATGTGTGCCTATGATATTTGAAGAGTTCCCTCGATTTCTCCAAGATCCCATCATCAGATCCTGATTTGGTTACAATGGGACCACCTCGGAGGTATACCCTTTAAAACAAAAAAAGAATTTTCCAAATAGGTTCAGCCATCTTCAAGTAGTCGGGGAAGAAACCTAGATACAAATTAACCCTTTGTTTTGAAGTCGGTTAACACTAAAAACTCGTTGCTAATAAGAGATGGACGAGAAATTACGAAAAATACTGAAATCGCTATATGTGTGCCTATAATATTTGAAGAGTTCCCTCGATTTCTCCAAGATTCCATCATCAGATCCTGATTTGGTTACAATGGGACCACCTCGGAAGTCTACCCTTTCAAACAAAAAAAGAATTTTCCAAATCGGTCCAGCCGTCTTTAAGTAATCGGTGAACAAACACACAAAAAAAAAAATAAAAAAAAACATACAGACGAATTGAGAACCGTCCTTCTTTTGGAAGTCGGTTAAAAAGAAACAAAACTGCATTCAAAGCTTTTTTTAAATTCTCTTGGCCTTTGTATTGGAATCGATGGTAGGTACCTAAAATAAAATTAGTGATAGATTTTACGATCTTTTTTACTTGTAAGACCTATTAGAAGATCTATTAGAGAGATTTTATTCAGACCAATAGTCCTATCGACTAGGAGAATAAAATAGTGAGTGCTTATTTTCTGAATTTTTAGCTCATTCGATTCCCAAGTGAGACAAGCGAATTTAAAAAAAAGCTGCAGTTTTCTTTGTTTTTAAAAATAAAGGAAAAGATTGTTTCCTTTCAGCAAAATGAGCTAACTAAAGGATTTAAGCTAGGTCCCCTCCAGGGCCCATAGATTTGTTCTACCCTGTATACTCTGGTTATTATTAGTAAGCAATATATGGGCATTTTTATTTTAAAATCTACGGTTAGGCAAAACTTAAGCTATGTTCAAATACCGTCTAACCTGTCAGTCCGACCGTGACGAAATGTATGGAGTTTGACACTAATCGTCAGTTCTGTGACGACCTGCTAACTGTCGGTCAAGAAAGCACTTTAAATAAAAAGCCCATATGAGTCATTTTCAAAAAAATTGTGCATAGTTAAGGGCCTAATAAAAACAAAATCACGATCGCTTCCTCTGTGTTACGAAAGTTAGGCATACAAACTATATGGGTAACTTTCGTAACACAGAGGAATAAATTAAGTTTTGTTTTAATTAAATCCCTAAATTGTCTACATTTTTTTTGATAATGACTCGTATAGGAATATTAATAAGACCTGAAAATCAACATAACTCCAGCTCTTTGCCACTCGATATTGAGCACGGGCGAGGGTAGCTCTTCTACTACAAAATCAAAGGGCTTCTTTGATTGGGGTTCATCGTTTATGTACCGGATCCACCAATCAGTGTAAAGGAAATAAGTCAGGTGGAGTCAATTAACTCGTCTTAACACGTTCACTACCGTCCACAGTCGCACTGTAATAGCAGTAAATTTTCGGGTTATTCCCACCTGTTACCACCAAATTGATTTAGTGGTAAGAGCTGGGAATTTTTTTCCCATCTGTTACCACTAAAACCATACATTTAGTGGTAACAAGTGGGAAAAAAAATCCCATCTGTTACCACGGGTTATTCCCACCTGTTACCACCACATTGATTTAGTGGTAACAGATGGGATTTTTTTTCCCAATTGTTACCACAAAATGTATGGTTTTAGTGGTAACAGGTGGGAAAAAAATTCCCAGCTGTTATCACTAAATCAATTTGGTGGTAACAGGTGGGAATAGCCCGTTACCACTAAATCAATTTGGTGGTAACAGGTGGGAATAACCCAAATTTTCGTACTGTGTAATGGGTAGTATTTAAAGGCACATCAAAAAAATTACCATAACCTGACTGAAATACTGACTTGCACATCAAAAAATACCAAAACAAACATCAAAGCATAGCTTTGATGTACATATGGATTTTTTGATGTGCAAGTCAGTATTTTTTTGCGGGGCGATTTATTATTCCTCCTGTGTAATGTGCGCGCGCCGTGTACGAACGCACTACAAGCAAAGAAATAAGAATGCGCAAGAATGCTCCAGTATGGATCGCGCTCACACAGACGTGCTATCACCATACGAGTCACGCGCTCCTAAATGACCGGATTTTTTTTTGAAGCCTGTCTAACATGTAACCCTGGTGGGCGTAGCAATAATATGACCGCGGTCGGCCGTGAATCCCTCGTTCCCCTGAGTGAATCGGACTGGGTGGGTGCCGGGGGCGCCTGGGGTCGAACCAGTGGCCGAAGTTGGACTACTTGTTCATCTTTATACTTTGCCACATTTCTAGCTTTACACACGATGGACGGAACGGAGAGGTTGGGTTTAGAGGTTGTTTGTGAGTAAGTCTGTTAACATTTTCCTGGAAAACAGACCGAGTTCGGTTCGGATTTTTTGTTGGAAAAGTGCCTTCACCTAATTCTTAGCTAGATTTCACTAAAATTGGCCTAGCCTTTTATAATCGGGGCAACCTGCCGAATCCTACACCAGAGACGACGATGCAACGGGGCCACGCCGTTTCGTCGCCTAAATAGTTATTTTATTTCTACGTTTCATGACGCATTGGTTTTTTTACTGTAATGTCATGTTAACATGTATTAATAAATAAATAAATAAATAAATAAATAAATAAATAAATAATATATAGTTTTCTTTGAGTCCGGGTTTTTAAAATTCTTATTTTATAGATTACTACCCGTCCCGGCGAACTACGTTCCGCCTCAAAAATTTAATTATAGATGTTTTAATATCATAATAACCTCATTTTTACTTAAAAAAAAAACCTGACTAGGGTAAAAAATACCGCGCATTAAAGTGCATAAATCCGCCATTTTGCTGTTTTTTTACGATTTTTTGTAGCCAGAGACACTCGCGCGTCATCAAGACAAGAGTAGATACGAGCGGACATAGGAACGGACATACATACCAGTGGCGTGGCGTAAAAGATATCCTTGGGCAAGCCGGTGCAGATTTGGCGTACATTTTCCTTAAGAGCTGTAGAATAAGGTGCTCAAATGCTTGATATTAGGCAAGCCGGCAGGAATCGAGTTCTTTAGACGCCACGCTACTGATACATACATACAGGTCAAACACATAACCCTCCTTATGGGCTTCGCCGCAATCGGGTAAAAAGAAGCTGATATGATCTGTCAGAAAAGTACCTAATAAATAATTGAGACTAAGTTTCGCCGGAGAAAAGGTAATCTTCAGAAATTTAATTACGGGCTCCTCATAAATTAGAGGTCGTTTATGCCTCTTGTGTTCTTACGAGATTCCTTGGGCCTCGTGTAAATTACCTTGTAATATTATGGCTTGGCAACTTCGTTGGTGTCACTCCCATGGTCCGCGCGGGGGGCGGGGGACGATGACGTATTACATACGATGCGAATCACGTACGGATATGTCTGCCGATATCCCTAAATGCGGAAGCAGTCTTTCGATGCTTTCTAGCTGCAAATGCAGTTTGAAGGCAGATTTTTTGCAGTTAAAATAACTGTACGCTAACTGCAAGCGGACTGCGTTAATGGTTTACAAAGATGCAGTTATTTCACCTGGAAAAGAAAAGGAAAATTTTTAAAATAGGATCCGTTTTTAATTCAATAGGAGTGTGTGTGTGTGTAAAAATAAATATGTATACGATGATAGTTTTGCCATACCCACGATATTACAGCCTAGTACTACTACGATTTGTATGGGAACTGCATCACAACTGCGCAGTCGGCGTGCAGTTGTGATGCAGTTCCCATACAAATCGCAGGGAGTTGCAGTTGGGTTGCAGTCCGTCTGTATCGGCCCTTAGTGTTGTCGTATAGCTGGTTCCGTTTTAAATTAAATTAATCATGCATCTGTGCATGTCGGATATCATGCAATTTCAAGGAAAATCATATCGAAACGGAGAAATATGACTCGCGCTATTTTTAAACCGTAATAAGTATACACCGCACTCTAGGTGACATTTACCGGGTACTTACGTCAGATGGTAAGGTTTCCAATAAATTAATAAAGTTTCGAGTTGTCTGTATACGGTATTTGTGCTTATTCGTAACCTGGTATTATTGTGCAACTCCGAGTAAATAATACTGATGATACTGTCTTAAGTCATAATTGTGTTCCCTTTGTGTAATACGTGAAAAAAGGGACGTCGAAAAGAATTTCCTTTCAGTGGGGTAGTTCCAAACTTCGTTATCGAACTCATCTCTAATATAATATGATATGGCCCTGAACTATTAATAATAGTTTGCAACCAAAGATCAAAATACGTCGGACCGCTCGTCGCTTCCACTTTGACAGACCACAGCAGCAGCTCCAATTCTTGACGGTAACCGAAATATGTAAAAAAATTATAAGATCCTGTTAAAATAAGCAAAATAAGGATATAAATATGTTAAAGTTTTGAGTTTACCTATCGTGTAAAGGGGGAAGTCCATTTTAAAAGTAAAAAAATATAAAAAAACTATTAATATCATTAAATAATCCATAATTATACTAACTTTTGTTATGAAACCGCTTCGATAAATAAGTGATTTAATTCGTTACGATAAATGCAAGTTTTTGCATAGTTGCAGAACTTGATTTCCACAAACAACGTATGTCTCGTGACATCACGTTATAATCGGCTGTATTCCTACAGTTTCGGCACGCTTTCGGGAAAGTGCTAAATGTTATTTTAACATTGTAGTATCTCGGCGAGTTTCTGTGATATTGAAGTGTTATTTTCACTAATATTTCTATTATTGAGAGGAGTTTTAACTTATCACACAAAAAAGTTGTTAAATAGCCAATTACAAACTGTTATTACTAGAGTCGGACTACACTAAGTCTGCAGAGGCCGAAAAAAGGTTTTATTTCAAGAAAAAGACATGGCAACACCATAAGCAAGATGATTAATTAGTCTTGATACTTGGCAAATATCTTTCCGCTTAACAATTGTATATAATGTGTCTACCTATCTACGGAAATAAATATTTAGGGCAGTCTTTCACAATCGATCTAATTCCAACTAAACTAAGCAATGCTTGTATACATGTATATATATAAATATAATACTGAAATACATAGAAATTATCCCAAACCCTGGAACAAATCGCTTATTTTGGTTGCAACTTGATCGATTTGTGCATGATTGACCGGCATATTTATTTCAGTATGTAGACACAATTATAATAACCGGAAAAATGATTGCCAAGTATCAAGATGAACTAATCCTCTTGCCATAGTTTCCCCATGTTGCCATAATTTTTTTTTTAATAAAACCTTTTTTCGACCTCTGCAAAGTTAGCGTAATCCGACTATAGTTAACGGCTGAAACTATATTAAGGACTAAGTTGACGGTGAATTTGTGAATTGGCCTTCGTTGGCTCGGTGAAAAATATGAAAAAAGGGGCGCCAAAAAGGGCTTCCATTCAGCGCTTTGACACTTTTTGCAGCCGGCACGATTTTCAGTCGTGCCAAAAACTAACCGGATTAACGTTCGACTGAAACTTTATTAACGCTTTCCTTTTATAGGTGCGTGTCACTCTTAATGCCGTCCGATATCTAAAACTAGACTAACCCCTATACAACTCCATAGAGGTTAGTCTAGTTTTAGTCATAGGACGGCACAATAATGCAATTCCTGCCTATTTCACGCTGCAGCTATCGCAATATAAGTTATCTATCGAAATATCCCCTGTCAATTTTATTAAATTAACTTCACTTTCCAGTTTTATGAATTTAAGTCTAGAAAAAATATTTTCATCTGCAAAATTATAACGTTCGTCTATATATTGTTAGCAATTTGTGTAAAAATGATTAATGTCTTCGATAGCTTTGGTCCGTTCAGATTCAACCAATTTAAAATCTGTTTCGTCTGGTAACCGAAAAACCTATTCTTTAGTTTTTGAGTCAACCTTGAGCGGAAGAAGCATAATGACTCATGCATTTCTGTTATAGCAATATCATCTCCTTGAGACTCTTTCATTAATGTACCAAAAGCACTCATCACGTTATGAACAAAATGCAAGTACCCGCCCGCACTTCCTTTATGCCACGCCCGGCCATAACCTGGCACGCTGCGCGTACGGAAAAAGCCGCTTTCTGGCCAAGTGTAGACATAAAATGATGTACACAACACGGAAGGTAATAAAGAAAGCCCTCGATCGCATATTTACGTCCCTCGCTTGCAGCTCGGGCCGCAAACTTCTGCGATCACGGCCTTTCTTTGTATTAACACCCTAGTTATGTGACGTACTATTAAATTACGGCGACCCGAAACTTTTAAACGTACCTGTACACAGAATTAGCCAGCCTCCCAATCTGTTGGCTCGTAAACAGAGGCTCCTCATTGAAATTGGGCAGTAACTCGGCGATAAATCGGCCGGTAAATCGGATCCCATCGCCGTTACCGCCACTTTAAGACCGATACTCTCGGATTTCTAAGTCATAAACACTTGCATTAACATTACGATTTTCGGTAACGACTGGCCTTCGAATATACCAGCTGGATTGGTCCAGCTAACATAGCATAACTAAAATAATAAATATTAGAGGACAATCTTACACAAATCGTACTAGTCCCATAGACTACGATATATTTAATAAATACAAATACTTAAATACATAGAAAACATCCAAGACTCAGAAACAAATATCATCACACAAATAATATTTGCTCTTACCGGGATTCGAACCCAGGACCGTCAGCTTCGTAGGCAGAGTCACTTACCACTAGGCTAGACCGGTCGTCTAACCAACCGTAAGCGGGGTGATATCAGGTGTTTTTCCAAGGTTTTTTTAACTTGGTTAGTATCACTAGATTTTTACCGCGAAGGATCATCGAGTGACGACAATTTTTGATTAAAACATGTGTAGCATCGATACCATCTATCGTTTATAATAAAAGTTAACTGTGATCACCACTGGCATCGCTTCCTGATATATTTGCTGGAACGCGAATAAAAAACGCCGCTGTCGAAACGCTCTGAAACCGACCTACGTATCCATTTACGATTAGCTATTTTGGGTTCGTTTCAGGAGGTCAAAGTTGTATTTGGTTGGCCATGGAATGCAAAAAGTCTTAGTTTTACATAGACTTACTTAGCAAAACGTATAAGGTCGTGATATGCACAAGTAGGCAGAACGACTTAGTTGCTTAAGGTCTCAATTGTATATGGACTAGCAAAAGGTCATGAGGATAAATTAATAATAATAATAAATAATAAATATTAGGGGACAATCTTACACAAATCGAACTAGCCCCATTGTAAGCTCAATAAGGCTTGTGTTATGGATACTAGACGACGATATATTTAATAGATACAAATACTTAAATACATAGAAAACATCCATGATTCAGGAACAAATATTCGTGCTCATCACACAAATAAATGCCCTTACCGGGATTCCAACCCAGGATCTCTTGCTTCGTAGGCAGGGTCACTACCAACTAAGCTAAAGGGGTCGTCACTTCACTAAACTTCAAGAATTGGTATTGTACATGCGGTCATGTAGGTACACATAACCGCCTACTACATTTCGTCGCGAGGTTTAACGTAAATAGAGGTATGGATGTTACTGTTGCGTCATAAACATACTTTTTCTACTCCTGTACTTATCTGTCTTTTACTTGGTCACGAACACTAATATAAGAACATACATAATATGAGTTCAGAGAAGTCTATACTCTACTCCCCATAACAGCACTAGTGTCGTTATAGTCACTTTAAGTTATTGCTAGCAGCCACAGACTTCTAAATCTAGGTTAAACTTAGGTCAAGGATTAAGCGCTCAATTTTAACTTTACGGTAAAAATGCACAACTACCAACTTAACAAACAATTAAATTCCTACAGTTATTTAGAAAAATAAAACTTTCTGAACTAAATTCATTGATGCCAACATAAAAAAAGTATTTTTAATTTAAGTATATTTTAAATTAAATAAAATAACTTTACCATAGACACATACTGTCAGTCAAACGTCATATTTGCCTTGTTTCCAGGTTATGATTAATTTTGTATTTTATAATTTAAAAACTAGTCGTAGAAAATGTATTGTATGCCACGTTGTATAATTAAGTCAAAAAACGCTCATTGCGTCTCTATTTGCGATACTCGCCGTATTCGCGGCTCGTATCGCAACTCACGCAATTCGCATTTTTTGAACCCACTTATACAACTGTTGCATAAAATACTATTTTCTACTCCTGTACTGTTATCTGTCTTTTACTTGGTCACGAACACTAATATAAGAACATACATAATATGAGTTCAGAGAAGTCTATACTCTATTCCCCATAACAGCACTAGTGTCGTTATAGTCACTTTACGTTATTGCTAGCAGCCACAGACTTCTAAATCTAGGTTAAACTTACAGTCTGTTTCGTATAGGAATAGAAAGAAGAAAAAATAGGTGCTTTATAGTGCCGGTTTTAGGTTGACATTCAATAAATGACATTTCTAAAGTAGATGCTCAAAAATAAAATATTGGTGATGTCCATACTTTTTGGTTGGCTGAAAATAAAAAAGTGCCCTTATAAAATACCTAAAGAGCCAGAGATAAGCAACACTCAATTCAGAGCGGTCATTATTTTATTATATTGTACTATCAAATAGTTATATCCAATTTGATTTTTTTTTTAATTGTATACTGTTTCTATTATTATTTGTCATTCCTAAGTAATTGGTGAATAGTTATTTTTAACATTCAATATGAGTGATTCTGTGGGGCAGTGGAAGAGGCGTTTGCTCTAACGTCCGTTGTCACTCGACCATCGCCAAGAAGACGAAGTGAAAGTTTATTCTATGTTTTGACAAACTGTCTTACAATTTTACATCATATAAATATTATTACAACTTTACAGAAAATGTTTGGAATCCCTGCTTCTGTGTCCCTCTAGAGTCTATTGTTAACCGGTATGAACTATAGGTCAAAGATTAAGCGCTCAATTTTAACTTTACGGTAAAAATGCACAACTACCAATTTAACAAACAATTCCTACGGTTTTTAAGAAAAACAAAACTTTCCGAACTAAATACATTGATGCCAACATAAAAAAAGTATTTTTAATTTAAGTATATTTTAAATAAAAAAAAAAGTTTACCATAGACACATACTGTCAGTCAAACGTCATATTTGCCTTGTTTCCAGGTTATGATTAATTTTGTATTTTATAATTTAAAACCTCGTCGTAGAAAAAGTATTGTATGCAACGTTGTATAATTAAGTCAAAAAATGCTCATTGCGTCTCTATTTGCGATACTCGCCGCATTCGCGGCTCGTATCGCAATTCACGCAATTCGCATTTTTTGAACCCACTTATACAACTGTTGCATAAAATACTATTATACAACCAGATAAACTATAAACTACAGATTCACTTTCCAGTAAATTTTTATGTTAATTTGTTGATTTTATTAAATTAATGTTTATGTAGGTATAAAAGGACATGTCAAACTTAACCGCATTTACACTCATTGAAAGTCAAGGTAAAAAAGGTCATTAACCCGTTTTTGTAAAAAAAAGTGAATTAAAAAAATAATGCTTTACTTTATGATTAATGCTATTCTATTACATAGTAGGTATAAAATAGCCATAAAATTTTTACTTTGTCATATGTAATAACTTTTAGACCAATGTGAATCTTCATATAGCTCCACTGAAAACCATGTATTCGAATATAACGCTTTATAACTATAATCTGTACTTTTAGGTACTTAAAAAAAAGGTAAACAAAAAAACCACGTGACTCAGTTCGTTCCGCGGATTGTTTTATGTCACACATATAAATGGTCAGTTTGATTGGCTGAACGACTCGAGTCACGTGGTTTTTTTGTTTAACTTTTTTAAAGTACCTAAAAGTACAGATTATACATAGGGACCGTCGATATATAGAATGATGTTTTAATGGGCGATTCTCCGAGCGTTTTAACCGCGCGGTTTGACAATCATTATTGTCGGACGATTATTTACTATAAGGAAAGGACAAATCGTGACAATTTTGATAAAACTAGACTTAAGCTCGGGACTGTTTTTTGGTTTCATTAAAAGTTAACTCTAGGCATCGTTTTATTGGACAATATTTACTGAGACAATAATGACGAAAATAAAACGCCGTAAAAACGCTGAATATTCGCCCTAATGTCAAACCCCACACTCAATATTCATACACTATTTTTTGCAATTGTTGACATTTCTAGTAACAAAACGTGCTTGCAGCTCGTTTCTAAAAACCACAATCGTATTTACGGCCTATTGATAATATACCAGTTGCATACAATTATTAAAAAAAGTTGATTGAATGCAAACAATGCTTTTGTCGAGTATGATCCGCGATCACTCGGAACTATTAAGTACCGAACACACAAACCGATCTGTTTGTGCCCAGCAGCTCTGTAATCTATGCACGGTCACGATCCGTTTCACCGCGCGAATCGCTCCAATGGGAACACACCTTTAGCGTTTTATAGGGTATACAAGACTCTTGACGGCCATTCTCACGAAGTATGACTGCGTCTAATTACCGCGTCTCCATACATTTAGTATGAAAAGAGCGTCGCGGTAATTAGGTGACCGCAGACATACTTCGTGAGAATGGCCGTTGACGACACGTTTAACGGTGGGAGCGCTCATTCTCAAAATACCGCATTCCTAAAATACCAGATTTTTAAAATACCAGATTCTCGTTACCAGGTTTTCCTTATACCAGATTTCCAAAATAACGCATCCACCAAAATCATTTAGAGCCTTGAGTAATTTACGATTTTATAATCTTGTTTAACGGGTATGTGTTAAGACAGGAATCTGATAAATCGAGAATCTGGTATTTTGAGAATGGCCCGGTTCAAATCCCGGTAATAGTAAATATTTACGACTAAGTACAGATTTTGATTTTTTTAGATGTTTTAATATTTATTCTGCTGTTCGGGGCGGACATAAACCCAACAAACCAACGATCTTAAAAATAAAACTTAAATTAAAAGGTTGCACATCCATCGACAAAATAAAACTCTATACAGTAAAAAATAGTACGTACCTATCTGTGGACCCTTTCTTGATTAGAGTTTTTTTTGCCGGGGTTTTTTATACTGTTTTTTTTGTATAATGCGAGGGCGAATTAAATCAGCTAAGATTTCTTGGTCTTTAATGTCCTCTTCCCAATCGTTTCAAAAGTAAGGATAAGCCCATCCGAACAGTTCGTAAATATTTTCCCCGTAACAAAAAAATGCAGCTATAAAGACCAGCTGCGCAGTGCACGCGCCGCGTGTCGCACTGCCGGCTGGTACTGATTTGGCGGTATTTTTACCGCCAAAGCGTTGGAACCGTCTGCGCGCTCGCTTCTAACACATTCTAACCCCACTCTACCAAATTCTTTGTGTGTACACAAAGAATTTGGTAGAGTGGGGTTAGAATGTGTTAGAATTCGTTTGGTCTAAACCCACCTTGAGTCGATGCCTCTTCCATACAGAACCCGGTAACGCGCACGCCACCTGTGTCACGCACACTATCACACGTAATCCTTTTACCGTACATTGTAAAACGGTGGTGGATGGTAGAACATCCTTGGTGCTTACGACCTTATACAACCGTTGCTTGTCCAGTAATGTATGCGTGAACATGTCTCTGTGTTGGCGTAGTATCAGTTTCATTCAGTTGCGAGAACCTTTTTTTTACAAGGAGGATAAAACAATAGAACTGAGTTAGCTACGTTATTTTTTCCTTAGCCGGGTAGCTATCACATAACCCTTCGGCCACTTTGGAAACCAAAGGCTCGAAACCAGTTTAGAATACAAAATTATTTTTCTTTTTAGGGAACCTAGTTTCGAATAAAGAAAAATAATTCCGTTTTCTAAACTGATTTCCAATACAGAATGTAGAGTCTTCTTTTGAAACCCATTCAATACGTATATCGCCTGGATATGATAAAAACAGGGCTTTGATCAAATCCCTAATGGCGATGATGAACTCCCAGCAGATACAACAGGCGGTCTTATCGCTAGGAAGCGATCTCTTCCAGGCAACCTTTGGGTAGCGGAGGGATTTGGTCAAAGCCCAGTTTTCATCATATCCCTGCGACGTAAATACGTATTGAATGAGTTTCAAAACGAGATTTTATATTCTGTATTGGACACCAGTTTGGAAAACAGAATTATTTTTCTTTATTCGAAACCAGGTTTCCTAAGAAGAAAAATAATTCTGTGTTCTAAACTGGTTTCGAACCTTTGGTTTCCAAAGTGGCCGAAGGGTCACATAATGGGGTAGACGACTAAAAAAAACTATTTAGTCCGTCAGTTAGATTATTTGGCATAAATGGCTTTAGACTCACACATAGTAAACATTAAGTTGGTTATCAATAACACTTGACTTGATACATAAGACGTATTGATTTTAAAAAGTGGGCGTCGTGGGGCAAATTTCAACGTTATTTTTTTAGACGTTTTCGTTCCATACATTATACTTTGATGACTCACATGCATTTACATAGGTATATAGATACAAGAAATCAAAGTACATAGAAAAATTAAATGGTACTCACCTGTGGTCCAGACCGGGAATTGAACCCAGTACCTCTGGATTTCCGGCCCAGCGCCTTAACCACTTGCGTTTGCTTGCTTGCTTGGCGCTGGGTTCGATTCCCGGTCTGGACTACAGGTGAGCACCATTTAATTTTTCTATGTACTTTGATTTCTTGTATCTACACTACATGTAACTTAAAATGTGGTGTAATTTACCCGCATTAAAAACAAATAAAGAAACATCATGTTTCTTTCATATATGTCACATGCATTTGTTAATTTCGCCGTTCTTATATTCGGGACAGGAATCGAACTCGTACCGAGAGCGATCAATCGGGTTACCATGGCTACGGCTACGTGGCAACGCCCCATAACGCTACTCTCACCGCTTCCACCGTGGATTTGGCCGTGAAAATCAATTAAGTACTAAATTAAGTATTTATGACGCCCTTCAAATTTTACATGAATTATTGTAATAAACGGGGGTCGCACTTTGGTGCCGATGGCGTCAAGCTACGTACAGAATCATTCAGTTTAGGTTTTACATTGATTTACTGTTACCGTAAATTACCGGTATCTTAATAGTACATTACACAACTATATAGGGTGGTGATACAAAGAAAGGCCGAGATCGCAGAAGTTTGCAGCCCGAGCTGCAAGCGAGGGACGTAAATATGCGATCGAGGGCTTCCTTTATTACCTCCCGTGTTGTGTACATCATTTTATGTCTACACTTGGCAAGAAAGCGGCTTTTTCCGTATGCGTAGCGTGCGGTAAAAGCCACTTTATGGCCAGGTGTGGAATGAAAGGACATAAATAAATATATTTGTAAATGTAAACTGTGTATGAAACATGTTATTCAATAACTATACAAGCTAAGTCGAGCAAAACAAAGGCAAGGCCGTATCATCCTTTTTTTGAAGCCATTCAGGCCATTTTCAGCCTCCCGTAATTTTGTACTGGCTAAAGTTAGAACCCAGAATTTTCAGGGATATATAGGGCACAATAAAACTTAAATATATTCTCAACAATATTAAATTTGAACGAGCTTGTGGGTCTGCTAGAAGTACCTTAGAATTTGAATCAATGAATCAGTCAGTGACAAAACTAAGGAACTTTGACGTACAATAAATAGTTTTTCCACTACACGTTTCACGTTTCACGGGCGTGCCTTTGATTTGCTCGATTTGGCGGGGGCACTACCGTGCCCCCAGATTTTATTTGACGACACGTTTTGCCTAGTAGGAGTGACACCGCCTACGAAGCTAGAGGTCCCGGGTTCAAATCCTGGTAAGGGCAAATATTTGTGTGATTAGCACGAGTATTTGTTTATGAGTTTTGCTTGTTTTCTATCTATTTAAGTATGTAAATCGTCATCTAGTACATAATATAAGCATTGCTTAGTTTGGAAAAAGGTCGAGTAGCATAAGATAGTCCCTACAATATTTATATTTAATTTGTTTTTATCTAACCTGAACAAAATTATCAATCACATTAGTGTTTGCTGTTTCCATTGAGGCGGAGTTGAGACGAGATGTGGATTTCAACTAATATGATTGGTCGACCTTACACGTTATCATTTCCGCTCCGCTCGTCTCCGCCTCAGTGGAGCCGCAGCCTAAACATGTCTTAAAATTCAATAGGCTACTTGACCCCTTTTTAAAGTTTGTCTTATATTATTAATTATTATCTGATCTGAATGAATGAAAAAATATTACCCAATTTTTTACGACCTAGAAAACCGCAAAATTATAATTTTAAATGGGTATCATTTAATCGATTAGCAAAATATTCATATTTTGGTCAGCAGAAATATGTATTTGGTCAGCCAAAATAGCTAGTTAGCAAACATTTATAAATCAGGCTGCAATTAATGATATACTGAACTGCTCTAAATTATTTTGGTCAGCAAATATATTTGAGCTGCATCAAGCGATCAACGGTTAATCAAATTTTGGTAAGCAATCAGTAGGTAAGCAAAATATTTGTTCATCAAAATGAAAGGTGCAATAAAACCTATTTGGCATGCACAAAATGGACGCAACTATTCTGCCGCAATAACGCAAAAGGGCACATCTAAATAAAATTTTCGAGTTTACAATAAAATAAGCATATTTTATTATAAAAACTTCTATTTCTAAAATAAAAAATGTCCGAGATATTCGACTTCAAAGTTGACAAATTTTTAAGACGTAAAAATTTCGATGGATGTTGGAGTCATTATAACACCTATTTGTTATTGTTTTATCGTATAGAATTTGCTAAAATAAGCAGAAAAAGTTGACTTTCCGTATATCCGGCGCTGCGGGAACAGGAGCCCTTCCGCGGTTTACCCTTGAATTGCCGACAGACATTTAATCGAATATTATTTCAAAGGCAACGTTCCAAGGATTTTCATTTCATCGACAAGTCATTGCGTCGATGAATCATTACTAGTTCATTTAAATCAGTGTTTTTTAATTGGTACTTGTGTTATTTCGTATACATTTTATATCATGTTTTTTCTTTACGGGTATTTTTATTTCATGTTGCTTTGAATGTAATAAAATTTATTCCGCATGAAATTATTTAAATTTGTAATCATTTCGGGTTTACCCTTGAATTGTCGACAAACATTTCATCGACATATCATTTCATCATAATATCATTTCATCGAAATATCATTTCATCGAAAGTTAATTTTCTCTGAAACCATATTTTTCTATAAATTAATATAAAACAAACCTAACCTAATCTACATGATGACTCTTTAAAAAATCCTGAAAAGTTAACGGTTTCGGAGAACAAAGTTGTCGACAAAATGAAAATTCGATGAAACGTTTGTCGGCGAAACAAGGGGACACCAATGTTTCGTTATCGAAACTAAACGCAGTCACGTCAATCGGTTCACTCTGCACGGTTATAGTGTGTGGGTAGTGGGTAGTTTTATATTTTCGAGTTTAGGCCAGACTTACACCTGTAAGTTTTACTTACGTAAGTAAGGACGCAGATAGGTTAGACTGAGATAGCAGACTCACTATCCCAGTCTAACCTATAGCTGCGTCCTTACTTACGTAAGTAAAACTTACAGGTGTAAGTCTGGCCTAACAATAAAATAAGCATATTTTATTATAAAAACTTTTTTCTGAAATAAAAAATGTCCGAGATATTCGACTTCAAAGTTGACAATTTTTTAAGACTTGTAAAAATTTCGATGGATGCTGGTGTCATTATAACACCTATTTATTATTGTTTTATCGTATAGAATTCGCTAAAAAAAATAATAGTGACTTTCCGTATCTCCGGCGCTGCGGGAACAGCAGCCCTTCCGCCCTTGCATGACGACGCACGGTCACTTCGCTCGGCTCCGCAGCTTCGGCTTGTTGGTCGCCTTCGGCGACCAGCCTCAGCCGCTCGCCTCACTCGTTCCCGCGCTTCGTCATGGCGGGCGAGGGCTGCCCTCCCTCCGCGCCTCCGGCTCTATAAAAACACTCTAGGGCGCGCAGTGTCGGCACGCGTCCTAACCAGCGAGAGCCCTAGATTCGGACTTTCGCAGGCTAATATTGTATACATAAATCATTATAGACCGGATTTATGCCACACTTGGCCAGAAAGCACATAAAATGATGTATACAACACGGAACGTAATAAGAAAGCCCTCGATCGCATATTTACGTCCCTCGCTTTCAGCTCGGGCCGCAAACTTCTGTGATCTCGGCCTTTCTTTGTATTACCCCCTAGTTATGTAATGTACTATTGACAATTCTTACAACAGAAAAATGTGACAATGTATAGTACGACATATAAAAATGTATTAAAGTAATACGTCGAATAAATGAATTGCAATGTTTAGTAATTGTGCCAATTAAAACAATTTGAAACAAATCAGCGATCAAGTAATATTCGTTGAATAGTATTTCTACGCAGTAAGAAAAATTGAAATGAATAGTAAATGAAACAAAAAAACGCCAAACAATATTACTAGTACTAAAGTTTCGATGAATCGTTGTCGATGAAATAATATTCGATGAAAAGTTTGTCGGCAAAACAAGAGTACACCGCCCTTCCGCCCTTGCATGCCGACGCACGGTCGCTCCGCGCCTCCGGCTCTATAAAAACACTCTAGGGCGCGCAGTGTCGGCACGCGTCCTAACCAGCGAGAGCCCTAGATTTGGACTTTCGCAGGCTTTTTACATTTTAAAGTAAGTAGTATCTTCAAAAATAGCAATACGGTAAAAATCACTGATCATTGATAAACACTACTACTTGACACTGACAGCTGACAATCACCGAATGACAAAACAAACACGCCCACGATTGGCTGCTCGCGTCACGTGGTCTGTTTCGCTCTGCCCATAGTACTGCTGATTTTTCAAACTAAACGCAATCCACGCATGTTTTCTCTGCTAACCAATTGTAAAATCTTGCCGGCCAAGTAATTATTTTGCAGCTCGACTATTTATTAGGCAGACAAATGATACATTTTTAAATTATTTGCTGAACAAGAGTTGCCGCCCGATTTTTATTTATTGCCAGCCAAATCTTTGTATGCTGCCCAAATGATTTAACTGCTTATTTTTTTTGCGGATCAATTTTAATAACGGCTGACCAAAAAATTACTTTCCATTTAAAATTTAAACTTTCGTAACCGGGCGAAAACGATGCCAGCTATGTTAATCTTTACATTATCTGTGGTGTGACGTCATTCAAGCCGAAAACCAACATTTGAGATTTATCCAGCGTTTATGGGGAATGCTAATAGTAATCAATCAATCAAAATGAAAAGATTGTGATCACAACCTCAAAAAACCACCAAGTCACTTATGTCAATGTCACAGTAAAGCAAAGCTACATGGCGATGACCATGGCGAGTTTCACTCGTATAAGATTCGACATGAAGTTGGATTACGATCCCATGACGTCACATCATGGCCGACACCGTTTTCAGAGTTCGACATTAAAAAAAATAAGCCAATTTTTCAATTAAAAATATGTAGCCAATTAACACTTTTAATAAACCGTAATCGTAAACTATTGATTTCTTAAATAAATACTACAGAAAATAATCATTTACTGCACCAAATTTTATATGAGTATAGCCTATTATAATAAGAAAGACCTATACGACGCCAGATCATACACCACGTACGCCTTTATTATATTTGTCGGGTGTTAAGACCGCCTGTCAGTCTGCGGACTTAAATCATTCATTTAAATTAAAACGTTTTGCTCGACACAATACTGAGCACCGAATTACACGTCCGGATCTGTAATGAAGAAACGCGTAAGCGGCAATGTAGCTTGATGTATTTACGACCTTTTAGAAGATGGTATAGCATTATAAAAGGCTTACACGCCGTCTGAGCCTCTCAAAGTTGAGTATTTCCGTTACAAGGGTGCCATTTGAATTGAAGCAGATTAGTCGTGTTGTTACTCATTGTAAAACAATTAATTTATAAACGACTTTAAGAAAAGAAAGAGGTTCTCTACTCTTTAGTATTATTCGCTCATTCCCAAAATACCGCATTCCTAAAATACCAGATTTTTGAAATACCGAATTCTCGATACACCAGATTCTCCGTATACAAGATTCCCAAAATAACACACCCAACAAAGTGATTTAGATCCTTGAGTAACTTACGATTATACAGGGTGTCCCTAAAACCAACTTTTATACGATCAGGGCTGATAGACCAGCTCATAAGAACCTAGATTAAGCAAATTTGACCTCAGTAAAAATCTCTTAGTTTTCGAGATATTGACGTTTTTGTAAAACTCGTGCTAAGTGATACCCTGACTCGGTGTTTTGAGTGTCATTGCTAAAATATCAAGTATTTTACAAATCTGTATTTTGCTATGTGTGGCCAAATAACTATGCTATTGAACGTATTTTCTATTTTTGCCAATTTATTCATGCTGTGGACACAGTACAATAACAAAAAAAAATTATTCGATTTTTTTCAAATTTCACCTCTGACTTCGAACTAGCGTGGTGAAAAAAAAATGTGCCAACATAACCAGGCACTCAACGTAAAAAAATTGCGCATTTATTGTAGTTTCTAAAATGGTATAAAATTTACTAAACACTGTAATAATTTTTGAAATAATGATATTTTGTTACAAAATTAACTGTCTGCCGCCTTCATCTCATACGATCCGGTTGAACTAAGTTTGCACCTGGCGTGCTTGACATCACATACAAATTAGGTGCAAACTTCACGTAATCGTCAATATCTCGAAAAGTAAGACATTTTTATGAGGTCAATTTTACTCAGTCTCGTTTTTTATGAGCTGGTTTATCAGCCCTGTTCGCCATTTTGTAAAAGTCGCGAATTTTGATAGCCTGGATCAGTCTTTCGAATGTCATGACTTCAAATTTCAGTATTTTCTTAATCTGCTTTTTGTTAAACATTACTTAATAATTATGCTATCATACCTTTTCTGTTCGAAATTCAAATTCTGGTACGAAATTTAACCAATGGAATATTGAAGTATAACCTCCTTTTGAATTAAAATGCTATTATCTTAAAAACTACGGTGTCTAGTGTGTAAAATCTTACTATTTTAAACTTTTTTTATTTTAGCATGGTAAATTTGTTTTAAGTATTACGCGATTCAAATCCGAGGTCATATTTTGAATCCCGTAAAATCTAATTTATTTTGATAAGGTATGATAGCATAATTATTAAGTAATGTTTAAAACAAAAAGCAGATTAAGAAAATACTGAAATTTGAAGTCATGACTTTCGAAAGACTGATCCAGGCTATCAAAATTCGCGACTTTTACAAAATGGCGAACAGGGCTGATAAACCAGCTCATAAAAAACGAGACTGAGTAAAATTGACCTCATAAAAATTCCTTAGTTTTCGAGATATTGACGATTACGTGAAGTTTGCACCTAATTTGTATGTGATGTCAAGCACGCCAGGTGCAAACTTAGTTCAACCGGATCGTATGAGATGAAGGCGGCAGACAGTTAATTTTGTAACAAAATATCATTATTTCAAAAATTATTACAGTGTTTAGTAAATTTTATACCATTTTAGAAACTACAATAAATGCGCAATTTTTTTACGTTGAGTGCCTGGTTATGTTGGTACATTTTTTTTTCACCACGCTAGTTCGAAGTCAGAGGTGAAATTTGAAAAAAATCGAATAATTTTTTTTTGTTATTGTACTGTGTCCACAGCATGAATAAATTAGCAAAAATAGAAAATACGTTCAATAGCATAGTTATTTGGCCACACATAGCAAAAAACAGATTTGTAAAATACTTGATATTTTAGCAATGACACTCAAAACACCGAGTCAGGGTATCACTTAGCACGAGTTTTACAAAAACGTCAATATCTCGAAAACTAAGAGATTTTTACTGAGGTCAAATTTGCTTAATCTAGGTTCTTATGAGCTGGTCTATCAGCCCTGATCGTATAAAAGTTGGTTTTAGGGACACCCTGTATAATCTAGTGTAACGGGAATGTGGTAAGACAGGAATCTCATAAATCGAAAATCTGGTTTTTTGAAAAATCTGGTATTTCAGGAATGCGGTATTTTGGACACGAGCGGTATTATTTAGAAGTTTATATTTAAATTGCAACGTTCGTATGTAAGTATAGTGGTTTCAAAATTTGCAAAACATCTTTCGACCCCTTCCTGGTGCTAGTCCAATTGGCTATTTGACAGCTTTTTTGTGATATGTGATAGAAACGCCTCTCAAAAATAATAGAAATATCAGTAAAAGCCAAGAGCATGTCGGACCATGCTCAGTGTAGGGTTCCATAGCCTTAACTATAAGGTAAAAAATACGATGTAAGAAAAGTACAACAACAAAAGTGCGTATCTTCATAGCTATTACGTCCTTTTGTTGAGAAGCGTAGTTTATTGGCAATAACTCAAAAACGGTTAATCCGATCTTGTTGAAAATAATTTTCGTTGAAAGTATTAATTAAGCGTTATCTTTGTAATTTTTTTTTAATATTTTTCGGACACACGGCTTAGAAGATAGAGGGGGGGACACAATATTCACAACTTTCGGAGCGATTATTTCCAAAGGTATTCACTTAATCAAAAACCTTACTTAAAAACCTTAAAATGTTATTGAAAGAGCTGTCGAACTATGTACCTTACGTTGATATTTGCTGAAAAAAAAAAAATTTACTGTCTTTAAATATTTGTTTCCCCCCTAAAAATATTTGTTTTAATTATTTAACTACCAAACTAAGTAGCGGCTCATACAAGACACCTATATTCCAAATTTCATTAATATCCGTCGTGTAGTTTTTGAGTAAAATGCCTGTGACATACGGACAGACGGGCGGACAGACGGACATGACGAAACTATAAGGGTTCCGTTTTTGCCATTTTGGCTACGGAACCCTAAAAACTACTTCAATATCATAACAACTCACAGAGATACTACAATGTTAAAATCACATTTTTAGACTTTCCCAAAAACGTGCCGGAACGCTCCATAGTGAAGCCCATTGTAACGTGACGTCACGAGACATATTGACGACAAGGGACGTTTGGGGAAATCAAGAACTTTGTTCTGCGACAATGTTAAAACTTGGGTTTAACGTAACGTAACGGTTTAACAAAAGTTACCATAAATTGTTATTTAATGTTACTAATAAGTCCAGTTTTGATGACGGGGTTGGAGTTTGGGCACAATATAGCAATATCAGTATTTTTACAGAATCATGTGAATTTGTGTCGTAGATTCGATGTTTGAATTCTGCTACGTTTGTTTAGAATAGTACATTACTGCAGAGGCCGGGAAGTAAGGAAATGCCGGCCGAGTACATTTAGCTGGCCGAGCGAAGCGAGGCCAGATAGTTACGAGGCCGGCAACCCCATTTCCCGCCGAGGTATGTATAGTGCTTTTCTCAAACATGCAATGAAATAAATAAACTTACTATAATAACCTTACTTAATATTTTATAACACAAACAAACTGGCTGTCAGAAAGTGACATTAGTGACATTATATCCATAGACAATGTAAGTTCGGCCAAAAGCTGTTTCAGTTCACATTTTTCCCGCGAATATTTAGATGAAATATTTTAAATTTGTATTCTTGTGGTTTAGTTTGCAATTTATAATAATTGGAAATTGTTTATAATGTGTTATTTGTTATGTTCATGTCAATTTTAAATAAATAAAACTGCAAAATATAGCAAAAATCGTTTTTTGTTTTTTTTAATGGCTGAATGCCGTGATGCTGGGGCTCAAATAAATGTGGAATGGAAATTAAAGAATGAAATTCCATTCCGTGCCAAGTGTCAAGCCACATAGGAAACGAGGTACTTTGTGGCCTATTTTTAGGCACGTAATGTCAACATTTCATGCCATGTTTGAGAAAAATTAATTATTTTAGTTTCAGTTTTATTACAGATCATTTCATAAAGTTTTAACTTTCTGTGGTAACCTCACATTTTAGCACAGTATGAAACTAGTAATTTTTCTGCCTACAGAAGGCACGTACTACAAGCAAAGTCTTACGAATGCGCAAGAATGCCCCCGTACGGTGCGCGCCGTCTGCGTCTTGATCTTGTACAGTTATCGCGTGCTCCTAAACAGATGAAGTTTGCCTACTTGTCTGTCTTTAAGAGGAAACAGAAAATGTGTCGCTGTCCCGCACTACCCGCCTCTCCCCAGCAGAGCGCGATAGAGACAACTGCAGCTTGGACCGAAAATACCTTTTAAAATTTCATGAAAACAACGTTTCGTAGTCCCCTGATTTCTTCCCCAAAACTTAACCTATTTAACTAATTTTTTCATTAAACATTAAAAAAAGGCTTTGGCCGTGTTCCTTTGTTTTCCTTTTTTTTAATAATCTAGTCAAATTTGTTTTCTGGATGTGTGAACACAGCGGAAAATCTGGCATTTTTTTTAGGTTTTTGAAGGTTAATATCTCTTTTGAGAATCAATTTATCGTAAAAAGGAAAACATTGGAACATATCAATAGTAGCCATAGATTTTTGGACAAAAAATTATTACTCTACTGGCATTAACCAGGGAGGAAACAGGGGACTACGTTTGTATGGAAAAACTGCCCTCCTGTTTTCTTAAACTTTGCTTTTAATTACACTAGTGGTCTTAAGTAGTTACCGATGACCAACAAAAACGCAATTGTATCCTTAAAAAATATTGAAGACGATATAGGCTGGGATTTGTCCCACTTGAAGCACGTACCAAAAATCAGGATACATTTGTTCTAGTGTAGTCACGTTTCGCGATAAGTACCCATTTCGGGGTGCCCTAAAACACGTCTCTATGGTAAGGGAATACTGTTGTGTATTTGAAAAACGTGGGTATTTGCGAGCAGTCAAGTAATCTGTTTTATAAATTATCTTTTATGTAATACATACTTACATTCGGATTTCTGTAAATATATCACGCACATACGTTTATTTCTAGTTTGGAATAATGAATAGTTGCACTTCAAATTCGCGTTCCGTTATATCTTTTATGTCACAACTGGCCATAACGTGGCTTTTACCGCACGCTACGCGTACGGACAAGGCCGTTTTCTGGCCAACTGGAGACATAAACTGATGTACAACACGGGTGGTAACAACGAAAGCCCTCGATCGCATATTTACGTCCCTCTTATTTTACGTAATGTACTATTTTATAACGCTACTTTAAAAAAGCTACTTTCTTAAAAAGTTGCGTGTCGCGGAATGTTGTAGTTTGCGCACAACTCCCATATCGATACCTTTAGACTCAAAGGGCGTCAACGCCATTAGAGTCTAAAGGTATCGATATGCACCCCCCTTCCGGTTGAGGAATGAAAAAGTAGACCTTTTTTACTTACACCGGACGGGGTTATCCGACTAGCTTAAACCGCCACTGTAGCTTTACAGAATGCCATATTTTTAACATACCTTAAAATGTGGGTGATAAATAGAATTACCACAGAAATATATCGAGGTAGAAGGGCTTATTCAAAAACGGTTGTTGACTGGAAAAAGTCATGTCGCATGACTTTAATGGTCAATTATTCGAATTCTAGCAAGACTTACATAAAAAAATATTTTTTTAATCAGTTAGAAACCTACTAAGTAGCGTTAGAATAATGCAAATATCAATTTAAAATAAGAATTAAACAAGTAAAAAGAGAAGTCGTTGTACTCGTATTGACATGTCCCATACCAACTTGACGGATAACTCACGGTGCTAATATAATAATCACATTTTTATTTAAAAAAACCCGACCGAGGTGCATAAAAACATCATTTTGGTTATTTTCACCAAATTCATAACCACTGACACTCGTGCCATAAAGACGAATGATGTATCATTTATCAAAATCGGTTGTGCCGTTGAGTAGTTACGAGCGGACTTAGGAACGGACATACATACATACAGGTCAAATACATAACCCTCCTTTTGAGCTTCGCTGCAGTCGGGTAAAAATAAACAAGTATAAGGAAAAGAAAAACGTTTTTATTGTAATTAGAAACAAATAGGAATAGTTTTTTGTATCTACTAGGTTGCATCAAATAATAGGTTACTTGATGACAGTTCAAATCAGCTTCTTTTTATGAAGTGTCAAAACGCTCCGAAAGTATGCAGTTTAATATGACATACTATCTTGTGACGTCATGCTCAACATGGTGCCTTATTTTTAGTTTTCGTCATTGTAAAATCGTTGATGGCACGAAAATAAGTTTGATTGATTTTATCCGGGCTGTTTTAGAAGCGTAATTTGCTGGTTAGAGTTAATGAATTTATTTTGATTGTTGTCAAATACCCTATTGTATGCGGCCCATTACATTATTTAATATTTCAGATGACTATACTATTCCGTGATGCTGTTCACTATAAAAAGGAGTGGAGTGTACTATTAAAGGGTCTTTCAGCGGGGTTTAAGGCTTTCTTAGGTAAGGAGCGGAATTTCCAGTCCCTGCACCTCAAAGGAATTCAAAAGGTCTTTACGCCCTGTATGTATATTCTGGCATACTTTTTCGCGCCGTTTTTGTGAACTAAGAAAAACAATCGTAAAATGGTAAGATTTATTTTAAAGTGGATACTTTTGCGAACACATTTTATGGTTCTCAAATAAAGAATCCTTTAACGGTAAATAATAGGTAAGTCAGCAGAAATCGAGTTCTGTGGACCTCTCCGTCCCTTGTGGCATATCATCATCACCATCGTCATCAGCCCGTATTAGTCCACTGCTGGACATAGGCCTCCCTCTCCCATGTTACGCCATCGAGCACGATCCGCGGCCACTCGCATCCAGCCTCTGCCAGCCACCTTGCGAATATCGTCACTCGACCTTGTCTGAGGGCGCCCTACACTACGTTTGCCGATCCGTGGTTTCCACTCGAGAACTCGCTTGTTCCAATGATTGTCGATATGGCCACCCCACTGCCACTTCAGCTTGTGACATATACCTATCCTTAAAATATTGAATGTACTAGAATGACAGTAAAATTTCGCCATACAATACCTATGATCTTATAGAACGACAGCGGCAAGCGCCGTACTGCGTGTGTGTGATGCGATGCACCCGAGTGAGTCAGAATCGAACTCGAGTTTGAGATTACACTCTGTTTCGACGGTAGTGTTCATCGTTGTTGTGCCCCACACGAAAGTAAAAAATTGCTCCGTAATAATGATATGAGTTTTGATTGGCAAGCACCGTACTGACTTATAGGCAATCGCGAATAAATACTGCGTTAGCCGAACCGTCATATAGCGTGGTTCACACTTTACGGTGATACCCGTTACCGCCGGCTAATGTTAACGTGTCAAATATAAATAAGCAATGTATTTTTTTGTAAAATTCAATCTTTCGTTAAACCTTATTAGTACTTCTTCTAAATTTCTTAACTGCTGGAACTTTTCATTGTTAGTTGGTGAGAAAAAGAAAAGCCATATAACCTTATGAGAAACTCCCGCCCGACCCGTGTTTGGGTTATTCTTCAGAAATATGTCTGCGACTTATTCCTCTGTCTCCATACATTTAGTATAAAAAGGGCCAGAGGAATAAGGTGACCGCAGACTTATTTCTGAAGAATAACCCGTTTACATAATTTCTGGGTGAAGGAAGGGTTTGTGTAACTCTGAACAACGTGTTCGTGGGCGTTTTGAGGGTTCTGTACCTAAAAAGGAAAAAACGGAACCCTTATAAGATCACTTTGTTGTCCGTCTGTCCGTCTGTCAAGTCCCTTTATCTCGGGAACGCGTGGAGGTATCGATATGAAATTTAAACCATATACTCAGCTCCTCCCTTGAAGCTCCCTTGAAGCTGTGGAAAAAAAAAACAAATTTCTAGGTAAACGTAAAAAAAGATATGGCCGTATATGCCGCAAAAACGTATATTTTGACACTCAAGGAAACCAAAATTTATAGGGTACTTGCCGTTAACATAGAACTATGAAATTTGGGAAGTAATATTGACTTATCCAACAAGTATAGAAAAATATCTGAAAACTATGCATTTGTAATAAACTCCAAAAAAAATAGTCTTTATTTAAAGTATTTGTAGGAAACCTTCGGTGGGCGAGACCGACTCGCACTTGTCAGGTTTTTTTTGAGAGAAAGTTAGTTTAACTTAGCACAACAGTAGGCTTATGATGCTACGTTTTGTCACTTGATAATTAAGTGATAAAGTATCCGTCACTCTCACACACTATTTGTTAGAACGTGACGTGCGGATATCATTTACTTATCGCACGACAAAGCGTAGCATCATAAGCTTACAGGTCGCGTCTTCGCTTGTCTTGTGACAGAGCTTAACTTGTCAATTTAGTTTAGTATATTGAAACGGTACGGTACCTGAAAGGACAACCAAACAAACGAGATCCACCGACTGAAAGGCTCACGTGGGCTGCCTACTCGTAACTGGACTTTGCTTTCAAGATGAAAATCTCTGCGGGACAAAAAGCGAGAAAGCCGCACTTGTTCGGTTTTGGACTTTTTTACGTCACTCCATGACGTAAGTAACATTTAAGCTGCGTTTTCACCGGACCTGTGCGAGGTAGCCGAGCGGTGTGCGAGGAAATAATCGACCAATCAACGTGCCTAGCCTCACTTTACGCGGCCCGGCATTGGTGGGCGTTTCTCCAGAAATATGTCTGCGACTCATTCATCTGTCTCCATACATTTAATATGAAAAAAGGCCAGATGAATGAGGTGACCGCAGACATATTTTTGGAGAAATGCCCTGGTGCATTTTTTCCTCGCACACCGCTCCGCTACCTCGCACCGCTCTGGTGGAAACGCAGCCTTAAGAGCCTTATGGCTTGGCAACTTCTTTGGTGACACTCACATGTGTGCTTTTGGATATGTGCAGCCGTAACTACTTACACAAGTTACCGCCAACACGAACGGCGACCGACAGAGGCAGCCTAAAGAACTATTCTGACGTTAGCTCAGTCCATAAACCCAGGGATTATAAGTGCCTTCATCGGCTCAAGGAATACAGCCACAAGTCCACAACACAGCAGTCATAGCCTAAGGAAGTCCTGTGCTTTATTACGAACTAGCATTTTCCCGCGGCTTCGCCCGCGTTGTTCCCGTTATTGTCCCAAATGAACTCTTTACCGGGATATAATGTATCCTATGTTTCAATCCAGGACTTGGTCTACTTGCATGCCAAATTTCAGCTTGATCCATCCAGTTGTTACCCCGTTATAAGGTAACAAACATCCAAACATCCAAATATCCAAACATCTTCACAAACTTTCGCATTTATAATATTAGTGGGATGGGATTATTCGGGCTGAAATCCCCAGTATTCTGAGATTTTCTCTCTTAGAAATGATATTAATTAGAATTATTACCAAAGTATTCATAATCAGGCCTATTGATGGAAGAATATTATTTTCGGTGTTCAAGGCAAGGAACGGACCTAATGTTTGATTTTATTGCGGATAATTCGAGTATTTTGTGACATGTTACACTTTGAAAATAGTTAGTCCAAAAATTGATGGCGTATGAATTATTTTGCTGAAAGGAGACTTCATTTTATTCTTAAAAGTAAGTAATACTGGTTTTAAAGTTTTTTTTTAAATTACGTGTTTTGTATGGGAGATAATTTTCAAAAAATCAAATATTTTACGCTTTTCCTTTCCTTTGAGATACTGTGTTAATTAAGTTAAGAGGAATTATTTGTTTTTGTTGTTCGATTGTCATTATAAATATACGGAGTGTTATTTTTTCACATTTGAGTCGGTTCGATTCCCCGACGAAGCAAGTAATTTTTAGTAAATCTTTCAATGCATTATGACTTACTTTTAAAAATAAAATAAAGTTCCCTTTTAGCAAAACATCCTATCCTATCTGCAATATTTAAGGTTCTTTTCTTTCATGTGGCTTAGTCCTTGGGACACCCTGTATAAAGGAAAATGAATTACAGCAAAATTAAATCAGATCCAAATAGGCAACACGTGTGTATTGGTTAATGGGGCAGCCGCCGGCGGACCGGCGCGGATGCAGCCTGACAGTTCCGGGCAATTTCCTCCTGCCAGCCGTGACGTGGTTGTAGCCCGCTGCACCGACCACACACATACAAGTCGCGCTGGCTCGATCACACACAATAAGGTCAAGTTGAACCGCTTCAGTCGGGTTAGTACCGAATCGTCCATGTAGCAAAATGTCCAATGGTACAAATTGACTAAAAAGCGAAGTGTCCAGTGGTCCAATAAGCATTTTGCCCAATGAACATAACGTCCATAACACAGAACATTAAAACAGCAATTCGTCTGTGTAGCATAATGTCCAAATTACAAAATGGCAAAAAAGCTAATACAACAAATAGCACATTGTCAAATCTTATCGAAAGCAATTAGCCCAAGCCCAAGTAGCATAATGACCAAAAAGCAAAAGTGTTTTATTAAAATTAATCTATTTCCAGCGTGACATACGTAACATTATACTTACATTTTGGACGTTTTGATATTTAGGTGTTCAGCTTTGTGGTCGATAATTTGCGTTTTGGACGTTTTAAATATTTGACATACTTATTACGTACTTAGACGTGTTGTTATCTAGCCGTGTCGCTTTATGGACTATATGCTAATTGTGTATTTTACTATTTTGGCATCTGCACAAAATGGTAAATTTACATAATCGACTTTTCGCTTTGTGGTCAATTTGCGTCACTGGACATTTTGTTACGTAGACGATTCAGTACTATAGGCTTCAGTCAATCCTGAAGGTCCGTACCAAAGTGTCAAAACAGACGAGGAGAGTGCGACTACGACAACTTTGCAGAGCGGAATATGGCAGCGCCTCTGTTTATACTAATATTATAAATGTGAAAGTTTGTGAAGATTTTTTTTTATGAAATAGGGGGCAAATGAGCAGACGGGTCGCCTGATGGTAAGCAATCACCGTCGCCCATAGACATCTGCAACACCAAAAAAGTCACAAGTGCGTTGCCGGCCTTTCAGGTGGGAGTACGCTGTTTTCTTGAAGGTTTGAAGGTCGAGTCGGTCCGGAAACACTGCAGGCGACAATTTATTCCACAGTTCAGTCGTGCGAGGCAGAAAGATGTTTGGATGCTTGTTACTAAATAACGGGGTAACAACTGGATGGATTGAGATGAAATTTGGCATGCAAGTAGATCTGGTTCTGGATTGAAATATAGAATACTTTATATCCCGGTAAAGAGTTCCCTTGGGACATTGGGTAAATGCTAGTACATTATAACAAGGTAATGTAATGAAACGTGGTCTGCAGTGTCTCACTCCGCGTTTCGCCGCGCGGGTACTTGTACCAATTACGGCCATTCTCACGAAGTATGAGTGCGTCTAATTACCGCATCTCCATACATTTAGTATGAAAACAGCGTCGTGGTAATTAGGTGACCGCAGACATACTTCGTGAGGATGGCCGATTAGCCTCTCCAGAGGGGCTTGAGCCAGCGACCAGACAGCACGCGTTATGCGATAGATAGAGACGATGGGGTGCGGTGCGTTCCATCCGGTGGCAAAAACGTCAGTTTTATTAGAAAGAACTTATGTATGGAGTACCATTACTTGTTCTGTGACGTGGTATAAGTCGAATTTAACTGATTATTAACCTGAATACGTAGTTCCGATTTCAATAGTCTTCGCCACCAAATTCCAAACTCCTCTACTCTTTGGACGACACTTCTTACAGGAAAGTTGTAGTACGTTGTTGAAAGGATATCCGTTCCAGTACTATTGACGCCCTTCCAGAAACAACCAATTTACCCTGTTAAAAGGGCTTGTGCGCCCTGTTGCGTGGGCGGATATAAGCTCTTTTGGGTAGAAGTTGATAAGTTGGGCCCGAAGTTGCCATTAGTTTGAGCGGACTTGCGGTCGCGGCCGATTCGGCGGCGAGCGGCAGCGGCCAACGGCGCACTAACGGGTATTTGATACAAAAACCTGGCCAAAAGTCGAAAAAGAAAATATTGACTATTCGTATGTACAACGCGATGTTCTAATAGTTGAATAGATGGCACGTCTCATTGCAGCCATATTCTGTTCTATAAACTAGTATTTGGACCTTACCTGGCAATCGGAATTCAACATTTGTAAACTACTTAACGTGTGAATCTCGACGCGCGTACTCGCAGACATTAATTTCTTTGCCGATTGTTAACAATTTATCCTGTGCAACTGCACTAATTTGATAATTATTGTTTTGAAAGTTGAAGGCATGTACTGTATTTTAAACCAATTTTTTAATTACAGGTCAATATTTTGTACTGATTTTGGGATATTAAAATTATATCGATAAAATAATATATTTGTAGATAGAACACTAAATTAGTGTTTTAGTAGGACTGTCAAGGCTTGTCAAGCTATGATTGTAGGTTCATTGTTTAGTCGTACAATCATTAAGTGATGCAAACGAAAAACCTTCCGTCTCCATCCGCCATTTTTTTTTTAATTTTGTTTTTGTCGCATGTTTGCTGTATTGTAACAATTTTATTAATCTAATAGTTAGATAGTTACTGAAACTTGGTATTGGGGGGTTTTTGGCAACACTACAAGGCTGAATCTGCAGATATATAAATAAATATGTGTTATATTTTATTATTTAATTTTGGTTATTAATATATATATTTTTTTAAATTTCGAAATATTATGATAAACTTCAAGATGACATTTGGAAATGCTTAACAGACACCTTCTTAATATTTATCAACAATATATATATATATATGTTTTGGCCAGGTTTTTATGTCAAATATCCCCCTATGTGTGGCGGCCACAGGGTGAAAGCGAGAAACCGCGCTGCGACCTCCCGCTCCCTCCTATGGCCACCGCTTGTCGCTGCCACTCGCCGCCAGTGCCGTGGCCGGACGTTTGTAAATCCGAACGCTATTCAGATCTTTGCTCTTAGATAGGCTTTTGGTAAAGGCGGAAGGAATGCTTTGTGTACGATTCTGGGTTCAGTTTTTGTCCTGTAAAAGTTACGGAAACCATCATTTTGAATTAATACTTACGAGTAATCAGTTTGTTAGAACCTTTTTTCATGTTCCAAATAACTTAAAGACGGCTGGACTGACTTGAAAAACTTATCCACTTCTTTTTTATTCCCATTAGACTTGAGTCACTGGATTTTGGAGAAATCGAAGAAACTCTGCACAAGCACACTCTTGCATTTGTTAATTGAATAAAATAATAATTTTCTTTGAAGTTATTTTTAAATTACTACCTATTTAGTAGTAGTATTGGCTGTTTCAATAATGCAAGCACGTGCCTTTGGGTGAATCATTGGTGGGAATCGATCCCCCCCCCCCTCCCCGGTACTGACTTGGTTTAACATTACATCTCAAAACTTCTTTGTTGTAAAAAAAAACCCCTGGTGAGACTAAAAACAACGCAAAAATCCGCTAATAATACGAATTCGCGTACGGTTTGTATCGAGTTCACTCACTTAGCGAATAATGCAAAAACTTTGAAACAGGGTTACGCGTGAAATAAAAGTTTCGTCTCTTGAAAAGGAAATGCTAGCGTCTTTACTCGATAAAAATGCTCATCTGTTTAGAGTAGAACAGAAAAGTATTTTTCTACTCCTGTACTTTTATCTGTCTTTTACTTGGTCACGAACACTAATATAAAAGCATACATAATATGAGTTCAGAGAAGTCTATACTCTATTCCCCCATAACAGCACTAGTGTCGTTATAGACGCAAAACGATACTGCTAGCAGTCACAGACTTCTAGGTTCTCTAGGTTAAAATTAGGTCAAGGATTAAGCGCTCAATTCTAACTTTACGATAAAAATGCACAACTACCAACTTAAACAATTAAATTCCTACGGTTTTTAAAAAAAACAACACTTTCCGAATTCATTGATGCCGACATAAAAAAGTACTTTTAATATCGTCACTGCGTGTCACTAGCGAGTATACGTCAAATTAAAAAAACAGTTTACCATAGTCAGTCATATGTCATATTTGCGAGCTATTTTTAATTTTGTATTTTATTTTTTAAAACCAAGTCGTAGAAAAAGTATTGTATGCAACGTTGTATAATTAAGTCAAAAAACGCTCATGGAGTCTCTATTTGCGATACTCGCCGTCGCGGCGGCTCGTATCGCAACTCGCGCCACTCGCATTTTTTGAGCCTACTTATACAACTGTTGTATAATAGTACATTACACAACTAGGGTGGTTATACAAATAAAGGCCGAGATCGCAGAAGTTTGCGGCCCGAGCTGCAAGCGAGGGACGTAAATATAATTTATTTCTGTAAGTAGGCCCTCAAGGGCTCTTTTACAAGTCTGATTCTAAATATGTATTATTTCTTTTGGCGCTTCGGGTACTGACCTTCTGGTGAGAAGAAGCGCCGGAAGAAACTCACCAGTTCTTTTGAACCAAAAAGTATTACAACAATATGGCGTTAATATAAGATTTCATTAATACATTACATTAAACTTAAAACTACATTTATAGAGATGTAAAGGGTCTCTCTATGCGTCCAAACAAGACAAATAAAAAATAGAAAATAAATTGATACTAAAATTAATAGAGATGTAAAGAGTCTCCGTTGTCAAAATATTATGTTTTGGAGGTGTAAAGGATCTCCAAACGTCAAAATACAAACTGAGAATATTTACTAAATTTCTTACAGAAATATAAAAAAGTCTGTGACTCACGATATAACTTAAAAACTAAATTAAAAATAAAACCATTTTCCTTAGAGATGTAAATGGTCTCCAAGTGTCAAAACAATTGGCAAGTACAAAAACAGAAAGAAACACAATTAAACATTTTGTATTTCCAGTCGCAGTTAATCCCACGGTGTTTCATCATTCATGTAGTCTTGTGTGCTGTAATAAGCTTTAGACATGAGTTTACGCTTTAAAAAAATCTTGAATTTGCATACATAATATTAATACTAGAAATGTTTATTTCTAGTATTAATATTATGTATGTCACAATTCTTCTTAAAATTCATGATATTCTTATGTACATACTGTAGTGAATAAACTAAAAATAAATCACACACAATAACACGTATAATTTTGTTTATTTTCCTGAAAATAATCTAGTAAGAGTACAGAGTTCGTAATGGCACAGTTATTTATCTAAGGAATAAGTAAACAAGTTACAGAGAGCGTTATTAAGGCACAAGACCAACTTCAAGCAAGTATTATTGATAAAATTGTCATATAACCAGAAACCATTAAATTGCTAGAAACATGAACACTTTCGTTTTATTTAACTGGAACGCGGTAGGACGATTAGTAGTAGTAATATTAGCAAAAGGCAAATACCAAGTCAAGTAGTCTAAAAATAAAGGCGTAGCGGGTACGATCGGTGTTGGGACAAAGCTTCGGGAACAAGTCGTCCGAGCGAACCCAAGATCGAACGTACGCGTGGAATACTGACGGTACCTAGGGCTGAAAGTGGTGAAGTAATGAGAGGATGGATGATTCTGATGAAAACCCTAGGGTGTCGCAAAGAGAAATTAAAATGACCGAAAAATTGAATACTACATTGGCGGGTAAGAGCCTTTCTGAATTTTGAGAAGTCCAAAGAGAAATAAATTGCCTGGCCGCGCCGGACGTATAACAGAGCGTCCAAAGGCGATCACAAGCACGCGAATGTCACTAAATACTACCAGGTACCTGGCTAAACGCTAACACTATTATTCCTTGTCGTTATTAAAACTTTGTCGCCGTCGTCCTTTAGATTCGCATCCTGCAGCGCTCGTTCATTTGGTTCCGCAGTAGCGTCCACCACTGGACCGTCAACACCAGCCGTGAAAGCCGCTCGCGAATACCGCCAGCGATACGTCGTTCTCCAGGTCAGATTGGAGCCTCGGGTTGGAGCTAAAAAATAACGAGACACAATAAACACTCCATTCCCCACGACTATTCGAAATGCTACGCACACTGAACGGATACATACCCGGAACATTTGAGAGATGACCAGCTTCAGTTAAACAGACCACACCGGGTCGCTAAAGCGCCGTAGGAGGTTCACACACAACCCACAAGGCTATGCGTCTCGACCTCTAGAATACGGAACAGCACTGAACCGCGCTACGCACATGAAACGCGAACTTGACACGATCACAATTACAATGAAACACAGTTGTTTAGAAACTTTAAATAGCAATAATCTAAGCCCACCAACGGGCTAGAAAAACAAGCAAAACTGCAAAAATATGCTAGACCACGTTACGTGCTTTTCAAATGAAAGCCAGATTGAGAATGAAAAAAAGCCCCAGCGTTTGTTCTCACACCCAAATTTCAAACTCGACGAATCTGGAATCCACAATTTGAAAAAGCAAAACCGAAACCCACCAGCACGCCAAAAAAACTTGAAGTGAAGTAAGGACGTAATCCAATCTCGGCGAGAGTACAACCGATTTTATAGAGCACGAATTTGACAGATTACGCATCGCTATACAGTCACCGCCATTTATGACCACGTGGCCGACCAAGAGAGTCCGCGACCTTACAAGTTAGCCAACACTAGCGAACAAACGAACTAGCGACACAAAACCTGTAGCGATAATGCTACAATACATAATATTCTCATAGATGTATTGACAATGCAATGTCATTACATTAATGTCCTTAAACTTATCTCTAAGTGAGTCTCGATAATTCATCTTATATATTGCTCGAATAGCCCTCTTCTGCAGAACAAATGTAGTATTAAGCTCTGAAGCACTAGCACTGCCCCACAGTAGAATACCATACGACATAATACTGTGGAAGTAACTAAAATATACTAATCGAGCTGTTTTGATGTCTGTTAATTGTCGGATCTTGTTGACTGCAAAAGCTGCAGAACTGAGTCTATTCGAGAGATTAGCAATATGGGGACCCCATTGGAGTTTATGATCCAATGTTATACCTAGAAAAACTGTACTATCAACTATTTCCAATTCCTCATCCTTCACAATGACACTTGCTTGCTCGCGATTTACGTTACGCGTGATAAAGTTAATACATTTAGTCTTTCTTTCATTTAAGAGTAAATTGTTAACATTGAACCAATTTACTACTTTAGAGATAGCATTGTTTACATCGTTGTAAGCTTGCTGCTGTCGCTTAACTTTGAAGATAAGTCTGCAAATAATACTAAAACATGGTGGGTCTTTACGAGGTATGGCAAGTCATTTATGTAATAATATGCGATCGAGGGCTTTCTTTATTACGTCCCGTGTTGTGTACATCATTTTATGTCTACACTTGGCCAGAAAGCGGCTTTTTTCGTACGCTCAGCGTGCGGAAAAAGTCACTTTATGGCCAGGTGTGGCATAAAATACTATTACTTATTTTACAGCCTAGTCCTTATGACCCTAACCCCATCGCGCACTTCGCTCGGTAGCTTAGCTAAAATCGCTGAATATACGGTTTCAACAGGCGCAGCGACGTGTACTTGAACTAATCGTGATCGATGCGGTATGCTCGGGTTACTACAATTAGTTATCTGATAGAATCTGTGCAGTTCTGTGTTGTTGGTGGATTATTGTGTTCGTAAACGTGAAACTTCTCTTGTCAGGCCTGTAGTAGGATATGTCGCTCTCGCATCGGTTTATTTAGTCACCAAAAGCGATGTCTCTCTAACATTGCACCATGAATCGTCTGTAATAGACGCAAAGGCCTATGATGATGATGAAACGTGAAACGCTATATCGTTTCATATGATCTGAAACGGCATCTGTAATGTAAATTGTAATAGACAATTAAGCTAACAGTCATAACAACTAGCTACAGTATAGGTACATAACATGTATGCATTCAGTATGTCAAAATGGAAATAATTAAATCGAATTAAATAAATGAAACGATACAGCCAGTAGCAGCGACTCCATCTGTAGGCATCATATAAGCCTCTATCTAGTACAATTATAATGATACAAGACACGATCTTATAATTATGTGATTAGAGCAGTGTCAAATATTTTTGCATGCTCCGCTACGTCATATATAATTGGGATGTTGAATAATTTTGAATGTTACAACATAATATAGTCACATGGATTGCAAAATACTAAAATATCATAACACAAAAGAAATAAACAAAAAATGTATAAAAAATATAAAGTTATGAGACCACAAAGTTTAAAAAAAAACGATATTTTTTTTATCGTCTTTAAGAAAAATTAAAGCCAATTTCGGAATGTTTAAATAACACTAAAAAAATAAATGTACGACAACTATGTGCTTAAACGCACTTCTTCGTGCTCAAAATGGCAAAATGCTATTTTTTTCATACAGACTTAGTACAGCGATGCAACGGATGACGTCATAAATTTCTACCGTTTTGTATATGCTACTTTTGATTACAATTTGTGGCTGTTATACTTATAGCAATGTATTAGGTGTCATATAGATAAATAGTAGAATCGATTTAGGACAGAAAAAAAATCGAGTCAACAGGCTAATTGCCGGTGACTGTACGCGCGTTCTGATTCGCTGTTACATCACAGTATATAGCAGTAAGTTTTCTTCCTACAAATATTGTAACATCGTTAACAATGTCCAATTACCCTCTGTTTCTTTTGCTAGCATATTATTATAAGGAATGATTTATTATTGCTAAAAGAAACACTGTGAAGGCTGCAAGAAATATAACGATAGTTTGCGAATATAAGAAATGGGAGAGAAATGTTTATTTTCTACGTATTTTTTCGCAATGAAAAATAAATGGGTGATGATTGGTCTTGCTTGGTGAAGTATATTCATTAATGGAAATATAATAAGTAGAGATGGGTCGACTACGGATTTTGCCGACTAGCTAGTCGGCCGACTAATCGGTTCTCAATTTGCCGATTAATCGGCCGACTAGTCGGCATTGCCGATCATAGTTATTAGCTATGTTCGGATGTAATCAGAAACGCTCGGTTCCTTCGTCTCCAATGTTATTTCGTCTCCCCGTCATGTGTTGTCATTGTCACGCGTTCGTGTTTTGACCAGTTTAAGAAAATTACTAAATTAAGTTGTTTTTTTTTATTGGAGTTAAGTACTTAAAAATATAATATAATTAAGAAAAATATGGTTTAATTTCTTCTGTGTCCTATATTCTCCGCTAGGCAATAGTGCCGAATATTCGGCATTTTGTGCCGACTAATCGGCCGACTACAAATGATGCCGAATAGTCGGCGTTCCCGACTAGTCGGCCCATCTCTAATAATAAGTATGGAAGCGTAACTGACGCTCAAACCGGTCCCACGGACAACCTGCTAACGGGGCGGAGAAAGTACTTAGTGCTGTAGAAAAATCTATCCCATCAAAGACATTACATGTAAAAATATGCAAGTCTCGCAATGCAGTTCTTCTACAACAAAAAAGTGTGTAATGTAATGTTACCCATTCATTGCCGACGCTCCAAATCTCTACACTCCCCGCGGTGCCGCCGCCTTATAAGCGATGACGCGAATTCGCGTCTTCGGCAATGAATGGGTTAGGGCGCGGCCCCATGTCAACGGCACGGCGCCGTCCGCCGTGGAACGGCACGGCGCCGTCACCGTGCGACGGTACGGCGTCGTGCCGTCGGACGGCGCCGTGGACGGCGCCGTGAACGGTGCCGTGGACGGTGTGACGGCGCCGTCCACGGTGCCGTGAACGGCACACCGCACCGGTGGACGGCGCACGGCTCGGTAGTTTTGTTTTAGGCGAATCTCACACTGCGGCGAATCTAGAATCATCAATTTGTATAGAAAAATCGCGGGGTATGGCACACTGAGAATGAGTGAGGTCGCGGCGACTTTTTAACCGGCTTTCAAAAGAAGGACGTTTTTTTGTGTGTTTGTTCACCGATTACCTACTCGAAGACGGCTGAACCAATTATAAATTCTTTTTTTGTTTGAAAGAATGATGTTTGAATATTGTAGAGGTGGTCCCATTGCAACCAAATCAGGACTTGATGATGGGATGTTGGAGGAATCGAGGGAACTCTTCAAATATTATAGGCACACATATAGCGATTTTGGTATTGGTTATAGTTTCTCGTGCATTTCTTATTACAAATGAATTTCTAGTGTTAACCGACTTCAAAACAAAGAGAACATTCTATGTAGGTTTGCTCCCCGATTACTTGAAGATGGCTAAGCCGATATGGAAAATTCTTTTTTTATTTGAAAGGGTATACATCTGTCTGAGGTTGTCCCCTTGCAAACAACTCAGGATCTGATGATGGAATCTTGGAAAATCGAGAAAAATATAGCGATTTGGGTATTTTTCATAGTGAATTGTACATTTCTTATCGAATCTCTTCATTTGAAGTCCGTTATTAACAGACTTCCACAAAAGAAGGACGGTTTTCATTTTTTACCCTATTACTCGAAGACAGCTGGACCAATTTGAAAAATTATTTTTTTGTTTGAAACGGATTTGTCCTCCAGAGTGGTCTAATAAAACCGAGATTTGATGATGGGATCTTGGAGAAATCGAGGGAACTCTTCGAATATTATAGGCATACGGCGGCGACATGTATACGGCGATTTGGGAATTGTTCATATTCACTCGTGCATCTCGTATCAAAATAGGTTCACTGAAAGTCGGTTATTTTAATTTTGTGATTATATCATCATCATTCGGTTTAATTCGCAATGTCAATGTGTACTTTCATCAAAATGGGTTCAGTAGTTTTTGAGATAGAGTTATGTGTGTATCAGTCACTAGGAAAACTTGTACCTACTTAACAGCGTAATTCGATCACTACTGAAATTAAGAAAATCAAGAAATAAAAAAAATACTTAAAGATTAAACCGACTTCAAAAAGGGAAGTAATAAAAGTTTTATGAACACTATTTTTTTGAAGTCGGTGTTAGCCTTAATATTTGGAAGTACCTACGCTACGAGACGCTCAAATACTATATTACATACATAGACCAGTAAAGTAAGCAGTGGCTCGGCTTCGCCTCGGCCGACAATTACATGTGATCGGAGGCTTTCTTTATTTACTGGCCAAGGTTTATGTACAATTTTTCTGTTCGACGGAGTCGGAAAGCGGCCGGAAGACAGAAAAAATTGCTGACATAAATCTTTCCTTTTATTTGAAGCCGGTTTAATTTTTATAATAACTTTAATTAAAGAAAAAAAAATATTACTCGTCGGTTTTTTAGCCAAATCCCATTCTCAAAATCATTTTTTACCCTAAAAATGATGAAAGGATACGATTTCAATCAAAAAATTATACACTTACAAAAATAAGTCCCTATTTCTATGGAGAGTCGATTTTCGATCCACAGTGTAGCGGGAAGAGTGCAGTGTGCGGTGCGCCGCACACGGTACCGTGTGCCGTACACGACACCGTCCACGACGCCGTCACACCGTTCACGGCACCGTTCACGGCGCCGTCACACCGTCCACGGCACCGTTCACGGCGCCGTCCGACGGCACGACGCCGTACCGTCGCA
Organism: Eudemis profundana; assembly: GCA_947034925.1. Lineage (NCBI taxonomy): Eukaryota > Metazoa > Arthropoda > Insecta > Lepidoptera > Tortricidae > Eudemis > Eudemis profundana. The sequence goes on from OX344794.1 coordinate 49,294,473, forward strand.
CGGTGACGGCGTCGTGCCGTTCCACGGTGGACGGCGCCGTGCCGTCGACATGGGGCCGCGCCCTAAAAGTCAAGTCAGTATGGGGGGGTCCACAGAACTCGATTTCCATCGACTTGCCTATTTAACCGTATCTTTATTGGAGAACTATAAAATGTTTTCCTACAAAACCAAATGTACCGATGCAAAACATCATGAGTCATGACAAATAATCCTCCTCTACCCCTCTCACTTGTCCCTATCTTTATAAAGAGGCTTGTGTGCGTCGCGTCGCCGCCGCGTCGCCTTAGTGAACGACGTCATCCAATAAAGGTTATATCTATAAAAAAAGTCGTAAAAATGCTATAAATTTGTGAGCAGCAAGTACGGTGTTAGCGAGTCGGTTTAATTATTCAGTTTAATTTAAGAAAGTCTTGTAGAAAAGAGTATAAATACACTAGAAGAGTATTTCTTCACCCCAAAGAGTTATACATTACACAACTATAGGGTGGTAATACAAAGAAAGGCCGAGATCGCAGATGTTTGCGGCCCGAGCTGCAAGCGAGGGACGTAAATATGTGACCGAGGGCTTTCTTTATTACCTCCCGTGTTGTGTATATCATTTTATGTCTACACTTGGCCAGAAAGCGACTTTTAGCACCGCAGCGTGCGGAAAAAGTCACTTTATGGCCAGGTGTGGCATAAAAATATTTGTCTTTAGTAAATTTGTTCTTCGGTTTTAACCGGCTTGAAAAAAGGAGAAGGGTATCAGTTCGTCGGAATCTTTTGTAGAGTTCCGTACCCAAAGGGTGCCAACGGAGCCCTATTACTAAGACTACTCTGTCTGTCTGCCTGTCCGTCTGTCACAGGACTGTATCTTTTAAACCAGAATAGAACTAAGAGGTAGAGACTTGACCTGTAACTGTAACTGAGCAAAAATTATATAAGATCCTGTTAAAATAAGCAAAATAAGGACCTTGCACACGTGAAACAATTCGTCAGGATTCCAACACTTCGCGCATTAGCGCGTACAATAAGGAGTCTAGGATTACAGGGCTAAAACGAATTAATCCAAATTCGAATTGTAACAAAGGAATAAAAAACTTGCTACTGTAATATGTGGGGATGGTATGGCTGGTTTTAACCAAAATAACTCAATATACTTGGACATGCTTGTAATCAGTGTCACTCCACTATACTCTAGTTATGTTCTAGTTCTAACCTCCCAAGATACAATACTTATTTATATGACTAATCTACGTGCTCATGAGAGGGAAACCTTTATCGGTGGATAGCACTGTATCTCTCTTAAATCAGGTAATCTACGTACGTGCAGATTACAGTGTTTGCCTATCACATACACACGGCCACAAATCATTTCAAAGGGGACATGAGACCGACTGTCAATTTGACAGCTAGCAGGTGTTGTCATATGAAAAGTCTTAAGCCGTTCAGAAACGCGACGGACTTAATAAATATTGTTAATAAAATAAATAAAAAACATTTATTTCAGACATGACATCCATTTTTGGTTTGTAGCAGAACAACTTACAAAACTAGGTGTTAGTGACTTACATTATTGGATACCTAACCTAAAATAATATAATACTAACCACCACAAATTAATTGTAAAATCTGGCAAGAAATAAAAGGCTTTTCAATTTATTATATTATATTATAACCGCTGGAGGTGAGGCGGTGCAGGTCGGGTGCCGGGTGGCTCTAATGAGCTATGACCTTAAAGCTGAAGCGCACCTCTTCCGTATTATGACATGGAATCCATCTATACTCACGGACAATGAATTTGGGTCATTTTCTATGAACAATTATATAGAAAGTGACCCGTATTCATTGTTCGTGAGTGTGTCTATCTGTCATCCTAACAACGACTATTATTGGGTAGTTTGCTCGCCTCTATTTGTTTACTCGTATGTACATTAACATGTGAGCCTGTTCCTACGAACATTGCATAATAAATAAGGCAATTGACGTATGTCGACGTCACTCGGGAGCACTCTCCTCGCCCGCTAGGGACTATATGTTTAGAACATTACCGTCAATGCTGTCTTTACCAGTAGCGTGGCGTCCAAAGAACTCGATTCATACCGGCTTGCCTAATATCAGCCATATGAGTACCTTATTCTACAGCTCTTCAAGAAAATGTACGCCAGATTTGCAACGGCTTGCCCAAGGATATCTTCTACGCCACGCCACTGGTCTTCACATAGTAAAATCGTAACAAAACTGTGTGTTCGCGCATCCCGCAAAAACTATTGGATCGATTTCCATGATATTTGGTATACCACAGAAATATCGTCGACCGTAGGCTGAATTACGGTAAGGGACAGGCAAAACAATGTCCCTTACGCTAATTCAGCCTACGGTCGACGATATATCGGAATAGAAGGAAATAGTACGTCGATTTGTACCATTATTATCAGATTTGGAAATCTGATAATAATATTGACGGAAACTGAAGTGAGCGGCGTGCAAAGTAGGTCGCCGCCACTACTTTTTAGCACGCGAGGTGTGTTCACACAAACGTGCTATCGCGCGTCTGTGTGAACCATCAGTAGACCTTAACACATTGTAATAAGGGTGACAAGTGGTCAGTTAGCAGTGTCTTCGATTGTACACGGGTCAAGTTATATTAGTGACGACATTGAAGGGATGTTCTGAATGACGCTACAGGAACGCAACACGTCATGCGTCAAGGATGGTTATTTACACGTCGATACTTGAGTAAAGGGTTTCTTTACCCAAGGAGAAACTATCTATTCTATTTAGGAACCTGTCCCACTACCGGCGAGCAATCGAGTAAAATTGGGCGAGTTACAGTTTATTGCGGACTGACGAGGTACAGTGTAAAAAGTTAAAAAACCGGCCAAGTGCGAGTCGGATTCGCACACGAAGGGTTCCGTACCACCGCCGAGTAAAGGATACGCTAAAAACATGTTTTGTTTATGCCACACCTGGCCATAAAGTGGCCTTTTCCGCACGTTGCGCGTACGGAAAAAGCCGCTTTCTGGCCAAGTGTAGACATAAAATGATGTACACAACACGGGAGGTAATAAAGAAAGCCCTCGATCGCATAGTTTTCAACCTCATGTTTAACTTTACGAAGGGTCTCTAAATGAAATGATTCGGCAATGAAATGTACACCGGTGCGGCCAACATTATCATTTCCCACTCCGAGTCGAAAGGTCATTAGTGTTTGGTGAATCTGTAAGCACATACGATGGTCTTCCATTGAGCGCGCGATTTAACTACCCAAATGGCGCTACTATAGGGATGTTGACTTTGAAATCGAACACGGATGAGTCGAGAGCTCGAGCAGCGAATAAGTACGAGTATTATAGTACGACGTACAGAATCTCCTCTTTCTAACAAAGTCTACGTTCGGGCAAGGACCATTAAAACAAGAGGACTGTCATTCTCCATACAAAAAGATGTTCCCCGAATTTACAACGCCATCTATGTATAAGCTTGGTATAAGAATTATATTTACAATTATTCAACTTTGCAAGCGTGACACAGTATTTAAATGTTAGAATGTATTTATTATTAGCTGTTTACGAACTAATTGTTACTGTACTATGGTTCTTTGTTCAATTATAACATCGTTAAATGTCTAGTTTTTTAGTGCCATCTAGTTTTTGCCTAGATATCGCCTTGCGGTCGGGGCACGATCCAAAGTATGGAGAATGACAGTCCTCTTGTTTTAATGGTCCTAGGTTCGGGTTACAAAAATGCGCCAAATCCTACTGTCATTCCCGGCAGACCGCATGGCTACAGTTGTCCCAAGTCATTCGCCTTGCCGGTTTGTGTTTCTTTGACTTGATAAAATAAACTCAGTGTTTTCCAATTATCAATGACTAATTCATTTCTCATATACTATTGAGTCAAACGTTAAGGACCTAAGGACAACCCTAACACTACCGTCTCGCTCTAACGCATAAAGCGCGCTTTTTCTAGTCGCCACGCCCACCACGCTAGGGTTGTCGACAAAAGTAAAATAGCGACGCGGCGCTTCGTGTCGGCGCGGGACAACCACTGACTTGCCTCGTGAAAGCGGCAAGATTTAATGATAATTACCGCGCAACAGATTCGCAGTATAATAGCAATAGCAGTAATTTTTGTTCCTATAAAAGTACATCGCGCGCTTGTATGTGTGCGCGCAATGAACGAAAGCACTACAAGCAAAGATTGAAGAATGTGGAAGAACGCTCCAGTATGGATTGCACTCACACAGACGCGCGATCGCGCATCTGTGTGAATACGTGTCGCGCGCTCCTTAATGGCAGAAGTTGGACTACTTGTCTTTATACTTTGACAGAATCGCGGAGTGACTCAGTCCTGCCTGTCTCAAATTGTGTTTGTAACTGAAGCGTTTTAACGATTTAATTTGTCGTACTTGCAGCACATGCCATAAGGTATTTATCAAAAATAAAAACATTAGCAGTAACAACCACGGAGAAGGTGCGACAAAATAAATAAGTAGTAAGTTTTATTATGCCACACCTGGCCATAAAGTAACTTTTCCGTACGCGCAGCGTGCGGAAAAAGCCGCTTCCTGGCTAAGTGTAGTACATAAAATGATGTACACAACACGGGAGGTGGTATAGAAAGCCCTCGATTGCATTCGTCGCTGGAAAGCAATAATGCTGTAACCCGCACCACCATCGAAAATGCTTTTTTTGCATTTTCTTATTCAGTTTTTTTTTCTGCGTCGACTGGTATAGTTATTATTTGTCTGTGATGATAAATAAAATGTATACAGCATATTTTTTTTTCACCTAAATTTGTAATCGCGGAATGAAGAAACGCTGTAACCCGCATAAAATCCCGTGTTTTCAACTGCGTTGTGGTTTACAGCAAAATGGTTTCCGCAATTAGTTCTCCGTCATCACGTACAGCATTTTAGCTTTCCGTAAATTTCAACTTTTGACCAATTTTTGTCATTTACAGCATTTTGTCGGGAGATGTTGTGAATAAACTATGGTGTACAGCATTTTAAAGATACAGTAATAAATGAATAATGACAGTAAATACATTTTAAAATATATAGTAAGTTTGTATGTATATAGTATTGAGGGTCGTTTTTATTTGTAGTTTGCTAGTTTTCGCTTTTTTTAAAGATTTAATCATGATTTAAATTAAATATAAATGTTTGCAAAGCTCCCTTTAGATTATAGAGGTAATATAAGCATAACCTACTTTAAAAGAAAAACACGGTAATTATTTTTCCGTTCAAACTTTAATGCATGTAAACTATACGTGTATCATAACTGTTCTGTAAAACAATCTTTATTATTTTTTGAATTGAATTGAATATATTTATCGATTAGATAAATAATATATTTTTTTTAATAACATGACACGTCAACCTTAAAACAACGATTGTTTTAACTAGTATATTTAGTGTCTCACTGCTCTGCATGAGCCTCTCTTCTAATACTTTCCTCTACCTCTGAAGTCCTCCTAGACCTTAACTGGGCGCCATAAGTCAGAATGGGTAGAATGCACTAAATCTCCATGAGCTTACATTTCAGGGATATAATGGGTTTCCCACCATTTGATTAGTGTTTTTATCAACCACAAGCTCCTCCAGGCGTTTCTGATAAGTCTTTATTCTGTAAAAAAATAAGTTTTTTTTTAATACTGTGTACTTATAGCCTGATAAATACCATAATTCCGTTCTCAATCATCGTCCAAACCAAATGATTAAAATTAGTTTAGGCGATTACATAGTGCTGCTGCATGTAGATGCATACAGTCCAACAACATAAATATAACAATACTTAAAGATAACTTTTTAATAGCCAATACATAACATTTTAAGCTTAAAGATATGTATGTGTGGCATATTAATTAAGTAGTTCAGAAAATATTATTACTACAGATCAACAATTATTTACCACTGACATTTTAAAATGGATCAACATAAACTACCATTCGCACATACACTGCTTCATTCATACCTGTTTCCTTCCATTCATTCGGTTACAGCAACATTGCAGTACAAAAATCTTGTCAATTTAAGTTTTCATGGCCCAAAAATTGTATTACGAACCACTTTTTAGACTTACAGCATTTTAAAACGACTGTGAGATTTGGTAAAAATATTGTTTCCATACAAAAATTTTGTAGGTTACAGCATTATTGCGTGCCATGATTATAAATATCGAAATGCTGTAAACGACAAAAGTCATATTAAAAACAAGCTTATAGTAATTTTACCACCAAAATTATAAACTTAGATTTTTTTACAACGAGTCTACCAAAGGGGGTTTAATAATCTCTTTTTGTTTGAGATTTATGAATTTTTCTAAAAAAATGCATACGTTTTTTGGCTCTAGTGAAAAGTTTACTTTTTGAGGGTTACAGCATTATTGCTTTCCAGCGACGAATTTACGTCCCTCGCTTGCAGCTCGGGCCGCAAACTTCTGCGATCTCAGCCTTTCTTTGTATTAGCACCCTAGTTATGTAATGTACTATTTTATAGTATCCCCTGCAACGGGGCCTGCAATGGCGGGCCGTTGCTGCACATTGTAATGGCTGGAGCTCCTCAGTAAAAACTGAGACATGTCTAAAATATGGTGAGACGAACTTGACGCATTTAATAAAGATTGGTGGAAGCCTTGTGAAGATTGGTGGAAACATGGAAATATGGATTATGAGCCGCATGTAATATAAATGGAAAAATGTGAAAAAGGCCTTTACTCAGCTGTAGTGTAGGACACTTTCGTCCTTTTAATAAAAAACTCATTCAGGAATCTTCCTACAACTTTATCACTAAGGCAATAAAAGTCATAACTCCTTTTTGATCACTGTCGGATGGCAACTACCTACCTTACCTTATTACCTTATCCTGTGACATTCTTCCTTGGCTGTTTTACTATCCTTAAATCAAAAATAATTGAAATCTGCCCCGACGTATTGGCGTGACGTGGTTACAAACATGTTATGCACGTGTATGAAAACCAAATCATTATGTTTTCATCAAAATATCTTCAATTATATACAGATCAGTGGCGTGGCGTCTATATAACTCGATTCCCATCGGTTTGCCTAATATTAGGCAGTTCAGCACTTAATTTTTTTTTTTTCCAGCTTCCCCAAGGATTGATGGTAAATGGACAGATAGATGGATAGTAAAGATAGAAGATAGTGTTGCGCCGGTGGTATAGGTCAAAACTTTAAACGTGATTGTCCGTGCTTTAGAAGCGTTTTCAGCAGGCTGAAAAGTGATTTCAGGCCGTTACAGAGGTGGCTCTTTCACATACTAGAAGATCGAAATTTCACCCTAGTTGCCGTTGTTTTCAGGCGCCTGAAACACGTTTTCAGTCCGTTTCAGGACACCAGATGGCGCAATAACCTGAAAACCCATTTTCAGGCGTTTTCAGGATCCCTTATGGGCCTTTGAAGTACACTTCAGTATATGGCGAAATTTCTCGAAGGAGTGAAAGAGACAGCACTATTAGAGAGAGACAGCTATATTGAGAAAGTTCGAGAAGTGTGTGAAAGAGTCAGAACTAGAAAGGGACAGCAATAGTCGGGAATTTTCCGGTCGAGCATCGAACAATCTAGATTGTCTAGAACACTCGCGATGCGTCATTGACCGAGGGGTCACCGACCGCCGTTCTTGGAATTGGACCGAACATTCGAGATAGGATTTCTCCGGATATATAAGCCACGCGCCCACGACTCCACAGTCAGTCTTGAACTAGATGCGATAAAGTGCGAATCTCGAAGCGAACCTAAGCGAAAAGTTAATAAGTGCGTTATAGTGAAGTGATTTTATAAGTAAGACTTGTTAATTAGTAATTCTGTAATAAAGTTTGCATTTTTAATTAGTGTTATTTCTATCACGTTACCTACCCTACGGACGTAACAATAGATTAACCCGACTTGGTTCAATATCTAGCCCGGAATAAATAATCCAATAATCTCGAATTCTCGCGCCACCTCGAGTCTCGAGCGGCCCCGTGACATCACTATACGTGGTTTACGACTCTGACGAGGGTCCCTCACCATTACCGCCCCAGATTGCAGATAACACTTATACGCTCACGTCGTTTGTACTTAAATAATAAAATAAATCTGCCATTTTACGTTGAAACGGTGTAAGTTTATGGAGTTTTCATGGCGTTTACGTCGTTTTTTATGTGGGCAGGTGGAAATCTTCGCGCCGGAGAACTTTGCGTGCGACCTTAAATCGGAGGGCGATATTAAATTAGGATTTCTTGACGTTCCGAAATATAGGTCATTTTTTATGAGCATTTATTTTAAGATTCGTGTTTCCGACTGGCGAGTTTGTTACAGCGGAATGAGGGTTGGATATTGGGATTGTCCAATTTTAGTTAAAGCACAGTTGGTATAATATAACTATTTTTTTCTTCCTGCAAAGGTACATCGCGCTTTGAATGTGTGAATTTATCATATTCCTCTCTTACCACATTCCCTTTAGGCGGATCTCACACTGCAGCGAAAATCGCGGCGACGCGCGACTCAGCGATTTTCAACTTTGTATGTAGAATCATCGATTTGTATAGAAAAATCGCGGGGTGCTACTATAAATAATAAATAAATAAATAAATAAATACTAGGGGACAATCTTACACAAATCGAACTAGCCCCATAGTAAGCTCAATAAGGCTTGTGTTATGGATACTAGACGACGATATATTTAATAGATACAAATACTTAAATACATAGAAAACATCCATGACTCAGGAACAAATATTCGTGCTCATCACACAAATACATGCCCTTACCGGGATTCGAACCCAGGACCTCCTGCTTCGTAGGCAGGGTCACTACCAACTAAGCTAAAGCCGTCGTACTATGCGCAGCTACACGGAAAAAATCGCGGCGACGGGCGATTTCAGTGTGTTCTTCGCCTTACACTGGATTATAAAATCGTAGGTTACTCAAGGAAGGTTGGATGTATTATTTTGGGAATCTGGTATACGGAGAATCTGATATATCGAGAACACAGAACTATATCGAGGTAGAAGTAAAAAGTGTATGTACCTCGCGTGCTAAAAAGAAGTGGCGGCCACCTACTTTGAATGCCGTTAACTTAAGTTTCCGTCAATATTATTAGCAGATTTGAAGATCTGATAATAATGGTATAATTAATTGTTCAAATACCACCAAAAGAAATGGAAAATTTATGTTTTATCACTAAATTGCACTTTGGCGTCAAACGCCAAGCAAAAAACGTTACACGCTTCTTTGCCATACAAATCGACGAACTATTTCCTTCTAAATATCTCGATATATTTCTGTGATCGAGAATCTGGTATTCTGGAAATGGGGTATTTTAGGAATGAGCGGTACCTCTAGCACAATAGGCTAGATGACTAAAAAAAACTGTTTAGTCCGTCTGTTACATTATGAAAAAATATTGTACACGTATTTTTTGTTTTGTTTGACAAACAAAAACTGACGAGGATAGAGTGCTTAGAAGTTTCGAGTGACGTCACTCCAGAAGTTTGATGATCTATAACTTTGTCGATTTTTAATATTTTGATAAACCAAAAAATACGTGTCCCATATTTTTCCATAATCTAACTGACGGACTAAATAGAATTACATATTTTTAACCCAGTCATCATCCCTATTGTGACAATAGCAGTATTTTTTCTTCCTACAAAAGTTATCGCGCGCTTGAATGTGTGCGCGCCGTGTACGAACGCACCACAAGCACATATTTAAGAATGCATAAGAGTGCTCCAGTATGGATCGCACTCACACAGACGTGCTATCGCGCGTCTGTGTAAATACGTGTCGCGCGCTCCTAAACGGCCGAAGGGGTTTAAATGGGGGTTGAAAGTTTGTATATCACCGCACAGCCCAAATCGCTGGTCCTAGGAATTCCAAATTTAGCACGTAGGATCCTTATAAGGTCTAAATGTGCACTAAGAAAGGATTTTTCAAAATTCATCCCCTAAGGGGTTCAAATAGGGGTTCAAAATTTGTATGGAGAGTCTAAGATTTTAGAAGTAAGAGGTTTGAAACGTCATGTTTAGACTTTTTATTAGATTACAAGAAAAGTGATATCACCGTTTTTCGAAATTCATTCTCTAAGGGGTTTAAATAGGGGTTGAAAGTTTATATAGAGAGATCGGAATAGGTAGAGTATATTTACCTAAACTTCGAAGAACAAAGTCGAAAATTGGAGACTCCCTTACAACTAAATTTTTTTTTTATTAGAATCTTACTAAAAAAATATATTATTGGTATTCTTTCGCACATTTCTCGAGAATTCTCAGTATAGCTGTTGTGTCCAGGACCCCTTATGGGCCTTTGAACTACACTTCAGTATATGGCGAAATTTCTCGAAGGAGTGAAAGAGATTACAATTAGACACTATTAGAAAGAAACAGCTATACTGAGAATGCTCGAGAAATGTGCTAAAGAATACTAATAATATATTTTTTTAGTAAGATTCCGAGACTTAAGTCCCGGATAAAAATGTTGTTGTAAGGGACTCTCCACTTTTCGACTTTTTTTTTTTTAAACCTGGCAAACTCACAACCCGCGCAATCGGGCAGGGTAAGTGCCGGGGGGTGCCTGGAGTCGAACCAGGTCACCTGTCCCGGCCTACCACGATAGGACTTTTCGACTATGTTCTTCGAAGTTTAGGTAAATATACTCTACCTATTCCGATCTCTGGTTATATTAAATTGTATACTTATTTAAACTTTTAAAATTCGAAAATCTTCACACTAATATTATACTTAAATGTGAAAGTTTGTGAAGATGTTTGTTACTAAATAACGGGGTAACAACTGGATGGATCAAGCAGAAATTTGGCATGTAAGTAGACCAAGTCCTGGATTGAAACAAAGGATACTTTATATCCAGGTGAGTTTCTTTGGGACAATAACGGGAACAACGCGGGCGAAGCCGCGGGAAATAGCTAGTTAAATATATCGTCGTCTAGTGTCCATGACACAAGCCTTATTGAGCTTACTATGGGGCTAGTTCGATTTGTGTAAGATTGTCCCCTAATATTTATTTATTATTTATTACGGAATGTTATTACTTATTCGCTTGTTCAAATTATGTTAAAGACGAAACTGACTGCGAGGCTGTGAAGTACCGTTCAGTAATAAAACTTAATAACAACAATCGTAAAGCATTGGCAGTCGATATGACGCGGGGTTTACGACAGCCTGCATTTAATGGCTCCTTAAGGCTCCTTTCCTTACACGTTCAAAACTCTCGCCGATTTGGGATATACGAGCATTTAAAAAAAGAAAATTTTCAGTGTGATTTTATTGTAAATTGTATTTTTTATCCACTTTTTAGGGTTCCGTACCAAAATGGTAAAAAGGGAACCCTCATGGTGCGACTCTCTCCGGATGTCTGTCCGTCTGTCACAGCCAGATATTTTATCCCAGTGTCCCAAATTTTCCATTATATAAATGAAACTTTCCTTTGTGTTACTTTTAAACAAAGTATATTATGGAAAAGGTAAAACAATAGGAAAAGAAAATTGTAACTTTTTTTTGGGATCCCCTTGTTTCCCATAAAGCAGTAACTTAACTTTATAAGCAGTAACCGGCACTATCCGTGCAAAACTTTAACAAAACTTGTAAAGCTGACACAAAGAGAACTTACAATTACAACCAAGGAAATAAAAATATTATTGGCAGATCAGTGTTAAATTTAACTCTTTATCAAAATCTCGGATTTTCAATACTTGAGTATAAAGATATTTTTCTACTCCTGTACTTTTATCTGTCTTTTACTTGGTCACGAACACTGACATAAAAACATACATAATATGAGTTCAGAGAAGTCTATACTCAATTCCCCATAACAGCACTAGTGTCGTAATAGTCGCAAAACGATACTGCTAGCAGCCACAGACTTCTAAATCTAGGTTAAAATCTCGGTCAAGGATTAAGCGCTCAATTCTAACTTTACGTTAAAAATGCACAACTACCAACTTAACAAACAATTAAATTCCTACGGTTTTTAAGAAAACAAAACTTTCCGAACGAATTTCATTGATGCCAACATAAAAAAAGTATTTTTAATATCGTCAGTGCGTGTCACTAGCGAGTATACGTCAAATTAAAAAAAGTTTACCATAGACACATACTGTCGGTCATATGTCATATTTGCCTTGTTTGCGAGCTATGCTTAATTTTGTATTTTTTTTATTTTAAAACCTAGTCGTAGAAAAAGTATTGTATGCAACGTTGTATAATTAAGTCAAAAAATGCTCATGGCGTCTCTATTTGCGATACTCGCCGCCGAAGCGGCTCACGCAATTCGCATTTTTTGAGCCTACTTTTTTCACTTTTTTTTATTTTTTTTACTATTGCATAAAATACTATAATATGTTCATGGCTGTAAGGATTCTATTATATCCGCTTGGCAAGTTTTGTTGAAGTTTTGCACCGATAGTGCTGACCACTGATTATCTTACACCTGGTGACAAAGAACTAACTCGTCAGTATACCCTTTCGAACACAGAAACAATTTTCCAAATCGTTGCAAACGTTTTCATGCCATCGAGGAACACTTCGAGCATAAATGTCGAGGTAGATTCTGACGAATTGGGTTTTCGACGTAAAAAAAAATATAGTACAGTCAAGGAATTTAATTTCCAACCCACCTAAGGTTCAATATCGTATGGCATCCTGTCATCATAAGAGTTAGCTAGAGTACGACGTTACTTTGACATATCACACGCATTGTTTTGTGTCAGTAACTAGGTAACAGATTCACAACGTTGACATGGTGAACTGAAATTTGGAACGTCAAGGCACTACCAAAAACGGACGACAACCGCGGAATCGAAATTCGAAGAACGTCCATCTTTCTCGCTCTTGCAATATTCGAATGAAAGGAACGCAGATAACGAAAATTAGATTATCGACGTTTGCGGTAGACTTTCCGGAGTTCGGATTCGGAATTATTTTAAAATTTTCTCGATTGACACTTACACCAACTGACATGTATTCTTAATTAGAGGAGCAAATGACTTCGCAAAGAGGTTATCTGTAATGTGCAGTGACAAATAATACGTATTGACATTTAACTACTATTACTGAAATAGAAATTCGACCAGCTTTGTTGTATGAAATTCCATTAAAGGTCTCTCGTCTAGCCGCACCGGAAATGAGGTACTTTGCGGCCTATTAACACATAGTGTCAATATTTCATTGCATATGTGAGAAATAGTAATTATTGACTGGTTTATGTACTTTAATTTGTTTATGTACATACCTAAATATAATAATTTGCGGTTTTAGAACACATCATAGAGAGCTTATAATGCACTCACGGACAATGAATTCGGGTAATTTTCTATGAACAATTATACAGAAAATGTCCCGAATTCATTGTCTGTGAGTGCATGTGTGTGTAACTGTTTTATATAATATAATTAAGCATTAACACTCGTGTGAAGTTATTATGAAATTGAAAGTCCCCTGTCGGCTCGTCTCACTAACCCACACTCGTATTTTAATTGTTTCCATTATTTAACAGTCACGTAAACTGCTATTTTGAAACCCAACCTTTTAACTTAGCCATGAGATTAAAGTGCCCCCAACGCCTCATCATAGCCCCAGACCTCCAGACCGCCAATAAAACTAAGGTGGGGCCTTTAGTTTAGAGGCCCCTCGGGCCCCGCGGGGCACCTTTGCGGTTATTCGGCGTGTATACGAGGCGTAAGAGGTGTCTAGAGAAGAAATGATCGGGTCTTTTTACCCGACTGCGGCGAAGCCCAAAGGAGGGTTATGTGTTTGACCTGTATGTATGTATGTCCGTTCCTGTGTCCGCTTGTAACTACTCAACGGCACATCCGATTTTGATAAATGATACATCATTAGATTCGTCTTGATGGTGCGAGTGTTACTGGCTATGAAGTTTGTTAAAATAAACAAAATGGCGGATTTTATGCAGTTTCAAAATGCACCGCGGTCCGGTTTTTTTTAATAAAAATGTGGTTATTATGCTATTACTTTAAGGGAACCATTTTTGCTTATATATAATGTACTTTTAAGCCCACTATCCTTCCTATTTATACCGTGTAACATGAGGAAACAGAATGATTTTAAAAGCGTATTTCTGAGGTCATAAGAAGCAAAAAATGTTACATGAACCCAGGTCGAAATATGTTTTTTTTTAAATGTTTTCATACATAATAAACAAATTATGTTTTCTTCACCAGTAAAACATCACCTTAGGATAAGAGTTTCACTTTTATGTCAACTTAGATGTGGCAGGCTCTCAACGTCGCAATCATAAGGGTGTTTTGTACTGGAGATTTCATTATAACTTTTTTAAACAAAAACGCAAATATCTCAAATACCAAGCTGAATCCAGCAAACATTACACGGCATTTTTAACTTCAAATATGGTCAGGAATACGCTGTTAAATTTATTCGGTTTCCTCATTTAACACATTGTATAGTAAACTAGCATTTACCCGTAGCTTTGCCCGCGATATTCCCGTTAATATCCCAAGGGAACTCTTTACCGGGATATAAAGTATCCCGTGTTACAATCCAGGACTTGCTCTATTTGCATAAATTTGTCAAAGGGTATAACCGTGTTAGTATGGGGATAGGCCCCAGACGCCAAATTGATTGTCGTTTTGCTGGTTTATTTTCGCAAGCATAAAATGCAATTTCACCAAATATTGAACCAAAAGTGCCACAGGTTTTCGAGAAAATAAAAAAAGGAAGATCGGTTTTTATTTATTTTTTATCTAAACTACTGAAACGATTTTTTTTTGTAACTTAAATATAGTACTTATACTAGCATGTAATACTCGTAGTATACAGGAAAAATCCACCAATGCCGGGCCGCGCCGAGCGAAGGTAGGCACGTTGATTGGTAGATTTTTTCATCGCATACCGCGCCACTACCTCGCACAGGTCTGGCGGAAACGCAGCCTTATACTGTGGTGGCTGACCGATAGATAGTTGACTAATAATAAAGTTTTTACCCGCCTGCGGCGAAGCCCAAAGGAGGGTAATGTGTTTGACCTGTATGTATGTATGTCCGTTCCTGTGTCCGCTCGTAACTACTCAACGGCACAACCGATTTTGATAAACGATACATCATTGGATTCGTCTTGATGGCGCGAGTGTCACTGGGTATGAAGTTCGTTAAAATAAACAAAATGGCGGATTTTATGCACTTTTAAAGTGCACCGCGGTCGGGTTTTTTTTTAGTAAAAATATTTTTATATTATTGTTCCAGACAACTGCGTGAACCTCCACTCGGAGGTATCGCACTCGGACGAGGTAGAGATCTGCTGGGATGGCTGCGCCGGCGCACTGCCCACGCCGCTCGGCAAGCTGTGCGCGCCGCACCGCTTCCACAACCTACATGTAAGTACCACAACCTATATGACACTCGCCTTCGGCTCGTTTAAACCGACACTCGTGTTCTAATGACCCTCATTATTTATCACTTGCATAATACTATAAATGGTAAAATTATCAAGACTATGTGTCATTATATAAGTCTAAGGACTCATTATGTTAAACCGACCTTGTGTGTGTCCTTAACACGTTCACTGTCTCCATACTAAACTATCGGACAATGTCACAAGTCCCAACTGTGCAATCAGTATGGGGAAGTGACACCATAATGGAAGCACGGGCTCCTGAAATAGACCTTCATGACCCACATTGGGGGCACCGGGACGGGGAACGTGTTAAACTGGAAAATGACACATTTATGGGTCTCAAATTCCACAGTGAAGCGATTTTTTAAATAAAGAGACAAAGCTGGCCTTTTCACTTCCATTAATCCTCTACAGTCTGTTCCGTATAGGAATAGACGGAATAGACAAAGAAAAAAAAAGGTTATTTATAGTACCAGTTTTAGGCTGACTTTCAATAAATGACGTATCTAAAGTAGATGCTCAAAAAAAATTGATGATACCAACGCTTTCATCTAATTTATTCACTAATGCTTTTTACTATGTTTTTACCTCAGAACTTCTAAATAACTATTGAAAAAAACTAGTCCTATTTGCCTTAAAATAAAGAAAGTACCCTTATAAAATTCCCAAATAGCCCGAGATAAGCAACACTCAAGAAATGAAACGTTTAGGTATGGAGGGTAGAAGCACATTTAGTTGTGCTCGTTGACCGGAGCTGTCATTATTATGTACTATCAACTAATGATGTCGATTCGTATGTAATTTTAATTATTTACTCTTTCTGTTATAAGTAGTTTATTATTCTAAAATATTTGGTGAACAGTTATTTCTAACCACAGACCACCTCCACTAGACGGAGCATGCCATACGACACGAGCTCACCACGCATTTGGGCGATTAAATATCGGTAGATATTACGAGTACAACGCGTGTTTTACATCTTTTTTATCATTTTATGTTTCGAGATTGTGGTCGGATTGAACAGAAATATTTATTTCACGTTTGGTGCACACACAAGTCAGAAACATGGTCGCAACTGAACGAGCGGCCGGTCGCGTAATGTCGTAATGCTATACAAATGCCCATATCTGATGTGAGCGCGCACCGCCCAACATGCTCCGTCTAGTGGAGGTAGTCTGTGCTTCTGTGATTCTGTGGAGATGTGTAAGAGGCGTTTGCCCTGGCGTATATCGGCACACGACTGTCGCGTGAAACAAGACGTGAAAATCCATTACATGGCTTAACAAAAAAAAAAGTGTTAAAATTTTACACTAAGTATTGTATTGTTATGAATAGAGACCGGATCTGATGTAGCGATCTCAATATTAATATGGATATGACTAGTGCAATTCGTTAAATACATGTCATGTTGGTTATATAAGGTCTTAATTTTTACTGTGCATTGTGAAAAAGAAATATTAAAGAAGAAGTTACGATATGTTACATTGTTTTTGTGTGTAGAAAAAATAATAAATTATACCAGTCCTATCCATATTAATATTGAGATTGCTACATCAGATCCGGTCTCTAGTTATGAACGTACTCGCACTTGTCCGATTTTAAGAATTACCTATTTGGGCTATTTGGGCTATTGCCTATGATCTGCTATTTCAGAGATGAATGAATATTAGATATTGTACCTATTTAACGAACATAGTCCAATAATTATTACTTGTTTACATATTTTTTTTACCTACTGGATACTAGATGCTATCCTCCATAAACTCTGTAATTGAGTAGTAATACTTATCTATGAGCAGTGTTTTAAGTTTGCTCATAAGATTTTATTACAGACAACCAGATAGACACAGGTGAAACTAAATAAAAGCTTATAAAAACTTATCTTTAACATTGGCAACCTTGCAAAAATCTTTTATATTCATCTAAATCCCTAAACGAGAACCTGTTTTCCGAAAACACCGTTTGAAATTCATATAAACGAACTTTTAAAGGGCCCTCAAAGTTTGGCAGAGGATTTCACAGCAAACATTCCAAAATACCTGAAAAAAATATGTTTTCCGAAGCCTTTGTCATCCGACTTTGAAATTTAAAACTGTGTGATAAGATTCAAAGTGGGGTGCAGCTGTTCCCGCGGTGGGCAAATACGATTGTCAAACCAAACAAAAACATTTTTCATTAGACGGAGACTGAGGCTGTTGGAACTCTTGGAATTTTAAAACTTAATTTCCAATTATATGTTTAGGAATTGTGCCCAGGAGGATTATCCGATGTTTGTCATTTTGCGTGTATGGATTTTTAACTGGCTTTACAAAGTCTTAATGTCTTCGGTTTCCGCGACTATCACTTGCCATGTAATTTATTTAATAATTATAAATGTTAGTAATTCCTACTCGTATTATGACCCTGATTTCACTGTAATTCGTTATTTTATGTTAAAATCTAATATTCATTGTGTACCTACATGTAACTACTGTGATTTGATTGCCTTTGATGTATGATGCGAATGTTACTCAGTAATTAATTATCCATAATTTAATTTAATCCAATTGTTAAGTAAAATAACTTTCACATGCCAGAATGGGCAGAATATATTAGGTTAACTTTAATATGGCTATAACACCTTGTATACCATATATTCAGTGAATAAACTTCATTCATGCATTCATTCATTCATTCAATTAAATAATTTACGGATTAACACCTTCACCGTCCAGTGCCCCATATGTGGGTCACTACGAACTAGCTCTACACGTCCGTGGCCCACATATGGGCTATTAGAAATGACCAGATACGAACCCTAGGTAAGCATCTAATTATTTCGCTGCATTATTAAAATGCTGGACGTACGAGGACATTCAAATATTTTGTATGGGGACTGTTAACGTGTTAAACAGCGTATATTACTAAATTTTACGTCGTTTGAGATCGCAAGTATAGACTGAAGAAAAAATAATACTCCTCCATCAAAATTGGTTGTGCAAACTACCTCAAAAAAAAAATGAAACCGGTCAAGTGTAAATTGGACTCGCGCACCGAGGGTTCCGTACAAACCGTTAGTAGATACATGAATAATCCAAGAAAAACTGTATGGTGGGAGAAACTTAACTATGCTGTTGAAAAACTGTAGTCCCCATACATCGCCATAGGTCGCCGTTAGTTTAGTATCTAACAGCAAATAAGTTTGTTATGATTTTTGCAAATTTCTAATAAACGATGCAAGTTAGGAAAACCGCTATTAATAATTAGTAATTATTACAATTTTTTCTGTTCAGTAATTTCAAAGATAATATGGGGAAAGGAGCTTTTTTGAACGTTTTTCGTCCTAAATGAAATAGTACATGATTAAAAAATATATTTATTGTTTTGGAATCTACTAATTATCATTTGATACCCCACTTTATATAATAGCCCAACTTTAAATTTTCGACCTCCCATTTCAGCCCCATTAAAAAAAAATTAAAAAGGTGTAAGATTTTTTTATGTCCCGTAGCGTTAGCGACTTTTGAAAATATTCCAAATTTCAAATCGATAGAAGCAGTAGTTCCTGAGATATCTGGCTCATCTGGCTATGACAGACGAACAGACAGAGTCGCATCATAAAGGTTTCTTTCTTACTATTTTGGCACGGAACCCTAAAAAGCTTAGGTAGTTTAATAAAAGCATTAAAAACAATGCTAAAGGCTGACAACGGGGTCGCTTCAGCCTTGATACATCCTTTCATTCTGCGACGTTTTGTTTTTTTTTTCAATCCAGATAGACAGACAGACCGTCAACTAAAAAGTTCCAAAAAGGTTACTGTTTTTCTTTTTAAAATACGCCCATATAAGGGCATTTTTATTTTAAAATGTACGGTTAGGCGAAACTTAAGCTATGTTCAAATACCGTCTAACCTGTCAGTCCGTAACGAAATGTATGGAGTTTTACACTAATCGTCAGTTCTGTAACGACCTGTTAGTCAGCGTCAGTTAAGAACGCACTTTAAATAAAAAAGCCCATAACCCTGAAAAACTAATGTGAACATTATAAACCTAAAACAAAATTTCAGTTATTGTGATCGCTATAATTTACCCTCTCTCTAGCTATCTGGATCATTTCCTTTGTGTTTCTTTCGGCGTAATATGCTTCTGACCGTGATTCCATATTTAGAAAGTCAGGTTAGGACCTGACCTTCGCAGCTTCGTAGCCCCTTCGACAGGGAGAATAGAGCGACGGCATCATGGTCAACTATCTTGACCAACCTTGGTCCACCAATTACATCACAATACCATGTGACTCTTCTTATGCTTTGCTGTTTAGTTCTTATCAAATTAGGACCAATTTTATTGAGAACTAGGGTATCGATGAGATACTACATAGGTTTTAATATGCCTAAATTGAAGAATAAAGTACTTTGACTTTGACTGCAAAGTTAGCGTTTTCCACGCCTCTACTTGTTGTTCTAAAATTCTCCTATGCCAGAGACAGACAGACAAACCCCCAAACTAACGCAATTCACTGCTTACCGTGAATGTGACGATATAAAATAGCTAACATTCTAAGAATCACATTCTCGCAAATTACTTCTCATTTCCATGTATTTTAACTTCATAATTCGACGTGGGAAGGTAGCAATATTATTCAACATGTTGAACATTTCAAATCGTAACTGACAAATGCGAAGCGACGGTGTAGCGAAGGGGGAGGCGAGACGGGAATAGATACAGCCCTATGCTCGAGCGAGACGCTACCTCATGAATACCTGTGGGCGTTGGCTCGCCTTGTTTATGAAACTTTGCAAGGTGCATATTGGCGTTTATTTACTGCGCAATATTCAATATAGGTCTAGGTCGTAGATGCCCTATTATATAGTATTCCTTTGAAGGGATTAAAGGTTTACACTGAATAGAACTCTTTGAGTGGGATGCTACCTTCCCAGTTGGGGCCAGAATATTGGATCGAACGGACGTCCAACCAAACACTAACACAGGTAATCTTACAACCTCCTACTCGTATTTCATTTAAATGACTTCTGTACCCGAAACACCAGATACCCAAAAAAGAGAACACGTGGTTACAAGGACTTGGTTGAAATATTTGGTGATTTGCTTAAAGTATTTTTGGAATCTGGTGTTTTAGTAAAAATTTCACAATATTTTCACAGATTGACAGGAGACCGGTAAAACTGAAAACTTTGGTGAAACGGTAGACGATTTTAAAAATAGATCATGAAAGGAAACTGCAGTTATTGGCATTTTGGCTGATTTTGGACTCCGATCTTTGGTAACAACTTTTTCATTTTTTTTCGTGATATTAGTGATTCTAAAAATAGATCTCTGAAGGAAACTTCAATCACTGAAATTATTGCTGATTTTAATGTTATATGTTGGGAATCGGTATTTGGAGACAAGTTTTTTGATTCTGAAATAGATGGTTCTAAAAGTAAGTCCATGAAGGAAACTGCAGTTACTGAAACTTTTGTTGGTTTGGAATTTGTATGTTGGGGAACCGGTATTTTGGAAGCTTAAATGTTACTTTATAATTTCAGGGTGTTCTTAAAATCTGTTCAAAGTTGTGACACAGACCATTCAGAGGCACGTATTTAATCTTGAGCGATAGGTACTTATGGACAATAAGTCCTTTTTACAGAACTTTATTTTCAACTTGCTATGTTTAGAAACCAGATGTTTACGTAAACAGTTTTTGTGCAGGATCTGTGATCGTGTTAGCATCCAAATAATTTTAGGGATGAGCACTTTTCTGGGAACTCTTGCTTCTTCTTTTTGATTCCTGGCTCTGATTAATACAGTATGTACCACAAAACCACTATTGTATATTCGCGTGACAAAATTATGTTTGATCCTTCGACTTACTCCAGCCAATTTATAGGAGTCATCAGAATTTCTGAACGAACTCACGTCCTGGATGTCACGTGCAGAATTTTCTCCTCTTCTTTTTAGGGTCCCGTGCCAAAATGGTACAAAAGGAACCCTTATGGTGCGTCTCTGTCTGTCTGTATGTCCGTGTCACAGCCGGATACCTCAGGAACTGCTGCTGCTATCGATTTGAAATTTGGAATAGTTTTATAAATAGCTAACCCGAGCATATTAGATATGTTTTACTTTTTTTTAAGGTGGCCAAAATGGTACGTCGAAAATTGAAAAAGTTAATAGCCCTACTTTTAATTTTCGACGTACCATTTCGGGGAAAATTAAAAGTCAAATGAGGTATGAAATTAAAGGGTTTCATTTGTAAATTCCAAACTGAATTTATTTTATTTCTTAAACGTGTATTTCTTGATTTAAGACGAAAAACTAAATATCATTCCTCCCTATTATCTTCGAACTTACTATGAAAACTACAGAAAAATGAGTAATAATTACCGATTATTTATATAATATAATGTTTTTCCTAACTTGCATCGTTTTTTTAGGAATTCACAATAATCGTAACACAAACTTATTTTGTCAGTAACTAAACAAACCGCGACCTATGTTATTCCAACAGCAAAGTTAAGTTGTTCCCCCCATACAGTTATTATTGAACTATTCACATGTCTTCTTACAAGTGTGTACGGAACCCTCGGTGTGTGAGTCCGACTCACACTTGGCCGGTTTTTTTAACCTAAAGTGCACCTGCAAAATTGAACTACTATATTTGTTTATTTTTATGTATTTTTATATCGCCATGCGATGGCTAAGTCGTTCTTTGTATTTATTAAAAAGATAAAGATGAGATGTGTAATATTGATACGGTCATATAAATTAACTAACTTGGTTTTATTTTTTATCTCAAAACATATTGCGTTAGTAGAAGTTGCGAGATTTGCAATTATTTTACATACTTACCATGTATTTATCGGATCTAATTTATTTTTGTAATATATAGGATATTCGTATATGATAAAAAATTACTATGCAGTTTGTATATTATATTTGAAAGGTGAATGAAATTGCAATATATTTAGGTTTTTTATGACTTGATTGGCTAAGGGTCTGCTAGAAGGATCTTTAAAATATGTTGATCAGTCAGTCACTCAGTGAGTGTGTCAGTAACAAAACTAAGTTACTTTGATAGGAAATAGTTCTTAAACTAAGAGTTAAAATTGAATGTTATTGAGTTTATATCTAAGCCATATTATGCCCTACATATTACTGAAAATTCAGGGTTCTAGCTTTAGTCAGAACAAAATTTCAGGAGGTTGGAAATAGCCTGAATGACTTCGAGAAAAGAATGGTACGGCCTTGCCTTTGTTTTGCTCGATTTGGCGAAGGCACTGCCGTGCCCCCAGATCTCGGTCTCTCAGAAATGATGTTATATTTGAAATAAAAAGTCGATTGCTAACAATTTTCACAAATCTCGCACGTTATTATTAAAGAAAACTACGGTTGCGTGACATGCGTGAAAAAAGTTTTAATTTACCACAATTATAATTATTGCACATTTACTGTAAGTAGGTTAAAATATCTCTATCCTGTGTTGCCTGTTCAGATTAAAGTATAATATTATGTTTTAACCGCGTCGTAAAAGCATACTGTGGATAAACATCACAATCAGGGTCCCTCTTGGATAAATAAGGTTCTTACATATTCATAACTTTGGGACGCGTTCTCCACTAATTTAAGGAGAGATACGAACGCCTCGGGCGTCGGTGGGCCAAGACACAAGCGCAGGATTGCGTTTTTTTTTAAGCTTAACTAGCAGCTTGTCAGCTTTTGCGACCAGTTGCTGCGCGTGAATGCTCTGCCCTAGCTGTGCAGAGCTAGGGCATGCTGCTCTCTAGAGGTGGTGGTAGTGGTGGGAGTGATAGCTCCCGTGGTGGTGGTTCTTCTTCTTAGGTGGGCTAATTGCCCGTTTGTGACCAGCTTGGCAGCTGAGCTGGAGGCTTTGAGCTGGTAATAGCAAGTGGGGGCCGTTACGCGGCTAGCGGAGAGGAAGGCCTAAGCTGCCCTCGTAGGTCTCCTCTAAAGACTTCAACAGCAACGTTCGCGCGCTTTTTCTTCTGTCATTCTTACACACTATTTTGTCAGAACGTAACGAATGCTTTATCATTTATTTAGACCTAAAGCTGGTCGTCTTGTGTAGGGCTGATCCACACAGCGTCTTCCGTTTCACCAAGGACCATTAAAACATGAGTACTGTCATTCTCCATACAAAAAGCTGTTTCCCGATATTTACAACGCCATCTATGTATAAGCTTGGTATAAGAATTATATTATTTACAATTATTCAACTTTGCAAGCGTGAGACAGTATTTAAATGTTAGAATTTATTTATTATTAGCTGTTTACGAACTACGAGTAATTGTTACTGTACTATGTTTCTTTGTTCAATTATAACATCGTTCAATGTTTAGTTTTTTTTTTAGCGCCATCTAGTTTTGGCCTGGATATCCCCTTGCGGTCGGGGTACGATCCAAAGTATGGAGAATGACAGTCCTCTTGTTTTAATGGTCCTTGGTTTCACGGACCCATTTGGTTTCATTCGAAAAATACTTCCCTGACGCAAGACGCGTCATGGCTTCAGCTTTACCCAGATGATAAAAACACGATATAAAGAAAATAGGTGGAAAAATATCCACACAAATTCACCTCCAGCGTTTTCCTTATATTACCTCCGCCATTTGTATTTTTAGTCGCCAGTGCACGACAAAAAATACACAAAAAATACAAGTACGATCAAAGGCGAGAGAAGAATGAGAAGTAAATTGTATGTTGTCTTGTCTGCGTATCGGTACGTTCGTGGTTGTTTTTAGGGTTCCGCATCAAATTGGTAATAACCACATTTTTACTAAAAAAAACCCGACCGCGGTGCACTTTGAAACTGCATACAATCCGCCATTTTGTTTATTTTAACAAACTTCATACCCAGTGACACTCGCATTATCAAGACGAATCTAATGATGTATCATTTATCAAAATCGGATGTGCCGTTGAGTAGTTACGAGCGGACACAGGAACGGACAGACATACATACATACATGCAGGTCAAACACATAACCTTCCTTTGGGCTTCGCCGCAGTCGGGTAAAAAGGAATCCTTATAGTGCGACTCTGTCTGTCAGATGGACGTCTGTCATAGCCAGATATCTCAGGAGCTACTGAAAGCGAGCGTTAAAAATTTGTTAGCTTGCTGGACACACCTCTCTTTTTACTTTTATTTTAAAGGGGGCCGAAATGGGGGTCGGAAATTAAAATCTCAAGTGAGGTATCTCTATTATATCAAGTGAGGTATCAAATGAAAGGAATATTTACATTCCAAAACGTCATCTTTTTTATATAGGACGAAAAACGTTACAAAAAATACCAATGTGTAATAATTACCAATTATTAATATCTTCCTAAATATTGCAGGAAAAATATAATGTTTTTCCTAACTTGAATCGTTTTTTAGATGTATATACATACAACGGGACAACAGATTTTTAACGGCAAAGTTAAGTTTTCCCACAGTATATCTTTTCACTATTCACATAAGTATCTACTTACAAATTTGTACGGAACCCTCGATGCGCGAGTCCGACTCGCACTTGACCGCTTTTTTATGACCACTCCTCCACCTAGCACTTGACCGATAACTCGAAAACGACTGGAGCGATTGGATTTTTTTTTTAAAGACGGCGTTGGTACCTACCTGCCAGTTCGTCCCATAACAACCAGGTCAGGATCTGATGATAGGATCTTGGAGAAATCGAACTAACTAACATTGTAGCTCAGTGACCCAAAAAGCACCTTGGTTTCAGAAACGAGAACACGCTACTTAACCCGATCCTGCGCTGTTTCTTATTGGGCTCGGCTATCAACTCCTCAATCTCCGCATTACCCCGGATCTAAAACGTGCCATTCTCTCTCGAAATTGAAGGAACTCTTAAAATATTATAGGTACACCTATAGCGATTTGAGTATTTTTGTATCCAACTCATGCATTTGCTATCGAATAGATTATTTTAAAGTTGATTATTTAAGGCAAAATTAGCTTCACGGGTCAGATTATATTACAGCGATATTGACGGCAAAATTGTGAATTCATGTACTGATACTATTCACCCAGCTAGTCTTTTGTTCATTCCTTCCTTTGTATGACTTCAAAACCTACAACCTCAGTAAACACTCATAGAGGGCAGTGACGTCGGAATTCTATCACATTTGACTTTCTATGGTCCTTTGTTTCCATTTTGGTTATAGGGCCCAGAATGAATCATAATTCTACGTACAGAAGTTTCTCTTTCTAACAAAACTTACATCGTTAAATGTTCAGTTTTTTAGCGCCATCTAGTTTTTGCCTGGATATCGCCTTGCGGTCGGGGCACGATCCAAAGTATGGAGAATGACAGTCCTCTTGTTTTAATGGTCCTTGATGGCACTAAAAAACTAAACATTTAACGATGTTATAATTAAACAAAGAAACATAGTAAAGTAACAATTAGTTCGTAAACAGCTAATAACAAATAAATTCTAACATTTAAATACTGTGTCACGCTTGCAAAGTTGAATAATTGTAAATAATATAATTTTTATACTAATCTTATACATAGATGGCGTTGTAAATATCGGGGAACAGCTTTTTGTATGGAGAATGACTTCTATCTTGATGTATTTCTGTGAGTTATCAATAAAATAGAATTGAGAAACATTTTAACGTCTCAAAACTCTACTAAACGGACGAGGTCGTTCAACCTTTTTAAAGGCTTTTTTACACTTATTTCCTTCTATTATGGACTACAAATAGGTCGTTTATTTAATATAGACGGCCCATTAAAGGAAAAGGTATAAATTGATTAATATTACAGTATTTTATAACGAAACAGGCTTTAATTGAATTAAACCTTATTCCTATCAAATTACGAGTGAATTTTGAATGTTTATTTTTTCATTTCGAACATTGAGGGTGCGAAATTTGTTTTGCTTTGAATATTTTATTGGAAACTTTTGGGAAGTAATGGAATCTTTACAATAACAACAGAAAGGTTGATTATAATCAACCTACTGTACTTACTCACTAGTGAAGTCATCATTTTCACTTTACTGGTGTACAGTTTTATTATTTTTAGGCAAGCTTATCTGCCGACTGTGCCGACTGTACTTTTTGTATAATATTGCATTGTCATCTGATTTACATATTCTAGCAAAACAATCAGAAATCGGGAAATGAGTCAAATCGAACTTGCAAGATTTGATTACAGACATAGGTAGATAGACATTGGGCCAGTACCTCTAACACAACTGTGACACGCGACTCTTTGTCGCGCGACAAATGCTACCTATCTCTTACCACTCAATATCGTGTGACAGTGACAGGTGATTCTCTGTCGCACGAGAAACCAAGTCGCGGCCAGTTATGCTAGACGTACAGGTGAAACTATATAAAAGCTTGTAAAAACATGTCGAACTACCTTTTCGAAGTCGGTTAAAACCTGTTGACCCAAATTTCATAACTGTCAGGAAAATGCTGAATAATACCTCTTGTTTCCCATTGATTCCGAATCATTACGAATTCGTGATTATAGACCTTAAAGGTAGCGACCAAAAGGTCCAAAATCAAATACATCACTTATAGAGTTATGTCTTTTTTAAGCTACGAACGGTTGTCTTTAAAGGTAATAAATACAAGAATACGTACTTTACAAAAATTCACTTTAATGGTTATAATAATAAGGTTGCGTTTTAAGTGCGTTGAGCAGCGAGCAGTGACGAGATTCGCAGTTATGTTCGGATTTATTCAGTTTTTGACGCTTATTGAAGCGAAGCAGATTGAGAAGGAAATAATAGACTAAGATACCGTGTAACATTGACCTTCCCTCGTACTGTTTTTTGATGAAACCACACACCACTTCACACTAATATTATAAATGTGAAAGTTTGTGAAGATGTTTGTTACTAAATAACCGAGTAACTACTGAATGGATTGAGGTGAAATTTGAAATACAAGTAGACCAAGTCCTGGCTTGAAACAAAGGGTAGTTTATATCCCGTAGAAAAACTCCCTTGGGATAGTAACTAGAACAACGCGGGTGAGGCCGCGGGTAAATGCCAGTTTTCCCTAGAATAAGAGCTGAAAATAGATAAAACCTACGGTTGCGCCATCATCTAGCAAGGCTATATTTGAAAAGGATCTAGTCCAAAACTTTATTCGAGAGCTGGAAAAAACATATTGATTTAGAGTAAAAGATACGAATGAAACCAAAAATTATGACTATATACTTTTTCATTGGAAATAAGTATCTCGTTGGCCATAAGTTGTCGTAAATCAAGTTTAAGAATTTAACCTTTAAATCACGGAAACCCCAATGTACCAACTTTCAGAAAGGCTTCTTATATGTTATTGCATGCTTAAAATGAGAGAAAGAGAGTTTTTAAAACCGACTATTTGGAACTGCCACCTTATGCCATGGATATAGGGCGGTAGCACTCAAAGTATAAAAACGAACAAGTAGTCCAACTCCGGCTGTTTAGGTGCGCGCGACACGTATTCACACATACGCGCGATAGCACGTCTGTGTAAGTGCGATCCATAGTGGAGCATTCTTACGCATTCTTATTTCTTTGCTTGTAGTGAGTTCGTACACGGCGTGCACACATTCAAGCGTGCGATGTACCTGTTGTAGGAAGAAAAATTACTGCTATTATACTGAGCTTAGGAGTCTTAAAGAAAACATATTCTATTTCGAATAAACATGAGGGAAGGTCATTGATACGCGGTCTCTTATACTATGATTTCTCTTGGATGTATCAACGTAATTTTCGGGAACGTACGATCAATAGGCATACAGAATTCAGTACCTGCCCTGAATTTGAGGAATCTTTTTAACAATAGAGCGTACAATCAGTTAAAAGCTTGTTCTTGAACAGTGTTTAAATAAAGTGTTTAAGTCGTGTGAGACGCAGTTCCAACAGCATTCTAAAAGATATTGCCGACAGATTTGATTGTCCGATCCTTAAACACTGGACCGAGCAAATAAGGAGTGTAACGCAAATTGTTATGGCCCTGCTGCAGAGGCTCCATCACCGAGGGCTTTAGTGGGTATGCCTCCCCCTTCTGGGGGTTGAGCCCCACATAACCTCCCAAAGGGTCCTTTTAAGGGCCTGGAAAAGAGCCTGGTAATGCCTGTGGGGTATGCGTAATGCATTTACACACCGCTAACAAAAAAAAAAAATAGTGACAACGGGAGCACCTGGGAACACACCAGCTGTCTTTTTATAATTACTTTCGAAAAAAATCGTTGAACTATGGACTTATTTTTCTGGAGTCGATTAAAAAGGATAGTAATAAGCTAAGCGCTTTATTGCCGGAACTTCAAGTAATCCTTCATTTTATAAGGTTCTTATAAGTTCCGCTAGTTTCATATTAAACCGTCATTAATGAATTCCTGCCGCATTTTAAACGCTGCTTTAGCGTTAGACATATATTTTATATTTGAGAAATACTGTACCTAATTCTCAAGTTCGTTGCGACGTAAATATTGTTAATTTGTGACCAAAATGTTTTCTATAGACGAAATCATTTATTTTCTAACAAATCCTTTACAGATGGTGACTAATCTTCTTTTAAAGTATTGCCCTTGTATTCGGAGGAATTCGCTCTTTCATACGAGATCGTAATTATGCGAAAAATAAATTCTTAACTAATTATGTAAATAAAATTACAACTAGATAATTCAACAATAACAAAATATGGTACACATTTGCATTTATATGCGGGTAGAGTCTGTGCGGAAAGAGAATAGGATTTAGATTGGGGGGGCGCTGTAATGCTTTTCTACCGTATGTGCCGTATTTTCTGTTCTGTGGCCATACTGGTTAGGTTAGTTCCGTTTTTCGCCACGCCTATTCGCTTTCCGCACAGACTCTAACAATGAATTTTAGAAATACGCTAAACGCTTTTATATGATGAACCGGTCTAGCTAACTTCGAGTGAATGGGGTATAGTACATACATAAAATAAATCCAATGAGCTGGCAACCTTACCTTTTTTGAAGTCGGCAAAAAGTTAAACTAACAAGCTAATTTTTTTACGCACCTGGCCATAAAATGGCAATTACCGCCAGCTACGCGTGCAGAAAATCCAACTTCCTGGCCTGTGGGAGACATGAAATTTTATACTTACCACGGGCGACGGTAAAAAAGAAAGCCTCAGGGTTCGCGCAGACAGAGCGCGGTCTGGCGTTCTGAGTTCCGCGTTCCGAGTTCTGCGTTCTTTCGAATGTACTGAGTCCCTTACGATAATGCACACAGCAGGCGGCAGCGGTCCATACACAGAACTCTGAACGCAGAACTCGGAACTCCAGACCGCGCTCTGTCTGCGAGCGCTCTCAGATCGCACATTTATCGCCCTTGCCTTCGGCGCGGGCGTCAAATACCTGCGATCTGAGACATGCTTTGTTTTACCGCCCTAGGTAGTAATGTACTATTATTGTGGGAACTTCAAGTGATCCCTCATTTAATGAGTTCCGTCTAGTTTCGTATTAAACCGTCATTATGAATCCCCGCCGCAGTGCCTGCGCCGCGAGGGGTCTGAAATCGTGCGAGACTACTTTAGCGCTCTAGGACCAAACGTCACTCGCTTACCTTTGTGAGGTATACCACGTTATTAAACTATTTTACAAAGCTTTGCGTACTGGAATATACTCCGGTATTTTTCTTGTGTCAGGTAGCACACAAGCTGTATAATACCTTATTTAAGCGTTATAAGGCTGTATAAGCACTTAAAAGAAAGAAAGAAAATACATTTATTTATTACAGCATGAGATATAAATACTTGAATGCTTGCAGTTAGTATGGTACTTAGTAAAAAAGTGGTTTTAAAAATATAACTATTTTTCGGCAGAAGCTAATTTAAGTTTTTTATTCTGAGGCGTGCTTAATCGCACTAAATAGTGTAACTACTATAAAGGGGAAAGTTTGTGAGTGTGTATGTTTGTTACTTCTTCACGTCTAAACGGCTGGAGCGATTTTGATAAAATTTAGTATGGAGTCAGCTGACACCTTGGATTAACACATAGGCTTCGTTTAAACCGCGGGGCACAGCTAGTAAAGAATAATTGAGGCTAAAAAAGCTCTTAAATCCGGTTTAGGTACTTTTAATACTTGAATGGATAACTCAAATTCTTGAAATGTAATGTGCGAGATGGCCTCCGACGCATCAGGGGCATTCCACCAGAATGTCGGGCACGTGACGACATTTTTTATTCATACTTCTAACAAAGTAAGGAAGTACATTTTTGGTATGTCAATATTTTATAACTTGGTTTCTGAATTGATAATGTCATTTAGGACTTTCTATTTGTTTTAAGGTAGCTGCCATGGCCTTCACGTGCCGGACAAAGTAGCGACCGAACATTCATAGTCTCAAGAAGAAAGTACCGACGTATTACAGGAATATAGATTTTGTTCAGTGCCAGAATCCTCCAGTATGGTGTTAGCCTAATCAAGTCCCTACGCGGTCAATCGATAGGTATCTTGAATAATTGCAGCGCCCACTGCCACTGACATTGAGGCTAACACTGGTGGTCTGATGCAGAATTTATTTCAGTCCATTCAGGAGTGACACGGGAGGTTGGTGGTCGCCCTTTTAAAGCAGGTGAGATCATGGCACTTTTCTTTTCTGTCGTTCCCTTATTGAGGATCGTGATCGTGAGCGACTGTAATGTCCATCCACATAACGCGGTCAAAGGCCATATGGGCTGCCCTCAGCGTGGTACCACAAGCATTTCTTTGGTGTCAGAGCGCCTTGTCGGGATTCGTCCTCTGGCGCGCCAGCCTTAAACTTGGCCTAGAACATTCTTCTCTCAAGGCAGCGCTGATTAGAGTGAGAACGCGTATTATGCCCCAAGAATTTGAGTATCTTTTGATTACAAATAACTGTCATTTTCCCGCGGCTTTGCCCGCGTTTTGCCCGTTATTGTCCTAAAGGAACTCTTTACCGGGATATAAAGTATCCTATGTTTCAATCCAGGACTTGGTCTACTTACATGCCAAATTTCAGCTTGATCCATTCAGTTGTTACCCCTTTATTAGGTAACAAACATCCAAACATCTTCACAAACTTTCGCATTTATAATATTACTAGCATTTTCCCGCGGCTTCGCCCGCGTTGTTCCCGTTATTGTCCCAAAGGAACTCTTTACCGGGATATAAAGTATCCTATGTTTCAATTCAAGAAATGGTCTACTTACATGCCAAATTTCAGCTTGATCCATCCAGTTGCTATCCCGTTATTAGGTAACAAACATCCAAACATCCAAACATCTTCACAAACTTTCACATTTATATTATAATATTAGTGGGATAGTGGGATGGACTATGGTACAGTCAGCATGAAATGGTCTGTTACATTTTTTTTTCTTTTCTTTATGTCATCGGAGGCAAATGCGCAGACGGATCGCCTGATGGTAAGCGATTACCGCCGCCCATAGACATCTGCAAGGCCAGCACGTCTAGCATAACTGGCCGCGACTTCGTTTCTCGCGCGACAGAGCATCACCTGTCACTGTCACACTGTATTGCGTAGAAAAAGATAGGTAGCATTTGTCGCGCGACAAAGAGTCGCGTGTCACAGTTGTGCTAGAGGTACAGAGGAGTCACGTTGCCTGCCTTAGTAATACAGATGTGTTGCGATAGATATATGGCGTTTTGGATGTTAGTGTTACAGGCTATTTGATGGTGACTGCCTGTCTGTATAAGAAAACCAGGAACACAATCAAATTTAATGTGTGACCCATTTTCCTGTGTTTTTTTTTTAATTTCCCTGTGCGAAATGTTCTTTGGACACTCATAATGCCTTAAGGTCGTTTAGTAACCTGTAAACCAGGGCTCACAACTGGTATTTTGCAAAAACACCGAAATGGCCCAATATTTTATAGTATTTTATGCAACAGTTGTATAAGTGGGTTCAAAAAATGCGAATTGCGTGAGTTGCGATACGAGCCGCGAATGCGGCGAGTATCGCAAATAGAGACGCAATGAGCGTTTTTTGACTTAATTATACAACGTTGCATACAATACTTTTTCTACGACGAGGTTTTAAATTATTAAATACAAAATTAATCATAACCTGGAAACAAGGCATATATGACGTTTGACTGACAGTATTGTGTCTATGGTAAACTTTTTTTTTAATTTAAAATATACTTAAATTAAAAACACTTTTTTTTATGTTGGCATCAATGAATTTAGTTCGGAAAGTTTTGTTTTTCTTAAAAACCGTAGGAATTTAATTGTTTGTTAATTTGGTAGTTGTGCATTTTTACCGTAAAGTTAAAATTGAGCGCTTAATCCTTGACCTAAGTTTAACCTAGATTTAAAAGTCTGTGGCTGCTAGCAATAACGAAGTGACTATAACGACACTAGTGCTGTTATGGGGAATAGAGTATAGACTTCTCTGAACTCATATTATGTATGCTCTTATATTAGTGTTCGTGACCAAGTAAAAGACAGATAACAGTACAGGAGTAGAAAAAATAATTTATGCAACACCTGGCCATAAAGTGGCTTTTTCTGCACGCTACGCGTACGGAAAAACCCGCTTTCTGGCCAAGTGTAGACATAAAATTGTGTACATAACACGGGAGGTAATAAAAAAGGTCATCTGAACAAAGTGCTATTAGATTAATAGTGGCCGTTTCTAAAAGTTTGGGTTTTATTGGAAAAAAATGTCCATGATTGGTTCTTGTCCATTACTGATGCCGTCACTCTATAAAAGAACACAAATTTCAACAAAGTTGTTAGTATGAATTGTTGACCTTCTTCTTGTTTGTCCGGAGCAGGAACCTACTCGATTCGCCTTAATGTTATTACAAAGACAAGGTACTAATTATAATCTGGTACGCCCCTGGCTCCCGCTGGGAGTCGTATTTCCATTTAAAACGAGAATATTGGGCAGCCGAGGTAACGCCTGAGGCATTTTACCTTTACGATACATTTATTTGTAGATGTAACATATGTATGTAGGCTTCTGTAAGGTAATTTAGATCTGCGCCGTCAATATCGTTTATAATAATATAGTACGGTCACTTTCAGTCTAATTTTGTCGTCTAATACACAATCTATGAGACGACTATTGCAAGGTGAACCCTAAATGCCTCAACAATTAAAGTTCGTGAGTGTACATTACACAACTAGGGTGGTAAAACAAAGAAAGGCCGAGATCGCATATTTACGTCCCTCGCCTATTACCACCCTAGTTGTGTAATATACTATTACACAACTAGGGTGGTAATACAAAGAAAGGCCGAGATCGCAGACATTTGCGACCCGAGCTGCAAACGAGAGATCATTTTATGTCTACACTTGGTCAGAAAGCGG
The DNA here is from genome assembly GCA_947034925.1 of Eudemis profundana. Lineage (NCBI taxonomy): Eukaryota > Metazoa > Arthropoda > Insecta > Lepidoptera > Tortricidae > Eudemis > Eudemis profundana. The sequence goes on from OX344794.1 coordinate 49,328,115, forward strand.
CTTTTTTCGTAAGCGTAGCGTGCAGTAAAAAACACTTTATGGCCAGGTGTGGCATAAATATTATAATCGTTCATTTCAAGCCTAGTGCTCATAAATTTGCTAGCTACATTATCTTATGTAGGTACTATATTAGTAAAAGTTACAGTTTTCTTTAAATATATAATTTATATAGGTATATACACATAGATAATAAAATTTTAACAAGACTGTATGTTCAAAATGTGAAAATGCAATTTTTTCAAACAGACTACCGCGAGGGCTCAAAGATGACGTCACCGTTGGCATCTGTTTTATATGGGGCGTTTCGTTTTCAACGCTCGATGCAGTCGGCTACTTTTGATTGCAATTTGTGACTGTTACAGTAATCCAAGTGTAGTTATATGTATATATTTGTTTCTCACATATAGTAGTCGATATATGTATTTGAAACAATAATGTTTGTTAGAAAGAATCTACACAGTTTGCCAACGATACGCCAAAAGTTACAAGAAACACTGGAAAGCTCAAAGAATCATTTTACAGACTGGCAAAAACAAGAATTCCTGGGAAATTGTATTAAATTCTATAATAAAATTCCAAAAACAATTACAGAGCTCACAGACTCTAAATTTAGATCTGTTGTAAAAGAAAAACTAATTGCTCGGGCATACTATAAAATATAAAAGACTATGTCATGGACAGGGACATTTGGAAATGATAACGTCCTGCATGAGTAATCATAAAGTTTAACCTAAAGTGCACCTAGGTTATTCTTCAGAAATATGTCTGCGACTTATTCCTCTGTCTCCATACATTTAGTATGAAAAAGGGCCAGAGGAATAAGGTGACCGCAGACATATTTCTGAAGAATAACCCACCTACTGTGCAAAAAAACTGTGTTATGGTCACTAAGTTATGATATAAGTTAATATTGTAATTGTTTTGTAAAAATTATACCTCGCCGAGTTTCTTAGCCGGTTCTTCTCGGGGCAGCGATTTTTGCACTGCAACCGGTGGTAAATCTTGACATTCATAGTTGCATTTTAATATGCCTAAATTGAAGAATAAAGTTCTTTGACTTTGAGTAGAATCGATTTACATCAGATCCAACATTTAGTGTACAAGCCACAATAGTGTTTGGCTCCAGTGTTGGGCACTCATGACTAATATCGTCAATCAGAATAAAAAATCGTGAGAATAAATCATTTCAGTATCAATCAGAATAAATTTGAAATGATTAAATCACTTCAGTTTCAATCAGATTAAATTTGAAATGATTAAATCACTTAAGATTTATTCTCACTCAAAAATTTGAGTAAAACTAATTTAATCACCAATCAAATAAATTCAATCATGATTTTTTTAGTTCAAATGAATTCCTCTGATTGATTTATTTATCGAAATTGAAATTGTTATCCCGTCTATAGGCTTAGTAAGTAATGTAGTAGCAATATCTTGTATTTCGTGTTCCACTATTCACTCACTCCTGCACACAAGGCATCACATCAGCAAGCTGAACTGAACTGATGATGGAACATGGAAGTGGGCTCGTTTTAATGAGTTCTATGCATTTTTAACCGACTTTCAAATGAAGGACGGTTCTCTATTCGTCTATATGTTTTTATTTTTATTTTATTTTTTATATTTGTTACGCGATTACTCGAAGACGGCTGGACCGATGTGGAAAATTCTTTTTTTGTTTGAAAGGGTATACTTCCGAGGTGGTCCCATTGCAACCAAATCAGGATCTGATGATGAGATCTTGGAGAAACCGAGGGAACTCTTAAAATATTAGAGGCACACATATAGCGATCTTGGTATTTTTCTTAGTTTCTCGTGCATTTCTTAATAGAAATAAGTTTCCAGTCTTAACCGACTTCAAAACAAAGAGCAATTTTTATGTAGGTTTGTTCCCCGATTAATTTAAAACAGCTAGACCGATTTGGAAAAATGTTCTTTTAACTAAATAGACTTAAGTCTATTTGGTTAAAACAATATTTTACAGCGCCACTAAAAAATTTAAAATAAAGTAAATTTTTAAAACAAAAAAATAAAAACCGACTTCCAGAAACTTAAACTAAAAAGCAGAAAATAATATGTTAATTTCTAACTTCAAAAATAACAGGTTAAAAACTATAAATATCTGTATATGTATATATGAATCGTTGATTATACATTTCTTTGGATTATTTAACATATTATTTTCTGCTTTTTAGTTTAAGTTTTTGGAAGTCGGTTTTTATTTTTTTGATTTAAAAATTTACTTTATTTTTCTTAATAATAGAGATCTGATGGTGGAACCAAACGGTGGGTAACAGATGTCTCAGTGGCTACAACTTACATGCAGACACCACGAGTGTGGGTACATTATGGTTATATTAATAAAATATATATATAGCTATGACGTGAAATATTGCAAGTCTATTTTGATTCACTCTTAGTAATAATTATAGAGCTAACCAAAGAGAAAGCTGACCGAAGGTCATACGCTACGGCCTGCCAGTCTAACGCAGGTAATAAGAAAGGGTTGGTTTTTACCTGCTGCGATTGATTTTCTCTTTCATTAGCCAATGATCTGAAAGAGATAGCAGATCCAGGACTGCCAAGGGTAAGTTGACAAATATTTTAGCGAGTTCAGTAGCAAATCAGTATTTTACTAACAACGTCGGTAACTAGTTAAGTTAAGACTCGGTAATTTAATATAAATAAGTTTTATTAAATCGTCTTAATAATGACGTACCCGTAATTTATTTCTAAGAAAGTTTATGTGTTTACAATGGACGAACAAAGTGACGAATCTGTTATTTCAGTAGACAATGGTAATGAAGTTAATATTGTGCCACCAGGTACAGCAGTTACCAGAACTGCTACAAACTCTAAAAACAGTGTCGTATTAGAGATCTTACTCGATGGAAATTTTACAACATAAACATTAAAAGTAGGTATGAGAAATAGTTCAAATAACAAGTGCAATCAGTGAACTAAATGTATAAGAAGAATAAAATCAATATTATTCTAAATATTAATAAGTCAACTAAAACGTTAGTTCAACTAATAGTCTGTCGGAATAAATTAATCAAAATTTGATTTGTCATTTAGAATAAAAATGAAATGATTTAATCATTTTAAATCAAATCAGAATAAAGATGAAATGATTTAATCATTTTAAATCAAATCAGAATAACTTGGTCATGATTTTCAATCTTACTCAAATATTTTGATTGAGAATAAAATTTGGAATTTTATTCTTATTCTTAGTCAACTAAATTTTTGCCCAACTCTGTTTGGCTCGTGCTCGGCTCGTCTTGCGTAGACGCACCTTTACAGAGAAGGGTTCCCATTACATGCTATGTCATGCGAGATACCTATGTCGTCTATCTCGTCCTGTTATTACTATAGCTTGGCAACTTCGTTGGTGACACTCACCTGTGTGCTTTTTGTTATGTGCAGCCGTAACTACTTACACAAGTTACGTTAAGTTAGTTTGCAATTTGGGGAGGCCCAAATTGCAAATCGTTTTGTATCGAAAAAATGTGCCATGCCGTGTTGCTCCAAAAAATTAGCCCATAAAAGCGCAAATCCTGGATCGACACAAAGGATACTTGGCAAGCTTTTATCTTATGATAATTCAAGCAAAGCCGCGAGTAAAGCTAGGTTTTGTAAAGTAATAGGGTGATTCGTACTCATTTTAGTACGTTATCGTAATAGAGGACTGGTGCCGAGCCCTCCTCAAACACCCCCCTGCATTATCTCAGGATTTGTGTTAAGAAAAACCCTTACAACAATAGAAGCCAGCGGAGAACAATGGATACAAGTATAGATAGGATAAAAATACTCTTTAAAGCCATTATCCCGTAAACTTCAACATTAATGGATGGTCTTCATTGTAGTCCAGTGAATTATAGTATTTATAGGAGGTTCAAAAAATGCGAATTGCTTGAGTTGCGATACGAGCCGCGAATGCGGCGAGTATCGCAAATAGAGACGCAATGAGCGTATTTTGACTTAATTATACAACGTTGCATACAATACTTTTTCTACGACTAGGCTTTAAAATATGAAATACATACCTAATTAAACAGCTCCCAAACAAGGCAAATATGACATATATTATTGACTGACATTTGTGTCTATGGTAAACTTTTTTTTAATATGAAGTATACTGGTTAATGAGACGAAGTGACGATAATTTAAATACTTTTTTTTATGTTGGCATGGCATCAATGAATTTAATTCGGAAAGTTTTGTTTTTCGTAAAAATCGTAGGAATTTAATTATTTGTTAAATTGGTAGTTGGGCTTTTTTATTTAAAGTGCGTTCTTAACTGACAGTTAGCAGGTCGTCACAGAACTGACGATTAGTGTCAAACTCCATACATTTCGTCACGGACTGACAGGTTAGACGGTATTTGAACATAGCTTAAGTTTCGCCTAACCGTAGATTTTAAAATAAAAATGCCCAGTTGTGCATTTTTATCTTAAAGTTAGAATTGAGCGCTTAATCCTTGACCTAAGTTTAACCTGGATTTAGAAGTCTGTGGCTGCTAGCAGTATCGTAATGTGACTATAACGACACTAGTGCTGTTATGGGGAATAGAGTATAGACTTTTCTGAACTTATATTATGTATGTTCTTATATTAGCGTTCGTGACCAAGTAAAAGACAGATAAAAGATTTTACGTCACGCCTGGCCATAAAATGGCAATTATCACCCGCTATGCGTGCGGAAAATCCCACTTCCTGGCCTGGGGGAGACGTAATATTTTGTACTAACCACGGTCGTTAGTAAAGAATGCCTCAGATCGCATATTTATCGCCATTGCCTTCGGCTCGGGCGTCAAAAACCTGCGATCCGAGACATTTTTTGGTTTACCGCTCTAGGTAAATACTTACCTACACCTAGTACATTACTTAACGTAGGTACCATTATTTAATTTTCAACGTTCCTATGTAAGTGAGCATGTAAGGTACATCCCATCAAAAACATTACATGTAAAAAGATGCAAGTCTCGCAACGCAGTTCTCCTACAACAAAAAAGTTTTGAGATGTAAAGTTAAACCAAGTCAGTACCGAGGGGGTATCAACAGAAATCGATTTCCACCGACTTGCCTATTATTAGATGTATAAAATGTGTTCCTCCACGGTTAAATAATAGGCAAGTCGGTGGAAATCGAGTCCTGTTGGTACCCCCCCGGTACTGACTTGGTTTAACTTTACATCTCAAAACTTTTTTTTGTAGGAGAACTGCGTTGCGAGACTTGCATCTTTTTACATGTAATATTTTTGATGGGATCTCATTTCTTTTTGTAAGTGGTCTTCCTTTAATTATTACATTACAATCCATTCTTTTCAATTTGAACTGCAAAACTAACTTTGTAATCGCACGTATTTGTATAGGATTACAAACTTATGTGTGCCGTTGTGACTGAAATTACAACATATTAAGGTTTTTAAGGACTTGATAGGCTAAAAACTATGTTTAAAATTTGGAGCTTGTAGGTCTGCTAGAAGTACCTTTGAATTATGATGATCATCAGTCATTGAGTGAGTCAGTGACAAAACTAAGGAACTTTGACATGCAATAGTTCTTAAATTACACGTTCAAATTGAATGATATTGAGTATATTTAAGTCTTATTGTGCCCTATATATCCCTGAAATGTCAGGGTTCTAGCTTTAGCCAGTAGAAAATTACGGGAGGCTGAAAATGGCCTGAATGGCTTCGAGAAAAGGATGGTACGGCCGTGCCTTTGTTTTGCTCGACTTGGCGGGGGCACTGCCGTGCCCCCAGATACCGTAACCTCAAGTGTTTATGGTCCAGCGCACACAACTATAGTCCAGACTATTATGCACACTCGTGAAGACAGTTACATACCGTTTTCAGCCGTAGTTATTTGAACCAGTATACATTAAATAAAATAAAAATTTAAAAAAATATTGTGAGGACAATCTTACACAAATCGAACTAGTCGCAAACTAAGCAATACTTGTATTATGGGTACTAGACGACGAAATGAAGTCATACTTTAGGTATTGAACTGAAAACTTCAACATAATTTCTTTATTTTGCTTATTTTAACAAGATTTTATAATTTTGACAAATTTCGGGTAGGTACCTACAATAAAAGCCTTTTTCTACTCCTGTACTGTTATCTGTCTTTTACTTGGTCACGAACACTAATATAAGAACATACATAATATGAGTTCAGAGAAGTCTATACTCTATTCCCCATAACAGCACTAGTGTCGTTATAGTCACTTTACGTTATTGCTAGCAGCCACAGACTTCTAAATCTAGGTTAAACTTAGGTCAAGGATTAAGCGCTCAATTTTAACTTTACGGTAAAAATGCACAACTACCAACTTAACAAACAATTAAATTCCTACGGTTTTTAAGAAAAACAAAACTTTCTGAACTAAATTCATTGATGCCAACATAAAAAGAGTATTATTAATTTAAGTATATTTTAAATTAAAAAAAAAAAGTTTATCATAGACACATACTGTAAGTCAAACGTCATATTTGCCTTGTTTCCAGGTTATGATTAATTTTGTATTTTATAATTTAAAACGTAGTCATAGAAAAAGTATTGTATGCAACGTTGTATAATTAAGTCAAAAAACGCTCATTGCGTCTCTATTTGCGATTTTCGCCGCATTCGCGGCTCGTATCGCAACTCACGCAATTCGCATTTTTGAACCCATTTATACAACTGTTGCATAAAATACTATTTTCTACTCCTGTACTGTTATCTGTCTTTTACTTGGTCACGAACACTAATATAAGAACATACATAATATGAGTTCAGAGAAGCCTATACTCTATTCCCCATAACAGCACTAGTGTCGTTATAGTCACTTTACGTTATTGCTAGCAGCCACAGACTTCTAAATCTAGGTTAAACTTAGGTCAAGGATTAAGCGCTCAATTTTAACTTTACGGTAAAAATGCACAACTACCAACTTAACAAACAATTAAATTCCTACGGTTTTTAAGAAAAACAAAACTTTCTGAACTAAATTCATTGATGCCATCATAAAAAAAGCATTTTTAATTTAAGTATATTTTAAATTAAATTTTTTTTTTTTTACCATAGACACATACTGACAGTATGTGTCTATGGTCAAACGTCATATTTGCCTTTTTTCAGGTTATGATTAATTTTGTATTTTATAAATTTATAATTTAAAACCTCGTCGTAGAAAAAGTATTGTATGCAACGTTGTATAATTAAGTCAAAAAACGCTCATTGCGTCTCTATTTGCGATACTCGCCGCATTCGCGGCTCGTATCGTAACTTACGCAATTCGCATTTTTTGAACCCACTTATACAACTGTTGCATAAAATACTAATACCTATATACTCAGGAATGAGTGCCGTGCAAAGTATTCGATAACTTTTATTTTATTTTTTTATTTATTTAAAAAGAACATACTACTATCTTTACAGGCTTAACCTAATACGACAGTGTATCTAAAACTAAATTACATTAAACGACGTCTACAACAACATTAGATATTCCTATAATAACATAAAATATAGAGCGTGTGGCCTTTGTGAATTCGCTCAGAGCACAGTGAAACAAATCTATATGTCCGTTGCTACACGGTTAAGAGTACGCAGTGCCCTGACAAAAGGTGCCCGGCGCAGCAACTGCAACTTACTGTGTAATATCAGTTTTCGAAGTAATGTAATATGGCATAACATTCCAAAGCATTGCGTCGGCAGTCTCTAGAACGGTCGCTGATTTCCCTCGGGATATTAATTTTCTCCTCAAATTAAACGTCAATATTAGAATAACTCGGGATTTATGAAGAAACTGTACTTCACTCTTAAGAGTAGGTAATTTTTAGGGTTCCGTAGCCAAAATGGCAAAAACGGAACCCTTATAGTTTCGTCATTGTCCGTCCGTCTGTCTGTCCGTATGTCACAGGCATTTTACTCAAAAACTACCTACATGATGGATATTGATGAAAGGAGATTGACCAACTTTGTATGGGAGTTGGACCAAGTGCTGCCCAGACTAAAGACACAGTGCATTATGCTCCTTAGGCTTACACTAGACTGTATACTAAAGCGCTTTAAGATCTATCCCAGGAGTCATGAAAAAAAAACTTTTTGATTGGCACTAAAAATTAATTATTTCTTACATTAAAAGTAACAGATTTTACTGTAATCTCGTCGTCTAATCGTCGTCATTGTCATCGATAGGTTATAGGTTAACGCGGGCTTATTTTCCGCAACTCGACGACAAACATGCGCCTATTTTGCGTGATGGGTTGATGGCACTACTTTTGCCAACCCAGCTCTACCAGAAAGCCTAGCAGACCCTTGACGTTGCCGACGACTTCTGGGAGAGACCTCGGTGTTCCGAGGTGGTGTGCCCGGTACTTGTCCACCCCCGGGTATTCGAGAATGACGTGGGCGGCTGTCTCTTCCACCTCCATGCAGGCTCTGCACAGAGGGCTGTCAGTAACACACCCTAGAGTAAACAAGTGTTTGTTTAGTAGGACTTGTCCAGTGATAGCTCCGGTTAGAAAATGGAGCTATGGCCTCTTTAGCTGGCGTAGCTTCCGCGACATTCCGGGGTTGATTGCCGGGAGGGCCTCTCTGGTTTGCTTGCAGGTACCCAGGTTAGACCCGCAATTCTACCTTCGTACCGACCCCGCAGTCCCTGGAACCGCACGTACACCGAATCCAGCATGAAGCCGAGTCGGCGGTCGTGGTCCACGAGAGCCTGCACCAACGTCGCTGGTGTGCCTGACGCACCTCTTTTAATATTATTTTACCTTTTTATACGTTTTTGTATTTTTATAGACTTTTGTTTTTATATGACATTGTTACTTTTGGCAGTCCATTAAAAGACCATATCCGAACCAGCTCTGTTTAATTCCAAGAGTTACAACTGGTATGCTGACGATAGCAAACATTTCCGCTTCCTGCCATTCTACTCTGTGGAGTAGCCAGCGGTCAATCTCCGCCCACCGGTTCTGGTACCGAAGAGTCCGCGCAACCGGGCGGAAGTCTTCCCAGAGCCCAGGGAACTCGATGCCGCATCGTACTCGTCGTGGCACCTCGCTTTGCCGCTTCACGACGTCGACGACCTTCTCCCCCGTAGAGAGGGTGACGGTCGCCACGCTGCGCTTGAGCCATGTCAAAGTGGCCTGGTCCTCGCACCACAGCCTCAGGACTCCGTTCGTGGTGATCGGCTTACCTCGGAACAGCGGGCCGGACGTCTGGCTGTTGCATGGCTGCGAGGCCTCCTGCATGAGCAGCGCCTACAGCTGTTGCTGGACCTCATCCAACAGCTTCTGTGTGAGGTTCCCCGTAGTCGTTGTCGTGATAGCAACCTACAGTTCTGCCTTAACAGCGTCCGCGTAAGCTGTCCGCGGTGCATCCCCCGTCGACTCGATCCTCTGCCTCTTGGGGTCGCCTCTTGTAGAGATCGGCTCATCCAGGCGGACCCGTTTGGCCGAGGGTCTGGTCTCCGGGTTACTGCTCTTTGCGGTCCTGTCTTCTGCTCCTGTCCCTGAAGGTGTGGCAGGACCTACTACTGGGAGCCCAGCGGCTGTCTGCACCATCCTGTTGGGAGCAGCTGGCTGTTGCCGAAGCACCGGAGCCGTCGTGTGTTCCTGCGCCTCCCGTCGCTGCCTGGACTTTCTGCGCTGCTTCTTATTTTTGTTTTTCCAGTCCCCGTCATTGGGTCCAGGCTCGTCCCGCTTGGCGGGTCTCACCTTTCGCCTCTTGGGCCCTTCACAGATAGTCCAGCCAGCGTCGAGTTGCGAGGATGTGTCGTCTGTGTCGAGTTCCTCCACAGGCGTCTGCTCCGGAGCAGTGGATTGCTCCACCGCCGAAACGACCTCCTGGGGCTCACCCGGTATGTCTAAAATGGGCTCAGTACGGCCTTTCGCCTGCGCCGAGTCTGTCTTTGTCGTCCACGCGCTAAGTTTCGAAGCCGCCGGTTTCCCAGCCGCTTTTCTGCCTCGCACGGACTGTCTTTTGTGTGAGGGCACTGTGAAAACAGCACCGTCAGCGCCACGGTGTGTCTTGCGTGGGGGCACTGTAGATACAGCACCGCCACGGTGTGTGGTGTTGCCTCCTCGGATCGCTGACGTGACTTCGAAGGCACGTGTGGTCGAGGGCGGCACTGTAGATACAGCACCGTCCCGCGGGTGTGAGTGTTGTGTGGAGGTGGAGGGCACAGCGTCAGCCGCACCGACACTTCCGTGTGTGTGTGAAGTGTTTGGGGTGTTGGATCTTGTGGAGTCCATGTTGTGTATGTTGTGTTCTTCATCTCTCGAGCTTCCACCCGCCGTGTAATCGCTCCCAAACAAAAAACTAAAAGTTCAAAGTAAAGCCGAAAGCGCTCGCTCGCCAAAAACCCTTAAAAACAAAAATTAATGTAGTTTTTTTTCTCCTGGACCGATTTTAAAAATATATGTATTTTCTAATAGAGGGTAACGCAAGGAACTCGTTAGAGGTATTTTCATCTCTGGGCAACATTTGGTCCAAACCTGGTCAATCTCCTTTGGAGGTGTCTTTTATGAGCCGCTACTTAGTTTGGTATATAAATAATTAAAATAAATATTTTTAGGGGGGGCACTCCATACATGATAAAGACAGTAAAAATTTTTTTTTCAGCAAATATCAACGTGTAGTACATAGTTTGACAGCTCTTTAAAAAACACTATAAGGTTTGTAAGTAATGTTTTTGATTAAGTGAATGTATTTGGAAATAATCGCTCCGAAAGTTGTGTAAATTGTGTCCCCCCCCCCTCTATTTTCTAAACCGTGCGTCCGAAAAATATGAAAAAAATCACGAGGGTAACGCTTAATTAATACTTTCAACGAAAATTATTTTCAACAAGATCGAATGTACCGTTTTTGAGTTATTGCCGATAAACTGCGCTTCTCAACAAAAGGACGTAATTGCTATGAAGATACGCTCTTTTGTTGTTGTACTTTTTTTACATCGTATTTTTTACCTTATAGTTACGGCTATGGAACCCTACACTGAGCATGGTCCGACATGCTCTTGGCCAGTTATTTCATATTAAAGTCAAAGAGACACGGAAAAAGTCTTCAGCATTTGATCCAAATCGTTTGACATCACACTCGCGGTCTAAAATTTCGGATCGGTAAAATGTCGCCATATTTCCAAAAACACTCTAGGGTTGTGAAATTATTGAATCCCGTTTTGATCTTTAATTAATTTAAGATATTATCTGTAAAAATAACACTGAAAATAATGGCAATTTAGTTTTATATCGAACTCGTAAAAACCCATGAAAAATAAAGACGTTAACGGAGTGAAATATCGCAATATTTTTTTGGATGATAATATTTTTATGAAGGGTTATAGCGGATATTGCTAATACAGCCAGGTATTATGAATAATAGTATATTATATAAATGAAACAAGTGGCAAATATTGAAAAACACCTATTTCTATTATTTAAATTACGGTGACCCAAAACTTTTGCTGTTGAGTGTAAATGATTTTTATACACTCTAAAAAATCTGAGCGAACTAAGAGAGATTTTCTCTTCGTTGGCGTTAACCTAAATACAACAAACAAGATATTAAACATATCAGCGAAAGCTGATTAAATAAAACAGCAAGTTCATTAGTGATTAAAACAACAATCTACAATCTTGATAATGTTAACAAATATACTCCTTGTTTCTATCAATATTTTCTTTGTATGATGCGATCATGTTTAATTAGTTACCTTATACATCAATGTTTGTTGAATCAAATCAGAACACGGTTATTTGAACTATGATAAACAATCAATATCATCTTAGTTGGTGCATCTAACGTCTTGTTAGGCTCGTATGGAATCAAAATGCTTGATTATAACTATCACAATCTTGTTATAAGCAACCAATTTATTTTTTAGAGTGTAGTTCCTAAAATTAGAGTATCTCCGAGCAAACTTTAAAGCGCTCTGTATGAAATACAATCATTTATAAAACGTTTAAGAACGCTCGATTTAAGATATTTTTACAAGCTTTTATTTAGTTCCACCTGTCCCGGTGTCTGTCTGAGTCTAAGTGTCTGTAATCAAATCTCGCGATGCCAGTCAATTTTGACCCATTTTCCGGATTCCAGCCGGTCGTGTTGGCGGTAACTTGTGTGAGTAGTTACGGCTGCACGTAATAAAAAGCACACATGCGAGTGTCACCAACGAAGTTGCCAAGCTATAGCTTTTACGTGCAGTTTGCGATTATGGAAAAAGTGCAGTCGGCGTTAAAGGCTTGTCTCAGGATTTTTTTTTTGACAGAGACTTACAATACACAATACAATACAATATTCTTTATTGTGCACCAAAACAAAAGATAAATCTTAAACACCATATTAAATGACAAACTTGTGGACTTTGTCGTGTCGTGTGTTATGAAACGGGGGACTTCTGTCACAAAAATCGTGTAATCTGTATTTATTTATGTGTATGTATTTATATATCAGTGGCGTGCCGGTAAGCCGGTGCAGATTTGGCGTAGATTTTCCTTAAGAGCTGTAAAATAAGGTGAGAGAGAGCTTCAATGCCTGATATTAGGCAAGCCGGTAGGAATCGAGTTTTTGGGACGCTACTGTTATATATATTATATAGATATCAGTAGCGTGACGTCCAAACAACTCGATTCCTACCGGCTTGCCTACTATCAGACAAAAGAGTACCTTATTCTACAGCTCTTAAGAAACATGTACGCAAATCTGCACCGGCTTGCCCACAGGATATCTTTTACGCCACGCCACTGATAGATATCCCTATCTTTAGTAAATGTAATATGTAATGTATTTTAATTTTTTTGTTAGTAGCATCGCCCACAAATTATCTGCTTTGTCATAGGGTTAACTGGTAGATAATGCTTTTTGGCATTAAGTTCACCTTTTATACGATAAGTTTTCTTTAGTACAATCAAGTTTAAATAAAAAATATGTTCGTGGCATTATATTACAAACATATGTACAAGTTATCATTAAATGTACCTTTTAGAATGGTAAAAAAGGAACCCTTATGGTGCGACTCTGCCTGTCCGTCCGGGTGTCACAGCCAAATCTTATAACTTATTTACTTTTTTATTTTGTGAGACACATTTTTGTCCTATTCAAGTATTCAGGTACTCATCTACTGACCTAGTTATCGTCCCTGCCAAATATCAGTTTCTGGCAAAACAAAAGAAAAATACGTCTCCGTCATATTCTGTACCCAATCCAAACATATTGCCCCGTCACTCAAACTGTCTCAGCACAGCGCCATTTAAATATCGACCTTATCACCTATGCATAAGATCGAATTCCACTTGTCATCACCCCCTAAACACCGACTTATCAAATCATTTCACAAATTAATATAGACTTTATTCCGTTATACACACATTCCATTTTTATCCGACACTGATCTCCTTTCATCCGAATAAGCGGCTAAGGGTTGCCAACCCTAGATATTTTCGGCTCGTACAATAATAGCCAAAAACCTCGTACTTTGGCTTTCGAATCTCGTACCTAGCAGTGTTTTGCGTTCTCGCTAAGTGTAAAAAAGGGGTAGGGTTATTTTCGAGTGCCTGCTTTTTAGTTAAACGGCACCACTTTGCCACTATCAAAATAAAAATGATTTAATCATTTGCAAATTGCGTGTTCATAGACCTCATTTGCAAAATGGGGCTTCTCGAGTGAAAACGATACACAATTAGGGTACAAAGGCTTATGTAAAATTTTTTACCTTTTTATCAACTTTATAATGCGGTTTTAAGTGTTTATTTTTTTTGTACCTACCTTGTCTAGTAAGAATTATCTAAGGTGTCCGAATCTTTGTTCATTCTCTTTACGAACTTTAGATATTTCTTACTATAATTATGTTACATTATCTTACATAATTGTGAAGCCTGATCGTGTCGTTGTAGCTCGTACAACAGAACATACATCTCGTATTTGTTCGAGGAACCTCGTACGGTTGGCAACCCTGGTTAGCATTATCGAATCAGTTCGTGACCGATCAAAAATCAACTTTATTATCCGAGACAGATGATTGTTTTTTGTTTGATGTCGTCTGTTTGATGTGTACAGGGTAGTTAACCCGTGGGATATAAGGTAGTAGAGGTTTAAGCATTTTATGGACTCGTGCGTCTACAAATATGAATACATCTTGGAACTTATGTCTGTGGAATAAAATTGAATATTGTTTATTTTTTTTTAACACTTATTCATTATTCAAGAAAAAAATAAATGATAATCTGTACATTATTAAGACTAAACTGGTAAAAGATATAACAGAAAGGTAAATTTGACGGTTCGTCACAAATATTGTACTATCACGGAGTTTTTATTTAATTTATTGGCAGAGTGCAAAGCGGGTGGAGGGGGTAGCCTAAACGATCACAGCGCTCGCTACGGCTAAAATTGACATTTTTGTCGCTGACTTTTCTCACTGAAAACAACAATTTTAATATTATTGGCAATAATGTTACTGACTACCATTGTCCAAAATTGTGTAATATAGTAAAATAACACAAGATTTCATTAATATTTTTCACAATATTTACTTACTTCTTGTTTGACAGCGGTGACAATATTGTCCATAATGGCCGCCTATCACGTGGCGCTGTCGTCGCGCTCGGTCCCAATACCCTGTTTTCATACTGTGACGCCGCAATCTCATCTCAAATCATGGCGAAAATATGCGAAACTCATTTTGCCCCTTAACGGCGTCAGTGTGCAAACAAGGTTGCGATTGTGTCAGGTAGGGATTTTTTTGGTTCCCAAAATGCACAATGCAGACTGGGTTACAATGTTATAGACGATATTGTCTAAAAACACGATTATCGGTTAATTAATCAACCCACCCGTATTTAATAATTTTGTGATGCACACACAAACATTATCATTCACTCATTCAATCCATTCTTGCCAGCTCTTGTGAATCGACCTGTACCCCATATCAAGCCCCCAGAAAACGCCCCGGGAACACCCAATACCATACTTAAAATAAAACATAAAGCTGGGTATGATTACAAGTTTAGACGGAAAGCATCGTAGGTATACGATGTATCGAAGAAAATCGATATGAGAACTCTCTACTTGCCTTTCCATTTTGCAACAAAAACTTAAATATATTGATGTCTAAAATATCGATATCCATAAATGTCGATAAAAAAAATCGTCTATCTAGTACCCGTCAGGCGTTTGACCCCTAGAATCCGATGTCTGATTATGAGATATGCCGTAGAAAGCCCCGACGTCGACAACATAACTGAAAAGAGTCTACCTTATTTCGTATAAAATTAAATGGTATAAACTCAAAACGTATAAATTCAAAACGTATAAAATCACTTCGTATAATCATTCATTTCGGTTAAAATTCATTTTGTATAACATTTAAAAGCTCTAAATATGAAATCTCTATTCTTCAATATGTCTAACATTCAAAATGTATAAAATCATTATGCATAACATTTAAGATGTATAAAATTATTACGCATAATATTCATTTTGTATAACAATTACTTGATCGCATATTTAAAACGTAGAACATTCAAAATGTCTAATCATCACAATGTATACAAAACAGTCAAACTCGTTAAATACGGTGGTTGAAATATAAAAGTACCATTCTTAATGCGGTCCTTGTCACTGTTCCAGTAGTTGTCACCTTGAATGTTATTAAGTCATTTATAATAAAGGACTTAAAAAATCAGTCGGTCGGACTCCGCAACTGCTCGGGCGCTGCGGGAAGAGCAGCCCCTTCGCCTTTGCGTATCAAAGCACAGGCACTAATGCTCGCCTTCGCAGCTTCGGCTGGTTGGTCACCTTCGGCGACCAGCCTCAGCCGCTACGGCTCACATTATGCCTGAGCTTTGCTACAGCGGGCGAGGGCTGCTCCCCCTCCGCGCCTCCGGCTTTCTATATACACTCTAGGGGTAGGGCAGACAAGACCACGTGGATAGTGGGGTGCTCCGATTCGGGTTTTGTTACCTATGTATTCTCCAATGCATATAAAATACAATATTATCTCAGCCATTTTTAGTGTATTTTTTTCGGCAAAACTATAAAAAGAAATATCAAATATTGTCAAAAAAGTCCAGAATTCCTTCAAACTTTAAAACCTGGGCCTCATATTTCAATAATATTAAGGGTTTACAAAAATTAGAGCTTTTAACAGTTATACCCCGTGAATGTTATACCTTATAATACTTATAACAAATAACGTTTCGAGCAAATTAATGTTATACCTTATAATACTTATAACAAATAACGTTTCGATCAAATGAATGTTATATCATACGAAATTATACAAGATGACTTTAGAACATTTGAATTTTATACGAAATGTAATTATACACTTTAATTTTTATGCCATCTGAATTTATACGGAATGAATCATTATCCGAAATGAATTTCGACGAAGTGATTTTATACGGATTGATTTTATACCAAATAAGGGGATACCAACTGAAAATTGTTGACTTTTCTTAAAACAAACTCCAAATACGTTTTAATTATTAATTCCATTAACTGCACTTACAAAATCCAGCAGCATAACCATCGACAATACTGTTCTATTTTAAAGTCGGGTTGTAAGTTACCGCCAATAAGCCATAGATAATAAATGAAACCGAAAGGATCAATCACTCCTACATAAGCAAATAGGTTTTATTGACTTAAAAAAATAATTTAATATAAATATTATACGAGTAACAAAATGTTGCACGAATCCCGCGGAACTTGGACAATATCACTCCCTTTTACTATCTTTGCCGGCAGGTCGAGATGCTATACCAGCGGTACTTCCTCCGCATGAACCAGACGAACATGACGCACCTGCTGGGGCTGCTGCTGGCCATCTCGCTGGCCATGATGCTGGTGCACATACAGGCCATGCTGCTCGCGCAGGCCGAAATGATCGACGACCTCGACTACGCGGACAGGTGATGACGTGTTCTGATCATTTTTACAAGATTTTAGTGCCCGTCTTCACTGCGACTATAGGCGTACTACAGGCGATCAGCTGCACTGACACTTTACGCAAGTAAATGGCGGTGAAAGACACTGCGAGTGGAACGGGCTCCGTACGGACACCAATTAACTCGCAACTGTGAACTACACTGTGTTTCCACTGAACAAGAGTAACAAGAAAGAGCACAAAAGTCACAAAAGTGAACTGAGTAGACTCGCAGCATAGAAATGTACAGTCACCACACGAGAATGTTACGCCACTTGTCACTGTTCTTAATTTATAGCTAGTAGGAAGTTCTCTTACTCGTTCTTCGTTATCTATGCCAGAGAAAGAGACGCCAACACGAATATTTGCGTTATCACGATGTGTAGTTTTCTACAAGGTTAGAAAAATAACGGAAATAACGCAGTTAAATGTAAATTTCTAATAATTCGCAAATATTTTAATTTGATAGCTGTCAGCCCTATTTGGTTGCGTAACTTGCGTAACGACACCGAATCGCTTCACGCCCCTGTGCCTCGGCCCTAATTGGCCCCGCCTGGGCGCTCCTCAAATATTAATGTCGTCTGTTTACACACATACTAATTCACACTATTTAAGTCAAGCTAGGGTTGCCACTCCTCACGATTTGTTCTGACATGTCAGAATTTAAGAGCATGTCGGGGTTGTAAACGGAATTCGCAAAACTTAGCGTTACTGGCACTTGGCCCTTTTTTATTTAGAAGAGTGGCCTGTTTCGCGAAACTACAAGTTACAAGTCTCAAACTAACAACATTGTTTTTATGTGATAAGTGGCAACCGCGCAGATGAGCTGCCTGACGGAAAGCCATCATCGTCGCCCATGAATATCTGCAACACCAGACAGAGGTGTTACCTATACGTTGCCGATCTTTGAGAGCCCTGTTTACTCGTTTCTTGAAGTAAGTACTTCATGTCATAGCGCTTCGGGAACACCTCAGAAGGGAGTTCATTCCACATCCTGCCAGTTCGTGGCAAAAATGAGCGTGATGCCCGCTTGTTTTTGGGATGCCAACCAATCATCGGTGCTGTAGTACTTGATCTATGTAGACTTGTAAAATTGTACCTTGTGGCTTCGTGGAACGGGCTACTGGTAGTTCGCGAATCTTAGATAAGAAAAAAACTGTAAACTTATATTATGCCGCATTTACATTCAGCCGAAGTGAGCAGGGAAGTGGGCAGGACGAGTGTGTAAACACGATACTTCTCATGCCACTGCTATTGCCACTCGCGCTGCCTGGCGCTCCCCAATAGAGCAGTTTTTTGTGTGGAAGGGCATTGCTCCAGAAATATGTCTGCGACTCATTCATCTGTCTCCATACATTTAGTATGAAAAAGGGCCAGATGAATGAGGCGACCGCAGACATACCTATTTCTGGAGAAATGCCCGGAAGTCAAACGACCGGCAGCGCGAGCGGCAGTGTGTGATTACATTCTGCTTACAAAGTTCTATTACGATAGATAAATATCATCCACCATTTTCTACGAGGAATTTTCTTTTGTGTATTTGATATTTTTGATATATATCTGACGCTGCAATTATTTTGACGTCTGCTATTGCCGAAACTATATTTAGATAAATATATACTTAAATAGATAGAAAACAGCCTAGACTCAGGACCAAACACTCGTCCTCAAAACTCAAATATTTGCCCCTACCAGGATTTGAACCCGGGACATGTAGCTTCATAGGTGGTGTTACTCCCACTACGCTAAACATGTCGTCGTTTTAAATAAATTATAAAACTGCATTATTTCCAGCTACACAACCCTAATGGCCGACCTGGACACTCTCTTCTACGACACGACAACATCGACGACCACCGAGCCGTACTCGTCGAACGCCTCGCTGGCGATGCGGCGGCTGCACCTCGAGCGAGAACGCAACATCCACGCGGCGAACATCGCTGTGTACGGGCTCGTCGCTCTCGTCTATGCCTGTAAGTGTTTTTGCTCTAGCCGCTATATCACTCTAGTGGCCGACCTGGGGACATCACTACTACACAACTGCGATGACCGATGAGCCGTACTCGTTGAACGCCTCGCTGGCGATGCGGCGGCTGCACCTCGAGCGAGAACACAACATCGACGCGGCGAACATCGCTGTGTACGGGCTCGTCGCTCTCCTATATGCCTATAAGTGTTCTACTCTAGCCGCTTTACGACTCTACGACGACCACTGAGCTGTACCCGCCGAACGCCTCGCTGGCGATGCGGTGGCTGCACCTCGACCTTCTTTGGGAAGTCCCTAGGACAATTTTATTCGTGCCAAAAAATCTTTTATATCTGCTTATGATGCTAGGCTTTGTCATGCGATAAATAAATGATAAAGCATCCGTTACTGCTTTATAATTTTATGCCACAACTGGCCATAAAGTGACTTTTACAGCACGCTACGCGTACGAAAAAAGTCGCTTTCTGGCCTAGTAAACACATAAAATGATGTACACAACACGGGAGGTAATAAAGAAAGCCCTCAATCGCATATTTACTCGCTTGCAGCTCGGGCCGCAAACATCTGCGATCTCGGCCTTTCTTTGTTTTACCATCCTAGTTGTGTAATGTACGAGTACTATATTTATCGCGCGACTTGAATACGTACCGCGCGCTCCTAAAGGGCCGGAGTGTGCCTACTTTTCATTCCTTATACTTTTGACATAAGTAGGTGATTAAAATAGTTCTCCATTTGTTTCTTTCGATCACTTTTGACTGGAATATCTTCTGCAGGCCTGCTGCTGTGCCTGAGCCGGCCGGCGATCAACGAGATCTACCTGCTGACCATCTCGTACGTGGTGCTCGTCACGTTCCTGCTCATCGAGCTCGTCATCGCCGGCGCTGCCTGGCTCAGGTAACCTAGTATGCTTCACGTCACACCTGGCCATTAAGTGGCAATTATCGCCTGCTATGCGTGCGGTAAGTCCCACTTCCTGACCTGGGGGAGACTTAAAATTTTGTACTTACCGCGGGCGGTAACAAAGAAAGCCTCAGATCGCATTTATCGCCCTTGCCTTCGGCTCGAGCGTCAAATACCTTCTTCTTTGTAATGTACTATTAAAAGCCTCCGCACATTAAAATTAACTTACCTACAGATGAACGAGTTAACCGAGGGACAGAATACGCGACGTGCGATTCCGACTAATCATTGTTCGTTGCCCTTTCCCTGCAGCCCCTTAAACTTGGCCCCCACGTTTTACACTATAGTATAGTCTTAGAGTGGCCATATATTGGGCCACTAGTGGCGGTCACTAAACGCGACCACAAGTCTGCCGTCCGATATCTAAAACTGGACTAACCTCTATGGAGTTGTATAGGGGTTAGTCCAGTTTTAGATATCGGACGGCAGAAGTGGCTCAAAGAGGCCGCACATTGGGCCACTAGCGGCAGCCATAGCCCGGCCACTGGTCGCCACCACTAGCTACAAACTTTAAGGTAGAAACAGAAGGTGAACTGATATTTGATTTTATTGTGTGTAAAATTATTAACAACCCGTCATAGGCGCTTCTTCTTCAAAAATTAAAACAGGTACGATCAAGTCTAAATATATATAAGATTATGAATCTCCTGCTACAAACAAAAATTCCGAAATATAAACATATCTTTGCACATGACAGTATACTTGAAATATATATGCTATAATAATACTATTATGCTATAATAGTCCTGCACAAGAAACTAAAGAGGAACCCACATCAAGTCGCAAGTTAAATTACACATGAAATAGCTTACATTGAAGATCGTGTCTATCGCTTAAGGACTCTCAACAGCAGGCTAATTCAAATCTACTCCGTCAACCTCGCCTCTAATAGAATTTGACTTTTGGCATAGTAACGACAGTTCATAATCAGGGTTCAAAGTATGAAAGTCTGCTCGTCGATTGGACTTTGAAGGACCAAAGTAGGGCTTTTGAATCATTTTATGCTATTTATGTGGGGCTCAATAATGTAATTAAGTACCGTGGACTGGGGACAATCTAATTATACGAAGTCATTACCACGGACTGGGGTTACTTTGATTCACAGGGTAACGTTTATCAACGATTTTTCAAATATGAGCAGTTGGTTTCTGAATGCTTTCATAACAATTTATTATTAGGGTTGGCAACCTAAATAAAAATACTTAATAAACGCACGCACGCACAAAATCAAAGGTAAGTAGAGATAGTTCCACCAGAGTTGAGGTCACGCACACAACAACATGTCATGTGATGACAGCGGGATTTTGAAATCACTGTTCTTTTTCTTACCGATAACAAGTTCAACAGTCAATTACGCCCGGTGAGTGGTACTCACGCACTCACACACGCATACGGCTACAATTCATAATATACAAAACACATACAGTTTTGCTGGGCCGGCACCGAGTGGGAAGCTTGCTACCTTGCCGGCGTCGGTGCCGGTGCCGGGCCACCTAATGGAAAAACGCCCATAGAGAGAGACGGTCGGATCCGATGCGTTCCGCCCGATGGCCGGACCTGAACGTCAGTTTTGTTAGAAAAACTTCTGTATGTAGCAGTGGCGTGGCGTAAAAGATATCCTTGGGCAAACACAGTACATTTTTTTATCATTTCCTTAACAGCTTTAGAATGAGCAGCTTAAATAGCTGATATTAGGCAAGCCGGTAGGAATCGAGTTTTTTGGACGCCACGCTACTGGTACGTAGCACTATAGTCGGACTACGCTAAGTTTGCAGAGGTGAAAAAAAGGTTTTATTTAAAAAGATGCATTGGCAACATCACAAGAAATAGGATTAATTAGTCATGACACTTGGCAAATATATTTCCGTTTAATAAGTATAAAATGCGTCTATATACCTACTGGAATAAATATTCA
This sequence comes from Eudemis profundana, assembly GCA_947034925.1. Taxonomy (NCBI): domain Eukaryota; kingdom Metazoa; phylum Arthropoda; class Insecta; order Lepidoptera; family Tortricidae; genus Eudemis; species Eudemis profundana. Next base: position 49,349,902 of record OX344794.1, read on the forward strand.
GGACAGTCTTGCACAAATTGATCTAGTTCCAACCAAACTAAGCAATGCTTGTATAAATGTACATATTTAAATACATAGAAATTATCCAAGACCCTGGAACTAATCGCTTAGTTTTGTTGTAACTAGATCGAAGTGTGCAAGATTGACCCAGATATTTAATTCAGTAGGTATGTAGAGACACATCTTGCTTTAAAGGAAAGAATTATTGCTAAGGACCAAGATTAAATAATCCTCTTGCTGCAGTTTCCGCATGTTGCCATATATATATATTTTTTAATAAAACCTTTTTTCGACCTTTGCAAATTTAGCGTAGTCCGACTCTACTTATTCTCTGGTGTCAGTCTCGGCCGAGGTTTAATTTTTTCTCTGTAAAAAAACTGTTACGGTCAGACCTTAATTATTACTATGTATTTCACGGCTCAAGTACATTAGGACGAGATTGCCGACGAAGTTCTGAATCAGCCCGCAGTTAGTGAAGGTATGCTGTGGCTGAATCTAACCATGTGACAATGCAAGCAACAATACGTAGATAGCTCTCTCAACAAGTTGAGCGAACTCGCTCGACGCTCCAATCTATCCTCCCCACAGACAACGACCCAAGCGCCCCAATTTGACTACCAATTTAGGACTTTGTGTCTATTCGTCACAACTTCCCTTTCAAAGGGGCTAAATCAATTCGGAATGCTCTGCGACTCCCAACTTCTATAATGCCATTAGGAAAAGTTAACTGTTTTGCGTCTAACTTGCTTGCCGTTAATAAATACGAACGAAGGATAATTCGGTTTTGAATCGTTATTAACAAATCATTTGATAGTTCGGCGGTAGTTAGTGGGGATTGTGTGTTTGTCTAATTAATGGAAATCGGACAGTTTCATGTAAATGAGTTATGGAAGACTAAGATTTTGGTCCGTACTTCGTCTGCATGGATTCGTTAGTCGCCTGGGATATTTTATATTAGATTCTCTTAGGTGTCATATTAATTATAGCACTTTTATATAAATATTCGCCCCCTATTTCAAACCGTCTCGCGGTAAAAAGTGTATTATCTATGTCCATTACCACGGTATAATAATAGGCTACTTGACAGGTTTCTGAAAAGTCAATCCAATTGTTTAATGATGTCTATTGAGCACTTAGAAAGTGGTAATTTTTAATTCTTTTGTGTATTTATTCCGAAAAATTAAATAAAAATGCACTTTTAAAATTAGCCGCCAAAACGGTTTCTCGGACAATATGGCGTCTATGACGACACATGATAGTAAACCGACAAATGTCAACGAGGATCGCATAACGTTCTACCTTTAAAAATAGGATTGACAGATGCTGTCGATGCTGTTTACTATGGTGTGACGTCATCGGCCAATCCGAACCGTTTTCGATAAAATGGCGACAGATAAAAAATAATCAATTTTCATCCGAGTTTTATAAATAAATTATCCATTTATTTTTGCCGCGAACTAACGCATTACAAGCAAAGCTTTAAGAATGCTCTAATAATAGTAAGTGCAATCCACACTGGAGCATTCTTGCGCATTCTTAAATCTTTACTTGTAGTGTGTTCGTACACGGCGCGCACACATTCAAGCGCGCGATGCACCTTTTGTAGGAAGACACATTACTGTGAATACGGTCCCTTTCAACCATTGGTAGTATAACGTTGGTCCTACTCATACAAAAGTAGCTATAAATACATGGTCATTCATCACTGGGCCAATTCGGAGTCTAATCTCAGTATGTTTGAACGCGGACTCCATTCGACAGAGCAATCGGATAATGATGACTGATTGCGGTTCTGTGTTCTATTGATAACACCATAATGTGCACTATGCCAGAGATCACAGCTCTTCATGGCTGCGGTTACTTAAGTGTTTAAAAGTGACGAAATTTTTCATTCCGCGACTATAAAAATACACAGATATTGTTACGTTCGTGGGGTAGACACGTAATAGGAAAACGTCCTAATTAAAAACGCACACTTTATTACAAAATTACACTTACTTAATAAAACACTACACTAAACCTAAACGCAATTATTCACTTTTCACTTAGTATCGCTTCGAGATCTTCACTGTAAAGTCGCCGTCAATAGAATTTGCTAACTATGTAAACAAAAGGCGTACCTTTGTTTTGTCACTGTTTCTCCTTGAATTTTCACACCACCTCATCAAACACCACTGAAACCATAGGTACACTATTTAAACGGTCGTTGCCGTAAAATACAAAACCATACCTACTATAAATAATTGAATCTTGGATATTTCATTAAAAGTTTAAAATTTAATTATACATAGGTTATTATGACATAATGGGATGACGTTTTTGTTTCTTTTAAATTCTACAATTGTCTATGATGATAGCGTTGTGACTAAAGTTGGTGATATTGTAAAGCTGCTACACACTACCTAACTTACGCTCTGTACCTAAGAAAATAAAATGAAATATTTAGACGGCATCATCGATAGAGCTACGGATGAAATAACGGCACCTTTTGTGATAAATACTGGTGAATACATAATCTTCAAGTAACGATTCGTCTTCCGATTAAGCAAATTAAAAATACCTGTTTCTTGCATTCGATACTTTAATAAAGAGTAAAGTAAGAGTCTTCCCCGTCACTAGTAAATTCATCATTCAGAGACAATTTCAATATGGCGGTTTATTTACAATGTTAGCAAATTCTATTGACGGCGACTTTAGTTAAAAACTGATTTCCAGTCGTGAAATTCTTCTCACACACTCTCTTTTAAGGGAGAGCTGTGAGGTTGCCATAAGTATCAAGGCGTTACCTTTTTTGCTGATTCTACGCAACCGCGCTAAGGCGCGGCGGATTCGTTCTGCGCCCATTTTTTTTTCTTTTTAGGGTTTTTTTTTTAATCCTGCCTAACATGCAACCCTAGTGGGCGTAGCAATTATATGGCCGTGGCGTTCCCTGAGGTCGGACCAGGTCGCTAGCCGGACCACCCCGAGTGAATCGGACTGGGAAGTGCGTCCGTTATTTTGGCAGTGGTTGCTTCTATACCTCGACGTTGGAGGGGGTGGGGTCTGGGGGGTTGATTTCCAGTCGGCGTCCGACGCGGCTTTTATATCCGGAGACCTTTGTTCTAGAACGTGCCGGACAAATCCTATCTTGAAAACATCGGCAACTAGGGTGAATTTTCGATCTTCTAGTATGTGAAAGAGCCCCCTCTGAAAGGGCTTGAAATCGCTTTTCAGCCTCCTGAAAACGCTTCTAAAGCACGAATGCACGTTTGAAGTTTTGACCTATACTATCGGCGCAACAATAATATGATATGCACTATAGTATTATACTTGTATACGGTACCATAACGTCTTTAAATTCAATCTCAAATATATCTAAAACATACCCCTCCCTACTTGGCTACCTTTTTTATAGAAAATAATAGAAATACTTTGTTTAAAAACTCCGGTATAAAATTATCTAAAAGCAAAAAAGCAGAGAATTGTATTGTATTGCCTTAAAAAATAAAGATTCTTTCAAACCGAGAACCTTTTCCTTTTTCGTCGGTAAAATAGAGTTCATTTGACGTGGAACAGTATAAAACGGTCTCGATGATCGTTCGGCAGTTTAATGAGCTGTTTATATCGAGCACTCGACTAGATGGGAGTTAGTCCCAAACTCCCCGAAGTGCAGTTAAATCCAATGGCGCTCTCGACAGCCAATGGAATAACTTCTCTCGTCTTTAACCTTATCAAAATCATGTTAACAAGTCGACAAGTGAAATAAGAATTTGTTTTAAATGCTTTTATCTACACCCATATCATATATCCTCTATTAAGTTTCGTACGAGTATATAATGACCACCATTGCAACCATTGATGTAACATCACTTTATGCCACACCTGGCCATAAAGTGGCTTTTTCCGCACGCTACGCGTTCGGAAAAAGTCGCTTTGTGGCCAAGTGTAGACATAAAATGATGTACACAACACGGGTGGTAATATACTAATGTCAGACTGTGTTATCTGTGGCGGTGTTATTATAATGTATGATAAATCATAATAAAAATGCCATTATGCCCTTAGGCCATTTCGTATGTCGCTATTTCACGGGTGTCTAAACATGAAATAACCATTGCCTTTGTACAATATTAGTTTAATAAATCGTTGACATTGCTCTAGTTACATTTGCATCTTTTGACATAAATCAGACAAAATAGAAAGAATAATTTAAATATAAATCGCATAGAGAAAAATAGAAACAGGCCGCCAAAGAGGCGGGAACATGCCGGCCCCCTTGAAGGTCTTGGCTTCAACCCTACTGGTTCTTGAGACAGGACGTCTGCAGGACCCGACCGAAGAAGTTGTCCACCATCTTGCTAACGCCATCGTGGCTAGGATAGACGACAGTAACTCTGGCGACTTCTACATCAATAGAAGGGTTCCATTGGGTGCATGTCTTTGTTTCTTGCAATTGGACATTAATATTCTATACATACACCATCAACGCCAAAGTGTTAACGCCATTGTTATATTCATTGACATCCTTGTACAGCATCACCAATCGGACAAGTAGGCTCCGACAGTGAAGTCAGTAGACGGCCAAATAGAAAGTGACCCAGGGTGAGAGGTGGCAAACATTGAGCGATAATGATAATAGTGTTAGAGGACGCGAATTTAGCCTATCTTCGATTTGAAGTACATTGAGCGTTAATTGTCATTTCGTACACGAGATAAACTGAACCAATACTACCTTTAAGGCAATGTTTCGTAGAAGGCGTGAAATGAAATGGATGCCATCACTTGAAAGGTATCCAAAACCTAGAATTAGACCTTATTTCACTCGCTAACGAAATTAGAATCATTGTCAACTGTAAGATTAAACGTAATTCGCGCCCCAATCTATAATCGGAAATAGATACGAGCAGCTAGCTTCTTGCATAGTATACGTTATGAGCAATAGATAACGTTAAACTGCTGTTACCCTCAATCGGTCAACTTCCATAGCAATTGTCATTCAATAACAATTGAAATCAGATAGTCAAACCAGCATGCATTGATTTAATATGCTGATCTACATCTTATGAAAATTATTAACTAACGAATTGCACTGGTACCTAATTGAGTCTTCGCATTATTGATAAACCTTTAAAGTAATGCCTTTTATCATAGTTTTATCTTCATTATCGTACATCAATGTCGTTCATGTCGTCTTGAGCAATAGAAGAGTAAACCTTAGATTTTAGAATATTTTGATAAACTAATGATACGCTAAGCTTGAGTAGTAGCGTCGTAGACTTCAATTGTGACACTTGCCTTTGCATGTAGTAAAAATGAGAGTGGACTGTATCATTGGAATTAATTGATTAAACATTTGCCTGAGATTTCATTTGTTGAGATTCATGATTCATTGTATTACAGCAGGAATTTCAATTAGCCGTTGCGTATTAAGCTGTAGTTTTTGGAATAGCGATTGCATTGAAATGGTTTAGTGTCGCAACAATATTATGGTTCCAGTCGCTTGCAATATCGATCATTTGGAACAATTGTAGTTCTGGAGCCATAATCTTCCAATAGAGCCTTAGGTTTATAAGATGACACTAAATATAAATGAAGTAAGGTTTGTGACATTATAGTCAAACTCGCTCACATTGAATCTGCCGTGCCGATGAAATTGGTGCCTTATACCTTTGAGGCAGAAAGTGTTCATCAAATGTACATCGACATTGACAGTGAACCGCGTTGTTTGCTACCCTTGCAACGTGATCCATGGTTTTATATCCCTTGTATGAGTCGTAAGCATTTCTAAATAATTTCCCTTTGTTAAATGAGATGCTTTCAGCCATTGAGAAAGAATCTCGAAGTGCAGTCGCTCGTTGGTTTACTGGCACTTGTACGAGAACTCTTCCGTCTGAAAGACGCTCGCTAGTCTTCTCACATATTCTCTTGCAAATGTGTTCCTCTTCGGACCAGGGGTTGGCATTAGTTGCTTGTTTAACATCCCGAACTCTTGTATACTGGTCTGGTACATCCATCGTTGAGGCAACATTACATCTGATCCTTGGAGCTACTGGAACGCTTCCGGCCATTACCCATCCCAATTTGGTTTCTAGTAGAGTCGGTTGATTTGTGCCAAAGTAGATCCGCTTAGTTTGGATTAAATCCCAGAATATATTAGCTCCCAATAGTAGATCGATGTTTCCTGGCGTTGCAAATGTGGGATCAGCTAGATTGACATCGTACGGTATAGATATGCCCTGAAGATTGATTTCGTATTCAGGGAGTGGCTCTGTTATGTGAGGAATTACATAACAATCTATTGTCGCCTCTAACCTTCCGTGAATGGATTTTAGCTTTAAAGTACATTTGGTTTCGACTGACGATGGACAATTGTTAAACCCAGTGACCGTAGTGTTGATAGCGGACATTTCCGGCTGTATTACCTTCGCCAGCTTTTCGGTGATGAAACAAGATGTGCTACCACAATCCAGTAGCGCGCGAACCGTATGCGCATTGCCCTCGTTGTCGAATAATTGCACGCATGCTGTAGATAGCAACACCTGGTGAGATATTCTTGCGGTATTCGTTATGATCTTGGAGTCAGCACTGTCCTCTTGCTTCTGCGGCGTCACTTCGTCCTCGATGTGCAGTAGTGAGTTGTGCCTCTTGCCGCAGACTCGACAGTTTGAATGCCTGCAGTTGTTGACAGTGTGACCAACACGTAGACAGTTGTAGCAGGCCTTCAGTTTGCTGGCTATTTCCCTGCGCTTGAGAATAGATTCCTTAAGAAAATCGATGCAATGATAAATAGTGTGGTCTCCGTTGCATACCACACACGTCCAATGCGATTGAAAACTATTGATGACCAGTCCTCGATGCACCTGAGGCTTTGATGGAGTTTCGGGCTTAACCTTGTTGTGACCTTCCAAGCTTTCGAGAAGGTCGGCTCGTTTCTTCAAGAATGTGTTGAGCGTAGAGTAGTCAACTTTATCGAGAGAGCCTCGAAACGTTTCCCATTCCTTCAAAGTGCTTGAATCCAACTTGGTACTCACTATGTGAACAAGGAGCGTGTCCCAACCTTCAGTGGCCTCACCCAAAGACTTGAGTGAGCGAAGGTTCTTATTGAAAGTATCCACTAATTCACGCAAATCCTTTGATGTCTCGCGTGGTGGTTTGACATCGAATAGCGCTTTGACATAATTGTTGATTAACAGCCTATTGTTATCATAGCGTTCGACTAGAGTATCCCATGCAATGGGGTAGTTGCTCGTTGTGAGCTCAAGTGAGCTTATTAAGTTTGATGCGTTACCTTCTAAACTGGCTTTTAAATAATGGAATTTGTTTATGTCATCTAGAGAATTGTTGTTATGCACCAGTGAACAAAAGGTGTCTCTAAATTGAAGCCAATTTTGAAAGGTTCCGTCAAACTTAGAAAGAGATATCGTTGGCAGCTTTATTTGATACGGCCTAACCCTTGTAGAACCGCTATGATGAACGTCAGAGCATACAACGTCTCCCTGATTGCAATTCATCATAGACTGGAACTGACTACCCCCGTGACTACCGTTGTCGAGGGAGCCTGACCGCGCGCGCCTAGTGTGCGCTAATAAAGCCCTCGCTTGTACCATTGCGTTTAAGTAAATTTGTTTCGAAGATTTCCCGTTCAACATATTGATCGTCGGGATCGTCGCACAAACATTCGATTTGCAATTGAACGTCATCAAACTCTAGTGACAATGATTCCATTTTCGCAACCCTCAATTCTAATTCCTCGCGCTCCGCATCGGGTAATAAAGTTTCCGTAGGATATTTCGAAACATGTTTTTGAAATATTGTTAGTCGCGCTTTAATAGAACCACGTTTCCTAATAAAATTTGAAAGTTCCAATTCATTAGACGCCTTTAGTTTGGATTCAGCCATTTTGAAAATATTTTTGAAATAAAATTTTAAATTTGACGTAAAATTGACAATCGAAAATTAAAATTCAAAATTCGTAATTTAATTCCCAATTTAAAAATTACGGAAATTAAATTTAAATTTATGTTGATAAATATGGGTTAAATTTAGTATGCCGACTGGACTAAATACGTATGATATGGAATGGACTCACTTTCTTTCAGCCGTCGACAAACCTCACCGCAGAACCCCCTCGACCAGCTGGCAGCTCATGTACCAGCAGACCGTAGATGGTCCGGGAATTCTGGGTTAATTTTGCGTGGCGTTTTGTATCGATGGGTACTCTGGCGAAAGATAAAGTGACGATAAATCAAATTGTCGTTGTTCCGTTGCGTTTACTTAGCTCCTGCTCCGCGGCGAGTGCTGCTTGCACGACGTCTCCGTTGCTGCTGACTATCGCGGCAGGCTCGCTGCACGGGGCCCTTAGACTTTAGTATGGAGCACGTAAAAATTGGATATTACGATTTGCGATCGACTTTGTTACTTAGCTTTTATATATCCATATCGCTGGTTGAAACACTAATTATTCATCCGGCTCGAAGGACCAAACTTTCATGTCTAAACATGAAATAACCATTGCCTTTGTACAATATTAGTTTAATAAATCGTTGACATTGCTCTAGTTACATTTGCATCTTTTGACATAAATCAGACAAAATAGAAAGAATAATTTAAATATAAATCGCATAGAGAAAAATAGAAACAGGCCGCCAAAGAGGCGGGAACAACGGGTGCTCATCAACGGAGGGCAAGTCACGGTCTGTCAGTGCCAAGAAAATCATGAGAAACTTTTCCAGATAGGCGCCGTCATGTCTCAATCTATAACCCAGTATTTAGTCCATATTTCCACCACCATAGCCCAGTAGAGTTAGATTCCATCAATCAACAATAGTCCCTGCATCTGGCGGGGGCTGTCTCTGCGTGCGTCCCAGGGCACGGGCAGGGACAGCATCCGCTCAGTGTACCTACTACTTTTCATTAATACGCGTTGGCTTCGGCTCCGCGTACGCCTCCATAAGGTCCGGGACAACATTGTCCCGTGAACGGGAAATAAATGCTATTATGAAAATCTAGATTATTATGTTTCGAAGAAACCTAGCATTTAAGGTTAGCACCTCATTGCCACACCATAACAAGGTAGCAATTGTGTATAAAATATTAGTAACACCTTATTGTAGACACGGTACTGCAATAAATGAATATGATTTTTTTTTTTTTTTTTTTTTTTTTTTTTTTTTTTTTTTTTTTTTTTTAAACCTGACAAACTCACAACCCACTTCCGAGCATTGTGATTGTCGGGCCGGGTGGTTGGCCGTTGCGGTCACTGGGCTCGAACCAGGTCGCTGGCCAGACCACCCAAGGGCGTCCGACCGTGTGCCTTACACACGGCCGACACGCACATCGGACTGGGTATGTGCCGGGGGGTGCCTGGAGTCGAACCAGGTCACCGGTCCCGGCTTACCACGATAATTGAATATGAATAGATGGTCATGAGTAGAAATCTAGTCGGCCCTGGCGGTGCAATGGCGGCCATTCTTCCCGTCCCGGTCCTCCAACACATTATTGAGGATAAATACACTCAACAGCAAAAGTTTCGGGTCACCGTAATTTAAATAATAGAAATAGGTGTTTTTCTATATTCGACACTTGTTTCATTTTCATAATATACTATTCTTCGTAATACCTGGCTTTATTAGCAATATCCGCTACCCATAATGAAAATATTATATCCAGAAATTGTGATTTTTGCGATACTTCACTCCGTTAACGTCTTTATTTTTCATGTGTTTTTACGAGATCGAAATTGCTATTATTTTTGCAGATAATATCGAAAATGAATTATAATTTATAATATAAGATCAAAACGGGATTCAAAAATTTCACAACCCTAGAGTATTTTAGGAAATGTTGCGGTATTTCATTGACCCGAAATTTTTGACTGCGAGTGTAATATGTAATATGTGTGTAAATAAAGTAGTGTTTGCAACTGTACATAATTAACCCTTAAAATACCAAAGGCGATATGATTTGAGAGACTGATTTCATCAATAGCCCTGGCCACTCCTTGCGATACCGAAAGGTAGAGGTACTTTAACCCTATAGGGTTACTTTACCCATCCTTATAACCTATTTTATTGAATTGATACACTTTCAAAAAACGAAGCGCATTAATCACATTTGTATACGCAAGGCGCATAACAGACGCTGATTCGCGAAAACTTAAATTAATTTGCGGTTGGCGGTTTTCGAAATAAATCCCGAGGTTGCTACTTTTTCAGACTATGGACATTTGAGGTTTTTCTAGCTCAGAATCGTTAACACTTTCGGACCTTAAACGTGAAAAAACGTGTTCCAAATTTAGTCATTAGTATACAGACATTACGTCACCTTTGTGTACCTATGATTAATTTGCAAAACGCTTTGATCTGTGAAGTCAGTGACAAATGAACTCTTTGCTCCTCAGGTCCATGAGCGTCAACGCCGGCATCTGCCTGTTCTTCACCTACCTGACGTACGCGACGCTGCCGGTGCGGCTGCACGAGGCCAGCGTGGCCAGCGCGCTGCTCGCCGCCGTCAATATGACCGCCAACCTCGTGCTGTCCCGCACCACCGACCTGCAGGTGTGTGTGTCACGTGTGAGACGTGCGCGACGCTGCCGGTGTGTGTCAAATGGGATACCCAATAATCAGAAGAATCGATATTGCATAAGCATCATATTTCCAAAAGGTCAACATTCTGGTCGATATTCTCTGTAAAAAGAAGATTTTGTGTAACATAATTAGGTAAGGTTAATGTATAAGGCAATTCTTCTGACATACTACTTAGTTAATTAAAGAGGAATACTCGTATAGACTCAAACAATATCACAGTTCAATGTTATTGTCAGAATGTATTATAAAACCGTGTGCTATTTGCAGATGTACTGCAACCTGGTGGTGCTGACGGCATGCAACGCCGCCGGCATCATGACGCACCACCCGCGCGAGACGGCGCAGCGGCGCGCCTTCCTCGAGACCAGGGACTGCGTGGAGGCCAGGCTCGTCACGCAGCGCGAGAACCAGCAGCAGGTACTTTTTCCCGTGATCAGTCTTATTATAATATACCGCAGTCTGGTGCAGCCAGTGCTTGACGGCCGGCATCATGACGCACCATCCGCGGGAGACGGCGCGCCTTTCTCGAGACCAGGGACTGTGCAGGAGCCAAGCTCGTAATGCAACACAAGAACCAGCAGCAGCTTGGTACATTCGATATGCAGAATTCTTTAGTTACGTTATGCTGAAGGATGATCGATCAGTTTTGGGTAAATTGCAAAAAAGGTGTACGTGACACAGAGGAAGAATCACAAAATGTTACACAAAAACGAAGAAAGTTACACAAAAAAAAAACTTGGGGGCATTTTCATGTAAGTAAAAAAATAAACGTTTGTTTCGAAGATAAAAAAGATCCGATTTATTTAAAAATCAAGGCGTCACGAGAATGTATATATTGGTTTGACACTAACCTTCAGTTTCGTCACGGCCCTTAACTGTTCAAAACGTGTACACTTTTTTTGATAATAACGCTCTTTTACTTGGTTACCCATTGTCTATCTTATTTAGATACCGACCCATCTCAGCTTTCGGCGGCGCGTATTATACGGAAAGTTGTAGCAAACGGTACAGTCGGACCCGGAGCCTGTTTGCTGTCACTCGTGACGTGTTGACTCAAAGGGCTCGGGCAATAACAGAGAGACTGGCGTCAAAGTTCTGGCGTTAACTTAGGCAAAGATTATACCTACAAGTTGCCGTGACGTAGATATACGAAGTTGTGGTCCTAAACTATTTAATTTTTGAGTGTTTCTTTCTCAGAATTTTTTGTTCTATCGAAAATGATACACGGAAAATTGTGACCCTAAATTTCCATTCCAGATAGTCACGTTTTTGTTTAATTTTTTTTTATTTCTATGGGCGTAACGCACAGGACACATTTTTTCATACAAAGATTTGGGCGTGGGCCGTGGGCTTTGTTTGTCTTCGGTGTCTTATTTTATCTCATCTTCTTAGGATAGGAGTCACTAAAAGTGTCCTTAAGTGATATTTCGATAAGTAATTTATCAGTAAGTTCCCGGTTGCGTTAAGTTTGCACCTGGTTTCATTGATGTCACTTATGATGGCTTTTTTTTATTCCTGATTTAAGTAGTTTCTTCACAATTAGCAGTTTTAGATCGAAAGGCTGGTTTTTAAAAAAATAAGTTTAAACTCAAATAACTTGATAACCATTGAGTTTTGACCCCCAGTTGATTGGACTTAAATCATTGCAAATAAGCTCTAGAATAACCCCTTTCAAGGAATAGGTCGAATTACCAATCACCCTGTATGTATATAGAGGTAAGATACATTTATACTTAATTTTACAATAAAAAAGAAAATACATTTATTTATGACAGCACAAAAAGATAGAAAGTTAGTAAAAAAGAAAACACAAAGAAATCTCGCTACCACAAAAAGGTCCTCAGCAAAATGCCAACTCTAGAGCCCGCGCTGGTCTTCCGGTGGAACCAGACTGGGGCCACGTCACGACGAGTTATTCGCTCGATCGTCCCAGAATGTGAGATATTAGATATACCGGTTTGATCGGCTCGTCCCACTTATAGCCTGTACCTACTTTTAGGTACGTATTTAAAAAAGGTAAACAAAAAACCACGTGACTCGGGTCGTTCAGCCAATGGTATTGTGCCACAGATACAAAACCTTGATTGGCTGAACGACCCGAGTCACGTGGTTTTCTTGTTTACCTTTTTTAAAGACCTAAAAGTACAAAGTATAAAGTGAACGCGTTTGTTATGAGACAGACACCGAAATGACCGACTTCAAGCAAACCTACGTGACAACAAAGGCTCGGATTACTATAAAAAACGCCCTAATCGCTGTATATTCGAAGAGTTCTCTCGAGTTCTTCAAGATCCGTCATCAGATCCTGAGCGCTTTGGGACTAAGAAGAAGGTATATTTTTGTAACAGAAAAACAATTTTCCAAATCGGTTTAGCCATCTTCGAGTAATCGCGTTATTAATAACAAAAAAACATGCAGACGGATTGAGAACCGTCCTTCTTTTAGGAGTCGGTAAAATAAAGATCTCGTATAATTTTTTAGTCCGCATATCTATTTTTAAGATGTACAGTCAGCCCTAAAAGCAGCTAAACATATTTGAATCATGGCGTTGTTTAAAGTAGCCAGTTATTTTTGAGGTGATTCAGTGTATAAATACGAGTGCAAACAAATACTCAAAAATATTTATTTATTTATTTATTTTATTTATTTAATTGAGTAACCATGACATTACAGACGATCCAATGGGTCATGATACTTATAACTAGCAAATAACAATACTTAAATATTACAATGGCACAGTTGATTCCTTGGCATCCATCGCCTCACTGAATCTCAGACATAAAGTCAGAAATATGTCCCAATATACCTTCTGCAGTGGTAACAACAACTTCGTACTATATTTAGGCAACGAATTTTTCGATATACGTGTATTTGCACTAGACTGTACGCATACAATAATAAAAGGTGATGACGGACACAGATCAGTGGTTCAAGTTTGTTATTATTAGTACAAAATAAACTAGAAAGAGTAGATTGTTAAATATGAGTATGTGGAAACTGATGATCGTGACGTACGATAACGTGTAAAATAACACGTTCGCCAGCCGTACCCAAATTATGGAATGTACTAGAATTACAGTAAATTTTCGCCATACAATACAGACATTATATTATAGGCAGTCGCTTCACATTTTACGTTGATACCCCTTACCGCCGGCAAACGTGATAATATTATACTACAGTTCATAGTTCCATAGTTTACCGCAAAACTTATTGTTATCATCATAATACTTCCCCAAAACGTTTCATCCGTTAACGCCCAAGGGAACAGTAGCGAACCCTCGTCCCGGCCAAGTTATATTCGAATAGTCGTAAGGCCCGTAGTTTTATCAATATCATACGTAGTTTTTTGTCGTATAAATGAATCATTGTAGCGGGTCTGGAAAAGTTGCGAAGTGTGTCGACGCGTACAGTGGGCATATAACAATCAGCACATCCGGCACAAGATCAAAGTATAGGCAGGAGTGACACTCCGCGATTTCGCCGCGTCGCCGAGACCACCAGTTATGCGATGGAGAGAGACGGACGGATGCGGTGGGTTCCGCCTAGGGAATGTAACCCGGGTACCTGAAAACCCAGGTTACCGACTTTATTTAGAGTCGGGTAAAACTGGGTATTTTCACTCAGAACTCTGGTTAAAAAACGTAGTAATTTATAAAAATTATGCATGTATCGTTTTATTGTGCTATTAATGTCAAGTGTGGATATAATTAAAGATATACCTTAAAAAGAAATATTACCTTAAACTTTATTAATTATAATTAAACTAAAACGACAATGCATTATGCACAATACGAATAGGTACTAAGTTTTTATTTATTCTAAATTTTCTTTTTAATGTAAATAAGAACTATAAGTTTTTTCTATTATTTAAAATTTCCAACGCATTTCTTCTTGAGTTTAATATCCACTTATCAGTGGCGCTGCCAATGCAGATTTGGTGTACATTTTCCTTAAGAGCTGTAGAATAAGGTGCTGAAATGCTTGATATTAGGCAAGCCGGTAGGAATCGAGTTCTTTGGACGCCACGCTACTGACACTTATAGATAGAAAAATAGTACATTACACAACTAGGGTGGTAATACAAAGAAAGGCCGAGATCGCAGAAGTTTGCGGCCCGAGCTGCAAGCGAGGGACGTAAATATGCGATCGAGGGCTTTCTTTATTACCTCCCGTGTTGTGTGCATCATTTTATGTCTACACTAGGCCAGGGAGCGGCTTTAACCGTACGCGCAGCGTGCAAAAATCTTTCTACATCCACTGAAGTGAGTTTAGTTAAATTGTACAAAATACTGCCCACATCTATTAGATTTATTTGCGAGAGATTCTGGACAATCTGATAGTCGGTGTCAAATAATTAATTTTACTACCGGGAACTACATTATTACTTTGTAACAATATCTCTGCATTGCAATGCTGTGCAGATTAAGTTTAATGATACAATTGAACCCCTTCACAGTGTCTGCCGAGTTCGCAATGGGAGATACGTTTCTCAGAACGTATTTATGTAAGTCTCTAAATCGGCTTAGGAACTTGCAGTTTATACAGGCTAATGGCCGTCGAGATGAGTAGGCTAATGAGGGCTACGCTACGTTACCGTTTTTGTGTTCACCAGTCATTTTGTTATTACGGGTGTGAAAAAAATATTACATTTCAATCGTATTTAATGCCTTAAACCCGTACCGTAAAAGTTCCGCAGTATTGCGTTTAGCTCGGAAAAAATGAGGTCGTAAGTTTCCGAATTATAAAACTATTTCAAAGCACTGACATTCGTTGACCCGTAACTCAAATTTGCCATAAATAATCTCAGATATTGCAAAATATTGATAATATTATTGCAATAATCAAATAAACCAGTGTAGCACTCCACAAACAGTGACATTTGACATTTTGGAGACCACACGGTGCACTAGCGTGTCTAGCGGCGAAATTCATTCGCGGTATTCGCTAGGTGCAAAGTACTAGGTGGGGGGTAACATAATCTATCGCAGCGCTCATAGTGGCTTTCAGTAGAAATAATGTAGGCTCTGTCACCTGTCATATCTGTCAATATCAAAGCAATCTGTTTAGACTTAACTATCTAATTTCAGTAAATTATTTATTTATTTATTTAAACTTTATTGCACAAAAGAAAACTTATCGTACAAAAGACGAACTTAATGCCATAAGGCATTCCCTAACAGTTAACCTTAGGGCAAAGCAGATAACTTCAGTAATCGCATTATTCCGCCAACAAAAATGGGTCACAGCAATTGTTGTGTTGTTGTAACTGCAACTGGCAGAAATAGTGAATGCAAGTTTTACCGATTCCCAAAAGCTCCTTAGAAACTGGAACAATGCAAGAAATGGATAGCTGCCTTTCGACACGGTTTGTGGCTGAAATTTTATATGAGTAACACTCACAAATCCGGTCTTCAGAATGATACTTATTTAGATCCGAAAACGATATTTAATTTATTACTAGCGATACAAGGATAATTCTATATGTTTACTATTATTTAAGGAAACCGTTAAAGTAGCTTTATCTTCTTGTTTTACAGTAAAAGTACAACTAAACATGAAGTAAACAAACTCTGATACAACCAAAATAAAACGCACTTTTGGAATAAAATTTACTTACCTCATTTAATTTCAATGACAAAAAATGATTTCTCAACGTTTTGTTCACCCAAAACACGCAGGAATTTTGAATATAAAATACTATAGTTTTTATTAATTTTCGTTACAATATCGCGATGAAATTTCAAAACGTTAGAGCCTCAGAGCCAATAAGGTTGCGGACGCTAGGCGGTGCCGAAATCGTGCACGGAGCCAATAGGTAGTTTCACGAGAGTTGAGGCCACGCACACAGCAGCGAGGTTTTGAAATTACTGTTCTTTTTTCGTACCGATAGCAAGTTTAACCGTGAATTGCAAGATAGACCAAAAAGTTTGTTTAAACTAAAGCCTTGTGTTTATTTACTCACTCATTCATTTCGTTCATTCACTTTTTTTGCAATGGGTACATACGTCATGTAGCTGTGTGTAATCATTCACCTCAACTCTCGTGAAACTACCTATAGCCCTCATTCACAAGTTCAACGTCAATCTCGTATAATAAATAAAGACGGATCACTGCCATGGCCGTGTAAGTCAAGGGGGCCATGGCTAGCGAGCCTGCTTGCAGGTTTGCAAGCCCCCACCTGGTCCGATTCCCACCCAAGAGTCAGTAGGACTCGTAGGTCAAGTCAGGTCCAAAAAAAAACCGGATAAGTGCGAGTCGGACTCCGAGCTCCAAGGGTTCCGCACGAATTTGAATGTGCATATATTAAAGTACTCTTAAATTTTGATTCCCTTAGTGAAGACTATATTTTTTATGATTTAATTGCAAATGTATAGTTTTCAGATTTTTCCCTATACTTGGACATTTCTCCAGAAATATGTCTGCGGTCACCTCATTCATCTGGCCCTTTTTCATACTAAATGTATGTGCAAGCAAGTGTTTCCATTGGTTACCACAAACACATCCCTGTGTTTGTGGTAACCCAATGGAAACAGTTCATTTAGCTATCCTCGCTCCGCTGAGCTGTTTCCATTGGATACCACAAACACATCTCTCGCTACGCATCCCTGGTGGAAACGCAGCCTTACCCAGAAGGGGAAAGCAATCTATATTAGATCTTGTCTCCATTTACCATTAGGGATCATCCATACAGTACGTCACACCCATGCGGGGAGGGGAAGGTCTAGCCAAATGTGACAGCTTATTTAAAAGATGAAATACCTATGTTAGGAAAAAGTGTGACATGGGGGAGGGGTGGTCTAAAAGTCTGAAAAATCGTGTGACGTTATTTGTGGATGACCCCTTAAGTGAGATCAAGGTCAAACTTAAACCCCTATAATCATAAAATAACACCTGCTTAGAAAAGAAAAGGGTTACGCAATTTTCCCTCACAAATGAAGTTACGGCAAATTATCTTACAGTAAAATTATTAAAACTGAAGCCTCTTTGTGGAGAAATAAAATTGCTTTGACGAACACCGGGTGCAGATGAAAGGTTTTCTTTCTTTTATTTCATTTGTTCTTTCTGTAGTTTTAATTAAATTAACTTATAATTTTATTGCCGCTCCTAGTTTTATGTTAAGTCAAAAAGGGTTTGAGTTAATAGAGGTTTCTAAGTCTTCTCTATATTTTTAAATCTAACATCTAAAACACGTAGTAATTTATCTAATAAGTGAGTAAGGACCTTAATGTAAATAGCCTAACGTAGCCTCGCTAGCACATAAGAACGTAGTTATGCAATAACGTTCCATTCCACATGTAAAAATTTATTGGATTATGGACTTTGTTTTTAAAGACAGAAGGTTGATACTTTGTTTTGTGGATTGGAACGTTATTGCATAACTACGATCTTGAGGCACCTCTAGTGGGCCGGGTCTTAACGCTGGTTGGTCAGGTCAATGTGTGCGAGCTGCTCGTACTCGTAGTAGGAAAAACCTTGTCGATGTGTGCGGCTCGTCAAAATTCCTTAGTTTTGTCACTGACTCACTCACTCACTATCTATAATTCTAAGGAACTTCTAGCAGACCCACAAGCTCCAAATTTTAAACATAATTAGTTTTTATCAAGTCATGCAAAACCTAAAAATATTGCAATTTCAATACGAACTGCATAAGTTAAAAAAACATGCGATTACAAAGTTACTTTTGTAGTTCAAATTGGAAATAGAATGGATTGGAATGTAATAAATAAAGGAAGACCACTTACAAAAAGAAATGAGATCCCATGAAAAACATTACATGTAAGTAAAAAGATGCAAGTCTCGCAACGCAGTTCTTCTACAACAAAAAAGTTTTGAGATGTAATGTTAAACCAAACCAGTACCGCGGGGAGTGTCCACAGAACTCGATTCCCACCGACTTGCCTATTACTTAACATTTAATACTTCTCAAATAAAGAATCCTCAACATTTTTTTCCCTATTGTGTTACCATTATTTCACACACGTTGTATCTATAACGGTAACACAAAAGAAAGTTCCATTAAATATGGAGATTTCGGGACACTTTTATTGGGATGGAAAGGGCTCGTAATTCTAAATAGAAATAACATAAAATGGACAGAATATTGCACAATAAAAGAAAGTGTAAACTTTTTGAGAAATGCTCAAGTTTGTGCACGCATCACGCAAAAACTAGCTGACCGATTTTCATAAAATTTGGTATGCAAGTAGATTATGATCCCGGGTAATATATAGCAAACTTTTTTAAGGTTCCGAACCCAAAGGGGAAAGTATAAAGACGAACAAGTTGTCCAACTTCGGCCGTTCAGTAGCGCGCGACACGTATTCACACAGACGCGCGATAGCACATCTTAAGGCGAGGTGAGACCAGAATCGGGCACGGAAGCCTAGTTTCCAAATCATTTTTAGAGCACTTATTTGACTCTTAGGTCACTGTAAAACATATATAATCATATTCAGAACTGTATCTAGGGCTTCCTCTCACTTAGAACACGATAGCGAACACTTCGCTCGATAGAAAAGTAGCGCGAAAACACTATAAAATAAAGTATTTTTTTCATTTTTTTTCATTTTGTTCATCACCAGTTACCTTTTCTGACAAAATTAATACCTGACAATCATGATTTCACAGTCATGCAGGGCATCCTCTCATGTTTGGGTTGATAACGTATACTTTTATGTTAGAAATCGAAGATAATCTGCAATAATCTGCATTCCGCCCGACCCTAGTTTGTATGTGAAATGCGAGCCAGGTCCTACCGCGCCTTAAAACTTTCCTTGCCCCGCTCTCGCGTCCACTCAGGCCATACACTAATGTTTCCTCTGTCCTCAGGAGCGTCTCCTGCTGTCGGTGCTGCCGCGCCACGTGGCCATGGAGATGAAAGCCGACATCGCCAGCCAGCCGCGCCAGGAGCAGTTCCACAAGATCTACATCCAGCGCTACGAGAACGTCAGGTAAGCTGCTCTGGTAGCCACAAGCTGCGGGCGAATTTTTTCATAATTTTTTCTACTCGTCGACTTTAATCTTTCCATTAGGATCCCATAGACTAAACTATAAATGCTAACTTTTCAATGTTATTTAGTCTATGACACTCTCTACTCAACTATATATATTATTATAATATGCTTACTATACTAATTATTATAATATGCTTTAGACAACTATAATAATTTTGAAAATAGAACTTTCAAATTTAAAAAAGTGTATCCTTGTGTAAAAACCTCCTTTTAATGCAAATTCGATGATTAAATGCGTTTCAGAACGTACCTAACACCTGTCAAATTTGCCTCTACTTAAACACGCTCCTGCCACGCGATTGGTGCAATTAGTCCTGTAATGAGCCAATCACAAACCGCTTTACAACCAATGCTGCCGCTCAATTGTTTTCGGCCTTTAAATAAAACTTTGAATGAATAGTTTTAGTGGAAGTACGGTGATTGTGATAGTTTATTTGTTTGCTTGATGTTGTTTTAGTTGACTCATAGAAAAAGTATTGTATACAATAGTTACATAATTAGCTCTTAAAGTTCTCGTACCTTATATAGGCCACTCGGCAAGCCTCGTGGCCTAAACACGGTACTCGACTTTAAGAGCCTTCATTATGTTACGATTGTATAAAATACTATTGTATGACACCGGTGCACACCGGGCGTTCGAGTGGCACTTGCTACTCGTGGCCATGTTTAATGGTATGTGCGGCCGCTCTGAGCCATTTGTGGTCGCGTTTAGTAGCCCAATGCCACACATTCGTGTGGCCCAATCGTTCGCCTACAGGTAAGGATTATTAGTAGATATGGATTATTCTATTTATTTTCAAGGGATAACACCATTTTTTACAATTTACATTACACCAAGAAAGTATCTTAGGTTCATGTACGTATAGTTAACAGAAATATCCACGAATAACTTATTAGTATTAGGTTGTTGTTGATAAAACATGAGCGTACAGTCGAGTTCATTTACATCTACACACTTACGGGAACAAAAATATGTAAAACTATATCTTATTTTACTTAATGGTTTCTAATAGGGTTTTTTCTATATTTAGCGACGTGCCCGTATTACGACTCTATAGGTTAATAGAGCCCCCCCCCCCCCCCCTTTTCCATACAAACGTAGTCCCCTGTTTCCTCCCTGTTTAATGCCAGTAGAGCAATAATTTGTTGTCCAAAAATCTATGGCTACTATTGATATGTTCCTATGTTTTCCTTTTTACGATAAATTGATTCTCAAAAGAGATATTAACCTTCAAAAACCTATAAAAAATGCCTGATTTTCCGCTGTATTCACACATCCAGAAAACAAATTTGACTAGATTATTAAAAAAAAGGAAAACATAGGAACACGGCCAAAGCCTTTCTTTAATGTTTAATGAAAAAATTAGTTAAATAGGTTAAGTGCTGGGGAAGAAATCAGGGGACTACGAAACGTTGTTTTCATGAAATTTTAAAAGGTATTGGGTCCAAGCTGCAGTTGTCTCTATCGCGCTCTGCGTGGGAGAGGCGGGCAGTGCGGGACAGCGACACATTTTACAAATACCTAATTTTCAATTCTCTCGGCCTTACTGTTTCCTCATAAGAACTATAGGCAATCTGTGGCGTGACTGAGGCGTGGGTTGCCCTGCTACGATTCTCCTTTGTTTCTTACTCGCCTCGTCGGAGCGCGACCAATCTCCCGACTCAACCGCGCGATCACCGATCGAGAACTAGCACTACAGAAATATATTATCGAGATAGAAGGAAACAGCTCGTCGATTTGTATGGAAATTAAGCGTGTAACGTTTTTAGCTAGGCGTCTGAAGCCAAAAGTGTAATTTAGTCGTGGTAAACATAATTTTTCATTTCATTTGGTAGTATTTGAAGAAATAATACCATTATTTTAATAATATTGACGTAAACTGAAGTTGACGGCGTGCAAAGTAGGCCGTTGCCACTACTTTTTAGCACGCGAGGTACAGTCGAGTTCTTCATTATCTGAGCAAAGATTGGACCAAAAACATCTAAACAAGATCCTATTGTCAGAAGCATAAGAACTAGATCACATATTTTTGATGCGTTCTTTGCTCAGATAATGATGAACTCGACTGTAACATACACTTTAGCCTTCTATACCTCGATATATATCTGTGACTAGCACGAAAAGAAAGCCGCTGATATCTACACACGTATTGCACTGTACGGTACTGGTTTTTAAATGTCTTCACAAAAAGGAGGTTCTCTAGTCGGTACTTTTTTTATACTTCGCCGTTAATAATTTAACCTTTCTCCATACAAAACTATCGGTCAATGTCAAGTCCCAACTGTACAAACAGTATGGGGAAGTAACCCCATAGTGGAAGCACGGACTCCTAAAAAAAACCTTCATGACCCCACATTGGGAGGCCGGGACAGGGAACGTGTTAACCGATAATAACCGCTTTGGAAAAATATTTTTTTAATTGAAAGGAATACTTTCATATTGATACAGTTTTTGTTTTTTAAAACAGTGTTATTTATATCATGAAGGAAACATTTTTGTCTCAGTGTTATTTTTTACAAATCTCTTATAAAAAGATTGATGGTTTGATGCTCTGACTCTCCGACTATAATAAATAAACAGTTATGACAAAAAGTCGTTTAATAATATGCTCAATACATTAGATACCATAGCTACGAACAAAAGTGACCTAATCCCTTTTAGAGGTGCCTTCCATCTAAGCTTTCGCGTAAATGAACTAAAAAAGTCTTGTCTCGAAGCCACCATAGACCTCGCTTCGCTCGGGCAACTTAAAGCCCGTCTAACTTATGTCTCATAGACTATGTTTCAGTATCGAGTCCATTGTATTGCGGAACAAGAGCCCACGGGGACGCGGCAAAACTCAATCTAACTTGCTATAATTATGTTCTTCCCCTTTGGGAGCGTCCACTAAATACGTGAGGACTTTTGACCCCTTTTTTACCCCCAACTCGGTGATCTTTGAAAAGGTTGTAACTATCTTCTTCCATCCAACATTACTGGTATTTAGCAAAATACAAATAGCTCAAGAGCTATAAGACTCTCTAAAAAATGAGTAAAGTTTGTAAACAATAAGCAATTCCGCAAAGCTATACCTCACCTGATGTCGTATTCTGGCATAATAAAGCAATTCACATAAAAAGGTTGGAAAAATATTTAACCGATAGCGGGTATTTACGAGTATATGATTGCTTGTTACTCGGGGTCAAAAAAATATAATTGATAAACAACGTGATCATGTGTGATGTTTTTCGAAGTGCCGCAAAACCGCCATTCGTGCCTCGCGTGATTAATGGACGCGCCTTTCCATACCAGTCAACGGCGACAAGGAGGGCAAGCTTACAACACAGTTATCACCACACAATATATCAACTGATGGAATCTAAATCTACTGGATTATGGTGATGGAGATACGGACAGAAAACTGGGCTATTGATTGAGACATGACGGCGTCTGTCGAGAAAAAATGTCTCATGGCTACGACAGCACTGACAGATGGTGACTTGCCCACCGCTAGATGGGCCCCTGTTAAATAGCGACATTATAAAATGGCCTAGGGGCAACACCAGAGCGGAAGACTGCAGGGTGTCGAGAGATGTGCTGCGCTTTCTCTGAGGGTACTCGCGGCGTTATGCCCTTTAACACTTCCACGCATATAGCTCTAACGCTCCTCTCTAGACGGCCAATGTAGGCAAGCCAGAGCTGAGAGTCCTACGGGTCCCCTTGGGGTTCCACTCCGGCACGCAAGCACACCGGCGGCGGGGCCCTGACCGACTCTCTGGAGGTCTCGGGTACGTGGGGACGTCACTCCCCAACAGCTCGCCACAAACTGCCCTGCATTAAAAGTACTATTCTCCGTATATCTTAATTTTTTTAAGTCAGGTTTTTTACATCATACCTATATGTATATTTATATAGTTATAACGAGCGCCCACTAGGCGGGTTGTTGGTCGTGAAAGTCGCCGCACCATATGCGCGTGTTCTAATGCGCATCTGACTCGCGTTCACATTGCCTGTTATGGAAGTATATGTGATAGGCTAGACTAGTTGGTATTTAACTATTACCGAGGACCGTTAAAACAAGAGGACTGTCATTCTCCATACAAAAAGCTGTTCCCCGATATTTACAACGCCATCTATATATAAGGTTGGTATAAGAATTATATTATTTACAATTATTCAACTTTGCAAGCGTGATACAGTATTTAAATGTTAGAATTTATTTATTATTAGCTGTTTACGAACTAATTGTTACTGTACTATGTTTCTTTGTTCAATTATAACATCGTTAAATGTTTAGTTTTTTCGTGTCATCTAGTTTTTGCCTGGATATCTTCTTGCGGTCGGGGTACGATCCAAAGTATGGAGAATGACAGTCCTCTTGTTTTAATGGTCCCTGCTATTACTTAAGTTCGGCTTAACCGTACATATTTAAATAAAAATGCCCTGCTAGATCAGCTTAAGGAAAAATTCCATAAGAATCGGCCTATTCAAAATTGTCGCACGGCAGAGACTGGGCGATTACGCGACGTGCGGCATAATAGCCCCCTTTGTGGACGGCTCCACAAAGGTATCATTACCGAGCAATTTGCTATCTGTTTAGGGATAAGCGCAGTTTTTCAGGGGTCCGCGCTGGGGGCTCGTGATGAAACGTTCGCTTTGATTGGCCGGTCAGCATTGACGTATACAACGGCCATTCTCACGAAGTATGTCTGCGGTCACCTAATTACCGCGACGCTGTTTTCATACTAAATGTATGGACACGCGGTAATTAGACGCAGTCATACTTCTTGAGAATGGCCGACAAAGGACAGGGCTAAGCGAGTGCGCAGACGGGTCCAACGCTTTGGCGGTAAAAATACCGCCAAATCAGTGCCAGTCGGCAGTGTGACACGCGGCGCGTGCACTGCGCAGCTGGTCATTATAGCTGCATTTTTTGTTACGGGGAAAATAGTTCCGAACTGTTCGGATGGGACCCTTACTTTTGAAATCATACCTGGTCAGACTTTTACAATATTTTTCTTAATCATGCAATGTAGAGGACTCTGAGCAAGTCGACGAAGGTCTGTGGGACGCAAGCTGACAAACTAACCTACGTGACGATTATTATGGCCCGAGAGTGTTATGGCAAATTAAATTAGTTTTTATGAAATTATGGCAAACGAAGGTATACCCACGTTGCTTGGTTGATATTTTCCTCGCACACCGCTTCGCTGCCCCTTACAGCTCTAGTGGAAGCGCAGCCTTAATGCGATTAACGAGTCTTCAAGAGCGAAGTCGCGGGCGAACGCTAGTACATACATACATAGAATATTTCCGTGTTCCTATAATATCTATAACCTATATTAATAGAAGAGAAGGGTCGCGTATTACCATATTCAAGGCGGGTCATTTAAATATCTATTGCGGGTTAAACTGACCATCTGCGCTCAATATGACGAAATAATCTCGAGAGTTTTTATTAAGTTTTCTTTTTATCGGCTAAGCCGTCCTTTAAGCCTGCTTCAAAAAAGGACGAGATTCTCAATTCGTGATTCTTTAAAAGTATATTAGATTAGAGTGATTCTTTAGATTTATTAATTGCATAATATAAAGATACAGCATAAATTGCGCAATGTCAATTTACATGAATTTTATTGAATGGAATAGAAAACATTTATTTCAGGTCCATTATACCCATATAAATGGAGTCAGACCATCTTGCTGGTGCTCTTCCTTGAGCACGCCTGCCATTTATTTGGCCTAGAATTATTTGTTTCTCCAGATCATGCATTGGGGACCGCATTATGTGTCCGAAGAAACTAAGGGCTCTATTATGGCATGTTGTGGACTGTGTGACTCCATTAAGAAGTTGGCTGGCGGCAGCATGCAGAACGCGGTCCATACGGCCTATGACCGCTCTCTTTGGAGATCAGCAATGTGTGGTCGCGATCCTCAGCAATGAGGGAACGATGAAGAAGAGATACCCATATAAGATTTGGTTAGTTACAATTGACTTAGAGCTATGTTAGTAACAAGAGTATCTCAAAAATTAATAAAAAATAATAATTAAAACACAATAAAATCATTATAAAACAATGCACATTCAAAACAGAAAAATAATGTCATATAAATAAATAAATTAACAATAATCATTCAAATTCATATAATCTCACACAAGCACACACATTTATACTATGATCGCCTGAAACAATCCTGAATTTATATCAAGACCATCATAAAGATAATAACCAAAGTCACAGTATAATACGGCCATTCTCACGAAGTATGTCTGCGGTCACCTAATTACCGCGACGCTGTTTTCATACTATAAATAAAATAAATAAAAAATAAATATTAGGGGACAATCTTACACAAATCGAACTAGCCCCATAGTAAACTCAATTAGGCTTGTGTTATGGATACTAGACGACGATATATTTAATAGATACAAATACTTAAATACATAGAAAACATCCATGACTCAGAAACAAATATTCTTTCTCATCACACAAATAAATGCCCTTACCGGGATTCGAACCCAGGACCTCCTGCTTCGTAGGCAGGGTCACTACCAACTAAGCTAAAGCGGTCGTACTGAATGTATGGAGACGCGGTAATTAGACGCAGTCGTACTTCGTGAGAATGGTCGAATAGCAGTAATTTTTCTTCTTACAATAGATACATTGTGCGCTTGTATGTGTGCGCGCCGTGAACGAACGCGCTACAAGCAAAGTTTTACGAATGCGAAAGAATGCGTACGGATCGCACTGTCTGCGCCTCGACTTTGAATACGTATCGCGCGCTCGCAAACGGCCGAAATATGACCTCTTGTCTGTCTTTATACTTTGCCTAAAGGTGGTTTTCCACCAGCAGGGCGAGACGAGACGCGACGCGGATTGAATTGAAATTTGTATGAAATTTTCAATCCAATCCAATCCAATCGCTAAGAGAGTCGCAATCGCAATCCGCGTCTCGTCTCGTCTCGCCCTGCCGGTGGAAAACCACCTTAAGACCTCATTTTGGCGGGGCGAGAACTCGTATATGGGTGACGTAACTTTTCTTTGCTTTATGCAAAGATTGCTCTTTCTCCTTATTTGTTCACCTTTTGCATGTTTTAACATGATTTAAATCTAGAGATAATTAGGTAAAAATAAAAATAAAACTCGGTTTTAACAAATAAATAGGGTGACCCAGCGGACAACCCCTTATTTTCATACAAAAGTGGGGGTCAGCTATGTCCGCTGGGTCACTGCTTATAAACAAGTTATAAAAAAAAATATTTGCATTACGTAGCTTTATTATCTGTCTTTTAAATGAGCATACGCTTTATTCAAAAAATATCCCAATAAAGATTTCCTTTAAATTTTAGTCGGAGAAGGTGAAATTTTGTTGACAAAGAAAAGTTGATTCACCCATATGCGATTTTCATTTAATTGCGGCGATTAATCGATCAACTGTGCTCATCGTACCTAGGTAGCCCGCAATGTAATCAAACTCGCATACGAGTTCTCGTCCCGTCTAAATGGGGTCTAAGTCTAAGGTCTCTTTTACTTGCTGTTCCACTTTTCGTGCGTCACTTCGGTCCTATATTTTATTCTTCACCCTTAGGCATCCCAACAACTCGAGTTTCTTAATAAAATATCCGTGTTCAATTAATTCGCAATCGGTTCAACAAACGACGGAACAATAAGAACATGCCCTATAGAAGTTCCTTTTGTACTTTGTCGTTCTAAATTGCGATCGTTGTCTACTTGATGTAATAATAGATAAAGCTGAGACGCTCAAGTGGCATCCGGAGATGATTTCCATATTTCTGTTCCGTACTAGAACCACAATAATAGCAGTATTTGTGACGTTCCGCAGGAAAAGGTACCTTATGGAGGGTAGACACTTACGTCGTGTAGCATCAAATTAATATAGGAGTGCCGTTAATAACAGCGTAAGCGCCTACCCGCCATAAGGTACCTTTACCTGCGGAACGTCACATTTTTTCTTCCTACACAAGTTACATCGCGCGCTTGAATGTGTGCGCGCCGTGTACGAACGCACTACAAGCAAAGATTTCAGAATGAGTCAGAATGCTCCAGTACGGATCGCACTCACACATACCAGCTATCGCGCGTCTGTGTGAATACGTGTCGCGTGCTCCTAAACGGCCGAAGTTGGAGTACTTGGGCCATTTTTTTTAAAGTTGTGCACTTAATTTTTTTTTTAGATCTGAGAAATTTTGCATCATTTCTACTCAAAATCACGCGTACTATCGTCTCTGAAGGGAGAAAAAAAGTGTCCCAAAAATTTTCCGTTACTTTTCCATACACACTTGTATGGGGCGGAAGAGCGATATTTGTATGAAAAATTTGGGACACTTCTTTTCTTCTATCAGAGACGATAGTACGCGTGATTCTGAGTAGAAATGATGTAAAATTTTTCAGATCTAAAAAAAAAAGTTAAGTGTACAAATTAAAAAAAATGGCCGACTTATCCTTGTTCTTTGCTAGAAGCTCTTGTTTGATTTTTTGGAGTGTTTTTAATTTATTTCATTGCATATTTGAGAAAGGCACTATACATACCTCTGCGTGAAAAGGGGTTGCCAGCTTCGTATCTATCTGATCTATATGGACTCGGCTGGCAACGCCTTATTTCCCGGCCACTGCCAGTAAGGTACTATTCCGTCAATAAATCCTACGCATCTATTCCAACGCCGATGTAAATTCATATTCTAAACTCTATTTAAGTTTATTGGAAATTTCCTGCAATATTTTTATCATGGGAAAGGAGATATTTTTCTAGTAGAGGGAAACATAATTTGCAGTTTACAGGCTTTCTATAAAACAATATGCTTTTGTTATACCTTGAGGGGCTAGTAAATAGAGCATTCGAAGGCTTATTGCTGCTTTGCGGTTTTTTAACCGTCTTCAAACAATGTGTGTGTGTACTAAAACGTGAACGCTTAAACTGTAACGTGACATCACGGTACATACTTTGTTTCGCCAAATCAAGAACTTTATTCTGCAACTATGTTAAAACTTGCTTTTGTCTTAACGGCTTCATAACAAAAGCTACCATAAAATGTATGGGTTATTTAATGGTATTAATAATTTTTAATGTTGTCATACTTCTAAAATGGACTTGTTCAACCAACTTTGTAGACTTATAAAAAAAGTTACTCGTTAGGCATCAAGCTCAAAACCTTAACATATTTCCTTATTTTAACAGGATCTTATATTTTTTACAAATTTCGGTTACAGTCAGGTAAATTACAGTTCAACAGAGTACGGTGAAAATGACTATCTCAACTCCACTGAAAAGTCAGAAATCAGTATAAAAGCAAGTTTAACCAATGAACCCTCTAATTTATCCAGCTCGTTATTAAGTGTTTAACAACCAAGTAACCGACGGGGCCGCGTGTTTGAACCACGATTTAATGAGCCGGTCGGCTATAAAGATAAATACTGAAAGTTTGGAAAACTTTAAATGGTGAAAAGATCGAGGGATTTTCATTCATAATTTCAATTTGAGAATACTTTCGTCGGATCTGTACGTATTTAAAAGGCTAGTTTCCTAACAGATAAAAACAGCATATTTTTATGAAGCCCGTTAGTACATTAATAATGTAGATCATAGGTTCCCAAACTTGTCCGTACGGCCCCCCAGTGGGCGCTGAGGATTCCGAGGGGAGCGGTAGGGCCCTTCGAAGAAATTGGGGGGCGCTATCGCTTTTGAAAATAAAAACTTAAATCACAATACCTATCAATAGGGAATAGGGATGACGACTGGGTTAAAACTATATAATTCTATTCGGTCCGTCAGTTACATTATGGAAAAATATGGGACACCTATTTTTTGGTTTATCAAAATATTAAAAATCGACAAAGTTATACAGAGTGACTTCGAATTGGTAATGCAAAATGAATGTTTTACATACATATTCCCTAAAGTTAGCCCCTCAAGTAAATCTCATATTTTTAAAATAATCAGAAGTATGTTTTTTTTTAAATATTAATGTATCCCATTTTTGTTGGCTTAACATTGTTATCCTACCATAATAATAAACAAAGAGGTTTAAAGATTTTCAAATGAACACTTTCCTCTTTGGTTATCCGTCACATGCCGCAATATTTATGAAGAAAACGTGTTTTAATTAGCAATAATTAAATACAGCAAATTTTAACATAGGGGTTAATGTGTTACACTACATGGCATTAAGGCGCGGTAGGACCTGGCTCGCATTTCACATACAAACTAGGGTCGGGCGGAATGCAGATTATCTTCGATTTCTAACATAAAAGTATACGTTATCAACCCAAACATGAGAGGATGCCCTGCATGACTGTGAAATCATGATTGTCAGGTATTAATTTTGTCAGAAAAGCTAACTGGTGATGAACAAAATGAAAAAAAATGAAAAAAATACTTTATTTTATAGTGTTTTCGCGCTACTTTTCTATCGAGCGAAGTGTCCGCTATCGTGTTCTAAGTGAGAGGAAGCCCTAGATACAGTTCTGAATATTATTATATATGTTTTACAGTGACCTAAGAGTCAAATAAGTGCTCTAAAAATGATTTGGAAACTAGGCTTCCGTGCCCGATTCTGGTCTCACCTCGCCTTAACTGAGCCATAATCAAGTGTTTTGTATTACCAATTTGAAGTCGCCCTGTAGATCATCAAACTTCTGGAGTGGGCGCTTGTGACGTCACTCCTAGGTGAAAATTGTACCAAGGAGTGACGTCAGTCGAAACTTGTAAGCACTCTATCTTCGTCATTTTTTGTTTGTCAAACAAAAGAAAAAATACTTGTACAATATTTTTCAATAATCTAACTGACGGACTAAACAGTTTTTTTTAGTCGTCTAGCCCATTACAGTATAAATAAATGACTGCATGATTATTTCGATTGTAGCATCATCATCGAAATAGCAATATAATTCAATTACTCTTAACAAGTTAGGAAATGTTTTTCCGATTTGCGCACATGATTTGATTTACGTACCTACTCAAAACAACCACGTATCGACAATTCGACAGGAGCATCGTTACCGATGTAGATAGCTTAACTAGTTTTTGCGTACATTAATTATATACCCTGCCGATCGTACTACTGTACTACTGGACAAACAGCAGTGTAGTTGATTTTTTTGTCGTGGGGGCGCTGAAAGTTTTTACCATGCCTAAGCAAATCAAAAAGTTTGGGAACCTATGATTTAGATGATTCATGTCCATCTTATGGCTCCATCATCAGAGCAGCTTCATGTCATTATAGTAGTACTTTGTCGATTGCAGCTCAGGTACTAGTTTTTTACCCGACTGCGGCGAAGCCCAAAGGAGGGTTATGTGTTTGACCTGTATGTATGTATGTCCGTTCCTGTGTCCGCTCGTAACTACTCAACGGCACATCCGATTTTGATAAATGATACATCATTAGATTCGTCTTGATGGTGCGAGTGTCACTGGGTATGAAGTTTGTTAAAATAAACAAAATGGCGGATTTTATGCAGTTTCAAAGTGCACCGCGGTCGGGTTTTTTTTTAGTAAAAATGTGGTTATTATTTATTCTAAATTTTCTTTGCTATTGTAATAAAGAACTGTAAGTTTTTTTATATTTTCAATTTTCAACTCATTCTATCTTGAGTTTAATATCCACTTATAGATACAAAAAGATCTTTCTACATTCACTGAAGTGAGTGGAGTGAAATTAGACATTAACATACTGTCCACATCGGTTAAGTCATCTGACAAGGTATGTCCATGTTATGCAAACTCTGAAAACAGCTCACCACTACCGAGCTCTGGCTAATTAAGTAGTACTTCCTCTTAGTTGGCACCAAAATTATTGGAACAGTGGTATTTACAGAAAAAACAAGATAATTGTAAGCAAGCTGAATTTGTTTGTAGCGACACAGGACTCAATGGTTCAATTAAATTAAGGCTTTTATGAAAAGGACTAATACCTCTTTGAATTTATTTAGAATCCTTCTTCAATTTTCTTTATATTTATTATATTATGATTAGTTAACTTGAAAAAAGGAGAAAGGTGTTTTAGTTTTTTAGATTATTCTACGGAAACTTCAAAGCTTAAAAACAAGATTCAGGCACAGTACTTATAATAGCAGTAATTTTTCATCCTACATCGAGGTACATCCCGCGCTTGTATGTGTGCGCGCCGTGAACGAACGCACAACAAGCAAAGTTTTAAGAATGAGTAAGAATGCAGAAGTGGGACTTTTTACTTGCCTGTTTTTATACTTTGATTCATCTGGAAATACCCTTTTATGTAGACACTATCGCTGAATATTGCTTGCAAGTGACGCTTGTGTGCAGCGATGTGTCTGCACAAGTAGCACACCTTGACACACGACTCTATGTCGCGCGACAAATGCTACCTATATCTTTTCATTCAATATAGTGTGACAGCGACAGGTGATGCTCTATCGCGCGAGAAATGAAGTCGCGGCCAGTTATGCTAGTAGACTGTCTATATCGCATCTATCTGAAGGCTAATTCACAATTTTGCCGCCAATATCGTCTATCTATACACATAGACCTTTTAGCCGACTAAACCGAAACGAAAATAAGTTTGTGTCAAAAAGTGTATTTTTGAGACAAGCTTTTATTTCCGACTGTACTTTTTTTGTATAATTCGCAAACTGCACGTCAATACTAATGATAATGAAAGTACCCCAAACACGGTGGATTTGTCTTATGATAATTTTGATGATCCTAAGACTACCATCGTGCTCCATCATCACTCATCAGATATTACAAAACCGATTTGAAAATTTCAGCTTAATCGGAAACCGGATAGTGGATCAAATTTGACTTCGGGGCGACAGGTGAAACTAAATAAAAGCTTGTAAAAAAGAAAAAGTCAACTTATTTCACGGGCATTTCTATTTTTCCTTGAACCGAATTAAAACACTGTTAGCGTGGAGTTTTGTCCATTCAGTTGCGCACTTTTCCAATGCTTAAAATTAATAAAAATACGTAACAAACGGTACACATATCTTAACTTTTTTTATTGTTAGACGATTACATACTGTTATGAATAGTTCAGGGGACGAATTATATTAGGGACGAGGTGGACGCCGTAGTTGTGAATAGCCTACTGCAACGGGAGCGTTTCAACGATTGCGTTGGTACGGTCGGCCTCAAAAGTGTCGTTAAGACGATAGTTTCTTACAAATTGTTAATAAATTAGCCCTTATTCAGCCGTATCTTAATACTGCTGTCAAAATCTCTATTGAATGACAAGAGACACTGCTGAGTTTGGCAAAAATCTTTAAATTTAAATAGTGGATGCTGCTTTGGCAGTTCCGTTTTACGCCTGCTTTAATCGTAGTTTAAAAATTATTAAAACAAATCTTTGACATTATATTCGTGGAACGGCAGATATTTACACTGGCCACTTAGCCATCATTTTAGCGTGTCAATGTCATTGTAGCAGCTTATTGGGAAAAAAGTCAAAGTCCAAGTCAAAGTCAAAGTCAAAGTCACAGTCAAAGTCAAAGTCAAAGTCAAAGTCAAAGTCAAAGTCAAAGTCAGTCAAAGTCAAAGTCAGTCAAAGTCAAAGTCAATGTCAATTTCAGTCAAAGTCAAAGTCAGGGTCAACGTTATCACGTTCGACTATCGTCAGTAAACCGACTTTACAGACAACCGATTTTTTTTAATTTTAAAATGGGACGCATGGGAAAAGTTGCTCTAATACCTAAGCATATTAAGTCTTAAATAAATATGAAATTGGATTATTATAAGTACTGCCACGATGGCAAAACTTAATAAAATAACACCTGCACAACTAACACTATGTGGATAATACTCGTATAATATGTACATTTTATATTTTTCTTACTTCATACATGCAATCTAATTGGGTTAGTCTCATCTCGTCTAAAAAAGCAGCTGGTCTAAGCAGTAACTGGTCTAAAAAGCAACTGGTCTAATTAGCAACTCGTCTAAAAAGCAACTGGTCTAAGTAGCAACTTGTCTAAAACGCACCTAGCAGCTGGTCTAAAATGCTTCTCGTCTAAAACGCTACCCGCCAATAATGCAACTGGTCTATAAGGCTCTATGTCTAAATCTCATCCCGTCAAAAATGTATGTCTTCTAAACTCAAATTAGTCAGCACTGATTTGTATCGATCATAATATTTTTATTATTATTTAATTTTTAAATATCTATATGTACAGTCAACTCCTTTACTACAAAGACATGTGTCCACTTTTTCATCTTATTGTTATTGCATTGAGATAAAGTCAAAAGTGGATACTTATTTTCGTAATCTACATAGGTAGGCAGCCTAACTATTTGTGCTTGCATTGAAGTATTTACCCGCAGCCCACTTCTATGTACAGTCAGCAGCGGAAGTAACTATACACACGAAGAGTTCAAAAGGATCTACCTACACTCTTATTCCTTGACAATCCTGGGTTTAACTGCCGATTTTATGAAATTTGGTAAGAAGATAAAAGATAGTAGGTACATAAAAATATTTTTCATATTACATGACATTAATGACTTAAGTACATGACATATGCATTTTCACTAGTAAGTACGAGTAATTGTTCTACTTTATTCTGGTAAGACCTTTAGACCAGTTGCTTTTTAGACAACTTGCTAATTAGACCAGCTAATTTTTAGACCACTAGCTATTTAGACCAGCCGCGTTTTAGACCACTTGCTAATTAGACCATCTGTGCGTTAGACCAGTTGCTTCTTAGACCAGTTGCTTTTTATATTTATTTACACTTGACTGTACTGTTCGTTAAAAAAATGTACTCATACGGTTTCGGCATTGTGAGATAGAGGTCGTGGTGGTGCTACTAGTAGACGCTATCTGGCACGACCACGGTGACATCGAGGTTAGTTTAACGGTCATAATAAATCCACTTGAATTGTACTATTTTGTACCTAGCATAAAATAATTGTACTTCTTCACAGTTACAAATAATTTGTGTTTGCGTTTTTTATTTAACTGCTGTAATTAGTTAACTGCGATGAAGTACATTTATTTTATGATAGGTACAAAATAGTACAATTTGAGTAATCTGTGGTCGTGTTGTACACGCATTAGGGCCGAATGAAAAACTTACCAGACTTTGCGTGCAAAGTTATTTTTCATAGAGTCCTAACAAGCTTAACTTGATCGGCTACATACCAACAGCTCGTTAAGTGTTTGGCTCTGGAGAACAGCGTTATAAAAAGAAAATCAGTATACCTACGAGTATTTACTACATTTTATTTCGATTTCGAAAGATACTTATTTTTATTAGAAACTAGCATTTTCCCGCGGCTTCGCTCGCGTTGTTCCCGTTATTGTCCCAAAGGAACTCTTTACCGGGATATAAAGTATCCTATGTTTCAATCCAGGACTTGGTCTACTTGCCTGCCAAATTTCAGCTTGATCCATCCAGTTGTTACCCCGATATTAGGTAACAAACATCCAAACATCTTCACAAACTTTCACATGTATAATATTAGTGGGATTCACATATGAAGGGTACACGGAAAGAACATGTCTAGCCACCTAAGTAACTTTTTGGTTTATAGCGGCTTGAAAGTTAGTCATCGTGAGTGAACAATTGCTATGGTAATAAAATAACCATTTCTCTAAAAGTGAAAAAAATCTATACTTGTTATTTTAAGATATCCACCTGAAATCAAGTGGTAAGTTATAGATCATTGCAATCTTTATTACATTTTGAGATTAAAATCTCATTTTCAAAAAAAGGTGACCAGACATGTTCTTTCCACGAACGGTACACCCTTCATATTACTTCCGTTGTAATATGTGTAAGATTCAGCGATATACAGTATCTCGAGTAGTTTCTGAATAAAATGACTCACCGACGGACTACCTAATACTATAACTAGATTGACTACGAAATTCAAATAATTACTATACACTGCTAAGTAATTTTCAATTGAACAGATTAACCACCATTAAACATTACTTTTATACATAGCAAATACTACATCATCAGCAAAGGGCGGACAGCGGATGCAATCGTGTGACAAAAGCATAAGATGGATAAGACTTTTATTAAATTTTGAGCAATATTTATCTATACATTTTTATTAAAAAATATATCAGAAAATACAAAATATATCTATCCTCCATAGAACAAATGTGATTATTAAAAAATTACTGGCCACTTGTAAATTATCTCCTCTTGAGACTATTGTGTTTATATCTATTACGTCTTAGACTTGTCAATTACATTGACGTTTTCACTTGCGAGTTTATTTAACAATAAAATTATTTAACTTTTTTGCAACCATGTTCTCTTATTTAAACCAATTGTAATCATATCCATATTAAATACTAGCATTTTCCCGCGGCTTCGCCCGCGTTGTTCCCGTTATTGTCCCAAAGGAACTCTTTACCGGGATATAAAGTATCCTATGTTTCAATCCAGGACTTGGTCTACTTGCATGCCAAATTTCAGCTTGATCCATCCAGTTGCTATGCCGTTATTAGGTAACAAACATCCAAACATCTTCACAAACTTTCGCATTTATAATATTAGTGGGATGGGATATCGTTTGACATGACTTTGACGTATATTGCATCCGCTGTCCGCCATTTGATCATCAGTCTTTTAAGTTCAGCGGAAGAAATATTATCGCCAGTAACTTCTTTGTCCGGTCTAAGTCAGGTATTGACATAAGCCGGTTCCAGTACAGTTCATTAAAATTGAGAGCCCTTCTGTCAAAGAGGCTGCATCTATAATTCAAAGCCTCCAGCTTGGAGGCTCTCACAATGGCCCGTTTAAATTAATCATGACTAAAGGCATTGCATTTGCGTGAGTACGTTTCTAAGCCAGAACTACTTCTGAAATCCGCAAAAGAAACAGATTCAATGTTTTTTTTTAAATGGCGCCCGACATGGGGCCTGTGATCTTTTCCAGGCCTTATGTTGGGCGCCATTAAAAAACATTTAATGTGTTTATTTTCATGAGGCATATTTAACAATCATAGACTTTAATATTACAATAAAAAGATTTCAATTAAGTCTACGTTCTTAACACTACTGTTTGTTTCTAAGCGTTGCTCCTGTTTCGTTCTGTACTGTTCCGCTCTTCCGGTTTCATATCGGATGTCGGTCGGCGGTTGATCGGACTTGATCGGTTAATGGACTAAACGTACTAACGAGCGGAGACGAAACTGAACAGTTCGTTCTATTACAGTGAGCGGAATTCATTATTTTTAGTACTTAGTACATGTACTACACAAGCCTAAAGCCGAGCTTTGGTTGGCTGCCAGTAAGTTCAATTTCTCGTTTACAAATGCTGGCAAAAGAATGCTCTTAGTCAGGACGCTTCTATAGATATATTTATGTTTATGTGGCACAAAAGATATTACTTGGAGAAGTTAGCCCCTGTCCGCCGTAACTTCGAGGTGGGAAGTTAAGCTTCCAGATTGAATTACGGCGCGTTGATTGTTGACATCCGCTACTATACTGTAGCCTATAACGGTAAAATTTATCGCATGATCAATAAGTTGAATGCAAAATAAGAAAATAAAATGTTTTAAAATTATGAGACCTCAAAGTCTTGGAAATTAATCATATTTTAGTGACCAAACGTACAAAACAGGATGATTTTGAAAAACCTTACATTGAAATGTAAAATCAATTGTAAAAAATAGCGTATATAAACGTTTAATTCTCATGTCCAAAATGACAAAATAGAGTTCTCTTCCATACAATGGGCTAGACGACTAAAAAAACTGTTAAGCCCGTCAGTTAGATTATTAATAAACATTGTACGCGTATTTTTTCTTTTTAGTAGAGGATCCCAGTATAGAACGACCTTCACCGAGCTGGTTAATGGATGAAAAGTACTTTATATTAAATTAAATATGATAATAAATATATTGCAAGTGGGTTGCCTAAAAAAATTCAGTCCAGAATACGATTAATTTAAAATTAAAAAAAAAAATTTTTTTTTACTTTTCACCGTTTTGTTTAATAGACAAATGACATACCAATCAAAAGTATGAAGCCTATAGAATATGCAAACGTTGGGTTGCCTATATTTTTCCCGTCATAACTTTTGGGTTGCCAGGCATAAACAGGTACATCATATTAGAAATTTGCACTGGTCTGGTTAATGAATAAACTTTATGCCAAAATAAAGATAATTTTATTACGAACACGATGATATAGGGTTGCCTGCGAAAAATCAGTCCTGAATTCCGGTTGCCGAGTTTTAAAAAGTCAAAGCCCTTCAATCCCGGTTGCGTTAAGTTTGCACCTGGTTGGTATGTGATGCCAAGGAAACCAGGTGCAAACTTAGCTCAACCGGTTAATACGAAAAATTTAGAATGAAGTCGGCACGGATACATCGATATTAGTGATTTGCGCTGGTCTGGTTAATGAATAAACTTTATGCCAAAATAAAGACTATTTTATTACGAACACGGTGGTATAGAGTTGCCTGCGAAAAATCAGTCCTGAATTGCGGTTGTCGAGTTTTAAAAAGT
This sequence comes from Eudemis profundana, assembly GCA_947034925.1. Lineage (NCBI taxonomy): Eukaryota > Metazoa > Arthropoda > Insecta > Lepidoptera > Tortricidae > Eudemis > Eudemis profundana. The sequence goes on from OX344794.1 coordinate 49,387,923, forward strand.
CAAAGACCTTCAATCCCGGTTGAGCTAAGTTTGCACCTGGTTTCCTTGGCATCACATACCAACCAGGTGCAAACTTAACGCAACCGGGATTGAAGGGCTTTGACTTTTTAAAACTCGACAACCGCACTTCAGGACTGATTTTTCGCCGGCAACTCTATACCACCGTGTTTGTAATAAAATAGTCTTTATTTTGGCATAAAGTTTATTCATTAACCAGACCAGTGCAAATCACTAATATCGATGTACCCGTGCCGACTTCATTCTAAATTTTTCGTATTAACCGGTTGAGCTAAGTTTGCACCTGGTTTCCTTGGCATCACATACCAACCAAGTGCAAACTTAACGCAACCGGGATTGAAGGTCTTTGACTTTTTAAAACTCGACAACCGCAATTCAGGACTGATTTTTCGCAGGCAACTCTATACCACCGTGTTCGTAATAAAATAGTCTTTATTTTGGCATAAAGTTTATTCATTAACCAGACCAGTGCAAATCACTAATATCAATGTACCCGTGCCGACTTCATTCTAAATTTTTCGTATTAACCGGTTGAGCTAAGTTTGCACCTGGTTTCCTTGGCATCACATACCAACCAAGTGCAAACTTAACGCAACCGGGATTGAAGATCTTTGTCTTTTTAAAACTCGACAACCGCACTTCAGGACTGATTTTTCGCAGGCAACTCTATACCACCGTGTTCGTAATAAAATAGTCTTTATTTTGGCATAAAGTTTATTCATTAACCAGACCAGTGCAAATCGCTAATATCGAGGTACCCGTGCCGACTTCCTCCTAAATTTTTCATATTAACCGGTTGAGCTAAGTTTGCACCTGGTTTCCTTGGCATCACATACCAACCAAGTGCAAACTTAACGCAACCGGGATTGAAGATCTTTGTCTTTTTAAAACTCGACAACCGCACTTCAGGACTGATTTTCGCAGGCAACTCTATACCACCGTGTTCGTAATAAAATAGTCTTTATTTTGGCATAAAGTTTATTCATTAACCAGACCAGTGCAAATCGCTAATATCGAGGTACCCGTGCCGACTTCCTCCTAAATTTTTCATATTAACCGGTTGAGCTAAGTTTGCACCTGGTTTCCTTGGCATCACATACCAACCAGGTGCAAACTTAACGCAACCGGGATTGAAGGGCTTTGACTTTTTAAAACTCGACAACCGCACTTCAGGACTGATTTTTCGCAGGCAACTCTATGCCACCGTGTTCGTAATAAAATAATCTTTATTTTGGCATAAAGTTTATTCATTAACCAGACCAGTGCAAATCACTAATATCGATGTACCCGTGCCGACTTCATTCTAAATTTTTCGTATTAACCGGTTGAGCTAAGTTTGCACCTGGTTTCCTTGGCATCACATACCAACCAGGTGCAAACTTAACGCAACCGGGATTGAAGGGCTTTAACTTTTTAAAACTCGGCAACCGGAATTCAGGACTGATTTTTCGCAGGCAACCCTATATCATCGTGTTCGTAATAAAATTATCTTTATTTTGGCATAAAGTTTATTCATTAACCAGACCAGTGCAAATTACTAATATGATGTACCTGTTTATGCCTGGCAACCCAAAAGTTATGACGGGAAAAATATAGGCAACCCAACGTTTGCATATTCTATAGGCTTAATACTTTTGATTGGTATGTCATTTGTCTATTAAACAAAACGGTGAAAATTTAAAAAAAAAAAAAATTTTTTAACTTTTAATTAATCATATTCTGGACTGAATTTTTTTAGGCAACCCACTTGCAATATATTTATTAACATACTTAATTCAATATAAAATACTTTTCATCCATTAACCAGCTCGGTGAAGGTCGTTCTATACTGGGATCTTAGACTATTTGTTTGACAAACAAAAAATGACGAGGATAGAGTGCTTAGAAGTTTCGAGTGACGTCACTCCTTGGTACAATTTGCACCTAGGAGTGACGTCACAAGCCCCTACTCCAGAAGTTTGATGATCTATAACTTCGTCGATTTTTAATATTTTTATAAACCAAAAAATACGTGTCCCATATTTTTCCATAATCTAACTGACGGACTAAATAGAATCATATAGTTCTAACCCAGTCATCCCTATTTTATTAAAGCGATTCAACTTATGACGTCAAGTTAAAGGACTAAGTACTTTAGTACTAGTATATGGTGATTTCAGCACTTACAAGTGCTTGCTGATTTGACTCAAGATTTATGATTTCTGCAGTCATCCAAATTTCGTAGAAGATCCCCTTTTAGAGTTAGTCATACTGAACGCATTATTTTAATTATCGAAAGCTATTTTCCTATAACTGTCATATTTTCAGCATACTGGGCATGCGGTATAGAGATTTTGATGCTGGTTAAAGTATAAGACACTTTTTATCTGACTACGGAAAACAGATTGTGTATCTAGGGCGGTACGTAAGGTAATTCCTTTACCGCCCGTGGCACACACAATGTTTTTCACCTCACTTGTGAGGAAATCTTAATAAAATAACCTTACTTTTCGACCCAGTATGACAAAAAAATATTAAACATGACAAATAAGAGTAAAACAGAACCAGCGTTTCAAATTTAAAAAAAATCGGTTGTCTGTAAAGTCGGTTTACTGACGATAGTCGAACGTGATATCGTTGACCCTGACTTTGACTTTGACTGAAATTGACATTGACTTTGACTTTGACTGACTTTGACTTTGACTGACTTTGAATTTGATTTTGACTTTGACTTTGACTTTGACTTTGACTTTGACTGTGACTTTGACTTTGACTTTGACTTTGACTTGGACTTGGACTTGGACTTCGAATTTTTTCCCAATAAGCTGCTACAATGACATTGACACGCTAAAATGATGGCTAAGTGGCCAGTGTAAATATCTGCCGTTCCACGAATATAATGTCAAAGATTTGTTTTAATAATTTTTAAACTACGATTAAAGCAGGCGTAAAACGGAACTGCCAAAGCAGCATCCACTATTTAAATTTAATAGTATTTTATGCAACAGTTGTATAAGAAGGTTCAAAAAATGCGAATTGCGTGAGTTGCGATACGAGCCGCGAATGCGGCGAGTATCGCAAATAGAGACGCAATGAGCGTTTTTTGACTTAATTATACAACGTTGCATACAATACTTTTTCTACGACTAGATTTTTTAAAATATAAAATACAAACAAGGCATAACCTGCAAACAAGGCAAATATGACGTTTGACTTACAAGTATGTGTCTATGGTAAACTTTTTTTTTTAATTTTAAATTGACACGCAGTGAATATATTAAAAATACTTTTTTTTATGTTGGCATCAATGAATTTAGTTCGGAAAGTTTTGTTTTTCTTAAAAGCCGTAGGAATTTAATTGTTTGTTAAGTTGGTAGTTGTGCATTTTTATCGTAAAGTTAGAATTGAGCGCTTAATCCTTGGCCTAAGTTTAACCTAGATTTAGAAGTCTGTGGCTGCTAGCAATAACGTTAAGTGACTATAACGACACTAGTGCTGTTATGGGGAATAGAGTATAGACTTCTCTGAACTCATATTATGTATGTTCTTATATTAGTGTTCGTGACCAAGTAAAAGACAGATAACAGTACAGGAGTAGAAAAAGATTTTTGCCAAACTCAGCAGTGTCTCTTGTCATTCAATAGAGATTTTGACAGCCGTATCTTAGGGAATAAGGGCTAATTTATTAACAATTTGTAAGAAACTATCGTCTTAACGACTTTAGTGCTGGAATAATATAAAGTACCTATTTGACAGGTAACGGCCCTGCAAGGTAACGGCCCCGCAAGGTAACGGCAAATGACGTCACACTTTTTAGTGCGTGCAGCCGGCTTCATCGAATTATAAGACGTTATCACGTCGAAAGAAAACCATTACGCCCTAGGGCGTAATAGGTCATTTGCGGCCCGCAGAACCTACGTGTAATGACACCATTTTCGAGCAAGTGTGATGAAAAATTTATTTCATCTCTTGAACGAATTTGCGCCTGGTCTAGGAAAAAAAAAGGCCGCGTCAAGGGTTTTTCAAACTTCAAATCCTAAAATGTTTCCAATAGAACCAGTTAACAATAGGTTAAAAGCAATCATGGATTCCACCCGCAGAACGTTGCAGCAGCATATTCTCGACCAAACAATATACCACTGAAAACGTAGTATCCGCTTGAATTCAACACGGGTTTTAGGGTACAGTAGCCAAACAATGAATGTAATTTCTATCTATCCGTCTGTAGGAAACAGCCATATACCTGGAAACTAGAAGATGCGAGGAATAAAGAAAAGAAAAAGATACGACCAACTAGGAACCTCTTTTTTGTGTGAAGTTGATTAAAAATACCGGTATTGGAAGTTGTAGAGAGTAGCAGTTTCAGGCTTTTTGGGACCGCAAAAGGTAATTTACCGATGGTAAAAGGGTTGCTCGGAGTGGTCGCAAATTGCTTGAGGTTTTATGAAATTGGCCGGCATTGCGACCCGCATCGGGAATAAAATGCTGTATATGTATTAAACCAAGTCCCTTAGGAAATTATGGATGTGGAAAACACTCCGTCAGTTCTGAGGAACTTGAAAATGTGGCTGCCTCGTCTTACGATGAGGCATTTGGAAAATAACAGTGGATTGTATCGCATGGGAGTGAACTTGTGTATTTACAGCGAGGACGTATATTGAATCCAAAGCCAAACGTAGCGTAGCGTAGCGAGAAATTAAAGTATAATAATACTTGAATTCCTAGCCCAATACGAAAATAATTATACAACCGTATGAAACATACTGCTGCATTGAATTCACTTCCGTCCACTGTTAGACATAGGCCTCCCTCATGGCACGCCACTGAACGCAGTCTTGAGCTTCTTGATTCCGCTACACACATAGGTATCTATTGTCACAAAACTATGATAAACTAGCATTTACCCGCAGCTTCGCCTGCGTCATTCCCGTTATCATCCCAAGGGAACACTTTACCAGCATATAAATGTATGATGTGCTTCAATTCAGGACTCGGTCTACTCGCATGCCAAATTTCAGCTCAATCCTTTCAGTAGTTACTTCGTTGTTTAGTGACAAACATGAAAACCTCCAAACATCTAAACATCCAAGAAGTTTGATTATTTCACAGTTTCAAGGGACTGTAGTCCTGAGTAGGTATATGGTTTTATTTTCAAGTTGATACTTCCACGCGTCCCTGAGATGAAGAGTCTTGACAGACAGATGGACGAACGGACGGACAGACAGACAGATGGACAACAAAGTGAAGTCACCCTAAAAAATATCCCGACGATTTGAGGACCTCTTGGGCTTTCAATTTTGGGCAATCGGAAGTGTTCCCTTCGGAGCGCAAAACTGAGAATCTAACTTTTTTGAAGTTGGATAAAAACGTATCAATTTGTGTACTGACAAAATGGCGTCGTATTTTACCAAAGTTTTATTATTGAATCACGAGCTAGACGAAGGTAATTTAATATCCGTTCCAGGGGCCGTTTCTAACAGACGTCAAGCCTATTTATAACAATAAAAAAAATCAATTTCATTCATGAACAAAATATTAATTGTATGACAAAAGACAAAGCAACTAACGACGATTAACGTTAGTGAGGCCACGAATTACTATACTTGACATTGACCAACCACCATCACCAGGAACCAGTTTTTTTTTTAGGTCTGATAAGTTTCCTTTTCTGTCCGCATAATGCCTCTTTTATCGATTTAGTGCTGCCACCAGTGGCGTAGCGTCCATAGAACTCGATTCCCATCGGCTTGCCTAATATTAGGGAGTACAGCACTTAATTCAAGTGCTCTTAAAGAAAATTGAAGCCAATGCTGCTCCGGCTTGCCCAAGGTATGATGCCGTTATATGCCGCACGCCTGTTCTTATTTTAATTCTATGAATGTTAATATCTCAACTTTTCGGGGGGGTTTGAACGACGAACGATCGAATCCGGTGCGTTCCGTCCGATGGTCGGTCGGTCAGGTTTGTTAGAAGGAGAAACTTGTGTACGTAGTACTAGTATCTACTCATTCTCTACCCCGGCCGGGAAGTGGTACTTTCTCTCCCGGTAGTGGTAGTGGGCGGTAAATGCCACTGCGCATCCCTGGATGCCAATCAAAAAATATTTCGCTAGGTATAGGTTAGAAATGTGAAAACAATTTCCCGTACTGTCCTGTAATAGGCCGAGAGCTGCGTATAGATTTTAATAAGCTTTTCAAATAAGTGTTTGAAGTAAATGTTCTAAGCACTTAAGAACTGTGACGACGTGTCAAATTAATACGTTTTCGTGACGAAACGAAGTGTTTGTTAGTATTTATAGTACATTACACAACTCGATCGCATATTGACGTCCCTCGCTTGCAGCTCGGGCCGCAAACATCTGCGATCTCGGCGTTTCTTTATTACCTCCCGTGTTGTGCACATCATTTTATGTTTACACTTGACCAGAAAGCTGCTTTTCCGTACGCATAGCGTGCTGTAAAAGCCACTTTATGGCCAGGTGTGGCATACAACCATAATTAAGTCCCGTTGAATAGTACACTTTTTTAAAAAAACGCCCAAGTGTTGTGGTTCCTCACACCTAGGAGCGGTGTAAAGAATGTTCAATCTTTTCAGACCGTGAGTGACTTTTACTGCAGGCTTAGTGGGAAGAAATGCCCGTTTCCTAGCCAGGGAAATACGTAAAATTATATACAGCCTGCGGGTGGTAAAAAACAAAACCGTAAAGAATATTTACAGCTCTCATCTGCGGCTCGGGCCACAAACAACTGCGATCTGTAGGCGTATGATGCCACGCTTTGCCGCGTGATAAAAAAAATTGTGTGTGGGTGACAGATGCTTTATAATTTACTTATCGCGCAACAAAGCGTAGCATCATAAGCCTACTGGGTCATTTTTAAGGTTCCGTGCCAAAATAGTAAAAAAGGAACCCTTATGGTGCGGCTCTGTCTGTCTGTCCGTCTGTCACGGCCAGATATCTCAGGAACTACTGCTGCTATTGATTATTAATTTTAGCGCCCCATTGTTCCACTTTTTACTGTGTGCTAGCATAATTTTCTATATACGTATTCACACTAATCGAATTCAGAATTTCCCGAATACAGTGTCATGGTATCTCTTTTAAGGCTGCGTTTCCACCGAAGCTGTGCAAGGTAGCTAAGCGGTGTGCGAGGAAAAAATCCACCAATGCCGGGCCGCGCTGAGTGAGGCTAGGCACGTTGATTGGTGGATTTTTTCCTCGCACACCGCTTAGCTACCTCGCACAGCTCCGGTGGAAACGCAGCCTAACTGAGCATAATTTACAATAGCTTGGCTTAGCGGAGTGTGTTGCCAAATGGCTTCGCTTAAATGGTGCATGATCGCACATGTCGAAGGCTTAGAATAACACGTAGATAGGCGCTGTAGCGTCTGATACAATACATTCCATGACTAAGAGCAAGGACCATTAAAACAAGAGGACTGTCATTCTCCATACTTCGGATCATACCCCGACCGCAAGGGGATATCCAGCAAACATTAGGTGGCACTAAAAAACTAAACATTTAACGATGTTATAATTGAACTAAGAAACATAGTACAGTAACAACTAGTTGGTAAACAGCTAATAATAAATAAATTCTAACATTTAAATATTGTGTCACGCTTGCAAAGTTGAATAATTGTAATTAATATAATTCTTATACCAAGCTTATGATGGCGTTGTAAATATCGGGGAACAGCTTTTTGTATGGAGAACAGTCCTCATGTTCTAATGGTCCTTGCTATGAGTAATGTCAGTTACCAATTATTTGTGTATTTTTTTATTGATGATGCAAATTTAAGTGTCAATATATCTAGGGATTAAATTACTTATCTAGAGTAAAGTTAACACTTAAATTTGCACCATAAATAAATAAATACGCGATGAAATGGTAACATGCATTACATTTTCATGGAATAGGGAATATGCATGATATTTTTTGTTCACTTTACCAAAAGCTCGTTCATAAAAACAATAGGAAAATAGTATATTACGTAACTAGGGTGGTAATACAAAGAAAGGCCGAGATCGCAGAAGTTTACGGCCCGAGCTGCAAGCGAGGGACGTAAATATGCGATCGAGGGCTTTCTTTATTACCTCCCGTGTTGTGTAAATCATTTTATGTCTACACTACACGTGCGGAAAAAGTCACTTTATGGTCAGGTGTGGCATAAAAATATTTTTCATATTCCCTATTCCATGGCTTGCATAATCTAACTGACGGACTAAACAGTTTTTTTTCGTCGTTTAGCCTATTTTCGGTTTATATCTCTTTGCCTACCTCAGTTGTAGCGCCCCGGGCATCACGTGCCGTGTATTGACATTTCCCATTCTACTGAAATGTGCTTTTTATTTTCGACTATTTGCGGTTCTATTGCTCTACGTGTTTTTTGTTTTTCGTCGACGGTATCAACGCAAATTTGGCGTGTCGCTAAGCGAGCGTTTTGTCTGACCTTGTTTAACACTTGGAGATGAGGTCTTGTAGACTTGAAAAAGGGATCTTTGCTATAGAAGTGTAAATAGTGAGATTACGTGTACTTATGTAAGCTCTCTCTGGTACAGCTGTGTGTTACGAGGGTAATAAGTACCTATGTTTTTACAAGTAGTCCGCAGTTCCGCACGTTGACTCCGCGGCTCCGATCGTTCGTTTTCGACCATTTATTCCTCCTTCTGAATAGGCTATTTATTTGACAACTTTTGTCTGTTATGTTGTAGATCTATAATACAGGGTGTTTTTATAGTATCATATTTATATGATACTTGATGTTCTATTATATTTTTACATGGCTAGCCCATCATACCCACAAAATATTTCAGGTCACTAAAAAAACACCCTGTATCTACAACATAGCAAACAAAAGTTGTCAAATAAATTTCACAAATGTTTACCTAGGTTCTTTCAATTTGTCTCAAAAAATGCCTAACGTATGCGTAGTCGTGACATCACGCGCAAGGCGGCTTGATCGAGTTGAGCAATGTCTTAACGCGTACCCGTCCTAACATAATAGCGAAAATCGGAATGCATTTTATTCATGCTTTTCAGGTTTAGGACCTACAAAAATATCGATTTATTACATTACCTATCATTAGGAGAAAAATGAACTCTAAATACCAGATTGATTATTCGTGTCGATCACTCGTGTGTTGGCTCGCGGTTCACCGGCAGATTTCATTTTCAAAGTCAACTGCTATCTCCTGCCCTCTGGCTTATGCAAGTTTCAGAGTCGGTCCGCATTTACAATGATATTTTGTGAACATGTTGTTGTGTTTGGATATCTTTCCGATGCACGTGCAACAGACTGTTAATATGAACTTCTATGTTTGTCACAGCATCCTGTTCGCGGACATCTGCGGATTCACGTCGCTGTCAGACCAGTGCACCGCGGAGGAGCTGGTTCGTCTGCTGAATGAGCTCTTCGCCAGGTACGCCCCTTTTCTTCCCTTTAATGTAGCACCTCTAAGGCTGATTCCGAGGGGATAGCCGTAGGGGATGCAGGTTTGAATCCTGCCCTTATAAAATATTTGGTATTATACTTGCCCAATTTCATAGTTCTAGGTTAACGGAAAAGCTCCCTTTGAATTTTGGTTTCCTTGAGAGTGTGAAAGTTTACGTTTTTTGATCTTATAAGGTTCCCGTTTTTTCTTTTTGAGGTACGGGACCCTAAAACGCCGGAAAAACACCAGAAATCGAGCCTCATAATCATACATTTCAGTTGCTCGACATTATCAATACTTTTATCATAATCTTGATTCACAGTTCAAATATCATCATAATAAAAAGCATGTAAAAGTGACACACATAAATCATAAAATCGAGCGGGTACACTTACCCTCAGCTGAGGGTAGCTGCACTTACCCATATTACCCTTCCTTACCCTCGCCTGCGACGCAATAAAGCCGCCCGTGACGTCTATTAGACTGACGCTACCACAACTGCATCCTTAAATTAATGCGGCCTCGTATACAGCGTGGAAACTCAATTATGTAAAAGTATATACGATTAGAGACCGGATTTGAAGTAGCGATCTCAATATTAATATGAATATGACTAATGCAATTTGTTAAATACATGTCATGTTGGATAGATAAGGTCTTAATTTTTACTGTGCATTGTGCAGAAAAAATATTAAAGAAGAAGAACTTAAAAAAATAAACTGTTTCAAAAATTAACAAACGATGTTTTTATTTACTATCATCATAATTTTTGCCCAATATTTACAAAAGCTTCCAAAAAGGTTTTTACTTTTTTGTTCCGATAGGTTACATTATTTTTGTGTGTAGAAAAAATAATAAATTATACCAGTCATATCCATATTAATATTGAGATAGCTACTTCAAATCCGGTCGCTTCGATTACTATGGAAGTCTTAAATTACTAGGGGCGCTATTTTGATAGATTTCCAAAAATAAGAATGGACAATAAATCTTTATAGTTATCATAGTATGGCACGCATGGGCGAAATGTTTATCTGATTATGTTTTGAAAATTCTCTATTTCTCCATTATTTCGGTCTACTTCCAGTAACAAATCTTAACGTCTGTAAATCATGTAAATTTGGACCCTAATTTTGCAACTTCACGGCCTTCTGGCAGGTATTTCGCAACGCTATACTGTTCTGGCAACCTTTTTTAGAGATTACTAATATAAAAAAACTATAGATTAAATCCATAATTACGCTTGGGACGATCAGATACTTTTCCAGGATTTTTTGCACGTTTACGGTCCCGCCCTGGGCAACGCAATCGCTCCAAGCTGTCAGACGTTGAGAGTTGTGGCTGAAAGTAGACCGAAATAATGGAGAAATCAGATGAATATTTCGCCCGTACCTCCTAGGCCATCAAACCTGCTCATAAAACTTCACGAGAATCGGTTGAAAATACTAAGTAACTTTAGAGGAGAGCAGCCGGACATACTATGCATCTTTAATAATTGTATTTATATTCTATATTATTTAACCGTGGAGGAACATTTTAATATTTAAATTTAATACTTCTCAAGGCTCGCCAACAGAGAACTGAAGCCATTTCTAATGCGCCGGCTGCTTGTACTTACGAGCCGCACGCACACATCAACTAGTTTTTTCCTATTGCGAGCAGCACACACAGATAGGTAGCCGGCCGATTAGACATGCTTCAGTTCTTTGTTACCGATGCTCCGTCCAGCTATTTATTTGAAGGTCCTTGCTTCTCAAATAAAGAACCCTCCCGCCACGGGTAAATAATAGGCAAGTCGGTGGGAATCGAGTTCTGTTGACACCCTCCCGATACTTACTTTGGTTTAACATTACATCTCAAAACTTTTTTGTTGTAAACCAACTGCGTTGCGAGACTTGCATCTTTCTACATGTAATGTTTTTAATGGGATAGTTTTTTCTGGGGGTCCTACCAATAGAATACCAACTTACAAGGCAGACGAGCAAACTTATAGCCGGCGACCAGACACGCGTTATTCGATACAGAAAGACCGTCGGATCCGGTGCGTTCCGTCCGGTGGTCGGACCTGAACGACAGTTTTGTTGGCGAGGGAGACTTCTGTACATAGTAATATTACTTATTCTGTGACTGAGGTACTACTAAGAACTAAATACATAAATAAGTTTCATATACATACTGTCCCAAAACTCAACGATAAGCCGGCACCAGAGGATGGAGCTACTTATGGTTAGTCGAGAAAAAATAAGGAAAAAAATATATCTCAATTATTGAGATATATTTTTTTCCTTATTTTTTATGATTAGTCGAGAAAAAATAAGGAAAAAATATATCTCAATTATTGAGATATATTTTTTTCCTTATTTTTTCTCGACTAATCATAAGTAGCTCCATCCTCTGGTGCCGGCTTATCGTTGAGTTTTGGGACACGTTGTATAGATACAAGAAATCAAAGTACCGTAAGGTCGGGGTACTTTGGCCAAATGTAGGGTAACTTTGCCCTCCTTGTAAATCACATATCTCAAATCTATAGGGTCTGATAATAAACAGGAACGGCCAGCTAAAACCAACCACATGGCAAAGTGCCGTAATTTAAATGCAATAACCAAACCGGGACCCAATTAATCCCTATGGCCAAAGTTACCCCCCAGGGCGAAAGTACCCCGACCTTACGGTACACAGAAAAATTAAATGGCACTCACCTGTGTCCAGACCGGGAATCGAACCCGGTACCTCTGGATTTCCGGCCCAGCGACTTAGTCGCCGCTGTTGGTAGTCTCGCAGTAAAATAGACATTGTATTTTTAAAATTTTGTTTCAACTTCTATTCAAAAGCACGGGTCTGTTCTGAGCACCGTGTTTAAACCTTACTATTCTGGTTTTAGAATAACAATATTCCCTTTCCTTTGAGGCAAATGTTATCTTCAATATTGAATGTACTTTAGCTTTGTATCTCGCTCGGTTTCCCACCCTGTATACGCTTCTATTGCCGAAGGCAATAGACCGCAGCCTCTTTTATATCTATTTTAACCTTAATTCTATCGTTATTATAAATACACCTCTACGCAAATAACTACATTGCATTGAGATAAATTTGAACGTGGCATAATCTCAAATATTTTTACTAAAACCTTAGAACAACACGGAAAGCATTTTCAACTATATGTACATGCCTTTTAAAACATAGTGTACAAATTTGGTAAACTTTTTGTTTTTTTTTAGGTATTTATGTACATATTTTATTTTATTTTTGCTTTGAATATTGTACGGTAGAAGCTTTTAACGGAGTTGGCATAGTCAGTCTGACAAAAACTCCCTAAAAATAAAGAAAAAAAAAACCTGTACATGCCTCTATACGACTTGTGGCTGTGTCTATACGACTTGTGGCTCTATACGACGTGTGGCTTTCAGACTCCTGATTGGAAAGAAGATATTATTACTATTATTTTTTATTTTTATTTCTAGATATGGTTGAGTACTGATTATATGTATATATACGCATTTATTTATTACGATATGTATATATGTAGTTGGATAATAATAATATTTAATATGTATATGTAATTGGTAATATATTATATTTGGTTTTTATGTGTATTCAAAAGTTGCCCTATTTTCTTCGTGTAAGTAAATGACTTAATTTTGTGAGTTTGTCTATCTTCTTTGATATTAGTTATTCTTTCTCATTTGCTCAAAGGTTAGCTGGAAGAGATCCCTTACAGGGATAAGTTCGCCTTTGTACATAACCATTGTTCTTTTTACTGTTTCTGTATGATTTTATGTGCAATAAAGTGTTTACATACATACATACATACATACTTGTACAAAGAGAAGCATTTGGGCAAAATCGTCAGTTTTGTGACGACCGGTTTACAATTTTTTTAGCAGAGGTACAATTATTATATGTCTCGGGCAGGATTCGAACCTGCATCTCCTCGGCTATCCGGGCCAACACAGGCAACGCAGCATCGAATTTTTCAACCAGTCCCTTCATTTGTGACGTTATCCTGGGTGACGTATGTAGCACCATCTACCATTGAGTCCTTACAACCCATATGTATGGCAGTGTTAAAAAACCTGTTTACTGTTAATAAGACATTTTAAATAAAAAAACCCATTTGTGCATTTTCGTCGTGGTCGTCAATAGCGACCAGTTACCGCACTTGGCTGTTACCGCACTACGTGTACGGAAAAGCCGCTTTCTGGCCAAGAAAGAGACATAAATTGATGTACACAACACGGGAGATAATAAAGCAAGCTCTGCATCGCATATTTACGTCCCTCGCTTGCAGCTCCGGCCGCGAACATCTGCGATCTCGGCTTTTCTTTGTTTTACCAACCTAGTTGTGTAATGTACTATTTTACAAATGAGAAATTAGTATCAAAACAGTTTATCTTTATGCTGGTTTTAATTTGCGTTTTTCGTCGGTATAGATAAAAATATAAACGCCCATCTACTCCGTTTAAGAGGAAACAGTAAGGTCGAGAGAATTGAAAATTAGGTATTTTTGTGTCGCTGTCCCGCACTGCCCGCCTCTCACCCGCAGAGCGCGATAGAGACAACTGCAGCTTGGACCGAAAATACCTTTTAAAATTTCATGAAAACAACGTTTCGTAGTCCCCTGATTTCTTCCCCAAAACTTAACCTATTTAACTAATTTTTTCATTAAACATTAAAGAAAGGCTTTGGCCGTGTTCCTATGTTTTCCTTTTTTTTAATAATCCAGTCAAATTTGTTTTCTGGATGTGTGAACACAGCGGAAAATCTGGCATTTTTTTTAGGTTTTTGAAGGTTAATATCTCTTTTGAGAATCAATTTATCGTAAAAAGGAAAACATAGGAACATATCAATAGTAGCCATAGATTTTTGGACAAAAAATGATTGCTCTACTGGCATTATCCAGGGAGGAAACAGGGGACTACGTTTGTGTGGAAAAACTGCCCTCCTGTTTCCTCTTAAAGGTGGGTCCACACGTGTGACTTGACGACGGACCGGACTACGTTGCATTGCAACAGAACATGTTACGCTAAATGTGGACGCTCGAGATTGTGCTGACACGGTTACAAACCGTGTACGATGAAATTTCACAAGTGTAGACGCATGGTGTCGAACCAGACTGCGTGGCATGACATCGATACAAGAGTCGGTCGGTGGTTGTCATTTACCGACTAATGAATGATGGACTACCGCGGCGGCGGCGAGGGTCGGGCGGGGGACGTACCGCCGGACAGGTCTCGACGTGATCCATTCCTACCCCGTGCCTGTGTCTGTGTCATCTGGCGTACTTGTACGCGTGTCATAAATGCAAGTGTGGACGTGTCGTGGTCACGTCACAGGCAATGATATTTTATAAGTAGATAGGTTACAAGCACTCCAAAAGTGAAGCACTGAAACCACGATAATTGTATTGGTGCCCTTTTTGTAGTGGGTAGTCACTCGCGGGTCGGTCAACGAAACGCACGACGATGTCAAGGGTGAATATTTACAAGATTCACAAAAAAAATGCCGTCGTGTGTGATCAGAAAGTGCACCAATCATAGCAAAAAGCGCAACAAAGCGCAAGGGATCACATATCACCTGTAAGTACGCTGAAATAATTTAATTTTATCATTTTTATTATTTTATTTTTCAAATACGACGCCATCTTACTACCATAGAGGTCATTTGAATGAAAGAGACAAACTTACGTCTTTGACAATGAGAGTGACAAGGATAACCAACCTTCTGCGTGCTTAATCTGCGAGCGCCGAGCAGGCTCCGAGTCAATCCGAAACTAGCCGAAGGGTTCACTCGGTTACGTTTAAAAATTAATCGCGCAAGTAACAAAAAGCTAGCTGTCTCTTTTTTTTGCATTATTGTAACTATGCCATCTCTTTTATGCAATCTGTTAATATGTGTGAGTATGTACACCGTACAGTGAGGTAGCAATGTGTGCTGCTGCTTTCTTGGAAGCATATTTCTCAGCTGGCGAGTATGCGTATAACGTATCTTCTTATAAAATATCATTGGTCACAGGTCGGGGAAAATAACGAACATGCTTTGAAAAAGACCGACTTTCGGCGGATCGGCTCGTAACACGTGACTTTGATACGTGACAGTGACAGTACACAGACCAGCGTCCACACTAGGCCCGGTTAGTAGATCGTAACTCCATACATTGTCCTGCCGTTTGGTTCTGTGTAAACAGTTCCATCAGTGTTCGGAATGGATTGTGCCGTACTGCAGCTTGTAACAAATTGTTCGCGTAACAAAATACGTCCACATTAACGGTACTGTGATACGTGTTTTTGATACGGTCACGGAATAATGTACGGCAAATTGTCACAAGTGTGGACCCACCTTAATATGATAAAACACTACTGTAACTTACAGAGACTGTACTACTTTTATACAGTATTTCCTTCCTGAGTACACTCTGTCAATGTCCGGGCACTTAATTTGTTCGGAACACGAGCTCTGACGAACAAATCTCGTCGAAACAAAGAGGATTACAACTATTTAACCATTTTGCTATATATTTCCCGGGAACTTGTGAATGCTCTGTGCTAATACTCCTTTGTAATACTATTAAAATGGAAGCCTCCTCTTATAAAATTGAGCCTGTTTATTATAAAATTACTTCGAAAAATAATGGCGTTCTTAGCTCTGATTGGTGGACTACTTTTGATTTTTTTGGCTGTTACTATAGTTATCCAAATGCAAAACTAGCAAAATTTAATCTTACAGGTGTTCAGGTGTCCTATACTCGTATTTCTTTGTTCCACATAAATAGTAGAATCGATTTACATTTGAAGAAAATAGTCCGCATCCAAATTAACGAGATCCAGTTTTTTTGTAATCTGTGTTTTGTGATCAATATGACAATGAGGGCTACCGTTATTGTGCTCACCAGTTGGCGCCACTGTCGAGTAGGGTCCGGAAGTATAGCTGTCAGTTGCACGTCAAAGTTCCTTAGTTTTGTCACTGACTCACACACTCACTTACTGATCATCATAATTCTAATACTTCTAGCAGACCCACAAGCTCATAATTAGTTTTTCACACCTCCTATTCAGAAAAAAGTATTTTGATCCCTCATAAGAAGGATCAAAGTGATACTTTTCTGTTCAAGGACAACAGGGTATTTTTTTAGTTTGAACCTACTTAGAATATGCCATACCATACCATAGACAGCATTATGAATATATTACACACAGAGGGCGGTATAATAAGGAATGGCCCAGATCACAGGTGTTTGCGGTCCGAGCCGCAGGCGAGGGCCATAAATATAATATGGAAGTGGTAAATTCGTCCCGTCCGTTAAAAATAATAAACGTTTTATAAAATAATAAGAGACTATAAATTTAACAATTTAACATTTCATTTTATTAAAAATGTATGATGCTCTTTGACTAACTATATATTTCGTTATTTTGGTAGGTAGCGTTTGTATTTAAATTTTCCTCATAGTCGGTGTGAAAAGTAGTACCTATGTGTCACAAGGTAGCAAAATTATTTTCACCACGGGCGTTAACACTTGAATCCCTCACTACGCTCCGGATTCTACTTTAGAATTGTAGAATCCTTCGCTTCGTTCAGGATTCAATGTACGCCCTCGCCGTAAATATATCATTTTGCTCCCTTGTGACACAATCTACTATTAAGCCTATCAAGTCCTACAAAACCTGCACAAATAAGTTTGTAATCCTATACAAATAAATGCCATTAGAGAGTTACTTTTGTAGTTCAAATGGAAAATAGAATGTAATAAATGTGGAATGCAATAAATAAAGGAAGAAAACTAAAAAAAAGAAATGAGATCCCATAAACACATTACATGTAAAAAGATGCAAGTCTCGCAACGCAGTTCTTCTGCAACAAAAAAGTTTTGAGATGTAATGTTAAATCAAGTCAGTACCGAGGAGGGTGTCCACAGAAATCAATTTCCACCGATTTGCCTATTAATTAACCGTGGAGGAACATATTTTATAGTTCTCAAATAAAGAATCCTCCACGGGTAAATAATAGGCAAGTCGGGGGAAATTGAGTTCTGTGGACACCCCCCTCGGTACTGACTTGATTTAACATTACATCTCAAAACTTAGAACTGCGTTGCGAGACTTGCATCTTTTTACATGTAATGTTTTTTATGGGATCGTTTTTTTTAGAAATTGGCAAAAAATCGTAACACAAGCTTATTTGCTGCTACTAAACTAACCGCGATTTATGTCGAAGTACGTGGACAACAGTTTTTCCACAGCGAAGTTAAGTTTGTCCCACCGTACAGTTTATCTTGAATTATTCACGTATCTACTTATGAGTTTGTACGGAACCCTGGGTGCGCGAATCCGACTCGCACTTAACCGTTTTTTTGTGTTCGCATTACGCTTCTCAAGTAATAAAGAGTTATAGCAGTGTTTTATGGATTTAATAAAAAGTGGATAACGGTCGGTTACGAAGCGTAAGAAGTATCGAAGTATAAACCCATACAGTAGGGTAATTCTGAGCTTCCCCGACAAACTCGTCTTTAATATAATAACAACGAGCCGTCAACGAGTCATGACATGACAATTCGTAATAGGTTATGCTCTAAAAGTGGTCCTCTGGAGCAAAACCCTAAACACTGAAATATATCGAGAAAAAAGGGAAGAGTGTATGTATATACAGTAAACGGCCATAAAGAATGCACATCGGCAATCATCGCATTTCCGAATACAAACGAATGCTAATTTCCATGTACATCAATTATTAGATTAATTGTTCATCAGAATTTGAATTTAGAACTAAGTACTTTATTGTTGTTTTGTTTTCATTTCACGTGGAATATATAGAGCTGTAAAACATGATGTAATTATATTTAATTATTGCCTGTTGAGGAAAAATAATTTATATATATTCACGCCCACTTTCCTAAAAGGGGTTGACTGAGCATTAGCAACTGATGTTTTACTACTAGCATATTTAAATGTAGGTTTAAAGATCGACAAAAAGTTTAATAGTGCGGTGACGGTATATGAACACTCGCGTGACTGGCAAAGTAACGGCTTACCTTTCTTTCCTATAGATGCCATAGTACAAATTTAACTTTGTAAAAGTTTTAGCAACTCTATATACAGCGTGGGAGGGACTATACCGACAAACTTTAACTATAGATTCTAACAACTATTAGGAGTAAAAAATGTTATGTGATGTATAGTCGAAAAACGCTTACTTTCCGAGATATTCATTATTTTGTAAATGAAAAATCCCAAGTGTGTAACAAGCCCTAATAAATGTGACTAAGATACCTTAACTATTTTTTGTAAATCCTTTAACTAAACAGGAATTAACCTTCGCAGTATTTGATGGTAAGCGACTACGAGGCCAAAAAATTGACCTTTCGTTTCCATTTTAGCGTTTTTTTTTCTTTTTGATAACTTTTCAGCCAGTAAGGAAATGTTTATAACGAGGAGCTTAATTTACTGATTTATTTTGTTCCATAAGACTATTAATGTAAAATGACAATATTCGACCCATGTTGATATAACATTTTTTACTCGTCACACCACCAGGAATTCATGGCTAAAGTATGTCGGTATATCCCTCCCACCCTGTATATATTGACTTTTAGATGCGGCTGCACTCTCTCGCATTTGAACCACGACTGACAAAACAAACGTCATGGTGTGTGCGGCAAGATAGACCAAAAAGTTTGTTTAAACTATAGCCTTGTGTTTATTTACTCATTCATTCATCTCATTCATTCATTTTTTTTGCAATGAGTACTTCATGTAGCTGTGTGTGTAATCATTCACTTCAACTCTCGTGAAACTACCTATACCTTGCGTGCTAAAAAACATGGCCGGGGAGCTTCTTTGCTCACCGTCAACATTATTGTTAGTGGTTAGGGTATGCGGCTGCGACCGTAAACGAGTTAGTCGATTACAAGCAGTTTACCGGGACGCTCGTGTGTCATTTCTCTCCCCGCACCACACCCCGACTTAACAGTGGCGACTGGGCCGTACCATTAAGTTATTACGCGTGCAATAAATAAATAGTGATCATGGCCAAAGTGTCGGTTGGCTCCTTAGCTACGTTTAACCATGAAGTGCAAGATTGGTCAGTGTATAAAGAACGCCTAGAACAATGGTTTTTGGCCAATGAAATACTTGACACAGACGATAAAGCAAAGTGCAAACGTCGTGCGATTTTACTAAGTAGCTTAACCGAGAACTCATATAAACTATTAAGGGATTTAGCGTTACCTCAGCAGGTCGGAACCCTAGAATATGATGTTTTAGTGAAATTATTGGACGGTCACTTAAAAACAGCTAAGTGTGGATTTGCGGAAAGAAACAAATTCTACTCATCGACTCAAAAATCAACAGAAAGTATGACAGAGTGGGCAGCTCGGATTCGAGGTTTAGCGGTAGACTGTAGTTTCTCCGCCACGATCTTGGATGAAACGCTGCGGGATCGCTTTGTACTCGGAATGATGGCGGGCCCCGAACGGGAAAAGTTGTTTACTATGGAGATGGATAAGCTCACATTGAGCGAAGCGGTATCGATAGCAGAACGGACTCAGTGCGCTCGGCAGGGTGCTGCGCAGGCGCTTCCGATGGCAACGAGCACGTTGCCGTGTCCAGAAATGCCGGTGTACAAAATGGCGGCGGTCTCACGGACTGTGAGGCCCGGCGGCGCAGGCGGTTTCAGCAGCGGTAGCGGTGGCCCGACGCAAAGGCCACAGGTTGTGTGTGCGGCTTGCGGTTATGAAGGGCACCAAGCGGTTTCGTGCAAGTTTGCCCGCTATAAGTGTGGCAAATGCGGTACAAAGGGACACCTTCGGCGCGTGTGCCCCGGGAAAAAAGTGCTTCGTCAAAATTTTGTCGATTGCGATGTGGAGGCTGATGTTGGCGATGATGGTAAGCGTGACATACATAATATTCGTTCTACACGCGGCGAGCCGATGCAGGTGACAGTCCAGGTTGGACAATGCAACCTACACTTTGAGGTCGATACTGGGTCGGCTGTAACAATTATTCCAGATAAGATTTATGATGCAAATTTCCGTCATATTATATTATGCCCAAGTCATGTAGTCTTACAAGGATATAATGGTAGTAACATTCCAACCGTGGGTACTCTCAACCTGCCTTTTACGTACGACTCGAAGACGGCTACCATAAAAGTGTACGTAGTACGCGGAGAGGGGCCTTGTTTGTTAGGAAGAAATTTCATCTCGCAGTTCAATTTAGAAATAGCAACAGTCAATAATTGCGATGTGGCTAACTATATAGGAAAAGCAGAGCGTGATTACCCTAAACTATTCTCAGGCGGGTTAGGTTGCTGTAGAGATGTTTCAGTCGAGCTACACTTGAAACCGGATTCTAAACCTATATTTTTTAGACCAAGACCTGTTCCATTCGCCTTAAGGGCAAAAGTCGAAAATGAAATAGACAGATTAGTGGAGCAGGGAATTTTAGTACCCGTGCAGTTTTCGGACTATGCCAGCCCTGTTGTTCCTGTTTTAAAACAAAATGGCAATATCCGCCTTTGTGCTGATTATTCCGTTAGCTTGAACAAACAATTAGT
Source organism: Eudemis profundana (assembly GCA_947034925.1). Classification (NCBI taxonomy): domain Eukaryota; kingdom Metazoa; phylum Arthropoda; class Insecta; order Lepidoptera; family Tortricidae; genus Eudemis; species Eudemis profundana. The sequence continues at coordinate 49,408,900 of OX344794.1, forward strand.
TATTGAAAAATATCCTTTGCCCCGCATTGAAGAATTGTTTGCGAAGTTACACGGTGGCCAACAATTTTCCAAGCTAGATTTATCGCAAGCCTACAATCAGCTAATGTTGAGTGACTCATCCCAGTTGTTGACAACAATCAATACGATAAAAGGAATGTTTAAATTTACTCGGTTAGTTTTCGGCTTAACTAGTTCTGCGAGTATTTTCCAGAGAACACTAGATAAAATACTATCCGGGTTGGAAGGGGTTTTGGTTTTCCAAGATGACATTTTGGTAACTGGCCGAAACCAGTTAGAGCATGAAACAAGATTAAATAAAGTTTTTGCTAGACTAGAGGAAGCCGGTTTAGTTCTACAAAAAGAGAAATGTATGCTTTTTCAGGAGTCTGTGTCGTACTTAGGGTTTAAAATAGATCGGCACGGTCTTCACAAATGCCAAGAAAAGATTAATGCAATAATTAATGCTAAAATTCCTGCAAATACTACCGAACTTAAATCATTTCTTGGCATGGTGAACTACTACCGTAATTTTGTAGAGGATGCGTCGTCTATTTTGAGCCCCCTTCACAATCTATTGCAAAAAAATGTTACTTGGCACTGGAATAAAGAACATGACTTAGCCGTGTCAACTATTAAACGAGAATTAAGTTCCGAGAAAACGTTGGCTCACTTTAACCCGGATGCTAAATTATATCTCACAGTGGACGCTTCACCTTATGGTTTAGGTGCGATTTTATCGCAAGTGGAAAGTGACGGTGTAGAAAAACCAGTTTCGTATGCCTCCCGCTCATTAACTACAGCCGAACGGGGCTACAGTCAACTGCAACGTGAAGCTACAGCGATAATATACGGTGTCCGTAAATTTCATCACTACTTGTATGGTCGGTCCGTTCCGTTTGTACTAAGGACGGACAATAAGCCTTTGATGTCAATATTTCGCCCAGACAAAGGTATACCAGAAGTTACGGCAAATAGATTACAACGGTATGCTATTTACCTAATGTCGTATAACTTCATTATAGAATACGTAAGTAGCGCCCGCAACGCAGCCGACTACCTGAGCCGCTCGGCAACTGATAACAAACCGGCTCGCAGTAACCCGGCGATGGACGCGGCTACTTACATCAACTTTGTTTATGACGGTGATCGTTTAATATCTATTAGCGAAATAGGTAAACAGACGTTGTCGGACAATGTTCTTTCAATTGTAGGTAGGTATGTGATGCATGGATGGCCGAACCGAGTTAATGATGATTTAAAACCGTACTTGGCGTGTAGGCGAGAGCTGGCTATTGAAAACTCGTGCTTAGTTAGAGGATATAAGATCGTAATTCCTTCTAGTAGTCGAAATGATATTCTCACAGAACTGCACGTAGGTCATTTAGGGTCAAATAAGATGAAAGCAGAAGCACGGAGCCGATTTTGGTGGCCGGGCATGTCTGCGGATATAGAAAAATTCGTTGCATCTTGTCGGATTTGCACTTCCTTACGGCCGTCACCTCCCCGCGCCCCCCTCACACCTTGGAAATACCCCCCCCACGCATTTTATCGTGTACATCTAGATTTTCTAGGGCCAATAAACAACAAAATGTACCTAATTGTTATCGATGCGTATTCTAAGTGGCCAGAATGTTACGATGTGTCTACAGGGTACGGGTCAAAGGTCGTAATAGATAAACTATGTGAAGTCATGTCGCGGTTTGGGCTGATTCACACTATTTGTACGGATAATGGCACAAGCTTTGTTTCCTCAGAATTCAAAGAATTTTGCGTGAAAAATGGTATTTCACATGTAACCTCGCCGACTTACAACCCGAGTAGCAACGGGCAGGTTGAAGTATATGTAAAAATTATTAAGAAAGCATTAAAATCATTTATTTTATCTGGAATAAACCAAAAAGTTGTGAATTGTAAAATACACGAATTTTTGTTCAGATACAGAAATTCTGAACACAGCACAACTGGAAAGTCACCTGCTGAAATACTATTCGGCCGCAAGCTGAGATGTAGGCTGGACGCTTTAACCACGCATCAGCCAGCATCAGCGGACGCGGCTCTCGAAAGTGTTGTAAAAGGTAAACAGTTTTCGCAGTGTAAATATTATGGTGGCAAACGAATCGTGGACTTCAAAACCAACGATATGGTTTTAGTTAAAATGTACAGTACGAACAAAAAATACTGGGCCAAAGGGGTTATAGTGGGCCAATTAGGACAAAGTTTATATGTAGTAAAATTAATAAATTGCAACAGTGTTATTAAAAGACATGCTAACCAACTTTTAAAATTGAAAGGGGAGGAGGGTTATAGTCAGAATGACTCAGTACCTCAATCAAGCTCCAGGGTGAATCAGCAGCCGACTGAAATGCCGACTATTGTGCTGACATCGGAACAATGTGGGGCATCGCCCCTACAGCAAGCGGAAGTACTTATAGAGCCAGTTCCGGTCCCAGTTGCAGCAGATAGAGAAGAACAGGTGAACCCTGATTCGATAACCGGCGAGAGTCAAATGGAAGAGCGTGGCCTGGCAACATTCCATGATGGAATGACAGTTTCAACTTCCGCAGGTGATGATCAAACTCAGTCTACATCAGAGCCAGCTGAAGAGACAGTCGACCAGTTTGTATCACCTGCCTCATCACCAGAGGTGGAGCCAACCCCTCCCCGAAGAACTCGCAATGTTGTTAGTTATAAAAAATACTTTTAGGTTAAGGGTGGAGGGTTGTTAGTGGTTAGGGTATGCGGCTGCGACCGTAAACGAGTTAGTCGATTACAAGCAGTTTACCGGGACGCTCGTGTGTCATTTCTCTCCCCGCACCACACCCCGACTTAACAATTATTATCAGATTTAAAAAAAAATCTGATTGTGACAACCAGGGTTATTATGCCCAGTTCACACCTATTCCAGTAGCATTCCAGTCTAGTAATCGAGTCCAGTGCTGGACTGGATCATATCGTTTACATTATTCCAGTCATTCAAGGGTTGTTAAAGACTGTCACCAAAAACAACCATGCGTATTCACTATATCACGTTTAATCCATCACTGGATTGACGGTTTACAATATTCCAGTGGCACTGGATTGGGCGAGCTGGAATGAAAAGTAGACCGTCATTCTAGAGACTGGACTGGAATGAGTACCTATATTCCAGTTCCGGTTTACATTATTTAGCATTCCAGTACTGGATTCGATTACTGGACTTGAATGCTAGGGTAAATTTTTGGAGAGTGCGTTCTTTCGACATTTGTATGGTTTTTTTTTACAATAGCAGCATGCAGCAGCCGCGCAGCATGCGGAAAAAGCCACTTTATGGCCAGGTGTGGCATAAGACATTTTTAAGCGTACGGAAAAAGCCGCATTCTGGCCAAGTGTAGACATAAAATGATGTACACAACACGGGATGTAATAAAGAAAGCCCTCGATCGCATATTTACGTCCCTCGCTTGCAGCTCGGCCCGCAAACACCTGCGATCTCGGCCTTCCTTTGTTTTACCACCCTAGTTGTGTAATATACTATTAACACCGCTCAAACAGCTGCCATTAAAGCTTTACCGTGTATAAAACTCCGATATCTGAAAATAATCCGACAGCCTACTGAAGCATAAAGGAATAGAAAAGCTAGCAAAAAGAAAACTGTTTGAACAGCTCACTAACTAACAACGCAAACGCTTCTATTCCATAAGGAATAAGGTCGAATTAACTGACAATCGGTTCGGATCCAAACTATGTTTTCTATTTTGAACTTTTGTCCAAAATCAATGGAGGCGTTTTTCGGTCGAATGCTCCGGTCCACCAGGTGATTTCATTTGTCCCTTTATTTTGAACTTTCTTTCTGTAAAATAGAACTGTATTTTTGTTGAATGGTGCATGCTGTGATTGCTATCTGTTCGGTTTTGTTTTTGACGGTACACGTTTTTAGCATAGGTCGGCCATTCTCACGAAGTATGTAAGATATTTAGTAAATAAGTATTCTCAATTTGTATTTTGACGTTTGGAGATCCTTTACACCTCCAAAACATAATATTTTGACAACGGAGACTCTTTACATCTCCATTAATTTTAGTATCAATTTATTTTTTATTTGTCTTGTATGGACGCATAGAGAGACCCTTTACATCTCTATAAATGTAGTTTTTAAGTTAATGTAATGTATTAATGAAATCTCATGTATGAAAAGAGAAACTGGTGAGTTTCTTCCGGCGCTTCTTCTCACCAGAAGGTCATTACCCGAAGCGCCAAAAGAAAAGAAAAGGAAAAAAAGAAGATATAAGAATGTAAGAAAGACATGTAAAAGAGCCCTTGAGGGCCTACTTACAGAAATAAATTATTTTATTTTTATTTTATTTTATTTTATTTTATGACTGCGTCTAATTACCGCGTCTCCATACATTTAGTATGAAAACAGCATCGCGGTAATTAGGTGACCGCAGACATACTTTGTGAGAATGGCCGAGGTACGGTGTCACTTACAAAAATCTTATTTCTATACATAAGCATAATGAAATAAAGCAAAACTGTGTCACAGTCTAATAGCAGTCATTTTCATTCGTACAAAAGGTACATCGCGCGCTTGTATGTGTGCGCGCCGTGTACAAACGCACTACAAATATAGTTTTAAGAATGCTCCAGTATGGATCGCTCTCAAAAAGACGTGCTACCGCGCGTCTGTGTGAATACGTGTCGCGCGCTCCTAACTGGCCGAAGTTGGGTTACTTGTTCGTCTTTATTCTTTGACTGTGTGGGTACCTACTTACATTAAATCTTTTAAACCTTTTTACCCGACTGCGGCGAAGCCCAAAGGAGGTTATGTGTTTGACCTGTATGTATATATGTATGTCCGTTCCTATGTCTGCTCGTAACTACTCAACGGCACAACCGATTTTGATAAATGATACATCATTAGATTCGTCTTGATGGCGCGAGTGTCACATAAAATAGCGGATTTTATGCCATTTTAAAGTGCGCCGCGGTCGGGTTTTGATCTTAGAAGTTTCTTCATGCCCGACAACACCTTTCGGACTCTTGCGTGGTGACCAAATTTGCCGGAAATTGGAAAAAACGGGCTATGATCACAGAATTTTAATCAAATAGATTTTACCTACTTAATTATAATTCATCTCAATTTTCTCTGTAATTGGAGAGATTTGGCTCGGGGGGTCGGGCCCTAAGTGACTCATGTAATTAACACGTTCCCGGTACCGGTGCTGCTTCCACTATGGGGTCACTTCCCCATACTGATTGCACAGTTGGTACTTGTGACATTGTCCGATAGTTTTGTATGGTGACAGTGAACGTGACCCTTAATTTGGCAAAAAATACAAAAAGATGGTCAAATACCTCGTATGTTCATAAGTTTTGTGACGAACAAAATCATGTTTTTCTCGAACACGCTCTAACGTATGTAAACGAAATTTGGACAGAAGAATAGTACATTACACAACTAGGGTGGTAAAACAAAGAAAGGCCGAGATCGCAGGTGTTTGCGGCCCGAGCTGCAAGCGAGGGACGTAAATATGCGATCGAGGGCTTTCTTTAGTACCTCCCGTGTTGTGTACATAATTTTATTTCTACACTTGGCCAGAAAGCGGCTTTTTCTGTACGCGTAGCGTGAGGAAAAAGCCACTTTATGGCCAGGTGTGGCATAAAAATCATTATATTACGGTAAAAATAAAATATAAATTATTCAAAATGGTCGCCATTGTGCTGAACACAGGCCTTCAATCGTGTGGGCCATTCGTCAATAGAGGCACGAACCGCTTTAGTTGATTAAGCTTTTCTTCGACGGTGAAGATTTTTTTCGTTGGAAAACAAAATCTTTTGGGATCGTGTCTCCAGAGTAACTGTTGACATCATGAGAGCCTTAATTTTCTTAAACGATCGTTTAAGTAGTAGACTTTTCTTCGACTGTAGGCCCTTTAGATCATACCTAAATATAATATTTCAATATTACCTTTAGATCATATTTCAATATCCGGTTCACCGAAAAATAAGACCCGAATCATTTTTTTCTCATTGACAACGTTTAAATGTAAAAGTTATAAAGTTTTTATAAAGCCGCCAGTTCAAAAATTATTTTTTGGGCCTTTAAAAAAATCGTCTCAAAACTTATGAACACACGAGGTAGTTTGTACACTGTTGTGAACGTTGTCAAATTAAGAGTTTGGATTGAAGTGAAGTGTACACTGACCATGTCCACACTCTACGCCCGACAACATGACTATTGGACACTCGTGTGGTGACCAAATTTCCCGGAAATTTGGAACTATGATCGTTCATTGGTTGACGAGCGGAACTTCACCTGTAACAACAAGTACAGTCAGCCGTAAAAACTGTGAGTTGTAACATTTTTGAGCGCATAAGACTATATAAATACAATACAAATATACACGGAAAGAACATGTCTAGTCGGGTTATGCAGATTTCGAAAAAACTTCTTTCAAACAATGATAGTTAACGACCCGAATACACATCGCTATTTAATCATATACTTAGGCCTAGAAGTAGAAGAGTAGGGTTATTTGCCTATACGGGCCCAGCTAGAAAATTAGGCTTTTTATGCCCCTAATTTTGACGATTGCTGTAGCTTAGTTGGTAGTGACCCTGCCTATGAAGCAAGAGGTCCTGGGTTCGAATCCCGGTAAGGGCATTTATTTGTGTGATGAGCACGAATATTTGTTCCTGAGTCATGGCTGTTTTCTATGTATTTAAGTATTTGTATGTATGTATCTATTAAATATATCGTCGTCTAGTATCCATAACACAAGCCTTATTGAGCTTACTATGGGACTAGTTCGATTTGTGTAAGATTGTCCCCGTATATTTATTTATAAAAAAAAAAAAAAAAAAAAAAAAAAAAACAAAAAACAAAAAAAAAAAAAAAAAAAAAAAATTGTGATGTCCACAGGACAGACGCGAACACTTAACTCATACTACAAAATCTGTATGACCCGATGAACGTTTACCTTGTTCATAAGCTAAGAAATTTACAGACGTGTTGTGTAAATTTGTCGCTGACTGTACATTAGGTCGACCGTAAATACGGTGGACTGTACGCCCCAGGGGCTCCATACGATGACGATTCCGACAGGACACTGCAATCAAACGTGTATCCGGGGCACAGTTATAATATCACCAGTATTGTAACTCGTATATAAATTCGTTTACACAGGCCTAACGTTATGTTAAGGTGATATTGTAAAGACCTCAATTTTTTGAATTTTACTATTTTTACAAGTGTTTTAATAATTTGAAATGTTTATATGATGTATGTTCGGGTTGAATCTTGAAATTAAATTTTCAAGCAGTTGGTTCGCTATAAAACTAATCGAGCTTGCATGCATACCGTATGGCGATGCAATATTACTACTGACTTTTATCGAAATTTCATCTCAATCAATCGAATTGTTACCGTATTAATTAGCAACAAACATGCAAACATCTTCACAGTTTTATATTATCAAACCGCGTTTAGAAAGGGATTGAGCTCATATGTCATTTTTGAACTAATGCATGATATGACATTGTCAGTGGTAGAGTATGCAGATAAATTAAATTGTTAATTTGGTACAATGAAGTTCTAAAGCATGGAAAAAATATCAAATTATACAGCGTGTTTTTATTGATTTCCGATAGCATTAAGAGATAGTTCTTCAGATCAAATAGAGTTACTTTCTTAAACACCGTTTTTAAAGTATTTTAAGTATGATTTTATAATTTATGTACAATTGGTAAGTGTTGTTATTAATGTTACTGTGTTTTTTCCAACGCCCGTCGCGGCCACCACACGATTCAAAACTTTGGTATTATTGTTCAGTAATCCAATTATTTCCTGCAATGTATCTCTTGGAATACTTACCTCAGAGACGATTGCATTTACGCTTAAGATGGCCATCAAAGTTTTCAAAAGAACCTTCGTCTTATCGTTTTCTTTATTAAAATATGTTAGTACATTGTAGACAATTTCTCGGCATCGACCGTTTAATACTTTACCGCGATTCATATTGTATACAAACGTATTTTTGAAAAGCTACGGCAATTTGATAAAGCGAAATAATGTGACTGGTGACAGATTTGTCAAGTATGATAATACTATTTTTAGGGTTCCGTACCAAAATGGTAAAAAAGGAACCCTTATGGTGCGACTCTGTCTGTCTGTCTGTCTGTCTGTCTGTCCGTCTGTCACAGCCAGATATCTCAGGAACTACTGATGCTATCGATTTGAAATTTGGAATACTGTTAAAAGTAGCTAACCCGAGCTTATTGGACATAAAAAATATCTTGTACCTTTTTTACTTTTTTTTTAAAAGGCTCCGTAATGGGACTTTGAAAATTGAAAGTAGGGCTATTATATGGAGCGGGGTATCAAATGAAAGGGCTTAATTTGTAGATTAAAACACCATTTTTATTTTTTTTCTTAATTAAGTAGTTTTTGATTTATACATTTTTATGTACCATTCCCCCCCTATTATCTCTGAAGTTACTGATCAGAAAAATGTGTCATAATTACTAATTATCAATATCAACCTGAACATTACAGGAAAAATAGAACGGTCTTCCTAACTATAATACTTTTTTAGAAATTTACATAAACTTAATCCATCCATTAATCCATCTAGCGGAGAGTAGCAAAACTAAGCGATGGCCTGTTTCACGCTAGGGGATTTAACGATGTTATAATTGAACAACAATTAGTTCGTAAACAGCTAATAATAAATAAATTCTAACATTTAAATACTATGTCACGTTTGCAAAGTTGAAAAATTGTAAATAATTATTTTACCAAGCTTATACATAGATGGCGTTGTAAATTCGGGGAACAGCTTTTTGTATGGAGAATGACAGTCCTCTTGATTTAATGGTCCTTGCTATTAAATAGAATCATTACACGTCAGGTTCTAAATATTACAGGAAAAATATAACTGTTTTAACTTGCAATGTTTTTTAGGAATTTGCAAAAATCATAACATGTACTTATTTGCTTCTTCTAAACAAATCGACATACAGTTTTTCTTGAACTATTCGCGTATCTACTTATGAGTTTGTACGGAACCCTCGGTGCGCGAGTCCGACTCGCACTTGGCCGGTTTTTTATTAAACAAATGACAATATTTACCGAGAATAGAGTTTAAATATGCAAATCATATTTAGCTATTAATTCTATTAGTTATCTATAAGGGTCTGCACTTATGAATATATCAAAGATTGGTTTATGATTATATTTAATAATTTATTAAGTACACTTGTGCTAACGGTACACTCGAATCCCTTTCTCAACGCGGTTTGATAATACATTTGTTTATAAGTTTAGCCCTTAGATGCATACGATACCGTGCATTTTATTTCTAAAATGTCTCAAGTGAAAATAAAATTCATGTCAATTTGAGATTTCGTGAAGAGTTTGACAAAGTTTAGTCTGAAATTGACGTTAATTTGATTTCTACTTCTGTCGTTTTAGTAGTATCATTTATGATAATGTATGCACCTAAGGGTTGGTAAGATAAAATAAGATGGTGGTGATATGATGATACAGCCAAGGAGGCTATAAGGTCATCTTAACTTATTTACATAACGATGGCCTAGTCCACACTCGTACTGGTTACGAGAAAAAAAGTTTCGTAATTAGCACGAGTACATAAATCTTAAAGTTGTAATTTAATTGGCAAAGAATATGTAATTAGTACGAGCGTTAACTAGGTTATCGACACATAATAAGTAATATTGCTATGTACATAGGTATCTCTTTCTAATAAAACTGACTTTCGGGTCCGGCCACTGGACGGAAGCGACCAGAAAGAGCACACGTTATGCGATAGAGAGCCGCATAACGCGTGCTCTTTCTTGTCACTTTTTTTAAAGCCTGTCTAACTCGCAACCCTAGTGGGCGTTGAGATAGTATGACCGGGTGGTCGGCCGTGGCGTTCCCTGGGGTCGAACCAGGTCGCTAGCCGGACCACCCCGAGTGAACCGGACTGGTTTCTGGTCACTGGCTAAGCCCCCCCAGGAAGGGCAACATTTAATCGTATAATATACTCACTGTCTTGGCCTCAGTTGATTGGTTTTGTCATGCAGATTGAATTTTACAAAAATGTTATGTTGTTGACATAACATCAGCAATTAATAAAACTTGTCTCGAAAATTCTATGTTAATTTATTTGTAAAATACTGCTTCTAATATTGTAACTGCGTCCATTGCAGCTTGTTTGCTGCAACGACATCGATAGAATCACACCTCCAGTACCAGACCGGTGTAACTCCACAGTATATGGCGGCGCTTACGCCCTTGGGTGTTAAGTGTGTATGTGGGTCAGCGGATAGGGTGACCATTGCTATGGTTTATTCAGGAACATGGACTAGTGATTGCCACTGGGGATTGGGCTTTCCTTTAGGCACGAGGATATTATTTTATTTACTAGATTTTCCCCTAGGACCTTAAAATAAACAGCCAGACTAATAGATCACTGAAGCACCTCTAGTGAGCCGGTCGCTTTGTAGGCCGCACGCGCACATCAACAAGCGTACAAACCTACTACGAACAGCACGCTCAACTGATCAACCAGCGTTAAGCGACCGGCTCACTAGAGATGCTTCAGTTATCTGTTAGCGAGGCTGCGTCCGGCTATTTAGTTTTAGGTCCTCGCTTTTGCCCGTGACAAGACTGTCTAGCATTACTGGCCGCGTCTTCGTCTCTCGCGCGATCATCACCTGTCACTGTCACACTATATTGAGTGGAAAGAGAGAGGACATTTTATTTTTTTATTTTATTTTTTTATTTTACATAGTGTAAATTAACACACAGAAACATAGATTGCGTTACTTTCGCATTTACATTATTAATACTAAGTTAAGATTTAAGAAATTAGATAATAATGGTGGTACTATAGGGCAGGGTGACAATATACAGTGCAGAAATTTGCCAAGCATTCTGAAAATATGAAATGAACTCAAACTTTTAAAAAAACCAGTCGACTAAAGAACCTCCTTTTTTCAAGTCGGTTAACAGGGCTCCTACCGCTGCCCAGTATTCATAGACATCTCAAACAATAATGAAGGATTCCACGAAAAATCTACTTACTTTTGGTCGCTTACGTAACGATATAGTGTAGCTACACACTAATTAAACCTACGAGTATTATCTGCTAAGAAACACTACCAATCTTAACACGTTCTCTGTTCCTATACAAAACTACCGGACAATGTCACAAGTCCCAACTGTGCAATCAGTATGGGGAAGTGACCCCATAGTGGAAGCACAGACTCTTAAAAACCTTCATGACCACACATTGGGGGCACCGAGATAGGGTACGTGTTGAAGCCAAGTTATCGTATTATCATACTGATATTCAGCTTCCTAATTTTACATGTCAAAAGTATTAAAAAGGTACGTAACGTTTCCGAGGAATGATTTAATCTTTGCCTATTTCTTGGTCATTAAACGTATTTCTTTTTCAGATTCGACCGCCTGGCTGCGGAACACCACTGCCTTCGCATTAAACTGCTCGGCGACTGCTACTACTGCGTCTCTGGCCTGCCAGAAGCCCGCGACGACCACGCGCGCTGCTGCGTCGAAATGGGTCTCGACATGATCGACGCGATCGCGTAAGTAAATAGCGCTACTCTGCCATCCTAATCTAAAAGGCGACTTTTTGCTATGGAAGTTCATTGTAAAAAGTCACCTTTTAGACTAGAACGGCAGTATCACAAACAATGCGACTTTACAGCAGTCGACCTGCTAGAGGTCCGTGGCGACCACCCCCGCTGCTGCGTGAGATGGGCCTCAACATGATCGACACGATCGCGTTAGTAGATCCTGATTCTGTGTCACAGTAAGTGGACTACTGCGCCCGGCCTGCCAGAGGCCATTTCTTCTTGAGTTTAATATCCACTTATAAATAGAAAAAGATCTTTCTACATCCACTGAAGTCAGTGGAGTGAAATTGTACATACTATAAAAATACTGTTTGCTAAAAAAGCTAGCTATAAAATTCATTTGTTTTCACGGCAACGTATCTTTACGTTAGAGTTTCACAGCAGAAATGCGGCCTAAATAAAATAATTTTATTAGTTCTTAAATTACCCCACATCTTCAATTGAATGACAAGATATGCCCATGTTATGCAAACCCTGAAAACAGCTCACCCCTGCCGAGGTCTGTTTATAAGCAATAATGATGTTTTTGGTTGCAAAATAAATGTATCTTCTTCTTCCTGTATTGATTTTAATTTTGAATCAATATTAACAGCCTGGTGCGCGAGGTGATGGCCGTGAACGTGAACATGCGCGTGGGCATCCACACCGGTCGTGTGCACTGCGTGGTGCTCGGGCTGCGCAAGTGGCAGTTCGACGTGTGGTCTAACGACGTCACGCTCGCAAACTACATGGAGAGCGGCGGTGTCGCCGGGTGAGTTATTATACTGCAACTAACTTTACTGTTGATAACCTGTGAATGAATGCAGCTTGGGCAAAATGCTTTAAGGCCAACGCACACCGGCTGCGTGTGCGTTGCGTGCACGCAGCAGCTCCTTGACTTTGTGCGTAACGCGTTCAAAATGGCGGCTCAAAGTCAAGGAGCTGCAACGCGTACGCGACGCGCACGCATCCGGTGTGACCCGGCCTTTAGCATGTCTGACGTCGGTCTATCCCGCTGTTCTCGTCTACAGGGCGCATTACTCAATGTTCGTGACATTTTTCGAGCAGTTTCGACACTTTATACACAGCGTTCCTTAGCCTTTGGACATAGCCAGAAATCCCCCGTGAAATTTCTTCTCAGGAATGCTCTGTAAGCATATTTTTAAAATTAGGAGCTTAGATAAAATATTTAAATTTTTAAACAAGATTTAAAAAATCAACAAAAAAGTAACATACCGTATCACACTTACGTACTTAATGACGACATTAACTATGGCCATATGTTGTTAAATAAGCTCAAAACCGGGTGATTTCTGTGCTGGACCTGGACTCTCACCTTCATCACGAGCGCCGAACCACGCGGTTGCGGAAGAACGGAAACGATAGGTCCTTCCCACCAGATAGTTAGCTTAGTAACGAACACCTTTCATGTTTGTCCAGAGGCTACGGAGCCACGGGGGTTGACAGACTCACAAAGTCGCGATGTCTATAGCTCACAGAGCTACTAGACAGTATTAATTAAGTGCCGAGACTATCCACCTACTTGTTGCAAAAATTATCAACCTGTACAATAAAGCAAAAAGCAGAATAACTATTAAATTATGTAAAAAAAACTTAGGTAGAACGAAATTTGCCGGAACAATTAGTAGATTATGAATGATAAACAAATGACATTGGCTCAATTTTTTTTTCAAGAACCACGTGCCCTGAAAACGTATCATTATTCTGATTGTTCTCTTGCAGACGCGTGCACATCACGAAAGAGACCCTGCTCTGCCTGGGCGACGACTACAAAGTAGAGCCCGGACACGGCGGACAGCGCAACGCATACCTCAAGGACCACAATATCGACACGTACCTCATCGTCCCGGACGACACGAGCCGCGTGGTGAGCCATTATTAGCCTTAGTCTCCTCAATTTTTCTGTTGGTAACATGCACAGACAACAGTATGTAATAACGTAGTTGAATGGTGGGGTGACTATGGGGGTTTTGAGTTAACTACAATATGGATGATGATATACATAGAGTAACGTTGCATTAAAAAAAAAAAAAAAAATTATTTCTGTAAGTAGGCCCTCAAGGGCTCTTTTACATGTCTTACATTCTTTGTCTTCTTTTCTTTTTGGCGCTTCGGGTAATGACCTTCTGGTGAGAAGAAGCGCCGGAAGAAACTCACCAGTTTCTCTTTTAATAATTTAATATACATTACATTACCTTAAAAACTACATTTATAGAGATGTAAAGGGTCTCTCAAATTATTGAATTATAGGAGACTTCACTCAAACCTAAACACATCTCGGATATATAATATTACTTATTTGCTGCTACTCAAATCCGTGCGTTACATAATACGTACAGTGACATTAAGATACTGTTAAATCCTCAAGTTATATCCCCTGAAAGTTCACTTTTCAATGTATTCGCAGGACAAGAAGCCGCAGAACTCGTTCTCGCTGAACGGGAACGTGTCAAAGGAAATGCGCGTGATGGGCCACGGGTCTCAGCACGGCAAGCACTCCGCGAAGTAAGAAACCTTCCTTCCTCCCTACCTTCTACTATCCTATGTCCTTTCCTAGGTCTCAATTAGAAGTAGTTACAGGCCAACCGACACAAACCAATTTTAGAATAAATTATTATCAATTCATTTTCATTTTCACTGATGACTTTTTGTGGTTGAATCCTTTTCCTGTAATTACGTCTATTTTATTTCCATATAGGTACCAAACTTCATCTTAATCAGTTCAGTGGTTAAAGCGTTAAAAACATAACAGACAGACAAAAACAGATAGAGAGATTTACTTTAACATTTTTAATAATTATCTTTTTATGTAGATTTGAGGCCTAAACTTTGAAAATACGAGGTTTGAAAATCTCTTGCACAAACCTGTGTCTTTTAGAAAGAACATAATGACGCCAATAACTTGAATCTACCAAAAATATCAGCTATGTTTTTTTCATCCACTCTTTCATTCAAAGGCTGACAGAAATCTATACAAGAAATAAAATGGCCAAACGAATACGTGACCAAATATTTTTCCGTATTCCGTATTCAATGTGTTTTCCGTTCAATCGAGTGCATGTGCATTAATTAGTGAGCTGATCCAACGGATTGTGTCCCTAATATAATTTTATTCGATATTATCGTTTCATTTTGAGCTAAAGTATTGTTTTGATTGAAACACGGGAAATGAGAAACGAAAATAAACAGTACAATACTTCAATGACAATAATTCATGAATTCGATCATTTATTTCGAACAAAGGATCATTTTTTTACTGCGTGCGTTTTAAGTTTTGTTGAATGCCGTTCGGGCTAATAATTGTCCGTACTACTTTCCTTACTTCGAATTAAGATACGGAAAAGTAATTTGAGAAGAATTCAATTATTCCTATGTAAACGTTTATGAATTACTTTAAGTCTACACGGAAAAACGACATCAGATTCGCTCCACTGTTTCGTCAGACTATGAGAACATTTCCCACGCATTTAACAATTAAAGCTTTGTTTTCAAAACCCTTCAAGCGACATTATCTTAAACCACATAAGAGCAAGTTGTCACAATAGCTATAATCGCATAAAAGGCCATTTGACTTAGGCCCTTTTTGTAATAAACGGATACTTTTATAGTTGAAATCCAGGGATGTTTTCACTGTAGATATCTCAAAGCGGGCGGACTGCCCGAGGCTATTATCAGCCCCTATTAGTTTCGGTTTAAATCACAAACGGGAATTATTCTCACATAAAACACTTCACAGGACCGTAGAAGACTAACCCTTTAAGAATCTACAATCAAGTTTATACCCTAAATTTGGACTAATAAAGATAATTTTCGACTACACTCGAATGGTCAGGGGATCCGGCAAAACGCTTAGTTACATTATAATTCAGTATACCTAATTCTTGGGTATTAAAAACCCTTGCCTGTAGCTTGAGCCGTGTGTATTCCCTTCTCATTTTGTAAGTTGATTGTTAACCGAATCAAAAAGTTAACAAAGTTTTACAATTGGTCGGAATCTTGTTTTTTATGTGTGATCTCTGATTACTCGAAGATACAGTATATAACAGCCAATTAGACCGCGAGTACAGTGCTTCCTATTGGATGTAACGTGTGTCTTGAGCAAGCCATGCTATCGCAAACTTAACCTGGCATTAAAATATCTAAGAAAGCCGCAACAGGTCTTGGTTGCATCATGGCTTGTGACAGCCAATAGGAACACGCATCGGTAACACAACGCAATGAGCGCGTTCTTATTGACTTTTACATATCACGTCGCGTACGAGACATGTTACGGCCATTTTGTGCTAGCCGTTCAGGTATTAAGTGATGCATTACTTCAAGGCATGGGTATACAGGTGTCTTAATATAACATTGTTGCAGGATCGAACAAGGCAACGAGTACAAGAAGCCAGAAGACGAAGTGAACGAATATCTGATGAAGGCGATCGACGCTCGCTCCATCGACCGTCTCCGAGCCGAGCACTGCCGCCGCTTCACCCTGACCTTCCGCGACCAGAAACTTGAGACCAAGGTATGTCCACTCTAATCTTCTCTCCAGGAACCCGAATAACGACCTAATGAACTCGATGTGGCCGGTGCTAGCACGAGGTGGCCGGTGTTTTGTTTTGCGTGGGGGGAGTACATCCTCATAGGATACCGCCAGGCCGGTCCTGACGGCGTGCACGACTCGCTTTGGAATAGAGTCCAGCGTCACCTTGTCTCGACTCTATCTCCAAACGCCCACGGACTAAAACCTCCCCCGCGTCGTGTGGAGTGTGCTTGCGGGACACGCCGCGCTTACGGTATACGCTTTGTGTCCCCCGTGGTGTAGGTTGGTGTGCACGTTGAGTGTTATTGTGGTGTAGGTGGCCGGTGTTAGCAACCTGCTTGCTGGTCTATAAGGCCCCACCTGGTTAGATTCAATACCCCTAGCTACCCAAGAGCCACTAGGACTCATAGGCAATGTAAGGCTTCAAAAACAAGACCTGATGAAGAACATTGTCTACATGGGAGACTTCATCCTGTCTCCCATGTAGACAATGTTCTTCACCAGAACCTAGAAACAGATAACTGTAGCACCTCTAGTGAGCCGGTCGCTTAACGCAGGTTAGTCAGGTCCGCTACTTAGGTACGTAGGCTACTTACTTTTCGCTACGGTAGGTAGGCTACTTACTACGCTTTTTGAGGTGTTTGCGTGCGGCTCGTGAGTGCAAAGCGACCGGCTTACCAGAGGTGCTTCAGTTATGTGTTAGAGAAGCTACGTCCGGCTATTTATTTAAAGGTCAGATATTTAGAAAGAGAGCAGACCAATTTTGTGTTCAAAAAGGCTGTTCAACGAGCCAGCACCACCTGGGAACATTGCTACTTCACCCTGACCTACTACGAGCAAAAGCTGTAGAGTAGATTAATAAGGTACTAGTATCACAAAACCGATCTTGTCTCTTATTGAAATAAAACCGAATACCGCAAGAGCTTCGGCCCGCAGTGTTTGATGACCTCAGTTCATGAATACCCATGTCTCAAACCAAATGGAATGTCATGTGCTGCTGTGTGTACTTGCGTGGATTTCGAAGAAGAAATTGCATCTGTCTCTATATCATTTTATACAAACCTAACGTAAAATTTTGTATAAAATATTTTTTTTGTTTAGTCGAACGTTTTTTTCTATTACTCAAGTATTGATAAAAAAATCTAACACAGTTTGATAGCGACAGTCGTTTGTTTTGAGGCAGCGTTCTACCTTTACTTTATAATACCTATATTTAATTGTTTTTAGGGTTCCGTACCAAAATGGTAAAAAAGGAACCCTTATGGTGCGACTCTGTCTGTCTGTCTGTCCGTCTGTCACAGCAAGATATCTCAGGATCTACTGATGTTATCGACTTGAAATTTGGAATAGTGTTAAGAACCGCTAACCCGAGCTTATGGGATGTAAAAAAATCTTGTAACTTTTTTACTTTTTTTTTAAAGTTATCCGTAATGAGACTTTGCAAACCGAAAGTAGGGTTATTATATCGAGTGAGGCATCAAATGAAAGGGCTTAATTTGTAGATTTAAACAGCATTTTCGTATTTTTTTTAAATAAGTAGTTTTTGATTTATGGCGAAAAACGTAAAAAAAAATACCATTCCCCCTATTATCTTCGAAGTTACTGAACAGAAAAATCTGTAATAATTACCAATTATTAATGTCGTCCTATATATTACAGGAAAAATTTAACGGTTTTCCTAACTTGCACCGTTTTTGAGAAATTTGCAAAAATCTTAACACATACTTATTTGCTCCTACTAAACTAATCGCCATAATAGTTTTTCTTGAACTATTCATGTATCTACTTATGAGTTTGTACGGAACCCTCGGTGCGCGAGTCCGACTCGCACTTGGCCGGTTTTTTGTCTTGTGCTGACGTGAATAAAAGTATTTTCATTCTTTATTTCTTTAAAATTCGGGGTTCTGCTCGGGACCGTGGGATGTTTTCGAAATATTGTAAGTAAGAGATCTTCGGCTATTCACAACAAGAGTAATCTGTTTTTAATTCAATCTTATCTCCACGGAGTCAGAACAAACCTGATGAAGGCCAATGATCGCCTGCGAGCACAGACTACCTCCACTAGACGGAGCATGTTGGGCGGCACGCGCTCACATCAGATATGGTCAATCGTATAGCATTACGACATTGCGCGACCAGCCGCTCTTTCAGTTGCGACCAAGCTCCTGACTTGTGTGTGCACCAAACGTGAAATAAATATTTCTGTTCAATCCGTCGACAATCTCAAAACATAAAATGATAAAAAAGATGTGAAACAACCGTTGTGCCAGTAATATCTACCGATATTTAATTGCACATATGCGTGGTGAGCTCGTGTCGTATGGCATGCTCCGTCTAGTGGAGGTGGTCTGTGCCTGCGAGATACCAAGGTAACTTTGTTGTCATCGGACCCTGCATCTTTCTTCCTGCAAAAGGTACACCGCGCGCTTGAATGTGTGCGCGCCGTATACGAACACACTACAAGCAAAGATTTAAGAATGCGTAAGAATGCTCCAGTATGGATCACAGAGACGCGCGATCGTGCGTCTGTGTAAATACGCGTCGCGCGCTCGTAAACGGCCGGAGTTGGACTACTTGTTTGTCTTTAGACTTTGCGAATACTCTTTCTCCTAGAAGCGTAAGTAGCATTGACTATAGTCAATGCTACTTACGCTTCTACCTAGCGCGCGGTGTACAGTCAAGGAATTTAATTTCCACCCCACCTAAGGTCCAATGTCGTATAGCATACTGTCATCATAAGAGCTAGCTAGAGGACGACGTTACTTTGACATATCACACGCATTGTTTTGTGTCAGTACAGATTAACAACGTTGACATGGTGAACTGAAATTTAGAACGTCAAGGCACTACCAGAAAAGGATGACAACCGCGGAATCGAAATTCGAAGAACGTCCATCTTTCTCGCTCTTGCAATATTCGAATGAAAGAAGAAGAATGAAATTTAGATTATCGACGTTTGCGTAGACTTTCCGGAGTCTGGATTCGGAATTATTTTAAAATTTTCGCGATTGACACTGACACCAACTGACACGTATTCGTAATTCGATGAGCAAATGACTTCGCAAAGAGGTTATCTGTAATGTGCAGTGACAAATAATACGTATTGACATTTAAATACTAAGTATTACTGAAATAGAAATTTCGACCTTAATGCATCGTGAATGCTTAACAACATTTCAATGAAACGGGTAGGAAATTAAATTCCTTGACTGTACCTTATGTAGGAAGAAAGATGCAGGGTCCGATGACAACAAAGTTACCTTGGTATCTCGCAGGAAATCATTGGCCTTCATCAGGTTTGTTCTGACTCCGTGGAGATAAGATTGAATTAAAAACAGATTACTCTTGTTGTGAATAGCCGCAGATCTCTTACTTACAATGTTTCGAAAACATCCCACGGTCCCGAGCAGAACCCCGAATTTTAAGGAAAGAAAGAATGAAAATACTTTTATTCACGTCAGCACAAGACAAAAAACCGGCCAAGTGCGAGTCGGACTCGCGCACCGAGGGTTCCGTACAAACTCATAAGTAGATACCCGCTATATGGAGAGAAAAACGCATCATCATCATCGCAGGTGTTTATACATAATGACCACACCTTGGAATCTAGGGGGCAAAATTAAATGACAGCTAGGGATCGCCTATATCAGTGTTTTCGCGAAGTATTTTCGCATACAAAGGGGGTCGTGCCATGAAATAGTTTGAAAAGCACTGGCCTATATAGATAAACCCAATTATCGATGCCCCCCCCCCCCCCCGCTCCCATATATAATATACTAGTGATCGCTAGTGTATATTTTTGTATAAAATAAAAAATACACTACACATATAGATAGACACAAGAAATCAAAGTACATAGAAAAATTAAATGGCACTCACCTGTGTCCAGACCGGGAATCGAACCCGGTACCTCTGGATTTCCGGCGCAGCGACTCAACCACTCGTTTACCGGAGCACCGGTGGCGTCGTAACTGTAAAGTTGCGCATTGGGGTGACATACCTGTGTAATACAAATTCTCATAGATGGCGTTTTGGTCAAAATCCTATTAAACCAGAATGATGCAGAAGTCAAAGTAGATGGCAAAATTGAGGGCGCTTGCTGCGTGCTCCGGTGGACGATTGGTTGAGTCGCTGGGCCGGAAAGTTAGAGGTACCGGGTTCGATTCCCGGTCTGGATACAGGTGAGTGCCATTTAATTTTTCTATGTACTTTGATTTCTTGTATATATATGTGTTACTAAAAATGAAATGTAATTTACCCGCATTAAAAACCAATGAAGAGACAAAATGTTTATTTCATATAAATTAAAAAAGTACACTTACAAACAACGCTGGGGGCGATCACTAGTATGTGGGAGAGGCATCAATAATTGAGTTTATCGATAAAGGCGATGCCTAGCTGTCATTTAATTTTACCCCCTAGATTCCTAAGTCAGATAATGACACTCAACGGGCGGTAAATTCCAATTACGGCCAGAGAAGTAATATCGCGTCCACACCCAATCGTATATTTATGTAATTTCATGGGTAATTCATTATTTTACCGCTATTGAATGAATATAGTACATTACACAACTAGGGTGGTAAAACAAAGAAAGGCCGAGATTGCAGATGTTGTTGAGATTGCGAGTGTTTTCTTTATTACCTCCCGTGTTGTGTACTGGTGTGGCTACACTTGGCCAGAAAGCGGATATTTCCGCACGGATAGCGTGCTGTAAAAGCCACTTTATGGCCAGGCGTGGCATAATAAAAAGGTTAATTTATTTCGGACGGATCATAAATATACATATACTCACAACATCTGTGACAACCCCATAGAAATTCTAAATACCCGTGATTCTGAACTTTCCGAAACTAAATTGTAATCATATTACAAAGCCAGCAAGTCGCCGCTTCCGGTACGTTTCAAAGCCTTCTCGAAGTTTCGGAGTCCATCCCAACTTTGGGCCAAATTGAATCGTGAAGTTATCGGGCAATTTAAGTTACCCCTCGCGACGGTCAGATATTTTTAAACACGCTATTGAGGCGCAGGGCTTTCGACACGTTTAGCTAAAGCTAAGTTTACACTTTGTTAGTGCAAGTGCGAGTGCGAAGTGATTAGTTAACAGGTTTTTTGGATGTTAAGCGTTAAGTGTTAAGAAATCGTTTACACATTGTTTAGTGCAGGTGCAAAGCAACAAAATGGACGACGAACAACGATTGGAATTACGAAATATTTTAAAAAGGATAGTCGCGGTCATTGCTTCAGAAATCGTAAATGAGGTATTAAATTCAACGTTTGCTCCTCAGTCCACCTCATTTTTATACCGTTCGTGTCCATACTATGCATTCAACCCGCCGTGACGGCGAGCGCGGGGAGTATGCGTGTGTGAGGGGGTAGCTACTTGACAGCCAAAATAGACCGAGCGTCTATTCACTTTACTTCACACTCGCACTTCGCACTCGCACTTGTCACTTATCAGCGTGACCGTTTACACCTACATTTTACTAATCACTTTACACTTACACTTCGCACTCGTACTTGCGACTTAACAAAGTGTAAACTTAGCTTTAGACAAAGTATAAAGACGGATAAGTGGTCCAACATCGGCCGTTTAGGAGCCGGCGACACGTATTCACACAGTCGCGCGCGTCTGTGCGAGTGCGATCCATACTGGGGCATTGTTACGCATTCTTAAATATTTTCTTGTAGTGCGTTCGCACACGGCGCGGCGCGCACACATACTAGCACTGAGAAAAGAGACTATGCGGACAGAAAAGGAAACTTATACTACTTGAAAGAAAAGGTTATAAATGTCAATGTCAAGTATAGTGAGTTGTGGCTACACTTACGTTAATCATCCTTCATCGATAATTAACGGCGTTAATGTGGCCCCAACAGGGTAGAGTACAAGATTTAAGTTGGCGGCACCAGTTGGCAACTCGTTCAAAATAAAAATAAAATAAAATAATTTATTTATTAGTTCCCTCAAGGGCTCTATTACAATGTCTGATTGTATTTTTTTCTATTCTTTTCTTTCGGCGCTTCGGGTAATGACCTTCTGGTGAGAAGAAGCGCCGGAAGAAACTCACCAGTTTCTCTTTTATTCACCATTTTACAAGTATTACAACAATATGACTTCTTCGTGCACGCCCCCTATATTTTCTAAAATTTCTAAAGCCTTGACTAATTTTGATTACCTGAGATAAGTTTATACCAACTAACTGTTATAAAAGAACGAATGAACAGAGGACCGAATTAATTTCAAAAATAATAGAGTCACCTCGACCTCTGAAAACTGACTTTGACTCGTTAACGTCCATTTAGTTAATTATTTGAATATAATAATTAATCGCTGTAATTACGTTGAGACAAAAGGGCTGTATCGGGTGCCTGCTCATTATACAAATTAGAAAGACCGGGGAAATTGTAGCCGATTTATTGGGATTAAAAATTGTAGGCGATTTATTGTAACTGAAAATTGTAGCCGATTGATTGGGAATATAAGTCATAACTGATTTATTGGGACTTAAAACTTTAGCCGATTTGTTGGGTATTAAAATTGTAGCCAATTTATTGGGATTAAAAATGGTAAACGACTAATTGATAGTAATAAAATATATATAGGTAGATTCACGACAGTTAAGGCCACGCACACAACAACACTGTCATGTAATGACAGCGAGGTTTTGAAATTACTGTTCTTTTTTCGTACCGATAGCAACTTCAACAGTGAATTGCACAATAGACCAAAAAGTTTCGTTAAACTATAGCCTCGTGTTTATTTACTCACTCATTCATTCACTTTTTTTGCAATGAGTGTTTCATGTAGCTGTGTGTGTAATCATTCACCTCAACTCTCGTGAAACTACCTATACCTTTACCTACCACCAGGCCCGCGCCGACCCCCGGGAGCGCCTGTGTGCAAACCTATGATGCAACTTCTTTATTGTCGTCGTGTTTTGAATTCCGCCGCCCCTATTGCCTTGGCGCCTGTGTGCGTTGCACACTTCGCACACAGGGTCGGTCGGCGCGGCCCTGCCTACCACCTAAAATACGATGATTGCGATAAATGAAGTTACATCAACATATGTCCAATTTTTTCGAAGCCCTGTTCTAATGATGAGATCTATGACTCCTCCTCAAAAATTACAGAAACATGTAAAGCAATATCAGTATCTTTAC
This sequence comes from Eudemis profundana, assembly GCA_947034925.1. Classification (NCBI taxonomy): domain Eukaryota; kingdom Metazoa; phylum Arthropoda; class Insecta; order Lepidoptera; family Tortricidae; genus Eudemis; species Eudemis profundana. The sequence goes on from OX344794.1 coordinate 49,432,235, forward strand.
AGTACATAACCTCGTGAATTATGGTGAAGGTGGCTGAAAATCTATTCCAATAATTGGCAATGTTTCACTCTATCTCTTTCCCCCAGTACACGGCGGAGCAGGACAGGATGCTGAGCGTGTACTTCGTCTGCTCGCTTGTGGTGTACGTGGCGATGACCATCGTCCAGCTGCTCGCCTTCGATGTGTGAGTATGCCATACTTCATCTGCCGAATCGAATCCGATGTTATTGTTACCGTTTTTTGTGCTCACCAGTTGGCGCCACTGTCGAGTAGGGTCCCGAAGTATAGCTGTCAGTTTTTTATTACGGGGTGTGAAAACGAAGTTTACATTTCAATCGTATTTAATGCCTTAAAAACGTACCATAAAAATATCGAGCATGCCGCATTAATGTGTTTAGTTCGGAAAAAGATATTGCAAAATATTGATAACATTATTCTAATAACAAATTAACTCGTAAAGCCCCCTACAAACAGTGACATTTGACATTTCGGAGACCTCACGCTATACTAGCGCCTCTAGCGACGAAATTCATAAGCGGTAGCCCTGATTTGATTTAACGAATGACGAACGAATTGACGTTTTATTCGAAATGAAATGTCAATTGCAATTTTGACAAATCTCGCACGTTAGGTAATCTGGCGCGAGATTTGACAGAATTTCTATGAAAATAGCTGTCACTCAGTACAAATCTCGCGCCAGCTTTCGTGAATCGACCTGTACTTGATATCGAACGATATGATAGTTGAGGTCGACTCCAATCTGAATTAAAAAAACTACGGTCGCGTGACATGCGTGAGAAATGTTTTAATTTACTGCCATTTGACTTTTTTTTGCGGTTTTAGAACACATCATAGAGACCTTATAATATGTGTGTAGATAAAACAATGTATGCAAATGGTCACAATTAAGCCTTAAAACACTCGTGTGATGTGACTGATGTGTAATCTTATTATGAAACTTGCCTTCGGCTCGTTCCATAAAACCACACTAGTGTTTTAAGGCCTCTCTTTATGTATCAGCTGCAAAAACAACTATTAATTTTGTTTGGTCTTTGTCTGGTGACCGCTGGAGTGTGCTGGGTGAAGTCCAGAAGCGTTTCAACCGTCCTTTCCGTTGTGTTACAAAGTATTCATTTAGACCAGCGGTCGGCAACCTTTTAGCAGCCAAGGGCCACATAGTAGCTTACGAAATTGACGCGGGCCGCACTATGTTAATAATTGATGATTTTATACAATTCTGAATATATCGACCTTTACATACAAAATAGCCACGGAAGCTCGCGGGCCGCAAGCGAGCTGTTGACGGGCCGCATGCGGCCCGCGGGCCGCTGGTTGCCGACCGCTGATTTAGACGATGAAAAATGCAGAAACTTTTAAGGAATATAGATAAAATATTAGTGGATCTTCTTATTATAATTTGAATATAAAGCATTTTCTTATCGCTTATATGAATATTATGAATATTTAGCAGCACAACGGAAAGGAGCGTTGTTATTGCATCTGGGCCTTACCCGTATTCGGTTCTTTATACAGCAATGGAAGTCTGTCGGATGATTGTGATCATTAATGGAATTAATGGAATATTTAAAATGTCCTCTTAACTAGCAGTTAACAAGTCGTGACAAAACTGACTATTAGTGTTAAATTCCATATTCCATACTCGGGTTCAGATACTGGTAAGGGCATTTTGTGTGATGAGCACGAGTATTTATTCTTGAGTCATGGATGTTTTCTATCTATTTAAGTATGTATTTATCTATATAAGTATGTATGTCGTCGTCTAGTACCCATAGTACAAGCATTGCTTAGTTTGGGACTAGCTCGATTTGTGTAAGATTGTCTCCCGATATTTATTTATTTTATTTATATATTTTGTCACCGACTGACAGGTTACACGGTATTTAAACACAGCTTAAGTTTTGCCAAACCGTACATTTTAAAATAAAAATGCCCTAATATGTTTGATTGTTTGTTTAGTAACGTGTTCGGCATCACGGGAATGGTCTTCTGCGGATCGGTGGTGCTTGTGGTCGACTACCTCGTCCTCTGCCAGGACTTCAAGGTATTCATTAATTCTAACCTTATATTTCTAATTTTAATTCTAACCCAAAAACAATATTAATATGGCACGATTAAGTTTAGTGTGACCACGACTTATTATACTTGATATTGACATTTATAACGTTCCATATACTAATGCGCTTATACGCAAGTCCTATAGTTACCTACATTGTTTCCAAATCGTGCGTTATTTGTCATGTGAAGTCAAAGATCTTTTTATGGAATAAGCCACGGCTTGCCCCGGCATTTTACTGAGTGAGGTCCTATTCTACGGCATTGTGCCCATGTGTGTTTAATATTATTGACTTCCACTTTAGTGTGACGTTTAGTTAATGTATTTTCTTTCTTTCCAATTACTATTTTTCGTCCAGTACGCCGGCGCCCGGTTTCGCCGCTTCTCGCAGCGCGTCCATTCCAACCGGACACTCGCGCAGGGGCTTTCGTTCGCTCTGCTCGGCGCCGTGCTACTACAAGTCCAATTACTCATGGTAAGTACCAGTGTTCGTCCAGGACTATGTTTCGTCCAGTTCACCGGCGCCCGGTTCCGCCGCTTTTCGCAGCGCGTCCACTTCAACCGGACGCTTGCGCAGGGGCTCTCGTTACTGCAAGTCCAGTTACTCATGGTAAGTACCGGTGTACGTTCACTACTCTGTTTCGTCCAGTTCGCCGGCGCCTGGTTCCAGCGTTACTCGTTGCGCGTCCAATCCAACCGGACGCTCGCGCAGAAGCTCTCGTTCACCCTGCTCGGTGCCGTACTACTACAAGTCCAATTACTCATGGTAAGTACAATGGTTCATCCAGTACTATGTTTCGTCCAGTTCACCGGCGCCTGGTACCACTACTACTCACAGCGCGTCCACACCAAACGCACGCTAGTGCAGAAGCTTTCGTTTACCCTGCTCGGTGCCACTCATGGTATTTACCATCTTCGTGCCATCATCGCAGTTTGTCTTTAGAATCCATTCCCTCACTTATACCCCGCCGTTCCTGTAACAGAAGAACAAAACACTCACGCGAGGGCCGTATTCCTCTGCGCCGCGCTGCTTTACCTCTGGCATTCATCACGCGAAGTCCCTATATCATACCTAGCTATCACTCTGCAGCTCAAATGATGCCATCCCTCTCACTCATAGATTAATATCTCCTTTTCCTTAACTTTATCCTTAATCCTAGTGCAAGCTCTCTTTTCGTTTCGTTGTCAGTTTCATGTCATTTTGTTTTGCAGGCATTTAACACATCGGTCCGCTCACCGGTGGACTTTGCGGATGAGACCTTCTGCCCGTATTCCATCAATGAGGTAAGTTGGATTAACTTTGTAACCAACTTCAAAACCAAAAATTCCAAAACTTACTTTCTTTAAAAAAAGGGAGAGTTTTGTCGGAATCTATTTCCTTTATTTATTTTTTACGTAGGTGTTTCAGCTTTAGTTCATTCTTCTACTTTAGTGAGTGCTGGAATTTATTTATTAATTCGTTTTAATAATTTATTATAATATATTAGATTTGTTTATATTAAAAAAAATATTGGTAAGTTTCTCGATCTACTGGAACGCCGCTTATACGAATTGAAAAATTGTTTCTTAGCTTACTACCCAGGTGGTACCATTGTCACCCGGCTAGGATCTAATGATGATACTACACTAGGGATCCTGGGTTTGAATCCCGATATAGCAAATCCCATCAAAAATATTACATTTAAAAAAATGCAAGTCTCACAACGCAGTTATTCTACAACAAAAAAGTTTTGAGCTGTAATGTTAAACCAAGTCAGTACCGGGGGGTGTTCACGGAACTTGATTTCCATTGACTTGCTTGTTATTTGCCCGTGGAGGATTCTTTATTTGAGAACTATAGAATGTGTTCCTCAACGGTTGTAATCGCATGTATATGTATAGAATTACAAACTTACCTATGCAGTTCGTATTGAAATTCCAATATTTTTAGGTTTCGATAAATGGATGGTACGGCCGTGCCTTTGTATTGTTTGACTTGACAGGGGCATGCCATGCCCCCAGATATTTTTTTGACGAGTACCTATTATGTGCTAATGAAATTGGAGGATTTAGAAATTGGTTCAAACAGTTCAAGTCCGTTCACAAAGGTATATTTGAATCCATTGGGGCTAGAACCTACCTACATCAAATATAGGTAGTTTCACGAGTGTTGAGGCCACGCACACAACAACACTGTCATGTAATGACAGCGGGATTTTGAAATTACTGTTCTTTTTTCGTACCGATAGCAGGTTCAACAGTGAATTGCAAGATAGACCAAAAAAATTGTTTAAACTATAGCCGTGTGTTTATTTACTCACTCATTCATTTCATTCATTCACTTTTTTGCAATGAGTACTTCATGTAGCTGTGTGTGTGTAATCATTCACCACAACTCTCGTGAAACTACCGTACGTATCGTTTAAATACCTGATAAAGGCAGTCTGAAATTATAAAATAAAAACCGGTCAAGTGCGACTCGGACTCACGCACCGAGGGTTCCGTACAAACTCGTCAGTAGTTACGTGGATAATTCAAGATAAACTGTATGGTGGGACAAACTTAACTTTGCTCTTGAAAAACTGTTGTCCCCATACATCGACATAGGTTAGACCTATGTCGCGGTTAGTTTAGTAGGAGCAAATAGGTTTGTCTTACATTTTTTGCGAGTTTCTAAAAAACGCTGCAAGTTAGTAAAACCGTTTTAGTTTTCCTGTAATATTTAGGATGATATTCATCTATATCTATCTTATTATATCTGTTCAGTAACTTTGGAGATAATAGGGGGAAATTGGTATTTTTTTAACGTTTTTTGTCTTAAATCAAAAACTACATGTCTAAGAAAAAAAATAAAAACTGTTTAAGAATCTTCATATTAAGCCCTTTCATTTGAAATCCCACTCGATATAATAGCTCTACTTTTGATTTTCGACATCCCATTACGCTCCCCTTTAAAAGAAAAAGTAAAAAACGTATAAGATTTTTTTCTGAATAGGCTCGGGTTAGCGATTTTTAACATTATTCCAAATTTCAAGTCGATAGCATCTGTAGATCTTGAGATATCTTGCTGTGACAGACGGAAAGACAGAGTCGCAACATAAGGGTTCCTTTTTTGCCTTTTTGGTACGGAACCCTAAAATTGCATATTCTTTAGAATTTATATGAAAAGGCTGGCGTGTTGTTTTTGCTTGAAGTTCCCTCGGGCGTAGGGACGTTAAGACAATCTTTCATAAACGGTTAGCACAGAAGACGCATTAGCTAGTAGCTAGTCTGAAGTATTATTGATATAAAGATTAGACGCAATGAGTCATCTTTAACCTAGGCTGAGCTTCATCTGGCACGTTTTTAGGTATAAGGTATTACAACTAGATTATGTTAATAGTTTTTTCATCACACTTGCTCGAAAATGGTGTCATTACACGTAGGTTTTGCGAGCCGTAAATGACCTATTACGCCCTAGGGCGCAATGGTTTTCTTTTTAAATTTGAGACGCTGGTTCTGTTTTATTTGTCATGTTCAAAGGAAACGCCAACGTCCTTTTTTTTAACTTTTATTGCTGAAATATTAATTTAAAGAGAAGTCTTATTGCAAATACATGTAAACACATATTTCTGTAACATTAATTAAATGTTCAAATAGTGCATTTCAGTATTTTGCAAAAATAAAATCAACCATTTTAAGTCTTTACCGCTATGGTTTCCGAACGTGACTTGACATTCGCATTGTCTATGGATAATGTCACTAATGTCACTGTCAGTTTTACAATTTTATTTAGGTTAAGTAAGGTTATTTTAATCAGATTTCCTCACAAGTGTGATGAAAAACATTGTGTGTGCCACGGGCGGTAAAGGAATTACAAACTCGTGTTATTAAAGCCCTCGGCTTCGCCACGGCCTTGTAAAAAACACTCGTTTGTAATTCCTTACTTACCGCCCTTGATACATAATGTACTATTGTCCTAATAAGTTAATGACAATGTTGAATATATAAGTAAGTGTTAGCTTTCGTCATGGATAGGATTAAGACTAGTTAGAGCATCGTGCGGTTTTATCTAAGCCAGTCGTATTTTTTTTTAAGTTTGTCTACTGAGACATTTTTTAAGCCCAGCAGGTTTATGATGCTATGCTTTGTCACGCGATAAATAAATGATAAAGCATCCGTCACTCTCACACACTATTTGTCAGAACGTGACGGATGCTTTATCATTTATTTATCACGTGACAAAGCGTAGCATCATAAGCCTACAGATCAGATGATCCATGACAAATTGAGGTAACTTCTCAAGAATTCCATTAATTTTACAGAAATAATTCCAGAAAGATTTCCGTTTGGAAATTACCGCCCTTTTTACATGTAGCATTGTGTTATGTAATATAATAAAGTACCCCTTTGTGTACATGACGGAGACCTGAGTTTACGGCAATGATTTCAAAAGTAAGGATAAGCCCATCCGATCATTTCGGAACTATATTCCCCGTAACAAAACATGCAACTATAAAGACCAGCTGCGCAGTGCACCCACCGTGTCGCACTGCCGACTGGCACTGATTTGGCGGTACTTTTACCCTGTCGTTTGTATACCTATGTCAATGGTTTACGGTATTCACAAATGGTGTAAATTCCATAAAGACAAAAAACATTGACTACCCTTTAATTTCTACCTTATTAACACGGCCAGCGGTACCCATAGAATGACATTTAAATTTCGCCATGACCTATGATCTTATAGAACGACAATGGCAAGCGCCGTACAGCGCGTGTGTGTTGACTTACACAAATGCGTTGCATTTGTATGAGACAGAGCCAAACTCGAGTTTGAGATTACACTCTGTTTCGACGGTAGTGTCATCGTTGTTGTGCCCCACATGAGAGTAAAAATTTGGTCCGTAATAATGGCATGGGGTTTGATCGACAAGCACCGTACTGATTTATAGGCAATCGCGAATAAATATTGCGTTAGCCGAACCGTCATATAGCGTGGTTCACACTTTACGGTGATTCCCGTGACCGCCGGCGAACGTGTTAAGAGCAGGAGGGTAAAAATTCTACCCTTCTATCCTAACTAGGGAAGAAATTAGATGGTGGGTATATTTTTGTCTTTATTGAGTGTACGCCACTCGTATTCACTCTAGTAAATCAATCAATTGTGGAGCAATCTCGATGTACCAGCGTCAAGCTACTGTTTATTACGTACTCGTTCCTTCCAAACGATCGATCTCCAAGAATCACAGCGAGCAAAAAAAATACCCCTCCAACTTTCAGGAAAGTTAGCGCAAAGAAAAATGCTCGGAAAACGCTCGCCCACTCTATGCTCTGGAATCCTTGAGTTTTTTATTGTTTCACGTCTATTGTTCCTGAAAGTTCCATAAATACAATTCAATATTAATGCCGGTTTTTACGTGTGGCTTGTTTTTTACAAGGACCCGTCTTTGTGGGAGTTCCATGAAGTTCTTAGAGCAACACCACAGTATAATAGCGGTATTTTTAGGGTTCCGTACCAAAATGGTAAAAAAGGAACCCTTATGGTGCGACTCTGTCTGTCTGTCTGTCTGTCTGTCTGTCTGTCTGTCCGTCTGTCACAGCAAGATATCTCAGGATCTACTGATGCTATCGACTTGAAATTTGAAATAGTGTCAAAAACCGCTAACTCGAGCCTATGGAACAGAAAAAAAATCCTATACCTTTTTTACTTTTTTTTTAAATGGGACCGAAATGGGATGTCCAAAATCAAAAGTTGAGCTAATATATCGAGTGGGATATCAAATGAAAGGGCTTAATATGAAGATTTCAAAACCGTTTTTATTTTTTTTATTAGACGTGTAGTTTTTGATTTAAGACCAAAAACGTTTAAAAAAATACCATTCCCCCCCTATTATCTCCGAAGTTACTGAACAGAAAAATCTGTAATAATTACCGATTATTAATATTATCCTAAATATTACAGGAAAAATAAAACGGTTTTCCTAACTTGCAGCGTTTTTTAGAAATTCGCAAAAATCGTAAGACAACCTTATTTGCTCCTACTAAACTAACCGCGGCATATATCGATGTATGGGGACAACAGTTTTACAAGAGCAAAGTTAAGTTTGTCCCACCATACAGTTTTTCTTGAAATATTCACGTATCTACTGACGAGTTTGTACGGAACCCTCGGTGCGCGAGTCCGACTCGCACTTGACCGGTTTTTTTTTTTCTACTAAAAGTACATCGCGCGCTTGAATGCGTGCACGCCGTGTACGAACTTACTACAAGCAAAGTTTTAAGAATGTTGCTGTATGGATCGCAATATGTGTCGCGCGTTCCTAAACGGCCGGAGTTGGACTTGTTTGCCTTTATCTTTGGAAACGCGAAAAGGGAGTCGCATTGGCATATTTTTCCGATAGAAGACGGTCTGCTGTTTTTACGGAGGATCGTAACGTACACATACATACACACGCGTATATAAAAAATCGTCTGTCATTACTTTACTAACACATAACGAACAAAACAATACGCTGACAGTTTCACGGCTACAAGCTACAAGCCAAGCATTGCTACGTGTGCTACGCCGTAGTCCTTAACACGCTATAATCCATCTAAGGGCCTTATCATTTAGTTGCGGGCGTATTTTCATTCAAAACTTGTCGCGGTGAGCTCGTGGCGAGCCCGCCGCAATCGAAATTTGTATGAAAACACGCTCGCAACTCGCTTGCAAATCGCCGGTGTGAGCTAAGAGTCTGCAGATGTCGAAAAAAGGTTTTATAAAAAAAATATATAAATGGCAGCCTGGGGAAACCACAGGAAGAGAATTAATTAGTTACTTGGCAATCATTTTTCCGTTTATTATAATATGTGTACAAATCTACTGCAGCAACAGGTGTGCCCATAATATTTGAAGAGTTCCTTCAACTCCTAATCTCCACTCATCCCAACAAGAAAATAGTTTTTTGACAAAAAATACGTCAATTGGGAAGTGTTACCCCTTCAATTAAAGACATAATTATTCAAATCGGTTCATAAACCAAGGAGTTTGGGTAACAAAAATTAACACTTTCAACACCGAGAACCCGCTCGGCGGGCACTAGGTTTGTAGTAGCTAGAAATAGGCCTAGGTACATACGGATTTTCTCATGTTATTGGTTACGACCGTCGCACGGCAAAGGTTTGGTTACAATGTGGAAAGTTTAGACGATATTTACCTACACATAACTTAAGTATAATCTTCTCGGGAAAATGCTCTGAAAGCAAAAACCTTCTGTTTATAAAGTTACTTAAAAAATAACACTGTCGTTAAACGTCGACATCATCGCACAACTCTGCGGTCGCGCAGTTGTTTACAAACTGCGGTTGTGCACTCATTAAGTGCGGTCGCGTTGGCGCGTCGAGCGCAAATGTGGCGAGTAGTGAGTTACTTTAAAAAAATCCCAAATTGCCATTAGTGTGAATATTATATTCGAAGAGTTCTCTCAAATCCTATATAAATGATATTTTCATAAACAACGGTTTTTGGTCACAAACATACAAAAAACACCGACTCTGCGTTTTAAAAGTCAATTAAACACGCGGTCACGCAGTTGCTTACAAACTGCGGTTGTGCACTCATTAAGTGCGGTCTCGTTTGCAAGCTGATTACTTTTGTGTCGCTTAAAGGATTCTAAAAATAGTTAACCGGTTCTTTGAATTCTATACTCGTATAGAGAGTAACTGCTCCATATCAAAACCAAGTAAGTGCTCCGGACAAATTTTAAAAAAGAGTTTAAAAACATACATATGTTTATGTTTTTACGCCCTTTTTAAAATTTGATCTGGAGCACTTACCTGGTTTTGATATGGGGCAGCCGTAAATGAATTTAATACGTGCATAGAATTCAACTCTGTATATTGGGTAAAAATAATGCTACGATTTCTTATTACAGAAGAAACTTAAAACGCTCTCCTGCAAAGTTTAAAAAATGTCGCTTAAAGGATTTCTCCTTTCCACCGTCGAATATTAATGCCAGCGACTGTACCTTACGGCTCGTAATTGAAATGTCTGCCAAACATCGCTGGGAACCACGAAACCGCTTAAAAGCTGCCAGGCCGAGGTTACGAGTACACATGTGGCATACGGTAATTTCCCCTCTCCTTTGTTATTTCGTATCCAAGTTGGAACGAACGAACGTCGGTCGGTTCGCCATATTCGAAAGGAGGGTTGGAGAGAAATACCGAGCTAGAAGAAAATAGTTCGTCGGTTTGTGAGTGTATTTTCGCTGGCGTAATTTCTCTGGCTACCAATATTTAAAAGATTCCTCCTCATTAGACTGGCATTCGTTGGTTACTTGTTAGAACTTGACTGATCCTACATTGTAACCAAAAGTCCAATTCTAATAAGGCAGAATCTTCTCAGTATTCGCCAATATGTCATGACAGCGAAATTACGTTTTTGAAAATACACCCCGTTATTATCAGATTTTCAAATCTGATAATATTATTGACGGCAACTGAAGTTAACGGCGTGCTAAGTAGGTCGTTGCCACTTCTTTTTATATTTCTGTGTGGAGAACCGACGGTATCGACATCAAATGGTTCAAATGTGTTTCATTTCATATTATGAAAAAATCCTATTTATCTTGCTCTCTCAGTTGCGCTTTAGTTTTCATTTCGACTTTGACACTGACTAATAAAGTTTCATATATTTATATGAAACGAACCAGAATCTATTTAGACTTGAAATTTAATACTATAATTGATTGGCACAAATCATTATTCACTACATCTGCACAGAGTAAGTAATAAGATTACATACAGAATTTCTCTTTGTAAAAAAACTGACGTTCAGGTCCGACCACCGGACGGAAAGCACCGTATCCGACCATCTCTCTATCGCATAACGTGTGTTCTTTCTGGTCGCTAAGCTCTAGAGCGGCAATTTGGTGCTATAGCTTGGTAATTTCGTTGGTGACACTCAAATGAGTGCTTTTTGCTATGTGCAGCCGTAGCTACTTACAAAAGTTACCGCCAACACGAACGACGACCGACGGAGGCAGCTTCCGATGATCACCGTTCGTGTTGGCGGTAACTTGTGTAAGTAGTTAGGGCTGCACATAACAAAAAGCACACACGTGAGTGGCAGCAACGAAGTTGCCAAGCTATAGTAGCCGCGCGGCGAAATCGCGAAGCGAGCCACTCGTCCTGCCTAATAGAGATGGGTAAATCCGGGCTTGAATATTTAAATGATTCGAATCTGCAAGCGGTTCCGATTTCTTATCGAATCCATGGAGTTATTAACTCCGACTAGGCAGAGTTAATGTCCCAATACTACACCGCGGACTCGCGGCGCGGAGCGAAGCGCACATTATTATTAGTCAGTCAAAATCAGCGAGTCCGGAGTGAATTGATCTGAAGTATTCAAAAGAGTTGAAGAGTCGTTAAGTGGAGCCAGTACCGAAAGCGGAGCCGGATTTAATGATTCGAATCACTCATCGGAGTCGAGATTATCCATCTCTTCTGCCTAGTGTCAGCTAACCTGTGCATGGTTCTTGACAGACTTGTATTCTTGCAGCACTACCTACAACTGACCCTACTGGCGATGTTCCTGTGCGCGGTACACCAGATCCTCATCACCTCGGTGAAGGCGATCCTCCTCCTCATCGCTACTGGCTCGTACGTCGTGTTTAGCCTCCTGGAGTACTTCCACCCGGCCGAAGTCGTGTGAGTACGAACAGCACTATCCAGCTGTTCCTGGTGATTCCTGATGCTCATCACCTCGGTGAAGGCAACCCTCCTCCTAATCGCAACTGGCGCTTACGTCGTCTTCAGCCTTCTGGAGTACTTCCATCCAGATGAAGTCACACGGCTTCAACTGGGTCACCCAGTTTGTGTGAGTATGAACAGCACAATCCAGCTATTGCTAGCGTGTGAATATCAGAACCCAATGAAAAACACCTGGAAATCTGAGAGCGTCGCATTTGATGTAATTTTCTTCGGTATTATTTTGTGAACTTTAAGAAATCTCACAGTAAGACATGTGCTGGTAAATGGAATTACTTCAATCAACCGCACTGATCCCTCAGCTTACTTACGCGTTCAACGAAAAGTCGTGTGTAACCATGGCCAAGGATGGTTTTCCTATTTGCATGATTGTAATCTGCCCAGTGAAGAACATAACAATTTTGAACTAACAGGCCGTCACGACACTGGCCCAGCATCTCTGTTTCTTTCTCTCCTTTGCCTTAGAGTAAAAAGGACAGGGAGTGACTTGGGATGCAATATCGACCCCAGTATCGGCAGGTGACGAAGCTCAATGTCATTGGTCTGGACGGCCGCCAAAGACCAGTCATGTGCCATGCATTTACTGAATTACCTCCCGCAGGTGGCAGTGCAACGACCTAAACCAGCAGTGGACGAGTGTGGTGGTTGCGTGCGGAGCCGCCATCGCCCTCGTGCTACACGCCCAACAGACAGAGAGCACCTATCGGCTGGACTTCATCTGGAAACTGCAGGCTACGGGTATGAATGGGATCAGGCTGTCTAGTACAACTGGCGACTACATTTGTCGAGCGACAGACCATGTCCTGTCACTGTCACACTATATTGCGTGGAAAGAGATCGGTAGTATTTGTCGCGCGGCAAGGAGTCGAGTGTCACAGAGTTGTGCTAGGGGTACAGGGTCTGACTTGGGCTGAATGACCAATTTTATATTACTTGCCGTGTTTTAATTAGAACCACTTTCTGACGTCCAATTGGGCTTAAATTTGGTGAAAAAGCCCCAAGAAATTCAATCGTATCAAAATTATCATAGTACATTAATCGATATTCAGTAGCGGTACAACCACACATTCGCTGACAAAATTATTAAGCATATTCTAGAAGGATTATATGAGTATTTTCCACAGATGAGAAGGAAGACATGGAACACCTGGAGGCGTACAACCGCAAGCTGCTCGCGAACATCCTGCCCGAGCACGTCGCCCAACACTTCCTCTGCAGCGACAAGAATATTGACGTGAGTGGCCACCACACTAATAGCATAGTTTGAAAACATACAGCAGGCTAATATCCGCATTATAGAGCAGCGATCGGCAACCCGCGGCCCGCGGGCCGCATGCGGCCCGCGAACAGCTCATTTGTGGCCCGCGAGCCTCCCTGGCTATTTTGTATGTAAAGGTCGTTATATTCAGAACCGTATAAATTCACAAATTACGAACAAAGTGCGGCCCGCGCCAATTTCGTTACCTACTATGTGGCCCTTGGCTGCTAAAAGGTTGCCGACCGCTGTTATAGAGGTTTGACAGTACTGTCGAGGGCTTGGATGAGAAAGCCTTGGAAGTTATGTCCCGATTTACTCCTCGCCCGGCCGCGTCTGACCCCTTGCCCGGGCGATTGTTCTGCTTATGGGTCTTCGTCGGTCGACTATATGAGCCTAAATTGAGCTAAATAAATTTCAATAAGCTTCAATAGGCTAATTTCTTGATAGATTTAACCAGCGTATTTTTATAAATACACTTTTTTTTAACTTCTTCTTAGCTATATTACAATACAGCACAAATGTGGTTTGGATCCTTTTTTGAGTCTTATTCCTCTGTCTACTTATATTATTATTATATTGGCGATTTCCCTGTAGATTCTGCCTTAGTAGCATACACTTTGTAGGCAATTGTGTAACACTTGCCAAGTTCTATACAACAACCAAAAACCACATGCGACTGAGGCGGGACATGCAGGGAATTCGCCAATATTTGTGGACAGAGACATAAAATCCTCGAAGAATCACCCGTTTCATAAATGATTTGATTGATTGATTTCTAAGAAAACAAATTCCTATTTAAGCGTCGATCAGTCTTAAAGGTCTCTGCCCACTACACCGTATCATACCATGACCGTACTATGAACGTATCAGACACGGTATGACAAATGCTGGCCGGTGACGGAAAGTGCTAGTGAACATAGTTTTATAATTTTCAATACAAAGAATATTTATTTTGCCTGACACGTTCATAGTACGGTCATGGTACGATACGGTGTAGTGGGCAGATACCATTACATTACGGTTGTCACGTACATAAATGCGCCTTCAACGAATACCCATCCACAGGAGCTATACCACGAGCAATGCGAGTCAGTCTGCGTGATGTTCGCGTCTATCCCCAACTTCTCCGAGTTCTACGTGGAGCTCGAGGGCAACAACGAGGGCGTGGAGTGCCTGCGGCTGCTGAACGAGATCATCGCCGACTTCGACGAGATCCTCGCTGAGGACCAGTTCAAGTATATCGAGAAGATCAAGAGCACTGGCGCCACTTACATGGCTGCTTCTGGTTAGTAGCTTAAGTTTAATCGCCTTCAGAAGAGGCTCTCAATTTATCAAGAGCGTGGAGTGCCTTCGGCTACTGAACGAGATCATCGCCGACTCCGACAAGATCCTTGGTGAGGAACAGATTTGTTGTGTGAACTATTGATCACAGTTGCTTGAAAATTTTCATGTGGTTTAGAGGAAACAAACTGTATCAACCTATTATAAAGATATTTCTTATTAAATTCGATATCGTGGAAGTAAATTGTTAGCCCCCATTACGATGTAAGGAGAAACAACTATGTTGCAAACGTCCCCTAATTAATTATGCTTCAAGTAATTATGTTGCAATCGGCTCCTAATTAATCATGCTTCCTATTGCCAGGCCTGACAGTGGCGACGCGCGACCTCCGCGGATTCCGCCACGTCACAGCAATGGCGGACTACGCGCTGCGCCTGCGGCTGCAGCTGCAATACGTCAACGAGCACAGCTTCAACAGTTTCCGCATCCGCATTGGTAAGCGCCATTTTGTTTCCATCATTTAATTTTGTTTAATCAACAGATGTCACTTTTGGAAGGGTCTGAACGTGCCGTCAATCGTACGTTCGGGATAAAGGACAGGCAAGGGCAGTTCTTATAGCATTTCTACCGCTCTCTCTCCTGCCTCCTCCTCGCGTCGTGTTCCTCATTGGTGAGGGTCGTGAAGCCCCCGTGGAATCAGTGGCATACACTACATAAAGACAAAAATTCACTGCTGACCTTCTAATTTCTAATCTATTAAGGGTAGATATTGTGTTAGGATACCGCCTACTCTACTAATTTCTATCCTCCTACCGTTAGTAGGAAAAAAAAAGGTGGGCAGTGTCGTTTTGTCTTTATGAAGTGCACAACACTGCGTGGAATCAGCTTCTCTCTGTCGGTGTCCCGCCATCTTTGCATTCTTGGCATCGTGTAGTGCGACGTAAAGCGGGGTGTCCAGAGCGTTACGGATCTGGTCTGCCCATCTAGTTGGACTTCGGCTGGCATCTAATAGCTCTCTCCTGCACAAATCGCGTATGTGTCGCGCGCAATGCCCGTCATTTAACAACCTAAGAGAATGCGCATACGTTGCCCTTCGTTACAAGCTAAAATTCGAGGTATCTCACAGCCGTTTTTGTGCTAGCTATACCGGTCGTGTTATGAACCACTACCCGTGCTGTTGTGCAATGTCGCAAGGGAACTCTTTACCGGGATATAAAGTATCCCATGTTTTAATCCAGGACCAGGTCTACTTGCATGCCATATTTTATCTCAATCCATCCAGTTGTTACCGCGTTATTTAGTAACAAAGATCCAAATCTCCAAATATATAAACTACCAAATATCTTCATTAACATTTATAATATTAGTAGAATTTCCCTGTAAGTTCGTATTACCATTTCCAGTTATTTTGTCCAGGCATTACAAAACGATCGAAAATAGTCATCCGAAACTACAGGGAAATGGTTCATAATACCTACGTCCAGGAAATCGAGTGGTTGAAAGCTGTTGGAATTACTCTAAAGGGTTTTTATTACCAAGAATTCAATAAGAAGAATTAATTACTTAGAACTTTAAATAATAGTCTTAGAATCACTTCTGAAAGCAAATACAGCTGTAGACACACAGTCATGACTAAAAAATGTATACATGCTTATTTTGAAACTTGACGGCAAAAGGTACTTAAATAGGGAACAGAGTATTTTTGAGGTGGAGGGGGGGGGGAGCTTCGAGCTTTGTCCTCACCCCCGCACCGCATACCTACCCCGGCACTCATTTGTACGCCTATAATTCGTTATTGATTTGTATATTGTACGCTGTAAGCGAATTCTTTCAAATTTGCACGCCAAGCGATGCCCTTTTACCTAACAGCGCAGCCTTGTTTAAACCTGTCGGCAACATGGATCACTTGTGTACAGGCATCAACATCGGGCCGGTGGTCGCGGGGGTCATCGGAGCTCGGAAGCCGCAGTACGACATCTGGGGCAACGCCGTCAACGTGGCCTCTCGCATGGACTCCACCGGACTCGTGGATCACATCCAGGTTGGCATTTTCGAGGCCTATAGAAAAACCGAGGCCTATAGAAAGATCGAGGCCTATATAAAGATCTCTTAGGCGTGTTTAATTTTTTCTGTTGAGATGTTTAGTTCGATAGTATCATGTTTATTTATCGTTTATAATGTTGATTTAAAGTGTTTCTAAGTATCGTTAATTTTATTCAGAATACATATCGAAAGTTTGATTATTGTGTTCAGATGAGCCGAAATGTTTTTCTCTTTAATAGTGGTTCAAAGTTAACATTCGTACGTTTATCAATACTTGGAATCATTTTCGTAAATTGATATTTATTAACCAAGAATGTCGGCAGTGTACACACAATTAAACCAATGAATTATGTAATTTTGCTTATCTCAGAATTAAGGCAAGCATGGCGATATCTAAACTTAGACTTAAAGCTATGCGGTTGTGGTACCACAATAAACTAGTATAAATTCTATATTTAAACAACAAACGGAGCCGAAATCACTTAAAAACAAAGGTGAAATTACTCAACAAACTTCCTGGAGTTCGTGTTACTTGAGTGCTTAAAGCAATGTTGGTAACTCAGATTGCTTTTCATATAATTGATATACTGTTTCACCGCTGTTGAGAGATCAAACTCCGTTCATTGTTGGTTATGTGAAAGTTTATGCCGGGGCGAATTTTTAAATAGCGTTTCAAATTAGTAACGGGACAGAGTTTAAGCTAAAGTACGTGCAATATCACGTCTAAATCCTCCGGTTCAGCGTAAGAGTGCGTTTCCACTAACAAATAGCTAGAATGCGTGAATTGACCAATGACACTGACTCCACTGAAGCGGAGTGGAGATTTGAAGCACTGTGATTGATCAACTTACGGCCCGTTCCTCTTCGCACATTGAAAACGCACCCAGAATATATTATATCATACGTGAGCCGGAGGACGCACACAGGAGGCGCGTTTGTAGTAGTGTGCTGGGCACTCTGGCCTGTAGCTAGTGTTCTATTAGGTGACAGAGGAAGTGTACGAGATCCTCGCGACCCGGGGCTACAGACTCCACTGCCGCGGCATGGTGGATGTCAAGGGCAAGGGCAACATGATGACTTACTTCCTGGATGGCGTCGGTGAGACCACGCCCGGGAACTTCGACATCTATGATGTGAGTACTAGTTCAAGAGACTTATAAGTTTCATTTTAGTACATTACACAATTAGGGTGTTAATACAAAGAAAAGCCGAGATCGCAGAAGTTTGCGGTCCGAGCTGAAAGCGAGGGACGTAAATATGCGATCGAGGGCTTTCTTTATTACTTACCTCCCGTGATGTGTACACTTGGCCAGAAAGCGACTTTTTCCGTACGCGCAGCGTGCGGAAAAAGTCACTTTATGGCCAGGTGTGGCATAAAATTGTATTAATGAGTGAAAATCATGAAAGCTCGAAATTATCTTTTGTTTTTACAGTCTTTTATTCAGTTTCACCTGTTCCGGTGTTTGTCTGTGTGTCTGCAATCAAATCTTGCAAGTATTTATTCATGCGAAAGAAAATTACAAATTAAATACTAAACTAAAACCCTAAAGAAACAATATATACCTAAAATAAAAGCGTAAACTAAAAATTAAAATGTCCTACTTAAAACACAAATAAGTATATCTAAAAAAATCGGTCCCTTTGGCATGCTTCCGAAGATATTGGCAGAATCTTGCAAGGTAAATTTGACCCACTTCCTGATTTCCGATTGAGCTGAAATTTTGCAACAATGTGTGAATCAGATGACAATGCAATATTTATCTGATGATGGAGCCGGATGGTACCCATAGGATCATCTAAACTACATTAGATAAATTAACTATAAAACAACAGTTTGCGATTATATAAAAAAGTACAGTAGGCAATAAAAGCTTGTCTCAAAAACATATTTTGACAAAAACTTTTAACGTTAACAGCACCTCATTCTAATGTTGCATTATATAGAAACAAGAAATCAGGATAATGAAAATACCGTAAAAAAATATTTAGGCTAACTTATGGATTACTAAAGTTTTCGCTTGAATTTGGACGATGAATCCACTGATTAAATAGCCTAAATCGATGCGCGATTAAAAATCTTAGTTTTCTTCCTGCTCTAGAAAAGCCGACTTGTAATAACAAATATACATGCCGAATATGCTATAGCAAACATAGTTTGGGTATGTGTTGCTTTTCGGTATAAAACGATACAAATAGCGTGAATCCAGCATTCAAAAGTCAAAGTCCATCTGGCAATCCACAGAACCCGACACCGTCGACCTCCGGCGGAGGCGGCGACGGGGAGGTACGCCCGGACCATCGGCCCCTGGAGACCCTCTCGGAGGCCCATGGCGACGAGGACGGTACCTCGCCCCGCGCCTCTATCCCAACAGGTACAGTTTTGGTAATAGGCTAGTGTCCTGAAATAATGAATACAGTCCGTCAGTAAGATAACCAAAAAATATTCGACAAGTACTTTTTCTTTTATCAATCAAACAAAAACTAATTAACCCTTAACTTCGCAAAAAATACAGAAGGTCCACAATTCAAGCCTCGCCGGTATTCGATAGTAAATAACGTGCGATAGGAGTTGGAAAAAAATACAAAAAGATGGCCAAAGCGTTTGTGAACTGTGGTGCACATTGTCAAGTTAAGCGTGACGAAACGCCGTGCTACAGTTTTTATCGTTTAGTCACGAGCCACACGCTTTATTTTGTCATTTTTTGTTGAATTGCCAAAAGAAAGAAATACATGTCGAATATTTTTTCTTAGTCTAGCCCTAATTGACGGGCTAAATTATATATATATTTTTTTTATCCAAGGCTCCGTATTCAATCGCGTATCGTAAAACGCACCTTTCTGCTGTTTCTGACTGTGTACAGTCATTATTTTACTTCTTATATTCTCGGTTGTGCGCCACAGATACCCAGACGGACTCAACGAGCCCACGAATGGGGACGTCGCGCGAGTCGCTCGCGAGTGCAGTGAGGGCGCGGGTGCGCAGGCGCCTAGAGCGGCCCTCCTCGCTCGTCGACTGCCCGACCCTGCCCATGGTTCTATCCATGATGCAGGCTAGGTGAGGACAATAAATACTCTTTATCCCACATCTCTTTCTCTCGTACCGTCATCATTAAGGATTGTGGTAACCATGAGATGACAACGCCTCGCTCGCTGACTCAACGAGCCCACGAATGAGGCCATCGCTCGCGCGCGCAGTGAAGGCGCGGGTGCGCAGACGCTAGAGCGGCCCTCCTAGCTCGTCGACTGCCCCACCCTGCCCATGATGATATCCATGATGCAGGCAAGGTTAAGACTGTACAATACACTGTACCCTACCTCTTTTTCTCTCGTATCGTACTTCCCTCATCATTGTGGATCGTGGTCAGCATGGGATACCGTCTCGCTGGCTGACTCGACCAGTTCGCATATATCCCTCCTGTCTTTGCCTTATGATTGATTGTGATTGGTCACCTCAAAATAATAATATACATAGGCTTCCCTCCCTTAGCATTGAGGATCGTGGTGACCATCACGGCCTCAAGTGCCCCTTCTCCCTCGCCGACTGCTCCACCCTGCCCATAGTGCCGTCCATGGAAGCCAGATGAGAACTCAGACATCCTACCCATCTCTCTCTCCTCATTCCCTCACTAGTTCCCGTATCATACTGTTTAAGAACAAGATTGACGTTGTGAATCCTACAGGGCGCAGAATGGAAGCCAGATGAGAACTCAGACATCCTTCCCGTCTCTCTCTCCTCATTCCCTCACTAGTTCCCGTATCATATTTAAGAACAAGATTGAAGGCGTTGTGAACGCTACAGGGCGCAGTCGACGGACATCCCCCTCCTGCCGATGAGGAGCGAGGAAGACATCGAGGCGCAGCGGCCGCGGCGGTCGGCCAGCTTCGCGGACTTCGTGCGCCGCAAGCCACGCCCCGTCCACATCATCGAGAACCCGATGGTCGGCGACAACGTCATACTCACCGTCGCTGAGACGCACAACTAAACGAGGACTTAACAGACCGTAGAGGCGTGTTTTGAAGTTTAGGGCCCGGATTAATGCAGTAAAATGATTGAGATTAGGCAGTAAAATGTCTAAGATCGTTTGTTTTTGTGCCCTGAACCGTTGGTGTTGGCCATAAATATGCGATCTGGGGCTTTTTTATACCGCTTGTGGTGTTTCTCTGAGTTTAGCGGGTTTGAAAAGGCTACTTACGCTTTGGGGTGACCTGAAGTTTTGAACTGAGCCCTCTTGGCTCTTACATAAAAACGCCCCTGCTAGCATTAGATTGTCAGCTCCTTATTTTTCGTTTCCCTTCAACTCTGAGTCTTCTGCTATCAATAATAGAGCAAAGATTTTTTTATACAAATTCTGTTGTAGTTTTCTTTGTTCTATAGATTAATTGGAACGCATTGGTCATTGTTCAGTTTAAATAACGTCTTTCCTAAAGCAATTATTGTATCCTTTTAAAATCTTTATACTTTGAACCACCGCTTCTTATCGTGGATTGCTACGAATAGTTCCACGATTCCCCTTTTTTCCTTGTCCTCTGTACTTTTTCTTCATTGTTTTACATCTGGAAGGAAAACTATAATATGCTGGCATCAAATGCTGTTCCCAGACACGTTATGATATCAACATGACTTATAGCATAGTTGGAGCGTATTTCAACTATTATTGTCCGCTTTAACCGTGTTATGATGCATACTGATACAACAATTACCCTATTACAGTGACTATATATACACGTAACAGAACGGCATTCACGGCCTTTTGTTAAGTGTATAATTCGTGCTAAGTGTCCATCTAGCAATCTTACAAAAAGATGCGCAGGACGCCAGACATGAAATTAAACGTGACTAGTAATAAATTCTGATATTATGTTAGAAGCTGCCATCCTGAAAGTTTTCATCGAAAGCTCTTGTGAATGTGGCGTTAGTCTGCCATTTTTGATCCATGAATATGTGGTGCTATAAATCGATGGATCTTACAAGCAGGTTGGAATTCAGATAGTCTCATAAAATAAGGATCAGTGTGATTTCCCCTGAAGGTTTTTATTGGCCAGTATTTTGTGCGAGTACGGATGGTAGTCGGATCGCAGATCGATTGGTTGTGATGTGAGCGAAGGCAGGCGTATGCGTCGATTTTAATACTAAAATCTTAACTAGCGTGGACAACATCTATGCCACTTAGCTCCTAATTAATTTACAAATGACAAGTATTTGTCGAGCACTTGTCATAGTTAAAAAAAGATTTGATAGTAGAATCGACTTATACATCGCCATTTTTGTCAATTTGTGGTGTGGGGTAGGCATAATGTTTAAAATGTATGTAAGTTTGAATGTAAATAATTATTAATTCGAGGCAGCGTTTGATGAAAGAAACCGTGGGACACAAGATACATGATAAATGTAGGTTAACATTATACGAGTATGAGAACCGAGGCGGCTGTGTTCCTTCAGTAAATCATACCATTACCTTTCAATAGGCTAGACGACTAAAAACTGTTTAGTTCGTCAGTTAGATTATTGAAAAATATTGTACATGTATTTTTTCTTTTGTTTGACAAACAAAAAATGACGAGGATACAGTGCTTAGAAGTATCGGTACCTAGCAGTGACGTTACAAGCCCCCACTCTGGAAGTTTGATGATATGTACCTTTGTTGGTTTTTACAATAATTTGATAAACCAAAAAATACGTGTAACATATTTTTCCATAATCTAACTGACGGACTAAATAGAATGATATATTTTTAACCCCGTCGTCATCCCTATTCAAGAATAACAATACTATAAGTGGGTCTGATATGTCACCCGAATCTAGTAAATATGGCCTTATTAAAAACTAGCATTTTCCTGCGGCTTCGCCCGCGTTGTTCCCGTTATTGTCCCAAAGGAACTCTTTACCGGAATATAAAGTATCCTATGTTGCCATCCAGGAATTGATCTACTTGCATGCCAAATTTCAGCTTGATCCATCCAGTTGTTATCCCGTTATTAGGTAACAAACATCCAAACATCCAAATATCCAAACATCCAAACATCTTCACAAACTTTCGCATTTATAATATTAGTGGGATTTTGATGTACTTTACGAGTACTGTAAACGAGGCGACGAAAAGCGTCATTTACTAAATACAATGCAGTTAACCTTTAAAATGTCGACATTGGTGACAATCCCAGCGACTGCGCCAGTTAGGTGCCAAAGATATGTAGGTACCTACTTAAACTATATTATCTATGCCTTCGATAGATTTTAGTAAATTTGAATAAGAAACTTCAATGTTAATGACATGATAAACTGAAGGATCAGAATTAGGTAGAACCGTGATGTCTCAAGCATTTTTGTCGATATACGGTAGGTGTAGCCATTTCTATATAATCACTATAAACTTAAAAAGTGTCTGTTTATATTAAAGTTTAGAGTTTGAACGCGGACTTTAAACGTTTTTATTATTATTTCTCACTAAATATTATTAGTCTAATTTGGTTGGCGTTCAAATTCCAAACTTACTGCATTAAATTAAATGTATCGAGCTTATTTATGTAAGTCAACGCTATTGTAATATTAAAATAATATCGTACGATTTGGCTACAACCCACTTTTGTTACTTACGGTTTTTTTATATTATTTGGGACGATTTTCACGACAATCTCAACTCTAGATACGTAAGAATTAAAATAGGTACTTAAATGTTCCTTAGTTTAATTTGTTTGTTTTATGATATTATTGATAATGTTGAAAGTACAATCGGTAAGTTAATTTATTTGTAAATTTCTCATTATGAAACGAGCGATTCTTGTGTATCTATATTATTAAGTTAGTTTATTTATATAAAAATACCTAATACCTAAATAAGTTTAATAAAATGAAAATAATCCTGGATTTCAGTAGATGGCCACCGGCAACAAAAAATGATGAAACGGAACAAATATCTGACAATTATAATCCTATAGCAGAAAGGTCCGGCCAGATATTTATACAATATTTCATAATATATTATTGCGAGTGACTAAACATACTACATTTTTATGTTACGTATGAGTAATTGCATACATTCAATCATGTCTACGCATTTTTATACAATAGTTACTGCGATCAAGTAACATTTGATGACACTAGGTATAAAAAACCAGATCAACCAAAGAAATCCTCGCATAATTATTATATGCAGCCACGCATATGTAACAGCATTCTTTAAACATAGTTTGCACATACGTGTACGTGTAATCACAAGTCGGCGGCGACATGACACGCGCGCGACCCGACCTATCGCTCCTTTACTTTCTCAACCACGTATCTACTCGAATAGTTTGATAGAAAAAGCACCTGTGTTACCAGAAGAAAAGTGCGATTTTCCTATGAAACTATTCGCGTAGATACGTGGTTGAGAAAGTAAAGGAGCGATATAACGAAATGACCAATGGGAACGCATATCTGAAATGCAGCGCAATGTACGCGTGTTCCGATTGGCTGTCACATGAGACCGCCTTGTGCTAACCGTGACCATCGCGTACATCGATCCCAAATTGTGTCATTAAATTTGAAATACGAGAGTTGCTCGGTTATAAAAGACTAATCCTTACTGTAATGCTCTGCAAAACTAAATCCAGAGATAAATTTCTATTCTCATAGCTCCCGCAAAGCAGACGTCCGCTCAGCACGGCAGGGCGAGGTGAATTCCATTTCAAAAAACGTACGACTGACACTGTGTCCCATATCACGCATGATGATGGAACATACGGTTTTAGGCTAACGGAGTTGATCTTACCGAATAATCGAATGCCTTCGCTCGTCCGTTGCTGCTGTCCCACTCACTCTAATATTCTATAGCAAGAGAGCGAGAGAGACCTCACGATACGAACTCTAAACGAAGACATTTGATAAGAGAGAGTACAGGCTCTGGAAATGTTTTCTTTAATAATCATTGCATGATGTTGTTTGCAGCGTTTTTATTGAATATTAAATAATGTATCCTTACATATTTAGAATTATTAACTAAATTTTTAATTTGCTAGTACAATTTGTTGTTATTGATTTTTTTAACTAACATTTACGCAACAAAATATAGCAACATTTTGAAGGTGTGAGTCGCAATAATATCGAAGAAATGAGGTCAAAAAATTACATTTTTCACTCCAGATGTCGCCACTACTGAGTAGAGTTTTTCAAAATTGTAATTTTATTGTTATAAAAAAATAAAGAAGAGTGCAATTTCTATAAAAATGTCACTTTTAAATGGAGGTGTTGCCATGCTCCGCTCTGTAAAGTTATCGTAGTCGCTCACTAGTATCGAAAGTAATTGACGAAAACATTATATTTCTGACAAGAGGTTGGTATTTTTGCCTCGACTTTTTTTCCTTAACGGTTGACTAGACGGTTGCTGTCTTGTTTTTTTTAATAAAATATTTTTTCGACATCTGCAGCTAGTTTTCGAATTGGCTTAAAGCACAAATTTATATCCAGGTAAAAAAGGTAAAGAAACGCTCAATACTGGCGCCATCTACAATTAGTTTCTAGTTTTATCCTCACTACAGCATAATACATAGCGTTCCTTTACTTTCTCAACTACGTATCAAATCGAATAGTTTGATAGAAAAAGCACCTGTGTTACGAATAGAAAAGTGCGATTTTCCTATGAAACTATTCGATTAGATACGTGGTTGAGAAAGTAAATGTACGATAGTTAATTTAACATTTGAATACCATTTTAATTGTACATAAGCCTATTTTTATTACCAAAGTCCGGTCTTACGCCGACTCCCCCTGAATCGCTCCTACGGGTATTTTTTTTAAACCAAAATGTAGCCAAATAGCTTAGTGACTAAGGCGAGATATTTCAGTCGTATACGATGTATTATTTATTGTACCCACGTAAATAATTATGTGTTCGCACCAGATAGTTACAAAAAGCACTACTCTACTAATTCTTAGTGGTTAAATAATAAGCTATTCTCAATATTTACTTGGATATTTTTTGCATGGCAATATTTTTTATGTTGGCAACACTGACCCTTCTAGAAATGAGCCAAGAATTTAGTAAAACTTTTTTTCTTAATTATTAGTACCCGTGCCAATTTCTTCCACTTTAGTGCAGAAAGCCTGATAGATTTATTTGCTATGGAAACCCTTTTCTTTCTTTGTCATCTAACTATTATAAAATTGAACACGTTCTTATATATCACTTAAGATCTAAAATAAAAAACTGTTTCTTAAATAGTCCAACAATATTCAAATTGAATCAGTGTTGCCAACAGACAAAATACTTCCTTAATTATGCTGAGCATTAACGTGGTAAATCTTAAATGATGACTTGTGATCATCACTAGATCTCCGTAACATTGTCAGATGGTATTAAGCGTCATCAATAAAATTGATACTAATTATCATGGTACAAGTACAAAAACCAGGTATGTTCTTCTCGAAACTGACATTATTGACCTCTTTTGACCTCCGACATGCACAACCACACAAGCTTGATAGGTTGCCAACAAATTATCCAAGTAAATTGCGTTTTTTCACTTATTTGCTTTTAAAGAAAAAAATGTTGAGCTTTTTTTTTTCATCCGAATAAACAAATACCATGTAAAAACAAATAATTTCGCGGGCCGGTAATTTATTTCATAATTGATTACATTTTCATGGTGGTACATTTTCTTAAAATTATGGAAATTCTTAATCAATGGCAACATTAATGTGTAATTTCGGAAAGAACATACCGTTTTCTTGTACGAGTTTTTATGCTAATTATCATGTGAATGCTCATTTTCCGAAGGTATCTGTTCAAACTACCTACATTTTGCTACGGTATAAATTCCAAAAAACGACCAAATCTGCGAGGTCCAACGTTCATATTTCTCGATAAATTCTCCTTCTGTTTGATTCGCTTAAGCTTTTTACCAAAGATTAGAACTGGTTGTACAATTATGTGAGATCAAAAGATCATAACGATGGATATATTTAAAGAATTGCAGACGACAACTTAATCAATTGATCAAACTGTTCAGAATAAAATCACATTAATAATATTTTACGATGAATTTTCATACTAAAATAATTAAGATTACAAAGCCAGTGCAGCTTTTGTACGGACAATAATACAAGAGAATTGTTACCAACAACAAAATTTACTAAAACAGGCTAAGATGCGATTACACGGCACAGAAAATATTCATATTGAAATCAATATTTTTTTTGTTATCGATCATCAATATTGATAGAGTGCGACTACGATAACGGAACATGGCAACACCTCCATTTAAAAGTCACATTTTCATAGAAATTTTACTTATAAACGGAGGTGTTGCTATGTTCCGCTCTGCAAACTTATCGTAGTCGCACTCTATCAATGTTGAAAGACAAATCGAAATACCACACTGCACTACCAGTTCCAATGTTTGCTTTCTACCGTATTATTAAAGAGCGCGAGGTTTTTCTACGTACTAACTTGTAAATAGTGAACTTTATTCTAAATAAAACAGGTAGGTAATCATAGAAGAAATGTTGTCAAGTAGGTTATAGGAACTTCCCGATTAAAACGGACGCTGCTTACTGGGCAAGGGAGACGTGCGACGCGATATCTTCGGTCTTTTGTTTTCTTGGCACTCTTTTTTTCTTTTTTTTTTGAGCCCGTAGACTGTTGAACCAATCATCGATTAAGGCTATTTTCTCAGTGGTACAAGGCAAATAGTGATGTTTTTTTGACGTCACCGTTGAATTCCGAACAGTTGTAGTTTAAGCATCGAGTACTTACTTTATTTATTTTTCATTAAAAATGTTGTAGTATTTTTATAACAATAAAAGTGTTGTTTCAAACATCACTCTAAATCATCTAAATTCAAAATGTAATCGCGTTTTTTTACCCGACTGCGGTGAACCCCAAAAGGAGGGTGTATGTAACTATGTATGTCTGTAAGTAAGTAAAGTAAGTATGTATGTATGCCCGTTCCTATGTCTGCTCATAACTACTCAACGACATACCCAATTTTGATAAATGTTACATCATTAGATTCGTCTTATTGGCGCGAGTGTCACTGGGTATTAAAATTTAAAAAAAAATGGCGAATTTATGCACTTTAACGCCCGGTTTTTTTTGCACGGCAGCAGTCGGCTTTTTCTAAATAAAAATCCCCACCGTTTATTTCATACAAAACTATCATAGACTTTAATCAGTTAGCTAATCATATCTTTTGACATAGTCTTAATTGGAAATATTTCAATTTTTCTAAGGCTTCATAATCTTTTTTTACGTTTACGATGCTTAAGAGTACAGATGTGCAAGTTGCGGAAAGTTTCCAAAAAGTATTTAAATTAAAAAAAAAATAAGTTACGGAAAGTTTCAGTTCCCATACAAAATTATGAGAAACTTCCGAAATTTTCCTATGCGAAAAATTCTGCAATTTTGGAAAGTTTCCCTATGGCACATCAGTACCTACTTAAGAGTTACTTTAAAGATATATCTCCATCTTTGCCAACATAAGGCGACCTACGGCAAACGTCGCACGTGGTTCCAACCCTTTTATCGTTTAACTGTGATGCTCTATTACAGCGGTCGGCAACCTTTTAGCAGCCAAGGGCCACATAGTAGGTAACGAAATGGCGCGGGCCGCACTTTGTTAGTAATTTGTGAATTTATACGGTTCTGAATATAACGACCTTTACATACAAAATAGCCAGGGAGGCTCGCGGGCCACAAATGAGCTGTTCGCGGGCCGCGGGTTGCCGACCGCTGAGAGAAACGAAGTCGTCTAAGTTATTTAAGATTTAGCCAATATTCGGAATAGTAAATTTTGCAATTATTAGTAATACTATCGCGGCGAGGCTAGGGAAAGGGTACGTAGCATAATTTCTATAATCAGAATTCGTGCGTGCGGAATTCCTAAATACAAAACTTTGATCATAATTTTGAATGTATGAAATTCCCAAAAACGTTTGTCTTACCGTTAATGAACCACGTTGTAAATTATATTTAATTTAACCTAGGTACGTTTAAACTGTTACCATGTACAGAACAAATAATGTACGAAATTCTGGCATTATTTTTCCTACATTCAGTATCGAAGTTTAAAATGTCTAACGTGCGCAATTTGTTCTTTGCCCTGTTGACCCAAGAAATTGAAACTATCAAATCGTCGGGTGGCAACCCAAACGCACTAATTACGTTTAAGAAATTAAAGTAACAATCAACCTTATTAGACTAACAGCACGGTTTATATTCCAATAATTTCAATGTTGTTAGTGAGTTTTGAGTGTCACCGGATGAAATATAGGTATAAAACTGAAAATTTTATTATACAAACCAACTTTATTGGTATATTACTACATATTTTTTTACACAGATATGTGGAGCATTAATATTGATTTTCGAGATATTGCACCACTTGCCACTGGCACTGTTTTTAACACGTTCACTGTTCCCATACAAAACTATAGGACAATGTCACAAGTCCCAACTGTGCAGTCAGTATGGGGAAGTGACCCCATAGTGGAAGCACGGACTCCTGCAAAAACCTTCATGACCCCACATTGGGGGCACCAGGACAGGGATCTGTTAATTTAGCTGTGTAATGCAAATAGAACTTACTTCGGGCGCACGACTGATAATTAATTATGATCGAACAGTGGCAAGTGACGCAATACTCGGAGAATGTGGTAACTGTACTTAAGTATTTTGATTTTAAAAAATATATCATTCGATTAAAAGCGCATTAGGAGACGAGTTTTGACGAATTTCGTGCGTTTGAATTTTTGCTTTCTAAGTTTCGTCTTTAGAAATTTGGTGTAGCTGTAGGCATATTTGTTTTCGAAATTTGCTACGTATCCTAAAAAACTCTGACTTTAATTTTCAAAGTCAAAGGTTTGTAACCCGAGTTGATGCCGCTAAATACGCTTGATTTATCAACATAAGTATTATTGATTTGTCTATAGTGCTGATACGAGTCCACAAGATAATTCTTATAAATAACAAATTACGATAGACTATTTTTGTCATAATATCAGACGTAATAGATAACTAAAAAAATGTTTTTTAAAAAAGTTACGAAACCAGGAAATATATTATATGGGGAAGACAAAACAAGCAAAGCTGACTCAACATGGACTCGTTTTACGCACATTTCTATTTATACACAAAAAACCTATTTACAAGTAAAAATGTGATCAAAAGATATTTCGGTCCGTTCTAGACCTAATCCTGTTTATTTCTTAAAAGTATTTAAAAAGTATTTTTCGACCTATATTTGTATTTATAGATAAATTGTGCCAATTCTGAATTATGACAGTATTATTATGCAATATGCATTATATTGTATTTTTAATGTACAAGCAGCGAGATACGATGGATTTTTCTTCTTTTTTTATTAACTTATCCATGTAAAAGAGAATCTTAGTGACATTTATTTTTATTTCCTTTTTTTCGGGCGTTTTACTTTTATCGCGGTCAAAATTCGTAATTACACAACAGAGACAGTCAAATAAAAAATTGCAGGGTCTTCGCCTAGAAAGGAAGTGGGACTTTCTGCTCACGATGCGGGCGGGAAATGCTACTTACGGACCGGCGTGAAG
Source organism: Eudemis profundana (assembly GCA_947034925.1). Classification (NCBI taxonomy): domain Eukaryota; kingdom Metazoa; phylum Arthropoda; class Insecta; order Lepidoptera; family Tortricidae; genus Eudemis; species Eudemis profundana. Next base: position 49,462,143 of record OX344794.1, read on the forward strand.
TAAAAATATTTTAGATTTGTTAACCGGTGTTTTGTAATTATGAAAACCGATTTTTACAGACGTCGTTTGATTAGAGCAACCGTAGGGAGAAGCCTTAGCAAGACGCCCCCCTCAGTCAAGTGGCTATACGGGGTAGAGGTAAAGAGAAACGTCTCTGCGTATCGAAAAGTGTCCGTCGAAATGTCCTAAATAGTGATGGCGCTACTATTGCAGATGGATAGTATTTGGTATACTGCAGCTTTATTAAATACCTACTTTAGTCACCAAAAATATTAAACCTTACCTCTACCCTCCATATCAGCCCACTTCACGACGTCTACGAGTACAACCACAGATCATATAATAGTTGTACAACTGCTAAAAGTGCTAAGTTCAGTTCATACTCTCCTGCAACGCTAGCGGCATGCTGGGGCAGATTTTAAACTATTATTTAGAGCTACTGGACACTTTTTGAACTGGTCCCTCATGTAAGATTGTTCAACTTACCTGTACTGTACCTTCCATACAAGAAACCGTCAAAGAACAAGACCTATTGGTCTATGGTTATTGGTCTTGTCTTGTAACAAAACGGGAATTAATCGCGTAAAAACATGCTATTTCCTCGATGTTTCGGACGTGCCGTGCCGTCCATGGTCGCGAAGCGACTGGCGAGGCGGGTGCCAGGCTGGCACTGCCAGCCAACATCTTCTATAGCTTGGCAACTTCCTTGGTGACATTCACATGTGTGCTTTTTGTTATGTGCGGCCGTAACTACTTACACATGTTACCACCAACACGAACGGCTGCCTGCGGAGGCTGCCTCCGTCGGTCGCCGTTCGTGTTGACGGTAACTTGTGTAAGTAGTTACGGTTGCACATAACAAAAAGCACACATGTGAGTGTCACCAACGAAGTTGCCAAGCTATAGCCGCGCGGGTTTTTCGAACTCCCCGCACTTGGTCTTGATTATCACTTTGCATAGTAGGGTTGTCACTCGACTGGCACACAACACACTCACAACATCAGCCGATTTGCATGCTGATGACTGGATTCCACGACGGAGAAATCTCTCTTCCTGGTTGAAATTGCGGTGTTTTTTTTATTTCAACCGCTTCATGGACAGTTCTACTATAGCAGCGGTCGGCAACCTGCGGCCCGCGGGCCGCATGCGGTGCGTGAACTGCTCACTTCCGCCCCTATATTCCGGTCTGTATTGCAGTCGCTATATTCCGAATAGTATAAAATCACAAATTATTAACAAAATGCGGCCCGCGTCAATTTCCTTAGCCTTGTGTGGCCCTTGGCTTCTAAGCGGTTGCCGACCGCTGTACTATAGTAAGTCCCGTTTTGTTATAAATAATAAATAAATAAGTAAATAAATCAATAAATATTAGGGGACAATCTTACACAAATCGAACTAGCCCCATAGTAAGCTCAATAAGGCTTGTGTTATGGATACTAGACGACGATATATTTAATAGATACAAATACTTAAATAGGTACATAGAAAACATCCATGACTCAGGAACAAATATTCGTGCTCATCACACAAATAAATGCCCTTACCGGGATTCGAACCCAGGACCTCTAAAAATAATTAGTAAAAGAAGTGAAACTTTAAATCAATGTTATGTGCATCATTATCATTGTGGTCAAATTAATAATTGTCACTGTACCGTAAGGTCGGGGTACTTTGGCCAAATGTAGGGTAACTTTGCCCTCCTTGTAAATCACATATCTCAAATCTATAGGGTCTGATAATAAACAGGAACGGCCAGCTAAGACCAACCACATGGCAAAGTGCCGTAATTTAAATGCAATAATCAAACCTGGACCCAATTAATCCCTATGGCCAAAGTTACCCCCCAGGGCGAAAGTACCCCGACCTTACGGTACCTTGCGTGGAAGACTATTAAGTATCGTAAATATAAGGCGACTCCCGTCCGTGTTGCTCTAAGGCCGTTTGAGATTTTTTAATCGGCCATTCTCACGAAGTATGACTGCGTCTAATTACCGCGTCTCCATACATTTAGTATGAAAACAGCGTCTTGGTAATTAGGTGACCGCAGACATACTTCATAAGAATGGCCGTAATCTGTGTTCGCCGCTTGTACAGCTAGTTGTCCCACTTGTTAACCACACGTATGACGTGAAAAAAGCTTTTTTTAATATTCCAAAAATGAACCAAGTTTAATATACTAAAAAGAACCAAGAGATTTTAAAAAATTCGCTATCTTTATCGCTATATTTTATTCAACATGTCCGTTTAATCATATAGTAATCATAACTTGTAGTTGGTATCGATAATTAACATTATAGTCATAAATGTGTTTCTCGAATACTTAAAACAGTGGAATTTACAATTTTATTTATTCACCACATTTGGCTAGTAACACAATAAAAATGTCGTCAAAGAAAGAAGACTTAAGCAAAAATATTGTTTTCCATAAAATTATTTCTCATAAGGTATTGTTTATCATAATTATCTACAATTATAAAGTATAATTTTTTTCTTGAATCATTTCGGGTTAACTGAAAACGCCGTCGTATGTAAACCAATGAGTCTAAGTTAGGTTAGGTTTGTTAATGTTACAGAAGAAAAAGGCATTATGATTATCGATAATTATGACAAACAAAACATTGTGACGTTTAATAACTATGGGAGACAATATAAGGTAGACGTCCGAGTGCTCGACACTGTCCTAGTAGTCGCTAGCTTGAATTTTATGTGCAGACCTCGGAATTTAGGGACTAGAGATAGACGAAATTTTTATCAACATTTATGAATATCTATATTTTTAACACATCACGGGAGGTAATAAAGAAACCCTCGATCGCATATTTACGTCCCTCGCTTGCAGGTCGGGCCGGAAATTTCTGCGATCTCAGCCTTTCTTTGTATTACCACCCTAGTTGTGTAATGTACTATTAAGTTTTTTGTGCAACAATTTGCACCAAAGGCAAATAGAGAATTCTCATATCGATACTCGTCGATACATCGTATACCTACGATACTTTCCGCCTAATCTAGTAATCATACCCAGCTATGTGTATTATTTTAACTATGGTAATGATTACCTTAATAGTTTGCGTTTTAAAGGATTTCCTTAGTGTTGTTTGTCATGGACTTTTTTTAAACCAAATATACCATTTCATAAAAATAAAAACAGTTTTTTTTTAAGTATCTCAGTGTCTTGCAAGGAACATTTAATTGTACATGTGGGAAGAAAAAATCGAAAACAAAAATATCGATGTCCATAAATATCGATAAAAATATCTATCTCTAGTACTTGTCAGGCGTTTGCGAATTCCGAGGTCTGGTCATTAGCAATAGAACTGACCGCAGCTCGCAGGGTGTCGACTATTAGGCATTAGCGTGTCGACCACTAGGACGTTAGAACTAAGAATATAATTTGTCTAGTATTTTATAAAGCATTTCTTTAACAAAAAGGCATATTGAAAATGGAAATGCTAGTCGTATGTGGTATGTATGCACATTTTTATTTGCTAAATTTTCCAAATTTATGTACGAGTGATATTCAAAGATATTTCCCATCGGAATGAATATGGCCTAAGCGTATATTTTAATGTTTCGTAAACTGATAGTTTTGAATTTGGTGTCAAGGTGCACGCATTGCATTGGTTGTCATACAGACTTTGTAGTACGAGATAAGAATTCCGTCTTTCCTGTAGGTATTTCAAAGATAAGGGCTGTAAATGCCTAATTTTGTTGCTGGACCCTTATTGTCTCTGGTTACGCACTTTTCATCGCTTAAATTAAAAAAGATGTGTAACAAACATTATTAATCTTTACTTTTTGTTAATATTATTAGACTTGTCCTGTTTTTTTTATTTTATTGAAAAAAATGTGTACTCCAAATGAACAACAGGCCGGGCACATAACCTAACTCTACTATTTACTAGACATTTATGTGTAAAAATATAGCAATATTCTGGTGTCCTGTGACTAAAACGCGGTTGATTGTTCTAGAGTCGTACAGTAGTTAGACGCGTTTTAGTCATAGAACAGCAATATTGTACGTGGGCCGTCAACTATTATTGTATTGTTAAGATTGCTTTTACAGATGTTCTAGTTCCACAAACTTTCTAAAAAAATGAGAAAGTTCTTAAAAAATTCTAGGCACTTCCAAAAGAAATTATATGAGCAAAATAAAGTCTTCATGATAGCATTATCATTATAGGCAGTTTCGAGAAATTACCGAGATCTTTCCATGTGGAAAGTTTCGGGAACTTTCCGTCGGCACATGAGTAACTGCTTCGTAACAACGAGACAAAAGGAAGACAGAATTGCGACCGCCTTGACACTGAAAATTGCTGAAAACTTATTTTTTAATACTTTTGTAGTAACAATGCACTAAATTAGCCAGTAATTATTTTTAAGCGTTGTTCACATTCCGAACGGTACTAAGTCGAAAGTGGAGGGAACATTTGACAAATGGACATACTTATTACATGCCAAAATTATGTGTGAAATGTTTCAATGGGCTTCAGCTGAAATTGTGTATATTTATGTAGTTAATGTACATGACGAGAAACGACGAATGTACAGTGTACACACTGTTAACTGTGCATTTGTAAACGGATGTCAACTTTATTACGACGTGTTAAAGTCTATGGGTGGTCAGTTTAACTGTGGCTTTGTTTGTAAATCATGACAAATGTACATAAGCAAACCGTAAAAATAAAGAATAAGCAACATGCAAAAAATACATTACTGAAAATAAATAAATAAAATACGCAAAATGTACATTATTATACTCGTACCTATCCATTATTTCAATATGCAAGAGTTTCAGCATTTTGTAGGCGTATTATACGTTCTGCATGTTGTGCATTTGGCAAGTGTACTTTCCGCTAAATGCAGGTAAGGTATGTTTTGCGTCTGTAAATTCGGCGTAAGTACCTGTAGTGGTCGAATCGAAAAAATTAAATACTTTCGTTCAAACCAATTGCAATCCAAAATGTTGTATCTTTGTAAGGAAACGGTGACAAGCAAAGTCGCGGCCAGTTATGCTAGCCCTGGTCTGTTTTTCTTTATTTCAAACGCTAACACTTAGTACATTGTGTATCTAGGGCGGTAAGGAAGGAATTACAAACGAGTGTTTGTTAGAAGCCCGAGGCGAAGCCGAGGACTTTAATAACATGAGTTTGTTATTCCTTTACCGCCCGTGGCACACGCAATGTTTTTCATCACACTTGTGAGGAAATCTAAATAAATAATCTTACTAATCCACCCAGTAGGATAAAAGTAGGAAGTTATATATATCCATAGATAATGCGAATGTCAAGTCACGTTTGAAAACCATAGCGGTAAAGATCTAAAACGGCCATTTTAGTTGATTTTATATTTGCAAAATACTGAAATACACTATTTAACCCTTTCAGTGCGGAATGACGCCACACACCAACCTTCATGACACACATGTCGTGCCATCCGCAACGAATCGGTTAAACATTTAATTAATGTTACCGAAATATGTGTTTACATGTATTTCCAATAACAGTTATCTTTAAATGAATATTTCAGTGATAAAAGTTAAAAAAGTAAGTTGGCATTTCCTTGAAACATGACAAATAAGAGTAAAACAGAACCAGCGTATTCAAATAAAAAAAACCTTACGTCCTAGGGCGTAATAGGTAATTTACGGTCCGCAGAACCTACGTGTAACAACACCATTTTCGAGCAAGTGTGATGAAAAATTATTATGTAATAGGCTTGTTAATATTTGAACAAATTTTCCCAGAAACTATCGACGTCAATGTTCTTTACTAAATCGATATTGGTAATTTTGGCACACAAAAAAGGATTTAATTCGCATTCCTATCAATGGAATAAAATTTCATTGAGATTGTATTATTAATTACATTATGAATAATTATTAATGTTATACGATTTGATATAGTTAGTAAATGTGTAATATCTGAGTCGGCATAATTTACCACTTGAATAATGACAGTTGGGTTCTTGAAAGACATTCCTATAGCCACAAATAATCAGAAGGTTCCTCATTACTCTAGAATGGCATTATTGGTTACTCTGTGGAACTTAGCAGGTTCTGCCTGGAGTGGCACACTCCGCGTTTCGTCGCACGGCTGATAGGATAGTACCAAATTTTGCCCCCACGGAGGCACTGCCAAGCCAGCGACCAGAAGGAGCACGCGTTAGAGATAGTCGGATACGGTACGTTCCGTCCTGTGATCGAAACCGAACGTCAGTTTTGTTAGAGAGACTTCTGTACGTAGTGCTATTATTTATTCAGTGGTTCTACACAGTAACGAAAAATTCCATTCTAATAAGTATTACTGATTTGCGGATGTAAGTTTTTTTATAATAAGAATAATAATCATTTATTCATTATAAAGTAAACAATTTTACATAAATATTGTCGAGACCTTTTAGTAGGCGCGTTGCTCCTGTATCAGGAGGCCGCGCTCTTCCCTATGTGGTTCAGTACAGTTTACTCACTATTTTAAAATTACGAAACTTTCTATGTGGAGAAATCTTGGTAGTTTCTAAAAAAATCCTAAAGGGATAAATCCAGACTGAAAACTCGTCAAATTCTCGTGAAAGTTTCTAGACATTTCTGAGAATTTCCCCAACTTTTTGGAAACTTTCTGCAATTTGCACTTGTATCGGGATCTACTGATTATTTGCTAATACATATGGACATTAGGACAAGAGGATGATATTTTGGAGGAATAAAGTGTGTTAGTTAATGAAGTCCTCAATGTCTAAATGTTGAAAATGTGGCTTGGCTGGGCTTCTGTTAACCTGGTTGTTGCCGGCTCGGAAAGTTGCTACTGACATGTACCATGCCTTCGTCTGTATAAACTTCTGTCTGAATAATAAATGGTGTTACGTGTACATCGTTGTTTTATTACATTGGTCAACAAATATAGGTACTTTAAATTATTTCCTGCGATAATTATTCAGGATTTGATTTTTTTGTATGATCTATTATCTAATACAACTTATCCTTACTAATATTTGTGGAATTATTGGTAAATGTTGTAAAAAAAGTAATAATAGTATTTTTTCCTGAAGATAAATAATATAAATTATCTTATATAGCACAAAATATATCAGGAAAAGAGTATTTGTGTTGACCAGTGTTATTATAGTAGAAAAGACCTCCTAACAACGACCTTCTGGATGCAAATAATGTATGCAATAAGAGCTAAAAATACATACAACGCCAGAGTTGTTGCCTCCTCTGATCCTGTCAAGGGTGTGTGAACCGAACACGGCCACTGGTAGCAGGGTGTGCGCCACCTCACCGCCATACAAAATGTATGGAAAACCTCGCCCGCAAGTTATGGCGGCCACCAGTGGCCTTTTTTCTCCTATAACCAGAGATCGGACAAATTTCCCCGTTTTCTCGTGGTCCTACTGATTTGTCCTATTAGTAGGACCACGAGGGAGACATATTTCTGTCTGTCCTGATGATTTTTTTAGACAAACTAATATTAATTAATAAATAGTTTTAAAAATGTACATATATATTTCCGTTTAGGCTGTGGCAGACATCAGATTATGACAGGTGTATCTTAAATTTAGTTTTAGTGTAAACCATTGCGAATCGGAACCAGTAAATATACCTACAGGTAGTTTAAATCATTGACAACAGCTACTAAGACACACAGTAGGACAGACAGAAATAGTTCTCCCTCGTGGTCCTACTAATAGGACAAATCAGTAGGACCACGAGAAAATGGGGACAAATTTGCGTCATCGCTCGTAAATACTGATTATTTTCTTTCATAAATGTACATTGTAACAAACCTGTGTATTTTTTGACTGTCAAAATTAAATCTCAGGTAAGAAAATGATTAATTATTTGATTATATTTTTGAGTCATGTCCACATTTTTTAGGAGCGATGACGCAAATTTGTCCGACCTCTGCCAAAGAGTATATAATCACTATGTTTTGACCTCTGCTTAGAACTGACTGCCTGTAGACCCTGTGCTGCAGGAAATTAACTTACGTAGTGAGGGGCTAGGCCGCCGTACACTAGGGTAGAATTGATAATATATTATGTAGACCTGAGAGATTGGTGTAATCCGAATCTGAATTGTAATCCTTAAACGGCTTTGTAATAGAGGCATACCGTGACCCGTATACAGGTCACATACAGTGAAAGTGTTAAATATAACTTTACTTTGGGACCAAGGAAAAGCACCAATTTTAAACACTGCAAAGCTTGATCATTTTTTATTTAACAAGTAATTGCAAAATTACATATAACGGTAAACGTCAAAATAATTATCATGTATAGAACAAATGCATAGTCTAAACAAAAATACGATAGTTAAATTTGAATGGTCAAATTAAAAATCTCTAGGTGTCAACTGTTCTTCTACCGTATTTTAAAAACACAGTTTTGGTCGAATTACTGATTGTATGTATACAAAAATGTACATTTTTTTCAAATTATTTGAAAAGATAGTCCTATAGATTGCAAGTACAAAAAAAATTCAACATCAGTTTAAAGAAATACAAAGTTGTATACTATATCTATCCAGTTCTAGTCATTCTCGTCAAATCCAACCAAGGACGTTCATGTCAAAAAATCTCTTGGTCTCAACTGTTCTTCTACCGTTTTTAAAAGCCGCAAATGGCGATCACAGTTCTGGGCGAAGTACAATTTGTATGTGTACTTTTGTATACATATAAATTGTGTGCGTTTCAAATAATTAAAAAAAAATTGTACATTTTTATGTACATTTTTTTTTATTATTTATTCGCTGCGCCTGCAAGAGTCGCCATGTGATTTTTGTTAATTTATGGTTTTGAACCTTATATGTAAGCTCCAGCGTAAAAACATAAACATACAAACACGTAACACATAGCGACTTTTGCAGGCCCAGTGACGATTTGAAACTTCAATGTCAGTAAAAATTACATAGATACAAAGTTGTATGACTATCTATCCAGTTCTCTGGGCCTTCTCGTCAACCCCGACCAAGAAGGACTTGCACAGGCACGGCTGTGTGCCCTCCGGGTCCGCGGGATCGGGCGCAAGCTTGCGCAACATGGCCACCTGCTCCACGAGACTATTCACGCGCCGGTGCGCGGCCTCGCAGTTGTCCTGCAGGCGGGTCACCTGGCCCTCCATGTTTATGCGCAACTGAAATTTTAATCATGGCAATTATTATTGCAATAAAACAATTTTAAGAATAAGTATAAGAATGTGAGGTCCTTGAGTACAGTCAGCATCAAATAGTCTATCTCATCTAGGGCATGCAATACCGGATCATTCTCAATATATTGTGTAATACCGGAATTCCAGTTTCGATATCGGTATCGATGAAACCTGATTTTATGGAAAATCATTTTGTCTTTTCTACGATTTCACTTTTATCAAAAATATAACAGTAATAAACGTTTGGTATAATGTATGCAACATCAACATCACAGTAATAATTAGCCTTTTAAGGTCTAGCATAAGTACAAAATTAACAAATCGAAACATCATCAATGCTAGCCGATCACCGATTCCGGTACAATGCATACTAAAATTAGAATAGTTAACGCGACCGTAAATCTAATAATACGGGCGAATATTGAAACGGTGGTCAGCATAGGACCTAAGAAGCATATTTAGATAACTATTGCTTAAAACCACAATGAAAATATTTACCATACAAAATAATTCGGGCCGCAATGTAACGCAACACATTCAAGTTGATAAACACGCTAGTTGACAGTTACTTTAAAAAAGCTCGTATCTCGCAATGTCATAACAAGCATGTATGCGGTACATTGCTGCTCGGTAAATTTTCAAAAATTAATTACGAGGTCACTATTAAGTGTCATTTAAAAAATCATATTAATTAATGATAACACTACTAAACGCTATATCTGGTTTAATTGTTCGCCCGTATTAGACTTACACGCTGTATATATAACTTGTTTCAAGATGTTTAACTAAATACTAGCAATTACTGTTCATATTGCATTTTTACTAACATAATGAGGATAACAAAAAGTAAAACCGGAATTCCGGCATTTCGGTATTGGTCCTTTTCAATACCGGTATTGTCATACCGGAAAAAAACGTGTTGTGATACATATGGCGCTTTGGATGCTTCAGACTATTTGATGCTGACTACTAGAATATAAACTTTGTTTCCTAAATAGATTGAACCTGTGATTTGGGATAAACAGTGCTCCTCGCCTTAAACAAAGCAAGAAATAAGATTCAAAGCGTACATGAGAAAACCTATGTGGTTATTATACAAATACAATAGAACCATAAAGAAAAGAGGATACACATTTGAAGATATAGCTTAATTAATAATACTATTATTTAATCCGATAAAATAGCGTGTATTACTATTTTTCATCACACTTGCTCGAAAATGGTGTCATTACACATAGGTTCTGCGGGCCGTAAATGACCTATTACGCCCTCCTTTTTAAATTTGAAACGCTGGTTCTGTTTTACTCTTATTTGTCATGTTCAACGGAAACGCCAACTTACTTTTTTAACTTTTATCACTGAAATATTTATTTAAAGATAACTTATTGCAAATACATGTAAACACATATTTCGGTAACATTAATTAAATGTTTAAATAGTTTTACTAAATTACACTTTTGGCGTTTGACGCCAAAAGTGTAATTTAGTGATGGAAAACATGAATTTTTCAATTCATTTCATGGTATTTGAACAATTGATTACCTAAACCATTACTCTCAGATATTCAAAACTGAAGTGGACGGCGTACAAAGTAGGTCATCCACTACTTTATAGCACGCGAGGTACATACACTTTTTCCTTTTACCTCGATATGTTTCTGTGCTCCCAACGCTCGATCCCCACAAGTCTAACATCGCAAACAAGATGTGGCCATAGCTCACCTCTTCACGTTCCTTATCAGCCGTCGCAACTGCGGCCCTACTCGCCGCCAGTTGCCTCTCCAGCTCGGCCACCGTCGTTTGCATGCACCTGGAGACAACAAGCAGACCAGAATGAGCCCAAGTGTCTCGATTAGAAATCTTTCTACTTGGAAAAAACTCGGTAACTTCTCAAAATTGTCTATAAAGAATTTTTCAAAATAGCAACTTTTATAGTAATTTTATATATAACTCCCACAAGTTTCCAGAAATTACTGCAAACTTTTTGGATACTTTCTACAAGTTACACAACTGTAATCTCGATGAGGCACCTGTTCCACCGTCGACGATCAGTGTGAAACTAGTAGGAGTCAGTATGGTCCACTCGGCTTCCTCGCGGACCCTCGATAGGCCTGCCAGCAGACAGGCGTTCTCATCTACCTTCTCTTAATACCGATGCCTGGAGCGGCAAGCCTCGAGGGGCGGCCGGCGCAGGCTGCCCTCGAGGCCTGCCGCTCTGGACCATGACCATGGTCCTTTGCTCAATAACCAACATTTCCCTGGTAAGTGTGCCATGTTACTTACTTGCGGATGGTGTCAGTGCGGCCGTTGGCCCGCAGTATGGCCCGCTCGGCTTCCTCACGGACCCTCGACAAGTCCGCCAACAGACTGGTATTCTCATCCACTTTCTCTTGGTACCGGTACGCCGACGTGTTCAAAGATTCCTCCAAGCGAATCAGGCTGTTCCTGTGCCAATACTCCAATGATAAATAATGAGTACAAAGTTAAAGAATCCAACGTTAAACTAGTATTTTCAATAAACAAATGCTAAACTACTAGAACATACCCCATTTCCTATAATATTCGAAGATTGCCCTCGATTTTATCAAGATCCTAACCTAACTAGTGACAATAGAATCAGGATTGGGACTTTCAAAAAAAGATTTTACCAAATCGCTCCAACTGTTTTTGAGTAATCAAGGGACGAAATTAGAAAACCAAGATTCCGGAAAACTGAGAAACTTTCACTTTTTTATAGTCGGTTAATGTCGGTCGATGTGCCTATAGTTAATACTCGAAGAGATCCCAACGAACTGACGCCGATCATTTACTTTCATAGCTTAGCTTAGCACTGGTGGAAACGAGTTATGTTACCACTTAGTCACCTTCACCTCGCATATCCAGTGGCGTGCACTCCATAAGGACAATAAATCACTGCCTTCTCTCTAAGTTCTTCCCTACTAAGAGTAGGGAAGAGTATTAATAGGGTGATTAGAGGGTAAGCAGTCTCTTTTTGGCTTTTTGCCACTACGCATATTTCTAGTAGTACAGACGAAGGGTACTAACTTCAACCTGTCGACGTCCGCCTTCAGATGGGTGTTTTGTTCGGTCAACTGCTGCACGCGCTGTTGCGTCGCCTGGAGCAGCTTCTCTTCAGCCGCGCGGTCTGAGCCCGGCTGCTTCTCCACCGGCTTGTTTAGGCTATTCGTCAGCACCACAATCTACAAACACGTTTAAGTTTAAAAAGAATCTTCTATAATATTATAAAGTTTTAACAATTACACGTCTGTACAAGTGACGATATATTTTGACGAAGATAACAGATTGGATTATATTACGAAGCTTCAAACTCACATTTTATTATATCAGTATGGATGTGGATCTCTTTGTCGTGGCATTCTGAACTTTTTAGCCAAGAGGTCACCAGCGCTGCCGCAACTTTTTCTGTCACTTGCTGCAACACCGGCTTGTGCTGGTACTTGTAATCGGCGGAAGGCACCGGCGCTAGCTCCTGCAACTTCTGTCACTAGTAGTAACCGCTTGTGTTCTGGTTACCTTATCTCTGGCGCAGACGAGCTCTCTAGCCAGCTGCTCCGAGCGGTGCTCGGCCAAGGCCTGCTGCTGCTGAGCGTGCGCCAGCCGACGCTGCGTGCCCTGCAGCAGGGAAGGCACCGGCGCTAGCTCCTGCAACTTCTCCTGGAACTTCAGCTGCAAGAACAAAATAGTGTTAAACTAACATTCATTATCATAGGCTACTACTACTGAACGTTAAAGGACATTATCGCTGACACTCAAATGATACGACTATACTAAATAGTCTGGTCGGTGGAAAATTCATAAAGGTTTATAAAAATCACTATTTAAATATAATTGTAATGTAAACATACATAGTCCTTTTGGTGAATCTCAAAGACAACCCTTACGACAAACCTCATATTCCAGTCCATCTCTTAAATGACGAAAATACCGTTCTAGTAACGCTCGTGCATTGCGGTGCGGGATAATATCGAGAGGAGCCTGCCTCAAGACGTGTAGGTTAAGAGTGCGCCGAAGCAGCTTGATGTGTAACCTTGAGCTCGTCTGGTTACAGAGGGTAAATAGCAGTCGCTTCAATATAATAATAACAACCTGATCTGCCAAATCGCATCGTGCTTAAAGCGTACCAAAAACCGGCAAACTTAAACTGAGACAAACGTTATGCCTGTTACCTTGACGCGTTGAATCTCGTAGTTGACTTGCTCGGAGATGCGAACGTTCTCCAAGTCCAAAGCCTCCAACTGCCGGGTCTGCTCCTCGGACAACTGCTGCGTCTGTAAATACTGGCACACAAACTCTGTTAGCCAAGGGAGGCCCATATTTAGAGATCCAGAGCAGGGGCCCTAGATTTCTACATATGAACCTCCTTGGTCACTATGGGCACTTGGTATTCACAAGCCATCCTTTTGGGTTTATATGAAGGGTCCACAGCTGGGGCGCTCTCTTGGCTGGCCGGGACCCTAGGCGGGGGCTTGGAGGCCTAGGCGAGAAACCCTGCATGGCAAGGGAGGGGATAGGTAATTACGTGCCGACAGAAAGTTTCCAATATTACATGGAAAGATCTCGGTAATTTCCCAAAATTTGCTGTAAGGGTGTCGAAAATAGGAATACCTACTTAAAAGTGTCCGATTTTTTTAGTAATTTCAAATTTTTTTGGTTACTTTTGCAATTCGTACTTCTGTCTGTAATCTTGACGAGGCTAGCACAAAGAAAACTTTCAATTATTTTTTGTTAAAGTGTCTAGAAATTTCCGAGAACTGCCTCATGCTTTCGGAAAGACGCAACCTGCACATCTCTAGGAAGGAATCCATGACGGCTTGTATCATTTGAAATTATAATGCCTTATTCGCCATAGTATTGTTGTTTTTTTCTAAAAGCGTTTACCTATCAAGATTGTAATAAAAGAAACCTAAATATGATAGATAAGCTTGCTACATCTTTGACTCCATCTTTCATTGTCAGGAGGTCAGAATCCGATGATAGGGACTTGGAAAAAAAGGAGGATATTTTCAGATTTGGCTATTTTGATACTAACTTTTGCGTTTGTCTCCTATATTAACGTCGTTTATTTTAAATTACGTACTAATTATGTATGAAGCCCAACCTCAGTATCCCAAGATAGGTGAGTACTAACTTTAACTATCCTCAAGTTACGTATAACTAAAACCCCGCGCCGGCAAAGTTGGCGGGGCAAAAAACTTTGCAGTTGTAATTGCGAGACGCATAGTGATGGTTTTAACAAGATTTTTCCCCTTGAAGACTGATGAAATGACAACATATGGCATGGCATTATTTTAATAGTGATAAAAATAGAACTGCATTATGAATCCTCTATTCCTCTCAGAATCAAAGAGGAATTCATAGAAATATATATGTATGGAACGATAACAGTAAGTAGGTACCTAACATCTAACAAAACTGACGTAAAATTTTGCCCCATAACGCCGTAAAAATCAGTACGTTTTATGTATCAAGTGATATTGATAACCAACTTAATGTTTACTATGTGAAAGTCTAAAGTCATTTATGGCAAATATTAGTCTTAAGTTTGAGAAGGCTGCAATTTCGAGTAGGTTGCATATCATTTAAAAGGCTAAAATCTGTGATTGGTTACAAAGCTACTGGCGTGATAAATTCATTTGACGCCATGGTTTTTTTTTCTTTTGCACTAAGTACTGGCGCTCCACGTCAAACGCGTTTCTGCAGCGCAACTGAGCCGCTCTGTAGCCGCTGTAATATTAAGGGATTCGCTGTACAGCGCTGCTGTAGCTCGATTAAAACGCCTATGTATATGTGAAAACGCTCGTAATTTGTCAAGATAGATACCTTGATACGGTAATCTTGTAGTTGTACGTCCATTTCTGCGAGAAGCGTGCGTTGCTCTTCGATCTCCGTGTTTGCCACTCGGAGCATCTGGCGCAGTTGTTGCACGTTCACTTCCTGAGTAGGGTAAATAGTCAACGGCTGATAACATAAGGAAATCTCATTCAGTAATAGGCTACTTGATGACAGTTCAAATCAGCTTCTTTTTATGAAGTTTAAAAACGCTCCGAAAGTATGCAGTTTAGTATGGAATACTATCATGTGACGTCATGCTCAACGTGGTGCCTTATTTTTAGTTTTCGTCATTGTAAAATCGTTGATGGCACGAAAATAAGTCTGAATGATTTTATCCGGGCTATTTTGGAAGCGTAATTTGCTGGAGAGTTAATGAATTTATTTTGATTGTTGTCAAATACCCTATTAGTCATTTATTTTGCACGGTAATGAATCTCAAAAATATTTATTTTATAATAAAAAGCTCTTTAATGGAAAGTCCTCATGTTAACAAAACGTACTAATCCCGATTCGACTATACTAGCATTTGAAATCAGAGTGTTCCAAAGCATGTTAGGCTCGCAAGCTCTACAATTCTCATCTTTAGGCCCTGCAACCGCGCTTTGGAGATAAAAGTACCTAGTGTCATTACACAACCCAGCAACGTCAGGCAGCCACGTTGGTTGTTAATGGAAAATTGGTCCAATTGCGTAAACCAACCTACGCCAATTCACCACGTGAGACTCCCACTATCTTTCACCATTGCATAACTCGGTAGAGCGAGGGTAGAGTTATTCGATCCGTCTCCTAGCAACCGGTCGCAAGCTACTTGCAAAGCATTAAAAAACAAGGAAAACGCGTAGCTTACACTTTCGAAGGCCTTGTCTGCGAGTCCCTGCATGTTGGTGACTGGAGTCAGCCCTTGTACCCTCAACTCGAAGGTCCGCAGCCCCACCTTGTCCTCCCGTGAGATGCAGCGCTTGCTTCTATTGACGTTGCAACACCTCTGCACGAAGTGCGCACAGGGATACGAGAGTAACCTTGTAATGCTTTAGTGGAAACGCTGGCTTACAGTTTCCAAGGCCTTGTCCGCGGGCCCCTGCATGTTGGTGACCAGCGTGAGCCCCTTGCCCCGCAACTCGAGAGTCCACAGCCGCACCTTGGCCTCCCGCTAGCTGCAGTGCTCGCCGCCTCCTTTTTATATTGCAACTCCTCTGCACGAAGTGCGCACTGGGATACGAGAGTAACCTTGCACCACTTTGGTGGAAACGCGTAGCTTACAGTTTCGAAGGCCTTGTCCGGGGGTCCCTGCATGTTGGTGACAGGAGCCAGCCCTTGGACCCGCAACTCGAGGGTCCGCAGCCGCGCCTTGGCTTCTCGCGAGATGCAGCGCTCGCGCTCCGCCTCCTCCTTGCGTTCTAACACCTCTGCACGAAGTGTTGCGCACTGGCATACGGTTTTATAACATGAATATCTTCAAAGTCAATTTTTATTTTACCCTATCATGTTCGACTATATCCCACTTAATATCGTAAACAGAGGCCAGTATTTTCACGGAAAACAAAAGAGTGTCGCAATTAAACTAGAGTTAGAAACATTTTTTATCGATATGGATAGTTATGTAATAAAAGAAAAAACGTTCCACCAAAATATTTAAGTTACACAAAATTTTACGTGAGGTATGCATACAATAAAGGGATATATATCCCTAGAGACAATAGGGAATATGCATGATATTTTTTATTTACTTCAATAAAAGCTCATTCATGTAAAAAACAGTACCAAAAAAAATATTTTTCGAATAACTATAAAAATAACGAAGATATAACACAACAAAGATTTATCTCTATCTCTTTCTCGCAAAACAGAATATAGTATGGATATTGTATGGCGGCCGTGTACTATGACGTCATAGTCCATATCGGATCTCTCTCTCTAATCGCTTCTGATTAGTGCTTTAAAATGTTTATATCTTCCGTGTTTCTTGGTCGATTTCAATTTTATTTTGACTGTATGCCATCTTTTTTACGGTATTTTCATATTTTGTTAAAAAATCTGTTAAAAAAATTATTATACTTCATTATTATCATTATATTTCTTAAACTTTATATCAAATGTCATTCGGCTTTTTAACGTTATACCAAATGTTGTTATGGTATATGAGTATTATGCTACTTGAAAATTATGTAAAAACAAATATTCATTTTGTTTGTATGCTAAACGTGCATTATGTCGTTCGAACGTAGTTAAATGAAATTATGCAAAATGTTTGTATGACAATTGAACGGCACCCATATGTAGGAATACTAAATGAACGTTCAACTTCACTCGACGTCAAGGGAGCAAATTTATAAAACTCATTGTAATTTATATCAAGCTCTTACGGGACGCATGAGCGCTTGACACAAGAAGTAAGATCTGACCCTGACTGGCTGGTTAATGAGTTAGTTGCGTTAAAGAACGTGTGGAGTGGACTAACCTCCCCAGTTTTCCTCTTGAAATCATCTTCGGAGGCTTTGAGCTTCTCCTTTAGTGCGATAACCTCCTTTTCTGCCGGCGTCTGCACAGATCCAACATTAACGACATAGATAGTGTGCGACAACGTCAGCTTTGCAGAGCGGAAAATGGCTGGTATCAGCGTAATTCGTCCCATTCGTTTTTCGTTCAATTCGTATTTCGTCTCATACTATATTCGTCACACATTCTTTATTAAGACTATTCTTTATTCTTTATACATAAAGAATGTGTGACGAATATAGAATGAGACGAAATACGAATTGAACGAAAAACGAATGGGACGAATTACGCTGATACCAAATGGCTATACCTCTATTTAAAAGACAAATTTCTATGAAAATGTGACTTTTAAATCGAGTTGTCGCCTTGTTCCGCTCTGCAATGTTATTGTAGTCGCACTCTAGGCAACATGGATAAACGGAATATTTAACTGTAAAATATTTTCCGTCAAAAAATGTTTTTTTTGAGGCAAACTTTTATTGCCGACTGTACTTTTTTGTATAATCGCCAATTGCTCGTCAAAACTAATCAAATGAGCCCAAACACGGCGAATTTGTCTTGTGTAATTTAGATGATCATATGGCTACCATTTGGCTCCGTCATCAGGTCAGCTTCATCAATTTCAGCTCAATCGGAAACCTCCCGGTTTATTATTATTATCTCCACGGGTAAATAATAGGCAAGTCGGTGGAAATCGAGTTCTGTTGACACCCCTCCGGTACTGACTCGGTTTAACATACTCGTACCTACATCTCAAAACGTTTTTGTTTTAGGAGAACTGCGTTGCGAGACTTGCATCTTTTTACATGTAATGTTTTAGGAGGGGTTCTTTTTTTAAATGTCACTAATAAAGGTAGGGTACTCACTAAGGGTGCATCCGGATTGCAGGACGCGGGGCAGGGCGGACAAACTTTGCACTGCAAACACACTGAGTTAATAAAAAACCAGTAAACTTTTAGTTCGTTTGCTACTTTCATACATTTTATGCAAGTGGTATATTTTTGAATTGGTTACATATAAAACTCACTATCAGATTTTGATATGCTTTAATTTTGAATTTTGAGTAACTACTTGGGCCAAATTCTTTTTAATGCCTAAAATGGACATGAAAATGTATAGACGCTTTTATAAAATTGCGGATGTCTTGAAATATTATCAAAGCAGTTTTCGTTAGTTCTCAACCAGGCCTCGATGTTTATTATAAATTTTTATTAATATTCTGGTATTTTTATTACAAAAACTTAAATTACCACACTGCGTTACCAGTCCCCATGTCACCTCAAATTTAGTGTCCACTATGTTATCAAAAAAATGTTTTTTTTTAATATTCACAGCCCACATACACTCACGGACAATGAATTCGGATAATTTTCTAAGAACAATTATATGTATAGAAAATGTCTTGAATTCATTGTCCGTCAGTGTATTTCGAAGTTATCATTCGGGTGAGCGCATACTATTCTGAATTACCATACAAAATGTATTTCGCAGATTCTGTTTGCGTGATATAAAAACAGTGGTACACAATAACAACAAGGCGGCTTGTTGTTGTCATTGTTTACCACCGCTTTTATATGAGTTCGCATTGTAACTTGTCTTTGGTGTGCAGTATAAAGTATGATTTTATTGTGTTTTATTATTCTGTGACGTTACAGATATACGTCCCTATTGGCAGCTACATGCTGTGTCGCGGCTAGGGCATGCAATACCGGTTTTACTTGGGCCAATACCGAAAAACCGGTTTTTCGGTATTGGCCCATACAAGTAAAACCGGTATTGCATGCCCTAGTCGCGGCCGTCCGGTGCAGTTAATTTGCGATACAATCGATCTTATAAATACTTACGTCGCGATGCATGGGTGGCATCGGCGGCATTCCCGGCTGCAAGTAAAAATATGCGTTAAAAATACTCGTCGTCCGGATCTTCATACAGTCACCACTAGGGCGCACCGGGAATTCCCGGTTCTCTCAAAGATCTGCTAGTTGCTGCTATTGCTAGTGTCTGCTTGGAATATAAGTGTCTATATATTCTTGTGTACATTATATATTATCAGTTATGAACCACCTACTTTCCTGCTGTCTTTGTTTTCCACAGGTCGTCTAGAATAGATCGCTTCCTAGCGATAAGACCGCCTGTTGTCTACCATTAGTTTTTAGTATGTTGTTTATTTAAGGATCTCCGTAATTTCGTGTGCAATAAAAAGTATTGTATTGTATCATGTCTCACAGTCTGCTCGAAGCAGACGTTGGGCCCCCCGCCCCCGATGCACGCCTGGCCCCCGCAAGGGCCCCCACTGTGCTTCGTAGTCGCCATATCTCGGATCGCTTGGACCTCCGCTTCTAGCTCGCTCAGCTGTTTCTCCTGTTGACAAATCCTTACATCAGTCACAGTATAATAGCAGTCATTTTTAGGGTTCCGTACCAAAATGGTAAAAAAGGAACCCTTATGGTGCGACTCTGTCTGTCTGTCTGTCTGTCTGTCCGTCTGTCACAGCAAGATATCTCAGGATCTACTGATGCTATCGACTTGAAATTTGGAATAATGTTAAGAACCGCTAACCCGAGCTTATGGGATGTAAAAAAAGTCTTGTAACTTTTTTACTTTTTTTTTAAAGGGGTCCGTAATGAGACTTTGAAAATTGAAATTAGGGCTATTATATCGAGTGGGGTATCAAATGAAAGGGCTTGATTTGTAGATTAAAACACTATTTTTGTATTTTTTTTTAAATAAGTAGTGTTTGATTTATGGCGAAATACGTTAAAAAAAATACCATTCCCCCCCTATTATCTTCGAAGTTACTGAACAGAAAAATCTGTAATAATTACCAACTATTAATGTCGTCCTATATATTACAGGAAAAATAAAACGGTTTTCCTAACTTGCACCGTTTTTGAGAAATTTGCAAAAATCTTATCACATACTTATTTGCTCCTACTAAACTAATCGCCATATAGTTTTTCTTGAATTATTCATGTATCTACTTATGAGTTTGTACGGAACCCTCGGTGCGCGAGTCCGACTCGCACTTGGCCGGTTTTTATTCTTTCTACGAAAGGTACTCCGCGCGACCTGTAAGTGAGCGCCGTGAACGAACGCACTACAAGCAAAGAATAAAGACAACCAAGTAGTACGACTTCGGTCATTTAGGAGTGCACGACATGTATTTACACAGACGCACGACGCGTGTCTGTGTGAGTAAACTCGATACAGTGCCAGGCCCGCGCAGGTCCAAATGCTTGCATGTGGGGCGTCCGTACACGGCGCGCACACATGCGCGCTCCCGATGTACCTTTTGTTCGAAGAAAAACTACCGTATACCGTGCTACAAGCAAAGTTTTACGAATGCCTCGGTTACCACCTTACAACGCAATTAATACAAAATTTAACATAACTGACTACAAGAGAACCTATTCAATAGTAAATACACGAATTACTTAAAAAAAAACATCTAAATCGCTACGTCAAAAGTATCCAAGTGCCTATATTATTTTTTTCCCTCAATTTCTCCAAGATCCTATCTCCAGGATCAGACGACAACCTAGGAGGACTCAATCAAACAATATAGTTTTTCATATCGGTTAACATATTTCATATGAAAAACTATTTTGGTAGTAAATAATAAATACATCCGTTATTGTGAAGGGACATCCCTTTTCCTTCGTGACCATGGACGTGACGGAATGTCTGAAACGCCGAGGTAATATCATGTTTTTTTAAAAAGTTAAAGTTTAAATCAATAAATACATCCGTAGTAAGAACTCCCTCATTTTGTGAAGTAGGTTAGCAAATACTCACGAGTTCAAGATAACTTTCCCCTGGCTCTCCGCCGGCTGCTGCGTCGGGCGCTGGATCCTCTGGATGCTGTAACAATCACGTACCCTCGACAGACACCACCAAATAATACCCGCAAAAATTTTAAAAAGTTATGTTGTTGTGTATATTCTCGAGACATTTTTTTATTGCTGCCTGTACGTTTTTTGTATAATCGCAAATTGCTAATCAAAACCAACCATATGAGCCCAAGTACGGTGCTGAACTAGATCTCTTGCAGCTACATCGGTTAGCTCTGGCAGCTGTGTCGATCACCTTAGTTGTGCAAGATTGCACAGCCTTTTTATAGGTTTTTTTAGTATGTGTTTTTATACCCTTTTCTTTATGTTTTTGACTTTTCTATTTATGTCATTACACTTTTGTTTTACGAAGAGAACCAGTGCATTTTTCTTTAGTAGTGTATATTAGTTCTTCTGTGACTATCAGCATTATTGATTCGAGAGCGAGTAGAGTAATATACACCTCTGTATAATTAGCCACTGCTGGACATAGGCCTCACCCATGGCACGCCATCTAAGTTCGATCCTCAGCTCTCCTCCTCCAGTCACCACTTACCAGTGGCGTAACGTTGAAGAAATCCTTGTGCAAGCCGGAGCAGCTTTGGCTTAAATTTTCTTTAAGAGCACTAGAATTAAGCGCTGAACTATCTAATGTTAGGCAAGCCGATGGGATTCTACTAATCCGCTTGAACCTCGGGAGATTGACGTACGAGCAGGTAGTGCCCCCCTTTCACCACGCCCAGTAGTCAAGAGTGCCAACCCTACCTGGGGAGTGTCAGTAGAAGGCGTAAGCACGTTCACAGCCGCCTGCAAACAAGATGAACAATTAATTAGAGCAAGGGTATGAGGAGTAGGGAGGGCAACGGGTCTACAGGGTGCAGTAAGCAAAACAAGTGGTGTAAGGTTATGGCACCAATCATGGACACGTTTAGCACAGTAGTACCCAGTAATGGACAGCAAACATTTAAGGGCTAATAGCCGGCTATTCATGGACTTTTATCTGAACAACGTGTTGAAAGTCTAAAAAAATTGTGTCAGTTACCTAAAATGTGGATATTACGGGATAAAAATGACCATAATTGGTTCCTGTCCATTACTGGTGCCGTCACCCTACCAGTTTTCAACTTTATTAAGTTAAAAGTGTTAAGCCGGGTTTTCACTGCGGGCGGAGCGGACTCCGTAATGACTCCGTTTAACTTTCATCGCTGGCGAAGTGCTTGTATGCGGTTTACTGTTGCGAGTGCCACCAGCGATGAAAGTTAAACGGAGTCATTAATGAGTCCGCTCCGCTCGCGGTGGAAACCCGGCTTTAGACCACATTCTTGGCTTAGGTACTGTACTTTAGGAGACCTTACTTTGGAATGTTTATTTTCATTGAAAACTTTATTATGTGTTGGATCCACAGGAATATATTGAAGTAGAAGGAATAACCACATTTTTACTAAAAAAAAACCCGACCGCGGTGCACTTTGAAACTGCATAAAATCCGCCATTTTGTTTATTTTAACGAATGTCATACCCAGTGACACCCGCATCATCAAGACGAATCTAATGATCTATCATTTTTCAAAATCGGATGTGCCGTTGAGTAGTTACGAGCGGACACAGGAACGGACATACATACATACATACATACAGGTCAAACACATAACCCTCCTTTGGGCTTCGCCGCAGTCGGGTAAAAAGTGTATGTACCTAGCGTGCTAAAAATAAGTGGCGGCGACCTACTTTGCACGCCGTTAACTTCAGTTGCCGTCAATATTATTATGAGATTTGAAAATCTGATAATAATGGTATACCGTAAGGTCGGGGTACTTTGACCAAATTTAGGGTAACTTTACCCACTTTGTAAAGCACATATCTCAAATCTATAAAGGTCTCATAATAAACATTAAAACGTGAACGGTCCGCTAAAACCATTCACATTGCAATGTGCCGCGATTTAAATGAAATAATAAAACCTGAATCGAGTTAATCCCTTCGGCCAAAGTTACCTCCCAGGGCGAATGTAGGAACTCCGACCTTACGGTAATTAATTGTTCAAATACCACCAAATGAAATGGAACATTTATGTTTTCCATCACTAATTTACGCTTTTGGCGTCAAACGCCAAGCGAAAAACGTTACACGCATGGTTGCCATACATTAGTTCTATCTCGATATGTTTCTGTGGTTGGATCCTTTTACCTGTAATCTGGCGTTGTCCCTGGCTAACAGCTTCAACTCCGCCTGCAACCGCGCCGCTTGTGCTCGCGTCGTTTCCAACCGTTGCTCCTTTACCATCAACTCCTTATACAGAATGTATCTACAACAGCCACAGTAATAATCTTTAAATTAACAATATCTTAACCGATTTTGATGAAATCTGGCTAAGACCACTCTCGGTTAAGTCAACTTTCTAACAAAAAAAAAACGCATCGAAATTGGTCCAGTAGTTTTCCAGGAAAACGGTACCCGAGGTAGGTATCGACTTGAATGACTATCTACAAGTAAACCAATTCTTATACTTTATATCCCTGTATAGAATTCCCCTGGGATAATAACAGGAATAACACAGGCGTAACCGCAGGCAAATGCTAACATTTAAAAAATAAAAGCTGACATTGTGTTTAGAATGTTAAACCTGGAAACACCACAATCTATATTACGAAGACCAAATACATTTAAAAAAAACATAACCCACTGTAAACGGAACGTAGTCCGGCCTTGGCTACACAGTGGGTTACGTTTAATTCCGTTCTTTCTTTGTATCTATAATCGTATTAGGGTACGCGCGGACAGAGCGCGGTCTGGCGTTCCGAGTTATGCGGTCTTTCGAATGTACTAAGTCCCTTACGATAATGCACACAGCAGGCGGTCAGACCGCGGCGGTCAAAGCGGAACGCCGCGTTCTGGAATTCTTTTGCCGCCGAGACAGAACGCCGCGTTCACCACGATGTCTGAAGTTGCAAATATAGAAAAACTGATTGAATTTGTTGGAGAAAGGAGATTATTATTTGATTTAAGTCAAGTATACTAAAAAAAACGAAGTAATTCATGAATACTACTGAATCCGCCTTGTTCTGGTTGTGTTGTGTTAATTGGGTGCAGCAATATTTTCTTTTTTTTTAGTAGTTTCTAGGCTCTACTAAAAGCAATTCTTTTTCTTCGGAAGATGAACTTTTTAGCGACGTATTACACGTACAATGACATGGATAAAATAGAACGCAATAATTAGAAAGCCTCATGTGTGCGTTGGAACTCTCGAGCGGTCAAAACGCAGAACTCTGGCCGCAGAACTCGGAACGCCAGACCGCGCTCTGTCTGCTCTACTCGTATCCGCTCTCACGGAAGAAAGAGACTTGTTTTTTCTTCCGTGTCAGCACTGGTAACGCAGTGGGTACAACTCTCACCTGATGTCCTTTTGGAAGTTTCTATTCCTGTAATTGTGGTGTGATATTGAGGGAAAGATCCAGAATTTTTTACTCGGTTCTATTCTTTCGTTGTAATGGGATGGAATCGCTCGTTATCCATAATTTTGCATTATTCGTTCGTTGTTGAACAAGTCATCTTGTGTCAGATAGACACAAGTTTTTTTTTAATCAAGCTGGCGACGGCCTGTCATATTGACAGTATTTAGAAAAAGTTCTCATGGTTCGCTAGTAGTCAAAAAGGTTGTTAACGTGATTCGAGTATTTCCGTTATCCATAAAATCAAAAAGAGGGTCATCATTCGCTTCCACGACATCAAGCATCGATGAAATGAGTTTCATTTTACATAGTTTGATACATTTTGTGCGCGAAACAACATGAGATTGAGAAATCTCAACAAAACGAAATTAACGTCCAGTCGGCCATGTACGTTTTTTAGTAATATACTTACCTACACTCTTTGGCTTTTTGAGAGTTCTCACGCTACAGTGGCAGACTAAGCGCGGGCCGAAAGGGGCGGTCCGCCCCGGGCCTCCGACCTAAGGGGCAGCTGCGGCAGCCCGAATGCACCCCCCTCCCCTCACCTCGAAAATCAAAGCTTCCTATACTAATACGCCGCCCCGGGCGGAGGCCCGGCTATATTATACACAATATCTGAAACAGGGTAAGGCGACTGACCTCTTGACGTCGAGATCAGCATTATCTGCAGCCAGCCTCTCCTGCATGTCAAGACTCTCGCTCAGACGCCGCGACAGCTCCAATTCCTGCCACAAACGGGTCTATATCGGTTGGTATACGAATTGTTCGTCCTAATGTCGGACATCAAGCTGAAACTGTAAACTTTTTGGGGATTTTACAACATAAGGGCCAAGTATGAAGATAGACAAGTAGTCATAACTTTGGAGCGCACGATAGGTCGAGGCGTAGATAGTTCGATCGAACATTACAGATGGAGTGAATACTCTGCATAATTATAGTTTAGCTATCAATATGAGAGGGTACTAATCGTACCGACTTGCTGCGTAGAGAGCCGGGGCCGATAGATGGTGGGTGTCGGTGCCACCATGCGGATCGTGCACCAATGGTGGCTCTGTATTCAATATGAAACGGAGTTCAGAACGTAATTCAAAACGGAATTCAATATCGTTCCTTTACTTTCTCAACCACGTATCTAATAGAATAGTTTCATACTTAGGAATATTGCACTTTTCTACTTGTAACACACGTGCTTTTTCAAACTATTTGATTAGATACGTGGTTGAGAAAGTAAAAGAACGATATGAGAAGATGCTCAAACGTACCGATTTACTCCGAAAAGAGCCGGGGCCGATAGAAGGCGGGTGCGGCGCCGCGGGCGCAAGCAGCGCGCTCGGCGGCACCATGTGCAGCTCGTGCATCAAAGGTGGCTCTGTATTCAATATGAGAGGGTGCTAAACCTACCGACTTGCTGCGTAGAGAGCCGGGGCCGATAGATGGCGGGTGCGGCGCCGCGGGCGCCAGCAGCGCGCTCGGCGGCACCATGTGGAGCTCGTGCATCAAAGGTGGCTCTGTATTCAATATGAGAGGGTGCTAAACCTACCGACTTGCTGCGTAGAGAGCCGGGGCCGATAGATGGCGGGTGCGGCGCCGCGGGCGCCAGCAGCGCGCTCGGCGGCACCATGTGGAGCTCGTGCATCAAAGGTGGCTCTGTATTCAATATGAGAGGGTGCTAAACCTACCGACTTGCTGCGTAGAGAGCCGGGGCCGATAGATGGCGGGTGCGGCGCCGCGGGCGCCAGCAGCGCGCTCGGCGGCACCATGCGGAGCTCGTGCATCAATGGTGGCACTGTATTCAATATGAGAGGGTGCTAAACCTACCGACTTGCTGCGTAGAGAGCCGGGGCCGATAGATGGCGGGTGCGGCGCCGCGGGCGCCAGCAGCGCGCTCGGCGGCACCATGCGGAGCTCGTGCATCAATGGTGGCTCTGTATTCAATATGAGAGGGTGCTAAACCTACCGACTTGCTGCGTAGAGAGCCGGGGCCGATAGATGGCGGGTGCGGCGCCGCGGGCGCCAGCAGCGCGCTCGGCGGCACCATGCGGAGCTCGTGCATCAATGGTGGCTCTGTATTCAATATGAGAGGGTGCTAAGCCTACCGACTTGCTGCGTAGAGAGCCGGGGCCGATAGATGGCGGGTGCGGCGCCGCGGGCGCCAGCAGCGCGCTCGGCGGCACCATGCGGAGCTCGTGCATCAATGGTGGCTCTGTATTCAATATGAGAGGGTGCTAAACCTACCGACTTGCTGCGTAGAGAGCCGGGGCCGATAGATGGCGGGTGCGGCGCCGCGGGCGCCAGCAGCGCGCTCGGCGGCACCATGCGGAGCTCGTGCATCAATGGTGGCTCTGTATTCAATATGAGAGGGTGCTAAACCTACCGACTTGCTGCGTAGAGAGCCGGGGCCGATAGATGGCGGGTGCGGCGCCGCGGGCGCCAGCAGCGCGCTCGGCGGCACCATGCGGAGCTCGTGCATCAATGGTGGCACTGTATTCAATATGAGAGGGTGCTAAACCTACCGACTTGCTGCGTAGAGAGCCGGGGCCGATAGATGGCGGGTGCGGCGCCGCGGGCGCCAGCAGCGCGCTCGGCGGCACCATGCGGAGCTCGTGCATCAATGGTGGCTCTGTATTCAATATGAGAGGGTGCTAAGCCTACCGACTTGCTGCGTAGAGAGCCGGGGCCGATAGATGGCGGGTGCGGCGCCGCGGGCGCCAGCAGCGCGCTCGGCGGCACCATGCGGAGCTCGTGCATCAATGGTGGCTCTGTATTCAATTCAACTTTCATTTTACAAGTATCTAACGTACATATTTTGGCCCTGGGAGGTGCTTGGATATCTAAATGTTTGGATGTTTGTTACTAAATAACGGTTTAACGCAACACTTCTGACTCCGGTCACTCTGAATCGCATGCTGTAACCTCTCCGCTTTCCGCAGCAGTAGGAACGCGAGTGGAAGACCTCTCCGTTTCGTGCTTTAGTTCGGCTGCGTGTGCAAGTAAGAGTAGGTTACGGTGATCCCCCTTTTTGTATCAGAAAATTGTGTTATGGCGCTTTTATCAGCTCTTCTCTGCTCTAAATTAAGGATGTGGTAGACCATCTTCACTGACCGTACGCGTCCCCTGGCTGATACCCCGGCGGACACGAGCACTTCTGACTGCGGTCACAGGGCGGCTGCTCGATGGCGCGCTGTAACCTCTCCGCTTCACGCAAGAGTTGGGCCGCCCGCGCCGTCGCCGCTCGCACCTCCTCCGCCCCCCAACTACCAGCTAAAGCCTTCTGTAGAACACAAAAGCTACCCGTGTGAGCAGTGGCCTAGCTCCTATACATAATCAGGGGCTTAGTTAGACGGGTGCTACCGACAGTTCATAAAAAACAACGAACTATATCTTAGGACTTTTCAAGACAAGATTTAATAGTCTTTTACTGGACCGGCTCGCTACGTCTTTTTAGTCTTAGGCGCTACTGGACTCTTACTGGTTTTTTAGGTAGGTTACTACTTAACAATTTAGATTTTCGGAATCTTGCTACGGTTCCGGTAAGCATGTTAATTGTGTTTTTTCTTCTGCGCTTAGTAACCTGGAATAGTTCCGAAGGAAGTGCTTATATGAGTATATGCGTGTTGATAATATCAGTAGCGAAGAAAGAAAAACCTGGTGCAAATCGTTGAGATGGTCCCGCGCATCGCGAAGAGCACGCGCGGCGCGCCGCACCTCTGAACGCCATACGGCGCTCGGCTCGGCGTCTCCCGAAGACTCTGAAAGCAGGCTGTCTAGCATAACTGGCCGCGGCTTCATTTCTCGCGCGATAGACCGTCATCTGTCACTGTCCCACTATATTGAGTGGAAAGAGATACATAACTTTTGTTGCGCGACAAAGAGTCGTTAACTGTTGAGCTTGCTAGAGGAACTCACTCCGCAATTTCATCGCGCATACTAGTACCAAATTTCGCCCACGGGGAAGAGCTTAACCAGCGACTAGAAAGAATACGCGTTATACGACAGAAAGAGACGGTCGGATCCGGTGCGTTCGGTCCGGTGCAGAGGTCGAACACGAACGTCAGTTTTGTTGGAGAGACTTCTGTACCTAGTACTATTACTTATTATAAGTAATAGATCGAGCGAACCGCGTCTCAGGCATCGCTTAAGAACCCATGTATAGGTCTAAGTGAAGAGTTGCAGAATGATGACACAGACCGAACGAAGTGAGGGAACAGTCAACAGATGAGTCAGCAAGGGGGACAGAGACCAACAGGCGTTTGCTTCTGTCTCTCTGTCGTTTATTATCCTATCTTGCTAAAGTTTGTTGGCTTTTATAGTTGAGGTCAATACAACCAGCATCTTAGAGGAATTTTCTTCTGTTGCCTCTGAATCGATTCCGCTTATGTATTTTCAAATCCTGCCGACCTCTCTGTTTTCCTACCAAATGTTGGAAGGAGAAAAAAAGAAACAGGGTCTCTGTTTCATGCGAACTAGGTAGTTACTTTAGTCTAATAATTGCTGGTGTTGATTAAAAAATAAGATGACTTACGGGACGACTGGGTCTGTAACAAAGGAATATCACGTCAAGCCATGACATCAGTTATTCTGTAAAATAATGCCAAAAAGCAGTCATTTCATGATGCATTCAGAGTGCACGTAAGCTCAAACCATTCGGAGACTGGTAAGTGTGAACAAACCTTATGTCCTTTGCGTTGACGTTCGTTGCCTCCACCCTTTACCACGCTGGGGGTGCGTTTGTTACTGGACGATACTCGTTGTAGCTGCAACACGCAAATGAGGTAAGGTAATCTATAGCGTGGCTGGCATAGGTATCTGCTTGCAGTACTGAAAACCCTCCACGTTGGTAGAACTGTTACACAAAATCTTAGCTATCAGCTCTAAGGTAATTCCGGGATAGTTAGCCATACTGCAGAGATGGCCAATGAAAAATAAAACTGATAATGGCACTACCTACTTTCAATTTACTTTTGCTACGTTTGAACAAAGGTTTATCGTGATAAAATATTTATACGAAGCAATTTAAATTGAAAGTAGGTACCTAGTGCTATTTCTTTATCATTAGTTAATCTTTTTTCCATTGGCCATCGCTCCCGTATGGCCAACTACCAGGTTTTTTTTTTAAGAATACCTTTTAACCGGAATTACCCTTCTCAGGGTAAAAAGGTGATTGGGTCGCTTAATTCTCCATACAAACGAATTAGGAGTTAATACTTAATCAACTCATCAAATTAGGTTGAAATGCGTTTTGTTTTATAGCTTCACACATTTTATCTGCACGAAACAACATGAGAAGTCCCAATAGACAACAAAATCACTATTCATTGACGTCATTTAACTAAACTAATTTCGGTTGCCGCATATCAAAAGCTAGTACCTAAGTGCTCCAAATTTTAAAAAAGAGCTTAAAAACATTGTTTTGTTCATATTTTACGCCCTATTTAAAGTTTGATCTGGAGCACTTACTAGGTTTTAATATGGGGTAGCCTATTTGTTAGTTTTTATTTTAGCTATGAAGTAAAACAATTCTCAACCAAATTTATTTTAAAAGAAGCATCGCACAGCATGGGTCACCTCCAGGGAACGTCTATTTAGCATAAGTACCTACGTTAATACTAACGGGCAGTTGCTCAGAAACAACGAAAAAAGACAAAATCGGTATAGAAAGAATAAGTTAAGTTACAAATTTAGTCTCAGAGGTGGCCCGATCAGCACGGAACCTCGGAGGGGAGTTCAGGGGTGTGCGGGGAGAGGGCACCGCAGAGTCGCTCGCGCTCGCACAAGCTGCCTGTAAATAAATTAAATAACATTAATAATAGAGGACGCCCCGATTTTCCCCAAGTGTCGCCTTGGGCACCGTAAAAATGCCGCCTTGTGACTAGGGTTACCAGATGGTCGGGATTTGGCGGGATTTTCCCGATTTTTAAAATGTCCTCCCGACTCCCGAGAAAAAAGAAAATCTACCTACAAACGACTTTTTTAAAACTTAGTCCGATCCACTCAAGGTGGTCCGGCCAGCGAAAATTTCTGCCCTTTCAGGCTAAAAAAAACTCGCGCGTAGAGCGCGCAGGGCGTCTCCCGACCAAAGTCTTAAAATCCCGACATATTGTTTCCTGCTCCCGATAATAGGGTAATTCAATCTGGCAACCCTACTTGTGACCCATATTCCCTACAAAATAGTTGATAAAAACCGGCCAAGTGCGAGTAGGTCGCACACGAAGAGTTCCGTACCACCGTCAGGAGTGGCTCACTCCGTGATTCCGCCGCGCGGCCTCGAGGCCCACGCATTGTGCGATAAAGATAGATGGTTGTTAGAAATTGTAATGTTGCATTTTCTTCTTATTTAAGGGAATCACTACATCGGTGCGTTCCGTCCGGTGGTCGGTTCCGAACGTCAGTTTTGTTAGAAAGAGAAACTTGTGTTGGTACGTAGTATAATTGTATACCACAAATAGTATATAAAATATACAATTCAATCTTATATATTTAATTTTGAATGGCTTCAGTGCACTGCGCTATCACTAAATACCTACGTAACATACAGCACGTTTTAGTTACTAAGGAACTCGGAGTTGCCTAGTACATATACCAGGTTACGAATACTAAGTATAAATACTTAGTACAAATACCTTATAGGTACGATGACTCGAAAATTTATTGATTTATTTGTAAACCTTACCATCTGACGTACCTACGCGCAAAATGCCGCAAGAGTGCCGCGTATGATGATGAATCGAGCTTTGTCGTACACCACCGCTTTTCACGCATACCCAGGATCTCCATAAACATGTAATTGTAAACCTATAGAGCTCTAATACGTTTTCTGCATCTATGGAAGACGGCATAGGACATAGGCGTAGGGCTGCCATCTCCAAAATTCGACACCTAGGACAAAAAGCGCAAATCCCCGGATTTTGGAGCTTAAAACCCGGTCATCTCAACAGAAACGCAGTTTTTTTTTCGGCTCCGGGGGTGCATTAGCTCTCGCGAGCCGAAGTAGCAAACCCGGACTACAAATGAAAGGTTCCCCGGACGTTCCCCGGACGCTCTCCAAACTAGGACAAATCCGGGGAAACCCGGACGGATGGCAGCCCTACATAGGCGGAGCCGCATCGCCTGGTCACAGAATATAAATAGAGCAGTATGGAAGCTACGCTTACTTTTTGAAATAAATACCTACGCTCCATTAGAGCGTTAGGGTTGTTTAATGAAAAGATCGCGGGCTGTCTCGGCGCGCGCACGTAACAAACGCAAAACGCGGCCGCTCGCCTCCATGCGCACTCGCGACTGACGGCACCGCGAGATTCCCTTAGGGGCCTTGTAAAAGCGCGCGTCTATGTGTGCGTGCGTTTTGATCGTTTTGCTTGTAGCTTCCTTACTGCTTTAGCTTATATATATTCTGTGGCCTGGTGCAACGGTCGGCAACCGTTTAGCAGCCAAGAGCCACATAGTATAGTAGTTAACAAAATTACCGCGGGCCGCACTTTGTTAATAATT
Source organism: Eudemis profundana (assembly GCA_947034925.1). Lineage (NCBI taxonomy): Eukaryota > Metazoa > Arthropoda > Insecta > Lepidoptera > Tortricidae > Eudemis > Eudemis profundana. The sequence continues at coordinate 49,494,402 of OX344794.1, forward strand.
TATGACTTTATGCCACATACAGACATAAAATGATGTACACAACACGGGAGGTAATAAAGAAAGCCCTCGCTTGCAGCTCGGGCCGCAAACATCTGCAATCTCGGCCTTTCTTTGTTTTACCACCCTAGTTGTGTAATGTACTATTACACTATTCTGAATATAACGACCTTTACATACAAAATAGCAAAGAGGGCTCGCGGGCCGCAAGTGAGCGGTTCACAGGCCGCATGCGGCCCGCGGGCCGTAGGTTCCCGACCGCTGGCCCTAGTGCAAAATATTCACTTACCTTCATTGTATTAAAACTGCTGGACACGACAATACAATCGTCAATCACAAAACCACGTAAACAATTATCAAATAATGAATGTCAAAAACAACTGTCAATATCAGATTATTTTTTGTGTCACATTGTTTAAGGTTCGATAAGTTAGCATTACCTATATACTGTCAAGTACTGTTTTTAATAAGTACATTACACAACTAGGGTGGTAATACAAAGAAAGGCCGAGATCGCAGATGTTTGCGGCCCGAGCTGTAAGCGAGCGAGCGTAAATATGCGATCGAGTACATCATTTTATGTCTACACTTGGCTAGAAAGCGGCTTTTTCCGTACGCGCAGCGTGCGGAAAAAGCCACTTTATGGCCAGGTGTGGCATAAACATTTAAAAAATTGATTACAAACGAAAACACAGTTAAGTGACCATCAGTAGACCTTAATACATACATTGTAATAAGGGTGACAAGTGGTCAGTTAGCAGCGTCTTCGATTGTACAATGAGAACTCGTGATTTTTAACCAACTCCAAAATGTGTAGGAGATTCTCAATTCTTCAGGAACTTTTTTTACGTAGGAAATTAAGTCCCCCGATTATAAGTACTATTGTAAGTACAGGTAAGTGGATGAGCTCAGTTCAAACTGGGTAAGGTATACACGAAGACAGATTTATACGGAAATATTTTTGCCCAAGTTAAAACCTCTCTCTGGTTTTATTTCAACGGGAAACTGAAAAGTTTCATCAGATATACAATGTGACACAGAAGGGACAGAAAAAAGATGATAGAAATTAGCGTATATTATAGACACGATTATGATCCACGCCTACAAAGGTGTAGATAAATCAATAAAACAAACTTTGAAGAGGAAAATATTGCCATTACTTTATTATGATTTAATCTTACCTAAATAACATAATTTGAATTCCAAATCTCAATTTATATTACATATAGCGTGCCTAAGCTATCGTCTATAAGCTGCACTATGTTAATAAATACCTCCAAATTTTAATATAATATTTTAGTAAACACATTTTTAACTTGTTTTTTTAAAACACCCATTTACTCGCTAAGATCTTTGCCTACTACATACCTGCCATGACCGTACTATGAACGTATCAGGCACGGTATGACAAATGCCGGTCGGTGACGGAACGTGCCAGTGGGCATAGTCTCATACTTGTCAATATAGTACATTGTGTATCTAGGGCGGTAAGTAAGGAATTACAAACGAGTGTTTGTTATAAGCCCGAGGTGAAACCGAGGGCTTTAATAACACGAGCTTGTAATTCCTTTACCGCCCGTGGCACACACAATGTTTTTCATCACACTTGTGAGGAAATCTTAATAATATAACCGTACTAATTGCCCCAGTATGACAAGAAAATATTAAAACAGAGAGTGACATTAGTGACATAATGTCCATAGACGATGCAAATGTCAACGCACGTTCGGAAACCATAGCGGTAAAGACCTAAAACAACCATTTTAGTTGATTTTACATTTGCAAAATATCGAAATACATTATTTAAACATTTAATCAATGTTACCGAAATATGTGTTTACATGTCTTTGCAATAACAGTTATCTTTAAATAAATATTTCAGTGATAAAAGTTAAAAAAGTAAGTTGGCGTTTCCTTTGAACATGACAAATAAGAGTAAAACAGAACCAGCGTTTCAAATTTAAAAAGAAAACCATTACGCCCTAGGGCGTAATATGCCATTTACGGCCCGCAGAACCTACGTGTAATGACACCATTTTCGAGCAAGTGTGATGAAAAGAATATTTATTTTGCCTGATACGTTTATAGTACGGTCATGAATGTCATGATATGATACGGTGTAGTGAGCAGAGACCTTTAATGTCACCTGTAGGCAATCTCCGTTCACTGCCTGTAGGCTTATGATGTTACGTTTTGTCACGCGATAAATAAGTGATAAAGCATCCGTCACTCTCACACTGTATTTGTTAGGACGTGCTTTATCATTTATTTATCGCGTGACAAAGCGTAGCATCATAAGCCTACTGAGACAAGTTTGTTACAGTTTCACCAACCTTATCTGCCAATAGCAATGTACAGTCACCATAGGAATGATAAATAAATTTAAAGCTCTTTATTATGGAGGGCGACGAAAGTTTTTTATCATCTAAGTGAGCGGCAAGTCAAGTAGTAGATGTAGTTGTAGAAGTAGAGTCATAGGACATATTTTTCATGTTTTATCATACATTAATGCCGGAGATTGTAAAGAGAAATGGGCTATTCTTCAGAAATATGCCTGCGACTCATTCATCTGTCTGCATACATTTAGTATGAAAAAGTGCCAGATGAATGAGGTGACCGCAGACATATTTCTGAAGAATAGCCTAAATATAAAGTTAAGTGTATCTCTTTTTTTGTGTTAAAAATATATGAGCAATATATGAGCAATTTTTTCGGTATTAGAAGACAGTCAGGATTTGCAATCCAGTTCATAACATTTTATGTCAAAATATTGGGTCGGTAGTGGCAGATAATTTCAATTTAGCGCATATGACTGGTCAGGCTATAGTATTGCCAGCGTTCAGTTATGAGAATATTATACGTGCTTACGAAATACAACATTATGATTTGTTAAGCTAATAATACATTTCATTAATAAATAATTGATTGATTACACAATTTCACTTCCAGTAAAACAATTAAGTATAAGTTAATAACAACACTTATGTAAATATGATTTTCAGTTACATTATTCAGCTAATCCGATAGTATCGTTTCAGTATCTTAAGTCTAAACCATTATATACATAGATAGCAGGGAATATGCAAGATTTTTTGTATCCCATTTCTTAACAAAATATGAAAATACCGTAAAAAAATATGAGCTAAAGTCAAAATAAAATTTAAATCGACCGATAAATACAAAACATTTTTAAAGCACGGGGAGATCCTATATGGACTATGACGTCATACGAAAAATATTTTTTTCTTACTGTTTCTTATATGAATGAGCTTTTATTAAAGTAAACAAAAAATATCATACATATTCCCTATTGTAAAACATATACTACAGGAAAAATTAATACACAACATCGGATTTCACAAAATAACTTGGAATATTTCCCAAACCATGAGTTATGGCCCCCTAGGGGGTCCCAAACCATGGGTTAGGACCCACTGAAGGGGCAAGAGCGAATATAAGATGACTGAAAAATAGAACGATAACTAGACAAACATCTAAGCTATAAAAATATGGGAATAAGCGTGTCAAACGTGGGAAATCTAAAAATGTAAAATATCGTGTTGCGTAATTTTTGGATGATCCCTTTAGAAACCACAGTGTTTGTATTTAAACTACTGAAGTTCTATCTCAAGTCTTGTCATAAACAGATTAACTTTATTGGTTAGTGGACTTATTTATAGTAAGTCCTGACCACTTAAGAAAAGATATAATGAATAATAAAACACTTAAAATTACATTACAAAAATATATTCATCAAAACACTACTAAAATCATTTAAATAAGCCTTGAAATCTTGTATAAGATACACTTATTTTACAATATAAATACGGAAAACGTGCATTTTTATAAATTTTATTAGTAAAAGCAAGGACCATTAAAACAAAAGGACTGTCATTCTCCATACTTTGGATTGTAACCGGACCGTAAGGGGATTTCCGGGCAAAAACTAGATGGCGCTAAAAAACTACACATGAAATGAAATGAAATGAAATGAGGAGATGAGAGAGGGGCTGTGATCCTCGATCCGGATCGTATTTGGTTCAACAGGTCTCATTAGCTGTTCAGCGGGGGCATGCTGCTAGCAAGGACCATTAAAACAAGAGGACTGTCATTCTGCATACTTTGGATCGTGCCCCGACCGCAAGGGGATATCCAGACAAAAACTAGATGGCACTAAAAAACTAAACATTAAACGATGTTATAATTGAACAAAGAAACAGTATAGTAACAATTAGTTCGTAAACAGCTAATAATAAATAAATTCTAACATTGAAATACTGTGTCACGTTGAACAATTGTAAATAATATAATGCTTTTACCAAGCTTATACATAGATGGCGTTGTAAATTCGGGGAACAGCTTTTTGTATGGAGAATGACAGTCCTCTTGTTTTAATGGTCCTTGGTAAAAGTGAATATGGTAATAAGCTTATGTTACGAATTCACTCACACTAATGTATAAGAACAACAACAAATACGTTTATTTAACTATCTAAGCAAGTGAAATAATACATGAACAATAACAATAAACGCTGTATGCGCCAGCCGCCATGTTTGATTTCCCACATGATATTAAAAGTGAATCGCTTTTTTTTATTAGATAAATAATGATTGCAACATATCGAATCCTCAGTGACAGTTCAACAAATTAACTATGGTAACTACATAATTATTACATTATATTTTTAGGCCTCGCGTCCGTTTATTATATTAGTATCGATTGCGAGGCCAAAGGCAGAGTTCCACGCAAGTCAAATACTTTGTTCCTAGTTATCCGACTACGTTTTATGATTTAATTGAATAGTATAACAACGAATCATAAATAGAGTTAGGTACATTGACGATATTTTGTACGTATATGTTGATATAGATTGCGAGGCCTAAACATGGGTTCGTCGGAATCCAAACGCTATGTTCCACGATTTAGAATTTAATTAAATATTATTGCAACTTATAGTAACTACAATTAAATTTAGCACATCGCGTTTTCTGTAGACGTACAAATCACGAGGCCGAAGGCCGAGATATACTTAAAAACAGAAGAAACCAATGTAGCGAAATTCAAAACTGGAATAAATTATTTGAAGCTACCCGAATGTAAAATACCGTTTATTATAGAAAACTTTATCATTACCTACTAACTAATATTTACACGATATTCACATCAACTAGGCATTTGTTTCCACATTTTCGATCTCTGTAGCTGAGATAAACACGGGTTGGTTTCGTTCCAAAATGTTTTGGAATGTCTTATTATTCGGGTTTTTAGCTTTTTTTTTCAAAGAGTATTTTTAAAGGTATAGGGAGGGCCGAAAGAGGTTAACGGCTCGGCCTGCGGCCTCGCTGGTGCCGACCAGACTACTAGTAGAGCGTTGTGCCCTTATTGCATATGAGTGTCGTATCTGTCCGTAACTGTCAGGCGATCTATGGTGGAGGGCCGGACGAGGCCAGAGGCCCCGCGGCCACGCTTGTAGGACTACTAGTAGAGCGTTGTGCCCTTATTGCATGTGTGTGTCGTATCTGTCATGTGATCTATGGTGGAGGGCCGGACGAGGCCAGAGGCCCCGCGGCCACGCTGGTAGGACTACTAGTAGAGCGTTGTGCCCTTATTGCATGTGTGTGTCGTATCTGTCATGTGATCTATGGTGGAGGGCCGGACGAGGCCAGAGGCCCCGCGGCCACGCTGGTAGGACTACTAGTAGAGCGTTGTGCCCTTATTGCATGTGTGTGTCGTATCTGTCATGTGATCTATGGTGGAGGGCCGGACGAGGCCAGAGGCCCCGCGGCCACGCTGGTAGGACTACTAGTAGAGCGTTGTGCCCTTATTGCATGTGTGTGTCGTATCTGTCATGTGATCTATGGTGGAGGGCCGGACGAGGCCAGAGGCCCCGCGGCCTCGCCGGTCGGACTACTAGTTGAGCATAGTGTGGTTATCGTAGATGTTACGTCGCTGCTCGCGCACCTGAAAATATATTTTTTGTATGAGATTTTTGCCACATTGGGCCACTCAAAATTTTCCGACAAGGATATTTCTTTTATGATATATCGTTCCTTTACTTTCCCAACCACGTGTCTAATCGAATAGTTTGATAGAAAAAGCACCTGTGTTACGAGTAGAAAAGTTCGACTATCCTATGAAACTATCCGATAAGATACGTGGTTGAGAAAGTAAAGGAACGATATGGAGAATTGGGTAAGTCAAGATTTTCAAAAGTGTGCAATTTATATATTTTTTCGATAGTTCCCGACGTAATTATCTAGAAAATACCCCTATTGCGTCGGCGTCCCTTTTTTAAGTGAGTTTAACACGATATTTTGGAAGAATTACAGGGAATAAAAATGCAATAGGGGTATTTTCTAGATAATTACGTCGGGAACTGTCGAAAAAATATATAAATTGCACACTTTTGAAAAATATGACTTACCCAATTTCGGGGAATAAACGGTTGGAATTGAAAGACAATTGGGATTGAAATAAACAACTGGGGTTGAAATATACTATCGAAACGATTGGGGTTGAAAGCAACAGATGGTGTTGAGAAACGTTTCGAATTGAAATAACCGATTGGGGTTGAAAAGAACGAATAGAGTTGAAAAAAACGTTTGGTGTTGAAGGTAACCATTCGAATAACAAATCGGTTGTTTTTGAAAGATACGACAGAAAAACAACTGAGGTTGAGGAGCATTCTATGAAAATATTTCGTAAAGGACATCACCGTTTTAATACTTCCGAGAAATAAATTCAGGAAGTTAATTATTGGCATTGTAATATCATAACTCGGCTTTAAGATTGGTAGTGTTACTTAGCAGCTAATACGTTTTATTAGGGTAGCTGCCATAGCGTTTCGTAAGGTACAAAAAGTTGATGTTTTCATGGAATGCTCCTTGAAATAAAGGACTAGGGTTGAAATGGGATGTTGACTAATGTTGAATTTTACAACATAATATAGTCACATGGATTAGAAAATACTAAATTATCATAACACAGAAGAAATAAACAAAAAATGTATAAAAAATATAAAGTTATGAGACCACAAAGTTTAAAAAAAAGCGATATTTTTTTATCGTCTTAAAGAAAAATTTAAGTCCATTTCGGAATGCTTAAATAACACTGAAAAAACAAATGTAAGACGCTTAAACCCACTTTTTCGTGTTCATAATGGCAAAATGATATTTTTTTCATACAGACTTAGTACAGCGAGGACAAGCGATGACGTCACAGGGTGCGTCCGTTTCGTGTGGGCCGTTTTCAACGCTCGGTGCGGTCGGCTACTTTAGATTGCAATTTGTGGCTGTTATAGTAATCCAAGTGTAGTAGTTATAGGTATATATTTGTTCCTCATAAATAGTAGAATCCATTTACATCAGGAACAAAATTTAGGACACAAGCCTATTGACATACCTGACGCTTCCACTTGTCCTGTTGGTGGGTGACCCGGTTGAGCACGTTGCCGCGGGCGCCCATTTGTTGCGCCGGCCCCGGCCCCGCCGGCCCCACTGACGACTCGTCCTGGATCAAATTTAGTACATTACACAACTAGGGTGGTAAAAGAAAGGAAGGCCGAGATCGGAGATGTTTGCGGCCCGAGCTGCAAGCGAAGGACGTAAATATGCGATCGTGACGACTCGTCCTGGATGAAAGGGTATAACATATAGCTTTTAGTCACAGTAATATTTGTACAAATTTTCATATTCGTCACTTTAATAGTTTAGGAGGGAAAAATTAAAACAGTTTTGGAGTTTATCGGGTATTTTGAACCCCCAGGGGGTAACAGAGGGATGAAACTTTGTGCAGGGTATTACCCCTTCAAAAGGCATCGTTTGGTTATAGTTCCGAACCAAAAACGCTGGGGGCGATTTTTCAAAGGCTCCTGCTATTCCCTTTAGTACATTACACAACTAGAGTGGTAAAATAAACCCCTCGATTCAGCTTCCTAATTTGACATAATTATCAAAAGTATTAAAAAGGTAGTGTCCTAAGGGAAACGTTTTCGTGGAATGCCTCCAATACGTACGTAAACGTCAATATCTCAAGAACTAAGAGATTCTTACTGATGTCAAATTTACTTAATCTGGTGTCTTATGAGCTAGTCTATCAGCCCTTTTCGTATGTACGTTTGTTTTAGGGACAGCCTGTATAAAAAAAAGAGTACCCACCTCTTCGTTGGTGTGTTCCTGGTAGGAGGCCTTGGCGCGCTTGTTGATGAGAGGGTCCAGGCAAATGAGGAATCCCATGTAGACCACCAGCAGCATTATCACCCAGATCACTATTATGACCACCACCTGAAACCGCCATTCAATCATTACGGTCTCTAACCACTACTCTAGTGGTGCCCCCCCCAAAGTGGCCCGGCCAGGGGAACCTATTAGATCGCATAAATTTAAAAGGCATAATTCATCATTCGGCATAATGCATTTTTTTCTTAAACTGTAGAATTTTCAGGAATCTTTAAGGCCTCATCCTGTTAAATAGGTTAGGTTAGGTTTGCGTTATAATAATCCTGAAAAGTTTACGTGTTCAGAAAAAAAAGCTTTATGCGAAATGATGAATTATGCGAAATGATGCATTATGCCTTTTAAATTTATGCGATCCAATAGTAAACCCCCGGCCAGCGACCTGGTTCGACCCCAGGGAACGCCACGGCCACCACCTGGTACGACTTTTGCCACGCACACATCGACATTATCATTCACTCATTCAATCCATTCGTGCCAGCTCTTGTGAATACAAAGTCTCACTACGATTTTTATTCTATGTATAGTCGGATCTATAAATTACCTTAATGATGGTTGTGTTCCTGTTCTCATATTTACACTCGCAGCGTGGGCAGAACTCCTGCTCCTTTCCCTTGATCAGTTCCCCAACTTGCGGCAGGATCACCCCGTCGCAGTTACTATAAAAACATGCTTAATAAAGACAACTTGTTGCGGTTACGACTTAACGAGATGTTGGTTCAAAAATACGGAAAGGACTGCTACAGTGCCGGATTAACCATGGTACGGGCCCCGCGCCCACTCGCAAAAGGGGACCCCCTCCCCCCCCATAGTCTTTACTTAAAGTACATACTTAAGTACGTACGGAACCCTCGGTGTGCGAGTCCACTTGTCCGGTTTTTATAGTCGGTTAAAAATCATGTAAAAGAGTCAATCAACTTTTTAGTATTTGTTATTTTGCCCCATTGTCCAAGAGTCAAATCAAAATCTGCTAATGTGTGCCTGTCTGTTGTGTGTGTGTATGACACATAAAATAATGGGCTTATAACTATGACAAAAATGTACGTTTGATGAATTTTAACTATAGAAAACTTATAGAACATCAAATTTTTAAAGAGTTGTCCAGGGGACGTAACCATAGCAATGCGGTACAAGAAAAAGTTGATCGATCCAAAAAGTAAAGTCCACTTACCACTTATTGGGATGTACATTAGCAATATAGAGTTTTCTATCGGATGTGGTGTTGCTGTTCGTGTCATTGCTGTTGAGCACTGCAGACGGGCTCGGGCAGACGCACTTACATCTCTTGTCTTCATACGACTGACCCTGTCATCAACATAGAGGTACAATACAATACTCTTTACTGCACACCAAAAAAGTACAGATTTTTAAATAAAGAAGATATTTAAAACAAATGGTAGACAACAGGTACAATGTAAGTCGCAGCGACTGAATAGCAGCAGCTAAATTTAGGCCATAAATAAATAAACATGACATGGAATGGTAACATCCATTACATTTTCATGGGATTGCCCATTATATTTAACTTGTGAATGACTTGGAAATCTTGATTGAGTTGAGTTCACTTCGTTTATATTCCCATTTCATTTCCTTCCTCTTTCGTCTATATTCCCACTTTCCCTCATTCCCAATTTGTAATTTTTTTTTAACCCGGGACAAAAAAGCTTTGCAAGATTTGAAGTAAAGTAGTATACTGCGTCAAGATAAAATAGATAGATTCGAGCCACTAATATTTAAAGAGGGTCATAATTCGAATTCAAATTCTTTATTTCTGTAAATAGGCCTCAAGGGCTCTTTTACATGTCTGATTTTTTTTTCTTTTGGCGCTTCGGCAAATGACCTTCTAGTGAGAAGAAGTGCCGGAAGGAACTTACCAGTTTCACTTTTCAAAAACATTCAGCATTACAATAAATAATATTACATGAAATATCATTAATAAGATGCAACAGACAAATAAGTAATATACATTACAATAATAATTCACTCCTTTCGCCAAAAATCTAGCATGAGTTTAATGCTGTCACAGCTACACAGAATGACTTGGAATTCTTTTAGGTCACTTTCGCTTTGCAACAAATACAGCAAAATGGCAATTTTTGAAATAAATCTCTGTTTATTTCAAAAGTTGCCATTTTGCTGTTGCATCCACCTGTATTGCCATACAGATAAACATAAATCCGTCATAATCAGCCTTACAAATGTTATTGTATTTAAAAACGTCGTTTCATGTAATTAAATATTATTTAACATGTCCCCATACAAAACTATTGGACAATGTCACAAGTCCCAACACTACACTCAGTATTGGGGAGTGACCCTATAGTGGAAGCATGGACTCCTGAAAAGCCTTCTTGAACCCACATAGGGGGCACCGGGACAGGGAATGTGTTAATCAAAACCAATGGTATAGTTTTATAATATCAGATTGTTTTATAAATATAGTAGGAAGTTCTTATTGCCACTGCAGAAGGTGTGTTCGATTTGACATATTTTGAAGCATTTGTATGCAGCCATATTTTTTACATTTAACTGTACATACAAGTAAACAAAAAGTAATTGAAACCAGTTATATACAAGTGCACGAAAAACATTGGTTGAAACTAGCTTCTTAACACTGGTTTCGTAGGCGCCTGAAGAATCTTAACTGATGCAGAGCACCTCATCAAGTTTTTGCCCCAGTTTGGAAAAGTTGTAGATCCAGGACTAGACATATGGACTAACAAAGACTAATTCTTTTTTTTTTGTTCTTGCCGCTTTAGCAAAGGGCATTTTGCCAATGTCTATGTGAAGACATTACACAGAGAGGAGAGCGTTTGGTTAATGTGCCATTCTCATATAGTTTGACAGATGTGCCACAACCATGTGCAAAAGTTAAGGGTTTCCAGGAAGTTAAATATTCCCATACTTATACTTAAATTAGCCGTTCTCAACTTTCAGTTTTTATATAAAAAAAGGAAAAATTAAGTATTACCAAATTTAACTTTCTGCACATGGTTGTCTCGAATCTAAATGAGAATGACACTGATATTTAGATTTGATTTTCTTTACCTACTTAAAATAAAATAGCCTTTATTATTCCTTAACATTTTTACAGTATTTTAAACAAAAGTATATTGAAAAGTGTATTTTATTAAGGAGTTTTATATTATTAAGGACCCCTGTAGGGGATAGGTCTCCTCCAAGCCTTTCCATTCATCCCGGTGTTGGGCACGATGAAGCCTCCCTATTGTTGTTTACCTACTTATTGTGAGCAAATTATCATACTTTAATAACCCTAAATCAAATATAATCATAATTATTATCTTATCACTCTCCAAACGCCCCTTAACTTGGAAAATAAGGCTACAATATTAATAATGTAACAGTATTATTCTAGTCATCATTAATTTAGCTATGTGCAATTTGATTACATGGCATTATTATTATTCTAAAATATGTTAGATACTAGAAAAACAAACTAAATAATTGACTTTACAATATGATTTTCTTACCGATGCGCAGACAACGCTAGCAACGAACAAAGTGAAGATCACTATACCGCAACGCATTTTCTGATTTTATTATAACTTAGTTTAAATTTTATATTCATTAGTAGTATAGGAAAACACTCGATTTTAGTGTTTTAGGAATAGATAGAACGTATCAATATACAGCTGCCATTTTGAGAATTTGTTTTGACATTTCAATAATGTTGCTACACGACAAATATTATTGACGGTTCAAATGAAGCTCAAGCAACTAAAACAAAACAAAACACCCATTTTCGTCAATCAATGTGAATAGACTCTTTGCGGAAAGAGAATAGGATTAATTTTGGGGGCGCTGTAATGCTTTTCTACCGTATGTGCCGTATTTTCTATTCTGTGGCCATACTGGTTAGGTTAGTTCCGTTTCTCGCCACGCCTATTCTCTTTCCGCACAGACTCCATTGTGAATCAATACGTCCAGGTCCAATATATTAAAAAGTCACATGTGCTAAAAAAACGCGCTTCGCCCGCGTTATACGACACCCTTTATTGTCCCAAGGGAACCCTTTACCGAGGTTTAAAGTATTCTATGTTTCATTCAATCAATCCAAGAATTGGTCTACTTGCGTGCCGAGTCTATTCTGTAATCTGTCCGATTCTGATTCGTAGTATAGTATTTCTTAATATAGTCTGTGGCTGGGATTTTGACAGAAAGAATGTATTGATTTTTGCAGTTATATCAAAAACCAGCCCCATTTCTCTATTATCCAAAATTACTCCCCCAAAGTTAAGTAAGTAGTTAATTTAGGTCATTAACAATTTGAATCCGTCATGGCGGCTAAAATTCAAGAGGCCCAGGAACATTGCAGAGCTGCAGAAAAATAGTAAGTAGTACTTACATTACTATGCAAAATAGATTTTTGCTATGTATACCTTATTCTTGCTCTTATTTTCTGTCTGTTTTTACCATCATTACCTACCTGGAGGACCTGGCGATTCTTATTCTGTCTTTAAACTGCTGCCATGCGACATATTTTGTATTCAAGCATGACCAAACTCTCTGCTTTTGCATTGTTTTATAATTCATTTATTGATTTCCACAATACTTATTTTGTTATGCTTCATTTCTGGAAGTGCATTCAGAAAAGTTTTAAAGGCTTATTACAATGTAAAAGAGCCCTTGACTACTTACAGAAATAAATTATTTTATTTATTTTATTTTTACAAGATACTGAGCAAAGTATGTGCAAATATTGGGGTAAATATACAAAACATCCCATAGGCTTCAATTGTTTCCGAAAGGACCCCTAGAACCAACATAGGATGTACAAATCCACTCAATAAAACAAAATGTAGAAGATATTTTGATGGTGCACTGTAAAATTATTATTTTAGAAAAAGAGCCAGATGCCGCAATATATAGATTTTTCGGAAGCTCAAAGAGTTTTCTGTTTCAGGGTTTCCGTATACCAAATTTTAGTAAGACAAAGCAACAACTATGAACAATATGCACATAAAAATATGTATAGGGAACTTGAGGAGCCGCAGTTTGCTTATCTCTGCACTGTATCATAGGCAGTTGATGTAGTCTCGCCAATAGTTAAGTCCACCTCTAGTAAGCCAGTCACTAAACACTGGTTGATGTGTGCATGTTGCTCATATTAGGCTACTATGCTGGTTGATGTGTGCGTGATGCTCATAATTACAAAGTGACTGGCCTACTGGAGATGCTTCAGTTATCTGTTAGCAAGGCTACGTCCGGTTAAATATTCTATTCTTCTACCTATCTGCAAACAATGACTAAGATATTTTATGAGAAGAGAATGATGTGCCTGGGGCATGTAGAATGTTTCAGTGGCGTAGTTGGTAGCGCGCCTGTGTTTGCCCAGATAGCCATAAGATATGCAGGTTCAAATCCTGCCCGAGACATAATTTTTCTCTTCTAAGTAAATCTTCAGAATTCTTGGCAGTTGTTAATGCTACAGTAAAAAAATAAGGACTACGATTCTAAGGTCATAATCAAAGCTATGCAAAGGGTTATTTTCTTTAGTTTTTCCATGTATTCATTCTATTTGTTGTATATAGTTATTGTTTTATTTTGTAATGCTTCAGCGAAGTCATCATCATCCTTAATTAAATCTAGAGGATGCTCGCAATTTGGTATGCGGGGTGAAATAAGTTTAACTCTCTATTTGCTTTGCAGTAGTACCAGGGGCGTATTTACCCTAGGGCCATCCGGGCCATGGCCCGGGGCGCCAATCGGCCAGGGGCGCCGTAGCCGCCCCGGGCCGATTGCCTTTTGTTCTGGTTTTGGCGCCATTCAACTGACTTTTACTTCTCACCTTTTTTTATTTTATCGGAAATACGGTCGTAAGTTAATTTTCGTCAATACCTACGGAGCGCGTCTGTTATTAAAAACATACGGCGTGATAAGTACATGCTCTGAATAAGGGCCCGGGCGGGGCGCAGAGGGAAGAGGGGGCGTTTTTCAATATTGAAACCTATTTTGCAAAACATTGAATAATCCAGTAACCTTGTCACCTGAAAGTACGGACTACGGGGTACTTTGCGCCAATCCAGTAGTTCTGATTTTTTGCAGACTTGTTTATGATGTTGAATGAATAATCTAAGTTTGTGACCTCGAGCGCCAATGCAACTTTGTCAAAAATCGAAAAAACCGCGAAAATTTCGGTTTTCAGATTTTGGAGATTATGACCCTAAAGGACTAGTTTTTGATAGTACCTTTTCAGGACGTTTTAAAAGTACACAAAATTTTCTACAATATGAAATAATAAAATTATCTCTGTAGACACAATAGTTTTCGAGATTATACTTTTCAAAATTCATAATTTTTTGAACTGCGCTATTTTGGTGAGGACATTGATTTGCTGATCATCCTCACTGCGATCGGCGCCGCCCTTCCAAGAGGGCTAAAATAACTTAATTTATTGATTTTTAATAATTCAATTTACTAACTAATTAACTAATAAACCTATTAACTTTTGTTGTCCTTGCTTTTTTATTAGCTTATCATTAAACATCATCATTCACACTTCTCATTTTCATTTTTAACATCCCATAACATAACGTACAAGGCTTCGATTGTATAACAGGGGTTACGAAGAATCAGGGTCTAAATTCATTCAGAACGACAGAAAATTGCAAAAAACGGCGAAGTTCGGAAATATGGTGAACTTTGAAAGGCTTCATCTCGGAAACTATTGGGTCTACAGAGACAATTCTAGTCTCATGGGTATTGTAGCAAATTTAGTCTACTTTAAAAACGTCCTGAGAAGGTACTACCAAAAACTAGACCTTCCCTTATTTTTACGGTTTTTTTTGATTTTTGACAAAGTTAAGTTCCGCTTTCGAGGCAAAGTATAAAGACGAACAAGTAGTCCAATTTCGGCCGTTTAGGAGCGCGCGACACGTATTCACACCAACGCGCGATAGCTCGCCTGCGTGCGTGCGATCAGAATTTATTAAAAATATTGTATTTTTTATTTCAATAATTTTTTTCCTTGACTTCTGGGGCGCCGAAACGTACATTGGCCCGGGGCGCCTAATTTCAAAATACGCCCCTGAGTAGTACAGTAAAATGTATTGGAAAGGTATTTTTATGGGTATAATCTATTTATACACTAAATTTCATGAGATCTGTGTGCAGTGATTTTAGTACAATGAAGCAAGCCAATAAACAGAGTAAAAATTCTAAAACTACTATTATTTATGTATGTAGATAAACACTTTATTGCGCAAAAACAAAGTACAGGGTTACAAAATAAAAGTACACATACAGTCAGCATCAGATATCTATTGTCGCCCAGAGTAGCCAGATATATCTTAACAACGACCTTGTTCCTATAGCACCAAAATGTTAAGATAAATTTGGCTACTCTGGGCGACAATAGATATCTGATGCTGACTGTACCTTTATTTTGTAACCCAGTACTTTGTTCCTTATTTAATACACTTTCCACTTGCTTCAGAAAATGCTTATGAATTCTCCTTATTATAATGTATGAATAAATACATGATAAAAGTAAAGTTTTTCAAATGATTAAAAAAAGTTATTGAATTCACAGTAGTGACTGTGTACAAGAAAATGGCTGATAATTAACTATATGATAAAATGGTTTCAATGTATACTTATTAACCATCGCGTGTATGTGTTTTTGAACAGCCTGAAGACTTCTTTCCTCCGATGGAAGCCCGACTATGATTCGGCAGCAGATGAGTACAGCCAGGCAGGTCAGTGATAAAATTTCTACTACATGCAATGCAACCAAATATTATCTTAGCTTGAATTTTGGTATATTTTATTAACGGTAAACGGTCAACAGTTTGAAATGTCATTAGGCCATGTCATGTAGGCCGCTTAAATTAAAACATGCGACGTTTTATACAAGTCACGCACAAAGTGTAGAAGAGCTTATGGGCATTTTTATTTAAACATGTCCAGTTAGGTGAAATATGAGTTATGTTTAAATACCGTCCAACAAGTCAGTTTGAGACCAAACATTAGTATGCCATTTGACCCTAATTATCAGCTTTGTGACGACCACTAATTGCTAGTTAGTGGTTCATTTTAAAATGAAAACGTTGTACGCTTTAAAGTGGTACATTTTAAAGTGAATAATATAAAGGCCCCCGCAGACTACAGACTTTTTACCGGCCGCTAGTTTAATCAGGTAACTATGTTGTCTGCGGGGGCTCTAACGCATTATACCTTCAGTTTGAGCGTTATAACTTATAAGCAGAGCTCGGCTGGAGTGCTGTTTTCAGAGTTTGCATAACATGGACATACATTGTCATTCAATGGTAGATGTGGTGTAATTTAATAACTAGTGAAATTATTTTATTTAGGCTGCCTTTCTACTCCGATCTTTACGTCGCTATCAAAACAAATGAATTTTATAGCAAGCTTTTTTAGCAAACTCTTTAAATGTCATTTTGATGTACAATTTCACTCCACTCACTTCAGTGGATGTAGAAAGATCTTTTTTCTATCTATAAGTTTATATTAAACTAAAGAAGAAATGCGTTGAAAATAAAGAAAAACTTTCTTTGTTATATTTCTTTATTAAAATAACAAAAAGAAAATTTAGAATAAGTAAATAATTATTACCTACTCCTTTTTTACATAATGCATTGTCATTTTAGTTGAATTATAATTAATAAAGTTTTATTTTCTTTTAATATTTCTTTTTAAGGTGTATCTATTTTAATATCTATACTTGACATTAATGGCGTAAAAACGGCTCACCTCGGCCGAGCTCTGCTTATAAGCTGTATTAGATCTTATGCAGCTTCTGAGCTGCTCGGGTGATCTCTTTTTTATTGGTTTGCTTTTGACCTTGGTGTCGTCAACAGCTCAATGCTACCGCATCGCACGGGACCTGAAGAACTCCAAGGAGTGTCATCTGAAGGCCTCAGAGAATTACAAACAGCACAAGGCATTCTTCCATGCCGGCAAGGCTTTGGAGAACGCCATACTGGTCTGCAAGGAGACCAGTTCCGCTGAGGAGGTGGGATAGTAACTCATTATTACAAGCTTTTAGGCTGCTTTTCCATTATTACAGCCTAAGCTGCTTTTCCAGCAGAGATGCGTAGCGAGGGATGTGTTTGTGGTAAAGTATTTTTTATTTATATTTGTACGATCCACTTAAGGAAACAATGCGATTGTTTGTAAACCTCAAAAACACCAAGATGACGTTATTGTAAAAAGTCGTTACAACCACCTTTAAAGTTCAATTGATTATCAACTCTATTAAAAATAATTTACAATTGCATTAATAGAATAATGGCGTTCCAGCTGCCTTCGCTTTGTGCGGATCTCAGGTAGTCAGGTAAATGCCAGGGGTGTGAAGTGCATAATACGTCTAAAGTCACATTTCTATTAAAGCAATTTTAACTCTTGGCAAAGGCCTTAGAGTTGATAATCCACTAAAATGACAATGCACGAAGTCTTTATCTGTGACGCACGCTTCTCTTTTATGACGGACGATAATGAGGTACAAAACCACACAGCAGTATTGGTTCCTTTAAGTGGATCGTACAAATATAAATAAAAAATACTATAACCAATGGAAACAGCTCAGCGGAGCGAGGATAGTGTAAATGAAGTGTTTCACAAACATCCCTCGCTACTCGTACTAGAGTCCGACCGAAATTTTGGTTTCTGTTTCGGCCTAGTTTCGGTTAAGGCTGTCATCCGGCCGGAACCGAAACTGAATTTGAGGGGTTTTGTGCTGCGATTGGACAGTCTTTATTTTAAAAAGCATAGATAATTTATTTGAAACAAGAAGTCATATGTTTATGATTAATGATTACTAAGGATGTAACGATTCATTCCGATACCGATACCCATATATCGGCCGTTATATCGGCATCGCCGATTGTAAAAAATAAATTTGGTGTCTGAACGAAAATCTGCCAAAAGTAATTTTAATTACTGACTGACAGTTATTTTAAGTTTTAACATAAAATAGATGAATATTTATTGAACCAATCTACAATAAAAAAATCCGCAACATGCTTCGTCAACTTCTAATGTCCAACACGGCTCGTCAATAATAACAATGGACCTTAACCTAAACATAATACAAATCCGCAACACGCTTCGTCAACACTCCCCTTTAAGACACTCCGCCCGCACCGCACCCGGCTCAAAGGTCCCCATAATGCTAGCAGCAAGGACCATTAAAACATGAGGACTGTCATTCTCCATACAAAAAGCTGTTCCCCGATATTTCCAACGCCATCTATGTATAAGCTTGGTATAAGAATTATATTATTTACAATTATTCAACTTTGCAAGCGTGACACAGTATTTAAATGTTAGAATTTATTTATTATTGTTCACGAACTAATTGTTACTATACTATGTTTCTTTGTTCAATTATAACATCGTTAAATGTTTAGTTTTTTAGTGCCATCTAGTTTTTGTCTGGACATCCCCTTGCGGTCGGGCACGATCCAAAGTATGCAGAATGACAGTCCTCTTGTTTTAATGGTCCTTGCTAGCAGCATGCCCCCGCTGAACAGCTAATGAGACCTGTTGAACCAAATACGATCCGGATCGAGGATCACAGCCCCTCTCTCGCAAACGACTTCTCACCCATAGACTTTAACACGTTGGAATAAAGTTGACATTCGTACAGTTAACAGTGTGTTCGATTGTAGGTGTACAATTTGGCTACGGAGGCCGCTAGCCTCTACCAGCAGCAGGGATCGGGGGACTCTGCTGCAGCGATGTTGGACAAAGCGGCGAAAATTATCGAGGAAAGGGCACCCGAGTTGGCGTATAAACTGTTCGCGCAGGCTGCTGACATCTCATCTGTGAGTAGACAGACATGCGTATATGCTTGTGTACTAAATTTTCATCTGTAGGCGTATGATGCTACGTTTTGTCGCGTGATAAATAAATGATAAAGCATTGGTCACGTTCTAACAAATAGTGTGTGAGAGTGACAGATGCTTTATCACTTATTTATCGTGTGACAAAACGAGGCATCATAAGCTTACTGATGTAAATTGATTTTACTAATTGTGAGGAACAAATATACAAGAATCTTATTTATCGCCTAGACAGGCCCGGATTTAAATAAATAGTTTTCGTAAGTTTACATACTGTATACTTATAACTACTATAATTGGATTACTATAACAGCCACAAATTGTAATCAAAAGTAACCGACCGCACCGAGCGTTGAAAACGGCCCATACAAAACGGACGCACCCTGTGACGTCATCACTTGGCCTCGCTGTACTAAGTCTGTATGAAAAAAAATGGCATTTTGCCATTTTGAGCACGAAAAAGTGCGCTTAAGCACATAGTTGTCATACATTTAGTTTCAGTGTTATTTAAGCATTCCGAAATTGACTTTAATTTTTCTTTAAGACGATAAAAAATATCGATTTTTTTAACTTTGTAGTTTCATCACTTTTTATATTTATTATACATTTTTTGTTTATTTCTTCTTTGTTATGATAATTTAGTATCATCCCCATTGTGTCACTAAAGTGAAAAGAGTGATATGAATCTTTAGCTCTCAAAGATATGTGTCACTCTTTTAGTGAGTTGGGCGGTCTTAACAACTAATGATGTTTAACTGTGTAACTTGGCGACAGAGGCCGCTAGTATCAGCAGCAAGGGTGGGGGATGAGGATGCTCATGGACTCTATCATCAGAAATTAACCTTGAAAATATATAAGGTCCTAATTTATTAGTTGCAGATATTTTTACAGCTGATAGTACTCGGTGTCTGGAGTATATTAAAGCATGAAACATTATAGCTTTTACGATGTTTTTTTGGAGAAAAAGGAAAAACAAATTTGCTACGTAATAACACCCTGTTAATGTGATTACTAAATGAAAACTCATTGAACAGATTCTAGTGGCTCTTTTACGTACCACTTACCTGTAACTGGCCACTTCACGTCGATAAATCCCATCCTAATGATATTTGCAGTTTTCCCGCCGAACCGTTCCGTCATTTACGATAAACAATTGTTGACATGACGGATAGTGTTATTGTGACATGTGATAATGCACATGGTGATTTTTTTTAGACGAAATTATAATTAATTTTTTTGTTAGGTAAATGAAATCAAAAAAGTTATATGAAATGATTTCTTAATTTCTATTTAAAGTTAATTATTTTAATGTAAAGTATAATGTGTTAAAATATCTGCAACTAATAAAGTCGCCGTCAATAGAATTTGCTAACTTTGTAAATAAACCGCCATATTGAAATTGTCTGAATGATGAATTTACTAGTGATGGGGAAGACTCTTACTTTACTCTTTTATGTCAAAACATATGGACTATTAAAGTAGCGAACACAAGATACAGGTATTTTTAATTTGCTTAATCAGAAGACGAATCGTTACTTGAAAATGATGTATCCACCAGTATTTATCACAAAGGGTGCCGTTATTTCATCCGTAGCTCTATCGATGATGCCGTCTAAATATTTCATTTTATTTTCTTAGGTACAGAGCGTAAGTTAGGTAGTGTGTAGCAGCTTTACAATATCACCAACTTTAGTCACAACGCTATCATCATAGACAATTTTAGAATTTAAAAGAAACAAAAACGTCATTCCATTATGACATAATAACCTATGTATAAAACCATTTTAAAATTTTAATGAAATATCCAAGATTCAATTATTTATTGTATGGTTTTGTATTTTACGGCAACGACCGTTTAAATAGTGTATGGTTTCAGTGGTGTTTGATGAGGTGTTGTGCAAATTCAAGGAGAAACAGTGACAAAACAAAGTTACGCCTTTTGTTTACATAGTTAGCAAAATCTATTGACGGCGACTTTAAATTAGGACCTTATATATAGTATAAAAAAAAAGATTTAAAAAAATACAACCGACTAGAACGGTGTGGTTCTTAGCCGTTGGTCCGCGAAGCCATCCGAAAAAAAATATATATAACCTCTAAACCTATTAACTTTACGTTCAAACATTTGGTGGTCCGTGGCAAGAGAAAAAAATTGTCAAATGATCACTTATCTATCACTAAAAGGTTAAGAAACACTGGATTAGAAAGTCTCTTGTAAAATTGCTCAAAAATACTTCTTTTACAGGGCGAAAGCAGTCAACACCAGGGCGCCGAGTTCATCAGCAAAGCTTCCAGAATTTTAGTCAAGCTGCAATGGTAATCAACAATCCTAGTCCAATATTATCGTAGTTGCTTAAAAAAAAAAAAAAGGTTTAACTTGGACACTGTCTAATGGACAGTACGTGCAACTGCAAAAATTCTGCCTTCAAACTGCACTTGCAGCCAGAAAGCACCGAAAGACTGCTTTGGCCTTTAGGGATATCGGCAGACATAATATCCGTATCCGTATAAAAAAACAAAATGGCGGATTTATGCACTTTAATGCGCGGTATTTTTTGCACCGCAGTGGGTTTTTTTTTAATAAAAAATCCGGTCAAGTGCGATTCGGATTCGCGCACCGAGGGTTCCGCACAGACTCATAAGTAGATATGTGAATAGTTCAAGAAAAACTGTACCGCGGTTAGCTTAGTAGGAGCAAATAAGACAGTAATGTTACGTTTTTTGTAATTAGGAAAACCGTTATATTATTCCTGTAATATCTAGGATGGTATTAATAATTGCTAATTATTAAAGATGTTTCTATTCAGTAACGAAGATAATAGGGGGGAAAAGGTATTTTACGTTTTTGGTTATAAATCAAAAAGTAAATAATTATAAAAATAAAATAAAAATGGCTTTGGAATCTACAAATTAAGCCCTTTCATTTGATACCCCTCTTGATACTATAGCACAACTTTACATTTTCGACGTCGCATTACGGCCCCCTTTTAAAAAAAAGTAAAAAAGGTATAAGATTTTTTTTATATCAGATAGGGTCGGGTTAGCGACTTTTAAAACTATTCTAAATTTCAAATCGATAGCGGCAGTAGTTCCTGAGATATCTGGCTGTGACCGACGGACAGACAGACAAGAGTCGCACCACAAGGGTTTACCATTTTGGTACGGAACCCTTAAAATGAAAACCGTCCCTCTTTTGTAGAAGTTGGTTAATAACGGACTTCAAATGAAGGGATTCGATAAGAAATGCACAATTCACTATGAAAAATACCCAAACCGCTATATGTGTGCCTATAATATTTGAAGAGTTCCCTCGAATTCTCCAAGATCATCAGGTCCTGATGTTGTTGCAATGGGACCACCTCGAAGGTATACCCTTTCGAACAAAAAAATAATTTTCCTAATCGGTCCAGCCGTCTTCGTGTCATCGCGTAACAAACATGAAATAGTACATTACACAACTAGGGAGGTAAAACAAAGAAAGGCCGAGATCGCAGAATTTTGCGGCCCGAGCTGCAAGCGAGGGACGTAAATATGCGATCGAGGGCTTTCTTTATTACCTCCCGTGTTGTGTACGTCATTTTATGTCTACAATTGGCCAGAAAGCGGCTTTTTCCGCGTGCGGAAAAAGGCACTTTATGGCCATGTGTGGCATAAAAAAACATACAGACGAATTAAGAACCGTCCTTCTTTAGAAAGTCGGTTAAAAATGTGCTTATTACAGGTACGACCAAGCCGTAGACAGTTTGCGTCGAGAGATCGGCTTCCACCAGGAGGGCGGCAACACGGGCGCTATAGGCCGCCTCACGGTCGCCGTGGTGCTGGTGCAGTTGGCTAGAGGAGATCCAGTGGCCGCAGAGAAGGCATACAAGGTAACATTGTGACTTGCACCCACCCGCGGGTCACGTTTTTCGTAGAGGGTTCAGTGTGGGGTTCTTCAAAGGGTGAGTTAATAGGTCACTATTAGTACATTGTGTATCTAGGGCGGTAAGTAAGGAATTACAAACGAGTGTTAGTTATAAGCCCGAGGTGAAACCGAGGGTTTTAATAACACGAGTTTGGAATTCCTTTAGAGCCCGTCGCACACACAATGTTTTTCATCACACTTGTGAGGAAATCTTAATAAAGTAACCTTACTAATCAACCCAGTTTGACAAGAAAATATTAAAACAGAAAGTGACATTAGTGACATATGTCCATAGACAATGCGAATGTCAAGTCACGTTCGGAAACCATAGCGGTAAAGACCTAAACCGGCCATTTTAATTGATTTTATATTTGCAAAATACTGAAATACATTATTTAAACATTTAATCAATGTTACCGAAATATGTGTTTACATGTATTTGCAATAACAGTTCTCTTTAAATAAATATTTCGGTGATAAAAGTTAAAAAAGTAAGTTTGCGTTTCCTTTGAACGTGACAAATAAGAGTAAAACAGAACTAGCGTTTCAAATTTAAAAAGAAAACCACTACGCCCTAAAGCGTAATAGGTCATTTACGGCCCGCAGAATATACGCGTAATGACACCATTTTCGAGCAAGTGTGATGAAAAATAACTATTGTATAAATGCACAATTTTTTAAGAAATCATCACATTTACTGGAAATACTTTGAATCCTCATAGCTTAATGTGGAAACACCACAATTTTATTATAATTATAGATACATAGAGTAAATGCATTGAAAAATCAAATACGATCGACTACAGCCAATGCCGGATTTGAACCCGCACCTCTGTCATTCCGGGACAGCGAGTTATCCAATTTCTCCAATTAGCTTCTGACGTCACCGCACGTAAGTTTTGAATGCATTCGTATCGGAGATACTAGCGCCCTCTGTACAATTTTGTTTGAAAGGCTTAGCGCCTTAGCACCACTTTAAAACATGCGCGAACGCAGTGTGTAGTGTGTGTGTGTAGTGTGTGTGTGTGTGGCTGTAGTCGATCGTATTTGATTTTTAAATGCATTTGCTCAATGTATCTATAATAGGAATGATGACTGGGTTAAAAATATGTAATTCTATTTAGTCCGTCAGTTAGATTATGGAAAAATATGAGACACGTATTTTTTGGTTTATCAAAATATTAAAAATCGACAAAGTTATAGATCATCAAACTTCTGGAGTGGGGGCTTGTGACGTCACTCTTGAGTACAATTTGTACTCAAGAGTGACGTCACTCGAAACTTCTAAGCACTCTATCCTCGTCAGTTTTTGTTTGTCAAACAAAACAAAAAATACGTGTACAATATTTTTTCATAATGTAACAAACGGACTAAACAGTTTTTTTTAGTCATCTAGCCTATTTTAACTATTGTATTGTTACCAGGAATGGGGCAACAACTGCGAAGTGCCCGAGATGCAGACGATCGAGCAGCTGCTGGCGGCGTACGACGAGGAGGACAGGGAGTCCGCCAAGCGCGCGCTCATGTCGCCGTTCATACGCAGCATGGACGTCGAGTACGCGCGGCTCGCACAGGTACAGGGGGGGGGGGAGGGGGGGGCCGCTGGGAGAGATAGAGAGACACGTCCGCCGAGAGAGGAGACGTCCGCTGTTAGAGAGATAGAGACTCGTCTGCTGACAGAAAGAGAGTGAGAGACGTCCGCTGCGAGAGAGGTCCTCTGCGAGAGAGAGAAAGACGTCCTCTGAGAGAGAGAGATGTCCTCTGTGAGAGAGAGAGGCGCGTCCTCTGAGAGAGGTCGAGTACGCGCGGCTCGCACAGGTACGCGCGCGGGGAGGGGCGGCCGCTGGGGGGGAGAGGGGCGGCCGCTGGGAGAGATAGAGAGAGAGAGAGACGTTCGCTGAGAGAGAGAAATATACGTCCGCTGACAGAGATATAGAGAGAGACGTCTGCTGACAGAGAGACGTCCGCTAATACAGAGAGGGAGAGGCACGTCCTCTGCGAGAGAGAGAGAGAGAGAGACGTCCGCTGAGACATTGAGGGACGCACACGTACAGGGACGGAGGCGCAGATACGCGTAAAGAAACTTGAGAAAGATATATATAACTTGTCTGGCTGAATGCGCCAAGAGCGCGATGCCATAAAAAAAAGAAAAAAAAAAAGATATATATATATATACACACACATGCGCGCACGCATACACACACACACACGCATACACACACACACAGAAGATGCACACATACAGAATAAGAGAGAAGAAGAGAGACGCTGATGAACACATACAGGTAGGGAGGTTGGATTGAAGTGTCAGTGGCGTAAGAGTGTACAGATATTTTGCCGCTTTGGTAACGTATACACTCTAGGTACGTCTCCGGTTTCCTTCTGTATATATCTATGATGTTCACTGTACACAGAAATAAACTTGGGAGAGAAGGCCGTACGCTTGTTTGCCACCCTAGTTGTATAAAAAAAAAAAAAAAAAAAAAAGCGCGCGCTCGACTTCACTATCGTAGGCGAAAATTTAATTTCTATCGTGTTCTCGTGTCTTGAAAAGTGTAATGATCTTAACTACAATAAGTGTGTTTTTTAGATGGTGCCTCTGCCCGAAGCGTTGGAGCCCACGCCCAGCGCTGGGATCCGAGAGAACGCCGCGCCGTCATACGTCAGCCCCAATGCGTCCCACTACGAGGTTAGTCTTATGATGATTATGATGAGCACCGCAAACGCGACCGAATAGGCTTGTGTCCTAACTTTTGTAATTGATGTAAACGGATTCTACTATTTATGAGGAACAAATAGATACCTATAACTACTACACTTGGATTACTATAACAGCCACAAATTGCAATCAAAAGTAGCCGACCGCACCGAGCGTTGAAAACGGCCCACACGAAACGGACGCACCCTGTGACGTCACCTCTTGTCCTCGCTGTACTAAGTCTGTATGGAAAAAAATAGCAGTTTGCCATTTTGAGCACGAAAAAGTGTGCTTAAGCACATAGTTGTCATACATTTATTTTTTCAGTGTTACTTAAGCATTCCATTCCATTTGACGACCGCTTTAGCTTAGTTGGTAGTGACCCTGCCTATGAAGCAAGAGGTCCTGGGTTCGAATCCCGGTAAGGGCATTTATTTGTGTGATGAGCACGAATATTTGTTCCTGAGTCATGGATGTTTTCTATGTATTTAAGTATTTGTATGTATTTATCTATTAAGTATATCGTCGTCTAGTATCCATAACACAAGCCTTATTGAGCTTACTATGGGACTAGTTCGATTTGTGTAAGATTGTGTCCCCTAATATTATTTATTTATTATTCCGAAATTGACTTTAATTTTTCTTTAAGACGATAAAAAAATAACTTCTTTTTATACTTGTGGTCTCATAACTTCATATTTTTTATATATTTTTTGTTTATTTCTTCTGTGTTATGATAGTATTTGAGCGTTTTCCAAAAAAAAATACCGGGGTAGCTACTTTCTGAAAATATGGACTTGAGGTTTTTCTGGCTCAGAATCGTTTAGTACTTTCGAACCTTATACGTAAAAAAAGTGTCCCAAAATTTGTATGGGATTTTTGTCTTTCCACTACGTCACGTTCACACAAACACTATGCAAAATGGTGACGTAATGGGAAAAAAAAATTGGGACACTTTTTGTTACGTATAAGGTTCGAAAGTATTAACGATTCTGAGCCAAAAAAACCTCACAAGTCCATATTTTGAGAAAGTAGCTACCCCGGTATTTTTTTTTGGAAAACGCTCATTTTCCAATCCATGTGACTATATTATGTTGTAAAATTCAACATTAGTCAACATCCCCATTCCAGACGCCACGCGCGCCAGAAGAGGAAAGCTACCAACCCGCCGACAACGCGTCGTACGAGCCGCCGCCCAAGGCAGAGGAGGAGGAGGAATTATGCTAAGCGGCCTGGCCAGGGGACACGCTTCAACATGACCAGGGGACAGCTCCGATGCCAGGGGACGAATTTTGAAAGATCAGACAACACGGACAACTTAATGCAAGTGACTTTGGGACTACGGGCCTACTTGGGAAAGACCAAGAGACAACTTTAATACAGTTTACAGCTGCTAGGGGAAACATTTAATTTAGCTGTCATCTCGACAGCTTTGAGAAGTCCAGGGGACAAATTTAAGGCAGTTTACCGCTTTGAGACAAGAGGACAGCTTTGATACCAGGTGAAAATTTAAAAGATTTCAACGGACTTTGTGGCAAGTGACGACATCAATACCAGGGGACAGATACAGGCTTTCAAGGCATTGTTGGTAAGCGCCCTTGGTCCAATTTAAACGATTTAATTAGTAGTTTTAAGTGTTTGTTGTATAGATATGTGAATGTTTAACCGAGAAGCTGAATCCGACAATATCAAAAATAATTTCCCGAACACGTGTCTAATTTGAAGAACATCTACTTTCCCGAAGTATTATTTACTACAATTCAATTTTTATTGTAATTTATGTTGAACTATATTTTTCTTTACATCGGTGCTTCCCAATCTGCGTACAATTCGGCCATTGATAGTTCGTCTTTTTTGGAAATGAGACGCCTAATTATAGATACTTTTTTTAAGCTAAAATGTACCTACTTGCCTACTTTATTTCTGCGCATAATCGTGTGTACTTACCGATATTATTTTTTAGGGATGTTATAAACATCTATATGGGAATAAAGGTTAGGAACTACTGCGCTTCGTCCTTTCATTATTTCAACTTTCTCGGTACAGTCGCAACAGATAAATCGGACCAAACAACGTTCACAAACATCAGAACAAAACTCTATAGGGAGCGTGCACGACGAAAGTGCTGCCAACTGGTGCCGTCAATCTAAGTCTTGTATCCTCTCATGCTGGGGCCACATTGGGGGCCATCCACGATTTTTCACTTAGACCCCCCCCCCCATGTCACACTTTTTTCTCACATATTTGACCTCGTTAGTATAGGCTGTCACATTTGGCTAGACCCCCCCCCCCCTCCACTGGGGGTGTCGTACTATATGGAGGTGACTCCTTGACGGAAACGCCGTAAATTTATCGCGATTAAGACTGTCCGATCGCAGTTCGATGCCAAACAAACTCAGTTTCGGTTTCGGCCGTAGTTTCGGCCGGATGGCAGCCGAAACCCGTTTTTTTTCCCGAAACTAGGCCGAAACCGAAAACGAAATTTCGGTCGGACTCTAATAGTTTCTTTTATAGGGTATTTGACAACAATCAAAATAAATTCATTAACTCTAACCAGCAAATTACGCTTCCAAAACAGCCCGGATAAAATCATTCAAACTTATTTTCGTGCCATCAACGATTTTACAATGACGAAAACTAAAAATAAGGCACCATGTTGAGCATGACGTCACAAGTACGTCACAAGATAGTATTTCATACTAAACTGCATACTTTCGGAGCGTTTTGACACTTCATAAAAAGAAGCTGATTTGAACTGTCATCAAGTAGCCTATTGTCCGCCTGTGTTTCTTTTATCGTTTAGTGCTGCCACCTACTACTACTATAGGTGGCAGCACTAAACAACTATCAAACTATCAAGGAAACTATCGCCCCTGTCAAATCAAGCTGTCAATGTCAATGACAATATGTAAGTGTCAATGTCAAATATAGTAAGTCGTAGCTACACTGTCGTTAATCGTCCTTAATCGCGATAAATTAACGTTATTAACGGCGTTTTCGTCAATGTGGCCCTAGCGTGAGAGGGTATATGATTTAGATTGGCGGCACCAGTTGGCAGCGCCTTCGTCGTGCACGTTCCCTATTGTTGAGGCGTGGGTGCATGTTTAGATATTTTTGAGCACCCTGAATTGATTGACTGATTGATGAATCTGATGGCGACTATACATATATTTCGTATACGTTCGCTTGCTCGGTACATACATTTCCAAATAATCTACTTTTAGACATTATGTCAAAAGTATCACGTTTAGGTAGATTAGCTTTTCGGGAAAGTAGTCATTCTTAAGATTACCCGCCATTTTCATGTAATTTATTCCATGTTCTTGCTGAAAAGTGGTTAAAGTGTGTTCATTTATTATTATTCGGTTTTAGAATCTTCTCAGTTAACGTATTTGCATATCTACACTAGTATGAGGAGAGATATATTTATAGATTACAGTATTTATATATTTTTATGAATAGTCGGTTGCGTAAAAGACTCTTCTTATTGTGTACCTATATCGTAATGTCAAATAATAGTCATGTTACATTGAAAAATTTGCGTCCAATAATGAACATTCATCATCACCTTAGCTTTTTTTCGATCAACATCTGTCATAACAATTTCTAGTATAACTATCTTAAAACCGAAATATTCATGCCGTACTATATTTAAAACCTAATAATATACTGAAATAAGTGAACTTAAAAACCGTATTGAACGAATCCCAAAGAAACGAGGTCACGTGAGTGAAAATGTCCGTTAAAACTCTAATCTGAGAGGAAAATTAAAACAAGGAGGTCGTGTATTATGTCGTCAACGATGTCTACTATCTCTTTCACTCACAGCGATTATAAAAGGTACAGAGGGAGTGTAGAAACCAGGCACGTACATACATATAGAATGTCAAGTCTAGGGGGGGGGGGGGGGGCATAGAAATTCCAAAGAAGTCCTAAGAGAGAAGGGGAAGGGGATTACCCCCCCCCCCCATACGTTTATGACAGAAACGCTCTTTTGATAACAATGATCACTGTCCAAACGAAATTCAATGCAATGATCATCTGGGTAGCACTGGCGTGGCGTAAAAGATATCCTAGGGCATGCCGGTGCAGATTTGGCGTACGTTTTCCTTAAGAGCTCTAGTATAAGGTGGTCAAAAGCCTGATATTAGGCAAGCCGGTAGGAATCGAGTTGTTTAGACGCCACGCCACTGCTGGGTAGTCAACGTTTCAGTCACTTTCACTACCCTGGTCGCATTTTTGACTATTTCCCTGTGGGCTCAGATTACCAAGGAAAATGCGACCAGGAAAGTGAGAGCTATTGAAACGCCCAAAAACGGCCATATATGGGTTAATAACCGATCTATGGCCGTTTTCATAAAAGCGCAAAGTATACTTAATAATAATAGTCTTATACGCAATTATATTGTTATGGCGTTGCATATTATTGATGGCAAAGTTTTCAGATCGCGTTGAATTTATTTTAGTAGAATTAAGGAATTTAGGAAATAAAATTTAGAAATATAAGAAAGTTGCATTTTTAAATTTGATTTGTCTGAAATGTATATTTTGTATGCTAGTGTTATAGTGCTGCATTTCATAGTTTGTATATTAAATCAAATATAAATTTAATAAATAGCCATATATCACATTTGAACTATAATATATTATGCTATTAAGATTGACAAAATAAGCACAGATTGGGTAAGCTTAGTTTAGTTACAATTAGGTCATGCATAGAGATGTGCCATTCTCGGAAACGTTCTCCGTTTAGTATGCAGAGAAAACGTTCTCGAGAACGTTTCCCATACAAAACTGAGAACGTTTCCGAGAATTCTCGAGAACGGCTCAACTCTAGTCATGCATTACCGGTATTACTTGTATGGGCCAATACCGAGATCTTGCATGCTAGTTACAATGTCAACACTTGCGACGATCGATACTCAGGGCGTGCTGCATACTTACAATAAGATAATCCATCTTTAAAGTCCGGTTCTAAAACTAATAGAGTGGAACACCTGCATTTAAATAGTACATTACACAACTAGGGTGGTAATAAAAAGAAAGGCCGAGTTCGCAGACGTTTGAGGCTCGAGCTGCAAGCGAGGCACGTAAATATGCGATCGAGGACTTTCTTTATTACCACCATTGTGTACATCATTTTATGTCTACACTTGGATAGAAAGCGGCTTTTTCCGTACGCGCCGCGCCACTTTTTTGCCAGGTGTGGCATAAAGTTACATTTTCATAGAAATTTGACTTTAAAATGGAGGTGAAGGTGGATATACCTCACTGCCGAGTTGTCGTAGTATACTTTGAGAGTAATGATTCAGATTAATTTATTTTTCAATAGTCTTACACAGCTGTATAAACAACATATGTGCACATGTTGAAATCAACGAGAAATTACATGTGTCACATGAAAACAAGGCATTACTATAGTCTGTTTTTTATTTCCGAGGACAAAAATGACATTTCATGTATTGCCTGTTTTTTACAACTCATAAATAGTGATGTGATACAACCGGTATTTACCGACAAAAATTTAGGTAGGTTCTTATGTTTATTGATATTAAAGTGTCTGTAACACAATGAGTACATAATCCGCGAAGTTCCAAAACGATACAATACTTTAGGTAAGAATGCCACCCTTTTGGAGATATAGAATATTTGTAAATACACCATATTTCTCATATTTAAAGGTACATTTTATTTGATTCGAAACTCATTACTTATCTTACAAAGCTGAAAATACGCCAAACCCGCTTTATTTCTCTGCATTATCATTTCAAGCAACGGAATCACATACGTAGGCACTATTTATTCAATAGTAGGTTAAAGGTTGAATACAATGTAGTTATTATATGTAATTAATTTTCGATAAGTACCTAAAAATATATGTTTTAACTTAAAAAGTAATTTTTATTATATCGGTTATTAATAATTACACCACGAACCGAAACAAAGGACAGCACTGTTTTTTAAAAGCTGGCCACATTATTTTTACGTTTGACATTTGTAGCTGTCATATTTGTCTTCGGAAATAAAAAACAGACTTTAAATTATAAAGACATTAACATAACATAAGACACTATAGATGAAAATGTAACTCTAATTTTATGGGAGTGATGAAAATGTAACTCTAATTGTTTGTGAGTGTTGAAAATGTAGCGCTTTGGAGATTTAATTTTGCCAATACATTTGACTGTGCTATCGTAATTTTTAAAGTAAAGTGATTATCGTCAATTTAAAATGCTAGTCTTTAGCGCTGACTTAAAATCGGTATATTAGCGTTTCAACGGTATAAGGATGTACCGAAATTAATGTAACCATTTTAAAGTTAATTTCAACAACCAAGATCACCCGAAATTGGCTGAAAGTTTTTGTTGTTTCCTTGCCCACGAGACCTTGATAAAATATATGATTTTTTAATTAGGCAGACACTTCTGCTAATGGAATTAAATTTTTAGTTCAGGCCCTGCCCGGGGCATTTAATTTCTTAAATTTCTCTTCAATATAACATGATAAATTTACTCATTTAAATACTATACAGAGATTGAGAGAGTTGACTTATAATTCTTATAAATAGACAAAAGAAAAATAAATAAATAATGTCAGGACAATCTTACTCAAATCGACTTAGGCCCAAACTAAGAAAAGCTTGTACTATGGGTACTAGCCGACGATGTATAATATAGTTATGATTAAAACAACGATGCAAACAATTTTCCTTGAAAAATAGCGTTCTTATAAACTTTAATCCTCTTCAATAATAATTTAGTCTTAATTATTTTTATTACAATGAACTTTATGCGTTAGAAATGAAACCTACACTGTGAAATCTACATAAAATATTTTAAATATTTAGGGTATACAATTCTGGTATGATTTTGTTTGGGCGCATACCGGAATATCGGTACATACCGGTAATTTATTAATACCGGAATTCCATAGTTTAACTATACGTCCTACTGGTATATAGCTCATTTCGTTTTTCAAACAAGCAAATATAACAATTTATAACAAAAATATTAATCTTAGTCATACTTTTTCCGAGTAAGTAGTCTTTCTTCTAATCGCTCTGTGACTTCTTAGAAGGTAATCAATGACAGACAATATTATAAATAAATAAGTTACAATAAATTAATTAATTGTTTTTGTCATACCGGTAAAGAAAATGTCGCGAAATTATTTATTTTATAGTTTAATAAAGTATAGAGTTTGTGGCATTTATGTACCGGCCCCTTATTAAATCATGTGTGTTCTATTTCGGTCGCATGTTACTGAATCGTGCATCTCTTTTATTCTATAGTATGAACAAAATAATAAATAATACAAAACAATTATTAATAGAATAAAAAAACTAATGGCTAACAATAAAAGCTATTTTCAACACGCTTCGTTTTCCGTAGAAGTGTATACGTATAGAATATTCCTTTTCTCTCAACCCAGGTCGCGATTAGTAGATGAATTAACGGAGTTCCTTATCCAGTAATGGAGCTCCGTAATCCATTATTCAATGGAGATCCGTGTGTTTATAAGCGCGTGGGCATTAGGGCGTGCAGTACCGGGAAATTTTAGTATGGCGGTACCGGGAATTGCCGGTACTGCCATACTAAAGTTTCCCGGTGCTGCACGCCCTAGTGGGCATGGAGAGGCCTATGTTTAGATATAACGACAGCCATTAAATAGAGGTACCATTTTACTATCTCCATTTTGACATGGTACTTAAATTATATGATTGATTTTCAGGCAACCTGTAAATTATGCATTGGGACTTAGGTAATACACTTAACGAGACCTTTAATGTAATAAGAATTTACTTAATTGGATTGTATAAATGTGACAAAAAAATAGTTAGTACCTATTTCTGTCTGACAAGGTAGTTTTTCTTTGTTTGAATATTTATAAATATAAATTTCTTGCTGAGACAAGAGAAAGGCTGATATGCCAATTCAAATCCAGCCTTGACTTAGAGTATGTCACGTTTAATTTTTCTATGTATTTGATTTTTGTCATTAATAATAAAAATTGTGGCATTCCCGCATTAGGTACATTGTAAAGAATCAAAATATTTCCTGTAAATATATTGGTTCAAACACATTGGCTAAAGGCGACGTTCAAATCTGTCTTATCTATAGTGATGTAAGTGAATTATCTTCGAAATTAAGATTAGTGAGTTTCTCTGTTGCGCGCTTCAGCTGAATGTATATACATATAAATTTATTATTGTTGCATCGTTGCTGTATATAGCTTAGAAATTATGACAATTTATATTGATTATATCAAATGTTTTTTACGTAAGTGTTGAATTTCCGGACACTGTGGAATGTAGGTACTTGTAACCACAGTGTCCCAAATCCAAAAGGATAAGAAGCTGGGTTGAGATGGATATCGTGGGAGATACTTATATTATAATTAGATTGAGGTAAGTAGTTGAGCTTCTATTACCGGTATTTTAAGTGTGGCCAATTCCGGTCACGGTATTACCTACCTATAATACCGGTATTTACTATATTACCGATATTACCTATAATACCGATATTACCTATAATACCGATATTAAAAGCCTAGGTACTATTTACTCGTTTGCATTTCCTCACTTGTCCATCTCATGCAGACTACAAATGACTTACCTTGTAGTATTTGCCTAAGATTTGTCGCTTGTTTTGTAGACAGATTCACCTTGAAATACTATTATGAAGCGAATAAAATAATTAATACACTTACTCGACTTTTCATTTAAGGAGTGCGACATAATACATTAGTGCGACATTGGGGTTTTTAACAGACTTCAAACAAAAGTGGGTTTTCAGTTCCATCCAGTGCCAGATTTTTCAAAATACCTGATTTTTGATTCTCGAGGTTCGAAGGCTCCTAGATGGTCTCATTGTCGCCAGTAGGCTTATGATGCTAGGCTTTATCGAACGATAAATAAAGGATAATGCATCCGTCACTCTCACACATGTATACTTGGCAGAAGAACGTGATGGGGTCCTGGGGAAACCGAGGGAACTCTTCAAATATTCTATACGTGAAATGTTTCGAGTAACTCAGCCATTCATTAGGAATATACTAGTTTGAATGGCAGTAACCGTCGCCTTATACATGTATGCTACGGGTTTTTTAAGCGTCTACTAAGATGATGAAATTTGGAGATTACATTCCAGAAGAATTGACAGAGGATTTAGTTTCGCGTCCATCTTTCCAGAACACGTTTCTGCGCCCATGAAAAGACAGCAAAGGAGGCTGCGACTAACTCGCAAGATGCTTTGCTTCATTTCCATGTGCTTACATGCCTGTCTTGTGGCACCGGTCAAATCACTCGCTTAGGCATGTTTTGCTTGTGGGAGAGAGGACGCCAGGGTATTAATTTACACGGACGCTATATGGGCCAGAGCAGAGCCACCTCTAGTTTGATCGCCGTAGTCAAGACTATCGCCCAACATTTGTTTAATATACCAGGCCAGGAGTAACTCGCTCTGCGATTTTGCCGCGTGGCCTTGAAGCCCCCGCAAGACGCGTTATGCGATGGAGAGACGGTCGGATGCAGTGGGTTCCGTCCGGTGGCCGGTCCCGAAGGACTGTTTTTGTTAGACCTCTGTACGTCATACTAATTACCAGTGGCGTGGCGTCCATGGGACCCGATTCCCACCGCTTGCCTATTTTAAAAAGCATATCACCGGAGTATCTACTACTCCTGCAGAAAAAGTAATCCAAATTTGCTCCGGCTTTACTGCGAACATATTTGACGCTACGCCACTGCTAATTACCTATTCTGTGGCTTTATTATTAAGGTTTACAGTGTAATAATTAGTAAAAAATATTTAATTCTCAACTAGTTTAATCACAATTCTCCAATGAATTCAATTTACATTTATCTAAAATATATTTAAATTAACTTACCTAATTTTACTTATTGTACAATAATAAAACTTAACTTGAGGTTCGTAATACTATTGTGACGTGCATTGTAGACACACTAAATTATTTCACATTAGGGCAAGCAATCAGTAGCGGACTAAGATACTGGACGGAGGGTAGGGGCAGCGTAGTAGTATATTTACGAGTATAGCTAGGCAACTTCGTTGGTGACACTCACATGTGTGCTTTTTGTTATTTGCAGTCGTAACTACTCAAACAAGTTACCGCCAACACGAACGGGGGCTTCGGAGGCTGCTTCCGTCGGTCGTCGTTCGTGTTGGCGGTAACTTGTGTGAGTAGTTACGGCTGCACATAACAAAAAGCACACATGTGAGTCACCAACGAAGTTGCCAAGCTATAGGGCTTTTTGTTTTTTTTTCGGCCGGTGTTCCGGCTGCCGCAGCTGGAGGCCCCTGCTGGCGTGATTTGGAGGACCCCTTAGGCGGGAAGCCCCTTCCCCCCCAGGCTTAGTCCACTACTGCATCCAATACCGGTGTTTTTATAAACAATACCGGTGTTTTTATGAACAATACCGGGATACCGGTATTCATATTTCCCGTAGTAAAAATACCAGTATTGTAAGCCCGATTTCACATTCAAATAATGTAATAAAAAGTATCGCCACCTAAAGTCTATTGTACTTGAATTTAATGAGGAATTCAATTATAACACTGCTAATGCCGAGGGTGGTCAGTGGCTCATTCAGACCTCAGTACAAGCGAACAAGGTATGTTCTTCTCGAGATGGGTCAACAATAATTTTGCTATTGATTAAGAACTTCAACAATCCATTATGAATTAAATTACTGGTAGCGTAATTATTAGTGTTTGGTTAATTTAGATCAAATAGTACATTACATAACTAGGGTGGTAATACAAAGAAAGGCCGAGATCGCAGAAGTTTGCGGCCCGAGCTGCAAGCGAGGGACGTAAATATGCGATCGAGGGCTTTGTTTATTACCTCCCGTGTTGTGTTCATCATTTCATGTCTACACTTGGCCAGAAAGCGGCTTTTTCCGTACGCGCAGCGTGCGGAAAAAGACTATTTAATGTTACTTGTATTAAAAGGAAATAAATTATAAAGAATCCATTTTGCTTGGATAATTCATTTGTACATAATGGCTTTTTTTATACTACGGGTTGGCAAACAAGCGTACGGCCGGCCTGGTCGTAAGCAGTCACTGTTGCCTATGGAAGTTTGCAACGCCTGGGGCATTACGGCCGTGTACCAAGCATGTGACATAATATTGTCTTAACAACGTCATCAACTGTCTCGGCAAGAACATACTTGTTTTTTTGTACCATCATTATTATCGCATTTAGCTTAGCCCTTAGCTTGCGCGGTCGACCAAAACACGACAGATGTGTCAGCCTAAAATCAGTTTTGTATTTTTACCCGACTGCGGCGAAGCCCAAAGGAGGGTTATGTGTTTGGCCTGTATGTATGTCCGTTCCTGTGTCCGCTCGTAACTACTCAACGACACATCCGATTTTGATAAATGATACATCATTAGATTCGTCTTGATGGTGCGAGTGTCACTGGGCATGAAGTTCGTTAAAATTAACAAAATGGCGGATTTAATGCAGTTTCAAAGTGCACCGCGGTCGGGTTTTTTTTTATAAAAAAGTGGTTATTTACTTCAATGCTATAATTGTGGTAAAGTATGAAAAATAAGCCTCAAGCAACATTTTGTTACTTTTAGGTTTTACAACTTTACTTAGATGAAAAATCAAAACCGGGTTTAAACTGACCTTTTCGTGAGGATGGCCGTTAAATGGAAGAATGGCGAATGCATAGCACTTAACTAAATGTAGGTATTTCAACCAACGGTTGGTTAGCACAACTTGAAGCGCGATGGATCTATCTCTGTCTTTTTGCTTATGATCGTGATAAAGCTTCCAATACCGGTATATAGACATTACCGGGATACCGGTATCAAACCATAAATACCGGTATTACAAGCACTTTAGGGCTTTAAAGGCCCGCATGGGTGATAGGAACTCACGGCCAGTTGTGCCAACCCCACAGGTGTAAATTTTCTAATAATAATATTTATTGAAAACCAAAATCAGGTATATCAAAACTAATTATGTATAGATGTATACAGTAATTTGTATAGAAATGTCCCGTTTACAATATACTCTAGTCATAATTTGGTGACAGAAATATAACCAACTACCAAACTGTGGTATAGTATATAGTTATCCCCAAAAAGCATTGCGATACCAATAAATACATTTTTTGATAATCGAATATGTCCAGCCTGACCCTTTATGTATACGTGGCTGTACCAAACCAACGAGTTTATGTACGAAATATTATTAGCTTTTCGGTGAAGGAAACACATCGTGAGGAAACCTGCATACATCCGCGAAGAAATTCAAAGGTGTATGTGAAGTTTCCAGACCGCAGTGGACCGCAATGCTCAGTCATACATGGCAACCGCTTGGAAGCGAACCTGAGACCACAGTCTGGTGTCTACCTCCCAAGCCACCAGAACGCTAATGCTCTTAGCCATATTGTGCCACCAAAATTACAACTGACAGGACACTATATCATAATAATAGACAATGAATTCGCTTTGCAAAATAATTATGACGCTTGGCAATAGGGATGATGACTGGGTTAAAAATATGTAATTCTATTTAGTCCGTCAGTTAGATTATGGAAAAATATGGGACACGTATTTTTTGGTTTATCAAAATATTAAAAATCGACAAAGTTATAGATCATCAAACTTCTGGAGTGGGGGCTTGTGACGTCACTCTTGAGTACAATTTGTACTCAAGAGTGACGTCACTCGAAACTTCTAAGCACTCTATCCTCGTCAGTTTTTGTTTGTCAAACAAAACAAAAAATACGTGTACAAAATTTTTTCATAATGTAACAGACGGACTAAACCGTTTTTTTTAGTCATCTAGCCTATTACATGCAAACCAAAATAATCAAATTTCTATTCATTTGCAAACTCAAGAATGAGCACCTTGAAATTTCAGAGGTTTAATACTAAGGGCATTTTCATTTAATAATTGACTATTAACACATTCAGTGCCAAGAACCCATCTATTGGGTTAATTTTGTATCAAAATTCAAGCTAATAGTGGTCATTACAAAATTAGGTAAGATGAAACAATGTCAAGCAACACATGATCCGTCACAAAGTTAACAAATGATACAGTATAATAGCAGTTTTTTTACGTCATACAAGAGGTACATCGCGCGCTTGAATTTATGCCCACCGTGTATGAACGCACTACAAGCAAAGTTTTAAGAATGCGTAAGAATGCTCCAGTATGGATGGCACTCACACAGACGCGCGATCGTGCGTCTGTGTAAATACATGTCGCGCGCTCCTAAGCGGCCGAAGTTAGAATATTTGTTTGTCTTTATACTTTGCAAATGATAAACCATACAAGTTACTAAAATATGACATAAAATAAAAATGCCCCAAAATTAAAATTATCTATGTCCAAAAGTTTTTAATACCTATCCAGAAAACAAGATTAATACATGCCAAAGAAGTATGGAACGTAGTATTCTCAACCTGAAATTGAAGGATAAAAAGAAAAACATAGAGATAAGAAATAAAACCAAAGTTATTGATGCATTATCGTTTTGCAGAAAATTAAAATGGCGATGGGCAGGTCATATAGCACGAATGAATGACAATAAATGGACCAAGTCAGTTACGGCGTGGTCTGGCCCACCTGGGAAACGAAATAGAGGAAGACCACTAGAGAGATGGTCAGATGACATCTCGAAACTAGCTGGTAAACATTGGTTCGAAACTGCTAATAGTAGAGACAAATGGAAGGAGATGGAGGAGGCCTACACTCGAGGAGAGGTCCTTAGTATCTAAAATGTTTTAATGTATTTAAATTATTAATGCACTATTATTGATTTCAAAATAAATTTATGATTTTTAAATTGTAGGATTGCAAATTATTTAATTTTTTTTAATTATTAAATTGAAATTAAATTATTGAATTATTTAAATTGCAATTTATTTGTTAAATTGAATTATGAATTTTGTAATAATAATTATTTTTTTAAAGTTTAATGTAAAATGTAATGCATGTATACTAATAATTTTGATAAAAAATTGTATGTACTTATATTGCAAGATCATAAATTAATACATGTCAAATGTAATGCATAAATTGATAATTGATATTAAGGAATAAATGGCTAAATTAAATTATTATTTATTATTATTATTATGTCCAAAAGTGTGGTTGCGTTTTTAACACTTTCACCACCAACAACCCGCCTAATAGGTGCTTGTAACGTTTGCTCTGGTGCGAGCTGGTTTTGCGTTACACATTGGTTCACAAGCTCACCCAGCGGGCTCTGTCGATGTTGTTCAACTGTTTGTCTGGTTGTGAAAGAGTAAAAAGGACACATTTTATTACAATTAGTTATGGATGTAGGCAATTTTGATGAACATTTTCACAGTTCAGTTTCCTGCAACTCAATATCTCATATTGTGCCTATTTTGCCTGATATGTATAGATACGCTGACAAAAGTACTTTGAATAGGTGCTCATATTAAATTCAAATTAAATGAAATACAATTATGTACCTATTCAAATTTTAACATTAATTATATAATAAGCATTGCATGAACACTATGAATAGTTACAGATATATAATGCAAATAACAGCGATTAAATGAATCAAGGAACTTAAAATAAATCGCCAGGTGTAGTGTATGTAATCGCTAACAACTAACCAAAGCCCTAGTAAGCCAGTGGCTTGTTTATGTGTGCATGCTCACAGGTACAAAAGGAATGGCTTACTAGAAGTGCTTCAGTTCGCTCATTATGAAAATACCAGATTTTTTAAATACCGGATTCTTGATATATCAGATTCTCCGTAAACCAGATTCCCAAAATAATACATCCAACAAAATCATTTAGATCCTTGGGTAATCTACGATTTTATAATCTAGTGTAACGGGAAGGTGTTAAGACAAGAATCTGATCATACGAGAATCTGGTATTTTGAAAAATCTGGTATTTTAGAAATGCGGAATTTTGGGCATGAGCTCTTCAGTTATATTAGTGATGGTACATCCGACTATTTATTCTAAGGTCCATGATATGAATTAACTATGCATTAATGTGAACAATTACTTTATTCAAATTTTAGTCAACTCTTCTTTCTCCATAAGCGCAAAATTTGCAGCGATTTATACAATACACAGGTACTTGTAAGTACTAATTAAGTTCTGTCAAGTCACTTTTAACCATATTACCCCTAAATATATTAATATCATTTAAACAACACATAATAAATTGAAAAAATAAAAGATCACCACACAAGATTAAATCCGCAACGCAGGCTTCGTCAGGTGACAGTAAAAACCCCCCTAAATTAACAGTTAAATATTAATTTTGTTTGAAGCTTATTCACAAGCTTTCTAGTGATTGAAACAATATTACAATGGCGGGCATACTCAACACCCTCCTAAAACACGTAAAAAATATAATTTCTAGTTGCCATTTAGGTCTTCTATGAGTGCTGCATAGAACATACATACAAGAACAATAATATTCGCTAGTTCTTAATCATTTTTATACAGAATATATTCGTTATATTCAACAAAATCATTATGCGGTCACGAACATGGATGACAAAAATTTATTAATATCATTTAATAAACACATAATAAATTGAAAAAATAAAAGATCACCACACAAGATTAAATCCGCAACGCAGGCTTCGTCAGGTGACAGTAAAAACCCCCCCTAAATTAACAGTTAAATATTAATTTTGTTTGAAGCTTATTCACAAGCTTTCTAGTGATTGAAACAATATTACAATGGCGGGCATACTCAACACCCTCCTAAAACACGTAAAAAATATCATTTCTAGTTGCCATTTAGGTCTTTTATGAGTGCTGCATAGAACATACATACAAGAACAATAATATTCGCTAGTTCTTAATCATTTTTATACAGAATATATTCGTTATATTCAACAAAATCATTATGCGGTCACGAATATGGATGACAAAGTTTTAATGCGTAGACGGGTGGCACTGTGAAAGGTCGCTGTCAGACCAATGTTGCCAGAGCAACTGCCTTTGTCACAATGTCAGCGATTTATTATACACTTACGACTGGATATTTTTATGACTAAACATAGTGTGAATATATGGCGGGACCATCGGAGGTACTGAAGACGTAGGTTCGGGGACTGGCTCTTTCTCTTTATTGTTTTTAGTCTTTCTGAATTGGAACCCGTTTTTGCGAAGAATTTTCCGCAGCGTCTCTCGCGATCCTTTAAAGTTAATTTCCTCTTTTAAGATTTGTAGTAGTTTGTTAATCGTAGGTACCTCCTTTTTAAATGCGTAAAACTCGTGAATTTTACGCCTAATAACTTGCAAGTCGTATTCATCCACTTCAATCTTTCCTTTAGTGCGGACGCGTTTTTTAGGTGTTTTCTTTAACGTTTCGGGGTCTAGGAGGCCTTGTTCTACCAGGCGGGCTTCTTTGACTATGTTGAGTACAGTGCGCTCTGATACACCTGAAAGTATTACCTTGTATTACTGTCACTAAATTCGTATGTAATGTAATGTATATGCTTCGTGGAATATACTAAAAATTTAAAAAAATTGCATTGGTTTTAAATGAAATAGATACTAAAATTTGTAATAATTAACAAAATATAATTTATTTTAAAATATTTAAGAAATTTGAAAATATTTGTGTGGCAACACTGACCTGTAGCGGCGGAGACTCGTACATACACTTTACTTAGAGGAATTATCGGTACTTGCATCCGTTTCTCTTCGTCCATGAACTCTTTCACCTTCAGTATTATCTCACGCACCTCACTTGTTATATTTTTCGGCATTTTGATCACTATTATAAAATAAAATCGCCACAAAAACACACGACGGACATCGATGTCCAATGGCGGCTTTGACAGGTTGTTGACAAGATGGCGTCTGTAGTTCAACATTTCGCCACCCGCACAGCGCTAACTTGGTTTTGTCAGCTAGCGGTAAAGTCAAAAATTGTAATATATTATGAAAACTTATAGTTACGAATCATATCACGACCAGCAGTGTTCAGGTGTTACAGGGAATGATGTTATTGACTTGGAAATACCGGGCAAAGGTATTTTTTCTCGAGTGAAGCGATGGTGGTTCGATTTGTTTCTATTGTCGTATACCGATATTCGTTCGAAGCAGTACTATGTAAGCTCGTATGCTATGACGATGGCCAGAAGTGGTCAGTTTCGTCAGAACAGGAGCACTATTCATCCTTTTAGTAAATTCAGGTAATAAAACCCGTTCTGGAAATCGTATATAGTCATACCACATAAAGTCTTAATAATTATCATTATGATGCACTATCATTCAAACTGCCATCGGCCATGTGTCAGCGCCATCTATATTTATTTATAAGCACTAATTTGGAACGAGTTTTAATTATTCAAATTAGCTATTATGTACGTTTTTTAGACTTCACGAAAAGTAAATTGTTAACCCTCTTTTCGTTTGTATGATAAATCGGACGACTCGAATTACTTTAATGTTATATTTTCTACAATTAGCGTGCTATACGTACTTACGTTTTTAAACTGTTTAGACATAAGTACAGTCTAACACATTCACTGTCCCCATACAAAACTATCGGACGATGATGTCACCAGCTCCAACTGTGCAAATTGTGCAATCTTTGTGGGGAAGTGACCCCATAGTGGAAGCACGGACTCCTGAAAAAAAACCTTCATGACATAACCCCACAATAGGGGCACCGGGACAGGGAACGTGTTAAAAGTGAGAGGGATGCCATTATACGGAACGTGCACGACGAAGGTGCTGCTAACTGGTGCCGCCAATCTAAATCATATACCCTCTCATGCTGGGCCCACATTGACGAAAACGCGATGAAGGACGATTAACGTCAGTGTAGCTGGGCGATTCTCCGAGCGTTTTGACCGCGCGGTTTGACAATCATTATTGTCCGACGATTATTTACTACTAGCTGTTGCCCGCGACTTCGTCCGCGTGAAATTCGAATACCCATGTGGGTGGTTAAAGGTGCATATAGCTATTTTACCGCAGGCTAATAGTAGTACCACTTTCTACATTACCAAAACCATGTAAAACTGTCCGTGCGCGAAGCAGTAACTACCCCCTAAGAAGCAACCCCTTTTGTCCCCCTGGGGATGAGTTTCGAAAAACTGTGAATTCACATTTCTTTTATTGAAGAAACGTGATAAGTCAGGAGAACGACTTTTTAAGAATGTGTGGATATATTTTCTTGGTTTTTAGTAAATAGGATTTTTATGTAACATTATACCTCTAACTGTAAGAACCATTCTCTATACGAACTTTAATACCTTTAAAATATGAATTTCCATAAAACACTTTTTTATTCTTTTTACGTTGTATATAAATAATGTACTCCGTATATTTCAAGTTTCTAGGTTTAGTAATTAATTACTCTGTCCAAATTCAAATTTTTCACCCCCATTTAACTCCATTTAATTGAGTATGAATTTCGAAAACCGGCAAAGTTACTTTTCTTGACTTATAATGAAGGGTTTACATATCAAGTCGCATATCTCTTACTTTAAAAATCATGTCCCAAGTATACATATTTGAACTCCGACTTTAGTCCCTTAGGGAATGAATTTAAAAAAACTGTGGAATCAGTTTTCTTTAAATTTAATAAATAGTCTATACATAAAGTTTCAAACCTTCCCGTGCAAATATTCAACCCTTTTAAACCCCTCAAGGGAAATAAGAACCTCTGCACATGTAAAGTTTCTAGATCTATAAATTTTGGTTCTGTCTTTCAAACTTTGAACCTCTATTTAATTCCTAAATTAGATGAATTTCGGAAAACGGTAATAATGGCTTTTCTTGGCTCATTATAAAAAGTATGTCTGTGATGTCTTAGATCTCCTAATGTAAAAATCATATATTCCCGATACAAACTCTCAAACCCTATTTAAGCTTTTCGGGGATGAATTTCAAAAGACGGTGAAAATACTCTTCTTTTAAAACAATGAAGAATTTAAACATGAAGTTTCATACCTCTTACTTAAAAAGATCGTAAAGTCCCGATACAATTTTTCAACCCTTATTTAAACCCCTTCGAGGATGAATTTCGGAAAATGGTGAAATCAGTTTTCTTTAATTGTAATAAAGAGTCTAAACATGACGTTTAAAACCACTTACTTAAAAAGATCGTCGAGTCCCGATACAAACTTTCAACCCCCATTTAAACCCCTTAGAAAATGAATTTCAAAATACGGTGAAATTACTTTTCATTGATTTAAATTAAAAATCTAAACATGAGGTTTCAAACCTCTTACTTAAAAAGATCGTAG
Source organism: Eudemis profundana (assembly GCA_947034925.1). Taxonomy (NCBI): domain Eukaryota; kingdom Metazoa; phylum Arthropoda; class Insecta; order Lepidoptera; family Tortricidae; genus Eudemis; species Eudemis profundana. Next base: position 49,539,318 of record OX344794.1, read on the forward strand.
AGTCCCTATACCAACTTTCAACCCTCATTTAAACCCCTTGGAGGATGAATTTCGGAAAACGGTGAAATCACTTTTCTTTAATTCTAATAAAGAGTCTAAACATGATCTTTCAAACCACTTACTTTAAAAATCGCAGACTTTCCATACAAACTTTCAACCCCCATTTTAACCCCTCAGGGGATGAATTTCGAAAAACGGTGAAACCACTTTTCTTTTATTCTAATGAAGAATCTAAGCATGAAGTTTCAAACCTCTTACTTTAAAAAACGCAGACTCTCCATACAAATTTTGAACCCCTATTTGAACCCCTTAGGGGATGAATTTCGAAAAATCCGTTCTTATCTTTCACCTACGTCATATGACCATTCTACTGTGAAAGTTTCAAGTTCTTAGCTTTAGCAGTTTCGGCTGTGCGTTGATGAGTCAGTCAGGACTTTGCCTTTTATATATATAGATAACGAAAGGACAAATCGTGACAATTGAGATAAAACTAGACTTAAACACGGGATTGTTTTTCGGGTTCATAAAAAGTTAACTCTAGTCATCGTTTATTTGAACAATATTATTTACTGAGACAAGAATGACGAAAATAAAACGCCGTAAAAACGCTGAATATTGGCCCAGCTACGACTTACTACATTTGACATCGACACTACATATTGTCATTGACAGCTTGATTTGACAGGGGTGATAGTTTCCTTTATTGTCTGCCCGTGTCTCTTTTGTCGTTTAGTGCTGCCACCTATATTTCGTGCACGTTCCCTATTAGTACATTGACTTGACTACAAGTACAACTAAAAACGCTGGTGGCGCTATCTAGTAGCAGACGAATTTCTAAACAGCTTCACGTTTGAGCAGAGTTTTCGATGGTTCTTTGTATCACGCATAAATGATAGATGGCGCTAGTAGTTCTACAGAAACTAAAGTCCGACCGAACTTTCGGTTTCGGCCTAGTTTCGGCTAAAAAACGGATTTTGGCGTAGTTTCGGTTTGGCTGCCATTCAGCCGAAACTACGGCCGAAACCGAAACTGAACTTGTTTTCGCGCTGCGATCGGACAGTCTTTATGAATGAATGAATGAACGATCGTTTATTCACAAGAATAATATGGTCAATCAGATACCTATTACAGTTCAAAAAGGTATTTCATAAAGTACTTATTAGTTTATTTGAAATAAGAAGTTTTAATGTCAACGATTACTTCAAATATCAGAGACTAAAGTCGCCGTCAATAGAATTTGCTAACTATGTAAACAAAAGGCGTAACTTTGTTTTGTCACTGTTTCTCCTTGAATTTTCACACCATCTCATCAAACACCACTGAAACCATACACTATTTAAACGGTCGTTGCCGTAAAATACAAAACCATACAATAAATAATTGAATCTAGGATATTTCATTAAAAATTTAAAATAGTTTCATACATAGGTTATTATGTCATAATGGAATGACGTTTTTGTTTCTTTTAAATTCTACAATTGTCTATGATGATAGCGTTGTGACTAAAGTTGGTGATATTGTAAAGCTGCTACACACTACCTAACTTACGCTCTGTACCTAAGAAAATAAAATGAAATATTTAGACGGCATCATCGATAGAGCTACGGATGCAATAACGGCACCTTTTGTGGTAAATACTGGTGGATACATAATCTTCAAGTAACGATTCGTCTTCTGATTAAGCAAATTAAAAATACCTGTTTCTTGCGTTCGATACTTTAAAAGTCCATATGTTTTGACATAAAAGAGTAAAGTAAGAGTCTTCCCCATCACTCACTAGTAAATTCATCATTCAGAGACAATTTCAATATGGCGGTTTATTTACAAAGTTAGCAAATTCTATTGACGGCGACTTTAAATTATTAATAAATGTTATTTAAAAATGAAGACTCATTATGATTGACATATTTTTTTCATCCCGTAACATGACATGACCTTATATGGAAGTTTCGGTATCAGCCGTGAAAACTAGTTTTGGTCGGACACTAGAGACTGCGCGGAAAGAGGATAGGATTAATTTTGAGGGTACTGTAATGCTTTTCTACCGTATGTGCCGTATTTTCTATTCTGTGGCCATACTGGTTAGGTTAGTTCCGTTTTTCGCCACGCCTATTCTCTTTCCGCAGAGACTCTAACAGAAACCGAATAAAATATTAAAATTTCAGATCGCTTTTTTATGCAAAAATGCTTTATGCCTGGGGTGTTCGCTGGCGGTTGGATTGGGTAATTAAATTACTGTAGTTAGCACCGACCGAACAGTGACCTTAAGAGGAAACAGGAGGGCAGTTTTTCCATACAAACGTAGTCCCTTGTTTCCTCCCTGGATAATGCCAGTAGAGCAATCATTTTTTGTCGAAAAATCTATGGCTACTATTGATATGTTCTTATGTTTTCCTTTTTACGATAAATTGATTCTCAAAAGAGATATTAACCTTCAAAAACCTAAAAAAAAATGCCAGATTTTCCGCTGTGTTCACACATCCAGAAAACAAATTTGACTAGATTATTAAAAAAAAGGAAAACATAGGAACACGGCCAAAGCCTTTCTTTAATGTTTAATGAAAAAATTAGTTAAATAGGTTAAGTTTTGGGGAAGAAATCAGGGGACTACGAAACGTTGATTTCATGAAATTTTAAAAGGTATTTTCGGTCCAAGCTGCAGTTGTCTCTATCGCGCTCTGCAGGTGAGAGGCGGGCAGTGCGGGATAGCGACACATTTTACAAATACCTAATTTTCAATTCTCTCGACCTTACTGTTTCCTCTTAACCACTGGAGTACCGGAACCGGAGGAAAGATCCTCTTAACTTTTGTTTTGAAATCAATTTATCATTATTATTCATGTTTTTATTTATTTTTATAGCCTATGCCCGTGGCTTCGCCTACGTTATTCCATTATTGTCCCCTTTATCCGGATAAAAAGCATTCTAAGTATATTTCAATCCAAGATTTGGCCTTTTTATGACAAATTTCATTTTGATCCATTCCGCTTATTAACATACTCATAATGTATTGTCACGAAAACTAAATGTGCGTTCAAAATAGAAGAATCTGTTTTAAGTAGTAGGAGTAGGTGCAAAAACGATCGTAAGCAAATATGCGGGATCAAGCTAAATAAAACTATTTAAAAGTTAGCTTTATTTACAGTAACATCTGGGAATGTCTAGTTGTACACGTCTATGTGATACACATGATCATGTTTCATTTGACCAGTTCGATAATATACTCCCCTGACGTGTTCTACTACTACCTCCTGGCTGCCATTGAATATATATTTATAGTAGACATCTTCGTCAACGCCAGAACTGGCTACGCTATCAAGAGAACAAGACAGGTCGTCATGAAATCTCCTGACGTGTTACTAAACTATTTATCAACCAATTCCTTCCTGCACGCCATGTGCGCCATACCTGTTCAGAACCTCATGTTCTTGAGCCTTGGAAAAGACATTGCCGATCCTACAAAGAAAGCGAACTTATTCGTTACCGCCTTAAAGGTCATAAGCGCAATACATATTGTAAGACTGCTGCAGGTATCGGCATACTGGGCGAAAGACCGAGGGACTTTCAGAAGAACTATGACGTTCAAGTTCATCAGAATAATCATAGTCGGTCTGGTGGTGATGTTCAAGATCTTAACGATGATGTCGGCTTGCCACGTGATTGACTACGTGATGTGGGGTATAAGAGATCCCGATTGTTTCCTAGGACAAGCACTCCATTTCAAATACCAGAATCCAGGCAACGAGGAGGCCTTGTACTTGTTCCTGCTGATCAGCAGAGTATGCAAAAGCTTTTTCCTTTGTGGGTACAGCCTTCAGCCGCACACTCAAAGCTTCGACCAGATCACTGTTATGTTGACTTACGCCTCGGCGTTTCTGTTCCACTTCTGGGCTTCGGTGTTGTTGTACGACTGCGTGGCGCGGATAAATTCAATGGACGACAATTTGTTAATAAACAGGGGCCAAACGTTATCGCTTCTACGTAACCGGAGAATGTGTGACATGATACACGATAAGGTGATCCAGTATTTCGATTATAAAGACACGAGTTTGGTTGTGGTGGAGCACCGGAACTGTCTGTATAAGTCTTTACCTCGTGCTTTGAAGGCGGAAATAAAGATGAGCTGCTACGAAGGGTTAATAAAAAGGGTACCGTGCTTCAGAGATTGGCCTTCGGAAGTAATCTATGGAATAGTGGAGTTGCTGAAGTCAGAGATATACTTGAGCGGTGATGTTGTAAGCACCGTAAGTACCTACATTTACTAAAGTAACTTTTTAAACATAAGCCATTTGAAGTCAAATCAGCTTCTTCTTATGAGGTGTGTGTAGTATTGTAGTTTCCAATAAAAACTGGCTTTTGACGTCGTTGCTCAACGGGGTGAAATTGGTACCTTATTTTCAGTTTTTTCAATTTAAAATCATTGTTCGCATGAAAATTCGTATAGCTGGATTTTTCCCGAGCAGTTTTTAAAACGTAATTTGACAATTTTCCCTTTCATTGATTTATTTAGATTATTAGAAAATACCCTGAATTTTTATGTATTTTTAAATTTTGTATTGATGAGGATTTTTAGAAATCATAAATCCACTAGTTGGCGGCACGGTATTGAATTGACTAGATCTTTTTGACAGCAATCCAAGGGCAGAATTAGGGGGTACGGGGGCACAAGACGGCTGTGGAGTTTATACGGTTATATTATAAATACTACAAGTTTATTTTTAACAGTTATTGTTGATAGTAATAAAACAACTTAAACGGATTAAATCGCGTATATTACTACATTTTAAGTCCCGACGTTTCGTAACCCTTTTCAGCGTTCGTGGTCTACCCGCGACTACGAACGCTGAAAAGGGTTACGAAACGTCGGGACTTGAAATGTAGTAATATACGCGATTTAATCCGTTTAAGTTGTTTTATTACTATGAGCGATAATCGCGGAAACCGAAGACAACATTAGTTATTGTTGATTTTTGCCCGTTTACCCCTTGTGCCGCGCCCAGTTAAAAAAACCTGGATCCGCCATCTAATCACACCACAACATTTTATATCAAATGTAAAGTGTCAAATAGACCTTTAATATGTAGCTGGTGGATTAATGATTCCAAAACACCCTCCTTATGGGTCATTCTCATTTGTGTGCACATAGTCACTACCGTGGGCGTTATTACTTTTTCATCTATCATGAATTCAGTCATCCGTTTGATAAAAAGAATTAATGATATTGTGACGGTTAGGTCGAAAGTTTAGAAAGAGCAATTAAAGCCACGGTAGAAACATCCACGGTAGTGACTAATATGTGCACAAAAATGAGAATGACCTTTATGTTAGTGAGGACGGTGTTATGCAGACAGGGAACCAGGAGGAGTTGGTGGTGGTGGACGCAGGGTTGCTGGCGGTGTACTCGGATGCCGAAGAGATCGGGCACCTGGCTGACGGCGACTACTTCGGGGAGCTCGTCTCCACCGAGGAGCCGGTCGTCGTCGTCGTCACGGCTAGCACGGTCAGTGGACATGTGATTGGTTGAATGAGTGTTACCTATGGTCATTCATTAGGGCATGTAATACCGGATCATTCTCAATACCGATATTGAGTCTCAATACTGGAATTCCGGTTTAGGTATCGGTATTGGGGATTTCTGAACACTCGCATACTATTTGTCAGAACGTGACGGCTATATCATTTATTTATCGCGCGACAAAACGTAGCATCATACGCCTATAGATCAGGATGATGTATATAGCAGCGAGTACAATACATTTTTCCTTGTTTCCAGGTACTTATATTGGACAAAATATATTTCCGAAATATGATGATGCAGTATCCGCACCTCTTCTACGAGGTCAAATGGAGGGATAGTATAGACGAAAATACTATCTCAGCTATCCCGAGTAACAGCACACAAGCTGAATAAGTACTTACATACATATATAGGGTAGATACAAAACAAAGTACATAGAAAATTTTTATGGCGCTCACCTGTGGTCCAGACCAGGACTTGAACCGACCTATGGATTACCGGCGACTCCTGAAAAAAACCTTGATGACCCCACTTTGGGGGCACCGGGACAGGGAACGTGTTAAATTAGATGACGTGATCCAACTATTGGCCACTTGCGGGCATTTCTCCAGAAATATGTCTACGACTCATTCATCTGTCTCCATACATTTAGTATGAAAAAGGGCCAGATGAATGAGGTGACCGCAGACATATTTCTGGAGGAATGCCCTTCTATAGCTAATATGACTTAACACGTTCACTGTCCGGTGGCCCCACATATGGGTCACGGCAATTATTACAAATCCGTAAGGTTTACAATTTAAATTGTGACTGTGATCGTGTTAGCATTGAAGATAGCAGCTTCTGAGACAATGTCGAGCACTTAGACGTCTTGGTTTATCTTTCAAAAACAACTACAGTTGTGTTAGATTAGATATACTTTTGTATCCCCAGTTCCGTCAAGTATTATTGCGGGTCACTGTACAACACCTGTTGAGGCTTCCTGCTACGATGTCGCATCTTAATTCGCTCACCAACTTACGCAAGTTGCTCTTAAATGCAAGTCACATATTACATAAAACTTGACTTGACACTTACCACCACAAGTTAAACAGACTCAACTAAGATCAAGGTTTCAATTAACTTTCAACCCAATCGCAAAGGAAGATGGATTAAAATACAACGGATTTGAAATCGAGCTTCGTACGAATTTTTATCGGAGGAACTCGCGATACACGATTGGTTTTGCCTGTGGTGAAATATCTGCCGCGTATTAATTACTGGTGGATGGGAGTTTTATAACGGTAGTCGTAAGTTTGTGGGAATGCATGCGTTGTTGCAACGCGAATCTCTTTTATTTTTAATGGCGTCTTATGTGCAAATTTTATGGACTACAAGCGACTATGAATGTGGTAATATGTCCAGAATGAGAAAAGGGCCGGGTTCCGTACCCAAAGGGTGCCAACGGAACGGTATTACTATTCCTAAGACTCAGCTGTCCGTCTAATTATAATTCGAATTGCAAAAAACCTTTTTTGTTTTAGTTATACAAGGCTTAGTCTGGTTAGGGAACTATGCTAGTATCATCGAAATCGGTTCGTACTATTTGAGATAGAGAGATAGAGAGTTAAACGTGTGCTTAACAGCGTAATTCAATGACTACTGAAATAAAAAAAAGAAATAAAGTAATTGAAAAAAATTAAACTGACTTCATAAAAGGAAGAAATAAAAGGTTTATTTCAACTATATTTCTGATGTCAGTGCCAGCCTTAATATTAGGAATAACGGTGCGAGACTGGCACCGACCTCAAAGAAATAGTTGGCATAAAACTTTTTAGTCTTCCTTTTTAGGGTTCCGTAGCCAAAATGGCAAAAACGGAACCCTTATAGTTTCGTCACGTCCGTCCGTCTGTCTGTCTGTCTGTCTGTCCGTATGTCACAGGCATTTTACTCAAAAACTACATGATGGATATTGATGAAATTTGGAATATAGGTGTCTTTTATGAGCCGCTACTTAGTTTGGTATATAAATAATTAAAATAAATATTTTTAGGAGGGGCACTCCATACATGTTAAAAACAGTAATTTTTTTTTTTTAGAAGATATCAACGTGTGGTACATAGTTCGACAGCTCTTTAAAAAACACTATAAGGTTCCTAAGTAATGTTTTTGATTAAGTGAATGTATTTGGAAATAATCGCTCCGAAAGTTGTGTAAATTGTGTCCCCCCCCCCCTCTATTTTCTAAACCGTGCGTCCAAAAATATGAAAAAAATCAGGAAGGTAACGCTTAATTCATACTTTCAATGAAAATTATTTTCAACAAGATCGAATGTACCGTTTTTGAGTAATTGCCTATAAACTGCGCTTCTCAACAAAAGGACGTAATTGCTATGAAGATACGCTCTTTTGTTGTTGTACTTTTTTACATCGTATTTTTTACCTTATAGTTAGGGCTATGGAACCCTACACTGAGCATGGTCCGACATGCTCTTGGCCAGTTTTTTTCCAGGTTCAACTTCCATTCAAAGTCAAAGTACATTATTCTTCAATTTAGGCATATTAAAATGCACCTATGAATCTCAAGATTTACCACCGGTTCCAGTGTAAAAACCTCTGCCCCGAGAAGAACCGGCTAAGAAACTCGGCGAGGTATAATTTTTTCAAAACAATTACAGTATTAACTTATAACTTAATGACTACTACACAGTTTTTTTGCACATTAGACAGACTTTATATGCCAGCCGATTGCCACTTCGACTTGCAAACTGGCAGCTATGTCGATCACCAATCCGTAACAACGCGTAACACCTTGATACAGAAATGGCTTTTTTATGTTTCTCACGTCTACCGTTTGGTATGCGCGGCGCCCCGTCCGCTTTACACTTAACACTCCCGTTTTCACCCGTCCCGCGAGACGCGTGCGGAGAACACAACTATAGCGAAACGAAAGTGATTTTAGCCGACTTCAAAAAGGGCACCGTAGCTGTGTAATGTTGGTTGAGTTTCAATTCAAGAATCATTTTTTAAATCGGTTCATAAACGTCGGAGCGGAGGTAACAAACGTTAAAGAATAAAAATAAAACCGACTAGATAACCTTCTTTTGTGAAGTCTGTTAATAATAGTTGAATTGAGATCCCTCGCCTTTTTGAAGCCGGTTGAACAAGACTGAATATTGGCAAACGTGTGTGTTAAGGTCCCATTACCGTACTATGAACGTATCAGGCACGGTATGACAAATGCCGGTCGGTGACGGAACGTGCTAGTAGGCATAGTCTCATACTTTTCAATACAAAGAATATTTATTTCGCCTGACACGTTCATAGTACGGTCATGGTATGATACGGTGTAGTGGGCACACCTTTATATTATATTATAACATAGTCATAATCGTCATAATAACTATTGACATAATTTGATTTAAACTGACAGCTGATGTTAGGCAATCACATGTGACATAATTAGAGAGGCAGTTCCAAAACATCCTATGAAACGTCGATATTAATACAAATGTTGACAGATGCACGTGTGAAGGACGTGTTTTTAATTCATTTTGATCGGCGAGATTAGAAAGGCATGTGCAGAAAAAACGCAACCGAAGTTTGTGAATGTGAATGTCATTGGTGACCCACCTTCAATATACCCAATAGGGGTGACGACTGACTGGGTTAAAAATATATCATTCTATTTAGTCCGTCAGTTAGATTATGGAAAAATATGGGACACGTATTTTTTGGTTTATCAAATTATTAAAAATCGACAAAGGTATAGATCATCAAACTTCCCCCAACTGACGTCACTTCTAGGTGAAAATTGTACCAAAGAGTGACGTCACTCGAAACTTCTAAACACTGTATCCTCGTCATTTTTTGGTTGTTAAACAAAAGCCAAAATACTTGTACACTATTTTTTAATAATCTAACTGATGCACTCAACAGTTTTTTTAGTCGTATAGCCTATTCTCAATATGGTCTATTTATCATTTTGAGTAGTAGTAGTAGATGAGTACACTATCACAGTGGCGGTTTAAGATGTACACTGCCCCCATACATAACTGTCGGACAGTGTCCACAATTGTGCAATCAGTATGGGGAAGTGAGCCCATAGTGGAAGCACGGACTCCTGAAGAAAACCTTCGTGACCCCACATTGGGGGCACCGGGACAGGGGACGTGTTAAGCCAGGCGGGTACCCGGGGCAGCGTCCAAGACATGTTTTTGACAATGGAGTAATTTTAGTCTACATTTGCTTATTACATCTCTAAAAATGTAGTTTTAAGTTTTTATAATGTAATGGATCCAGAGATTATATGTATACATCTTTTGGTAAAAAAAAACTGTGCCCAGTTATTTGCTTGTTGCATTTTATTAATGTAATTTCATGTAATTATGTCACAATTGTTGTAATGATTTTGAAAAGAGAAACTGAGTTTCTTCCGGCGCTTCTTCTCAACAGAAGGTCATTTACCAAAGCGCCAAAAGAAAAGAAAAGAATCACACGTATAAGAGAGCCCTTAAGGCCTAGGTACTTGCAGAAATAATTTTTTTTTTTTTTTTTTTAATTTATTTCTCACAAACACAGTACCTACATAGTTACACTTTTCATGACTTCGCCAAACTGCGGAACAGTTTGTTGGCGAATATAGCACTCGTTACTTAACCTACACTGTGCACTGTAACATTACTATACTACTACTACTAATGGTACCAGAAATTACATTACTTATCAAAAAACTAAACTTAACTATGAATTTTCTAATAATGACGCTTTTAATTTCTTTTTAAATATTGCTTTGGATGGACAGTCGTTTTCTGAGGGTATGCGATTGAATATTCGCGGTATTAGGTACTTTCGTGTCCTTTGACCGTAGTAATTACACGCTCTCGGCTCATCATATTTCGTACGTACTGTACTTCTAAGGTTTCTATTATATGTATACTGTAAGTGTTTTAAACTCCGAGGAGAAATGAGTTTGAACGTAAGTATAGGAGCTAATGCTTGGAACCTGGAGCAGTGTAAGGAACGAAAACGGATACATTTGTGGCGTCAAAATGTTTGACCGAAACAGCGCCGCCAAAACTGTAGGTTGGAAAGATTGTGAAACTTCGATAAGACTTCACGCTCACGCGCCGTTACTATCGGCACGCACTACTTTTCATAATATACTATTGTAAACAAGGACCTTAATTGTAAATTACATCATCAAGAATAAACAGTAACACTGTTGTGGGGCATTCCACGAAAACGTCTGCTTAGTGGGGCACGTGACGGCTATGGCAGCTACCTTAAAAACAAATAAAAAGTCCTAAATGACATTATCAATTCAGAAACCAAGTTATAAGTTATAAAATATTGACATACCAAAAATGTACTTCCTAATTTCGTTATAAGTACCTATGAATAACCACATTTTTACTAAAAAAAACCCGACCGCGGTGCACTTTGAAACTGCATAAAATCCGCCATTTTGTTTATTTTAACGAACTTCATATCCAGTGACACTCCCACCATCAAGACGAATCTAATTATGTATCATTTATCAAAATCGGATGTGCCGTTGAATAGTTACGAGCGGACACAGGAACGGACATACATACATACAGGTCAAACACAACCCTCCTTTGGGCTTCGCCGCAGTCGGGTAAAAAAATGGCGTCACGTGCTCGACATTCTGGTGGAATGCCCCAGTTGGGCTTATTCTTTATCTCCACTGCACGAGACCCGCTACGCGACATTTTAAAACGGGCATTACCAATACCATCCGGTACCAAACGCCCAAACATTCGTCAATAAATCTGTAGGTGGGTTTGAACGAAGTTTTAAATTTGAATAGATGAGTTGTTAGCGCCATATATGAACATGTTAACACGCAACCTAACCACGTCCACAAAAGCATAACTATGAAATTCAAAACCGTGAACATGAATTAAACAGACCATTATGACATGACAGTAACAAAATCATTTGAATTTTCTACTTTAACTGGTCACACTCTGCTTGCTATACGGCCATATAACATTATGTTATTATAATATAGTGGAAAGTGACATTCTTTATCATAATGACTCGGGTGCATTGTTTAGGTTGTGGTTAGGTTAGTGCTCCCGGGAATTACCGGAACCGAAAGTAACCGAATTTCCCGGTATTTTGAGTCGAGCGGAGAACCGGGACGTGAAAATACAAGTCCCGGTAATTTGGGGAAACACATTTAAGCAGCATTTTTCATTTATGTATTTTTTCCGGTGTACTTATTAAGTTCTGTCTATCGTAATTTAAATAGTGGGAGAAATGGCAAAATTTTAACCACACGATTGGCGACCGTGGTAACGGTGATTGGCGGCGATTCACCCCTGTCTGCTCCGCTGGTCCAAAATTGTGAATGTGTGTGTAGCTGTTATTATTTAAGAACTAACTGAATCTCATCGGAGCGAGGTATTGACAGAGTTTTTGAAGACCCGTCCCGAAAGTATCCAAAGACCAGTCCCGGTTCTATTATTGGCCGGTACCGGAAATCCCGGTTCTCCGGAATGGTACCGGTACTGCGCTTTGGATGCTACAGACTATTTGATGCTGACTGTACAGTTTCTCTTTCTAACAACACTGACTTTCGGACGCATTGGATGAATTGGATCCGGTCGTCTCTCTCTGTCGCATAACGCGTGCTCTTTCTGGTCGCTGGCTAAAGCCACCCCGGATGGGCATTTTTTTGGTACTAGTAGTCGCGCGGCGAAATCGCGGAGTGAGCCAGTTCTTGACTATAGCTTGGCAACTTCGTTGGTGACACTCACATGTGTGCTTTTTGTTATGTGCAGCCGTAACTACTCACACAAGTTACCGCCAACACGAACGGGGGCTTCGGAGGCTGCTTCCGTCGGTCGTCGTTCGTGTTGGCAGTAACTTGTGTGAGTAGTTACGGCTGCACGTAACAAAAAGCACACATGTGAGTGTCACCAACGAAGTTGCCAAGCTAAAGACCCACAGATGTCTGATCTGATATACAATTTGTTGTCAAAGTGAAATTTAATCTTCATTACGGTCTACTTATTCTGTCCACTCTCGGTCCGCGAAGATTTCAAAATCTCACATCATATAAACATACTAGTATGCTACCGGTCTGACACTCCGTCACGGCGTTTATTCCACACAAGAATTAATAACTTACGACTTTTCGGCATTAGGTTTAGTCGTAGATATTACGAAGGCATTATTTATTATGGTCAATGAACAAACAAGTCGATTGGAGCAAAATTACAGTGATTAGGGAGCTGGTCAACACGCCTACAGAACGCCTTTGAGGTGATACGAGCTCGGTTATTTATACAAATGGAAAGGGGGTTAACAACCCACGTCAATGACATCCAATTTGGTTATAGATAGAGCAAACACAATAAAAAGGTCAGTTTTATTAGATCTACATTGACAAAACAAAGTAAGTTAGGTAGATATTGTTAAGATAAATAAATAGCTCCCAATGCAACTGTATAGCGTTCGTCGTCGAGACCCTCCTTGGCAGGACTAACTCACTCCACGATTCCATTGCGCGGTAATTATCATTAAATACGCCATAGGGTGCAAATAAACAGCACGCGTTATGCAATACAGAGAGGCGGTCGGATGCGGGTCAGCTCCGTCTGGGCGTCCGACGCGAACGGCAGTTTTGTTACTCCTCGCGCTGAATCATGATCCCTATGACAGTTCTTTCTCCATACTTTTGTAATGGCGTCGCTGTCATTTTTAAACGGTGTGTAGACATTATTCGGAAGCATAGCACGTAGGGGAGACCGGGTATGGTTGTCTCGCGGGTTTGTTGTCACAGCGGCCATAAAATAATACTAAACGAAACATTAAGTACATCGATCGGTGCTAAAAGATCGCAAGAGCTGTGTACATCCTTCCGTACTTCACCAATCGATGCACTTATTCCTTCGTTTAGTATTTCTTCATGGCCGCTGTGACAACCAACCCGCGAGACAACCATACCCGGTCTCCCCTACATTTACATAAAATCAAATGTCAGTAATTATAATATGAAACAAATAAGTTTTATTTATCATTTTCGGAATCAGGTGTACAAATACACGTGGAAAGAGTGAACTGTCATAGGGATCATGATTCGGCGCGAGGAGTATAATTAGTACTGTGACCCTGGGCCCGTGGGGTCCATACGAGTCTGTTCAAAACAACATGAAAAGTAAAAATAAAATACCTCCAGTAATTAGATTTTTAATTTCGAAATTTCAATTACTCTAAATACCATCTTTTGTTATTTTTCAGCAAAATTTGATGGTGTCAAAATAGACAATAAAGAACATTTCAACCGATATTGACGTTGATAAAGTAAATTGTTTACCCTCTTTCCATTTGTATGGAGAGCCGGCCGATTCAGACCACCTTAAAACCAAGTTACAATACTGTCTCGCAAAAGTGTAAAAAGTACAATAGCACTTATTACTAGCAATATAATGTACAAATTGCGATACCGTGGAACTGTTTTTGGTGCTAAGAAGTGAATGTTTGCGTCTTAGTTGTAAATTAAAAATTAGCACAATTAAATGTTAGTATGTGTACCGTAAATCCAGTTTAAATACTTTAAGTAGTCTTATGTAAGACGATAACACGTGTTTAGAGTGAAATAAACAGTTTATTTGGTAACTAAATAAACACTGTGTATTGCTAGATCGCTTTTTACGGTTCCGTACCCAAAGGATGGCCACAGAAATAATATTTTCATCACACTTGCTCGAAAATGGTGTCATTACACGTAGGTTCTGCGGGCCGTAAATGGCCTATTACGCCCTAGGGCGTAATGGTTTTCTTTTTAATTTAGAAACGCTGGTTCTGTTTTACTCTTATTTGTCATGTTCAAAGGAAACGCCAACTTACTTTTTTAACTTTTATCACTTCCCTAAAATATGGTTGAGGGAGGCGATGGCTGAGATACGCGTCATGCTCGTGAACGGGTGCCGTTTGTGGGGTCCGGTCTGTTCACGCTTGCATGGGCTATGTTGAATGTGTTAGATAATTATACTAGTGTTTAATAAAACTGACGTGAGAGACTACATCTTGTTCTCAATTGAACTTAACGTTTTATCTTATAGCTTGAACGCATAAAGTCCGTTTTTGTAAATAATTCACATTAAACCTTAGAGACCATATACATCTCTGAGGAATGTAGATTATATTATATTAAAAAAATCTGTTTTGTACTTGCAAATGTCTTGACGCTTAGAGACGACATACATCTCTAAGAAAAATTGTTTTAATTTTAGTTTTTAAGTTTTGTGAGTCACAGATTTTTTTTTTTACATTTCTGTACGTTCGTTTTGTATAAACCATGTAAATTTAATGATAGTTCTATAGTCTATTTCTCATTTGCCATTTTGTATTTTGACGTTTGGAGATCCTTTACACCTCCAAAACATGTTTTGACAACGGAGGCCCCTTACATCTCCATTAATTTTAGTATATGCCTTTTTATTTTCTATTTTTCTTAGTAATTTATCTTGTTTTGACGCCTAGAGACCCTTTACATCTCTTAAATTGTAGTTTTATGTTTATTGAAATGTATTTAGTTAAGTAGTTGTTTGTGATATGCAATGTAATATTGTCACAATTATTGTAAGGTGTTTAAAAGAGAAACTGGTGAGTTTCTTCCGGCGCTTCTTCTCACCAGAATGTCATCTGCCGAAGCGCCAAAAGAATCAGACATGTGAAAGAGCCCTTGAGGCCTACTTGCAGAAATAAATTATTTCATTTCATTTCATTTCACTGAAATATTTATTTAAAGATAACTGTAATTGCAAATACATATAAACACATATTTCGGTAACATTAATTAAATGTTTAAATAATGTATTTCTTTATTTTGCAAATATAAAATCAACTAAAATGGCCGTTACCGCTATGGTTTCCGAACGTGACTTGACGCTCGCATTGTCTATGGACATATGTGACAAATGTCACTGTCTGTTTTAATATTTTCTTGTCATACTGGGTCGAAAAGTAAGGTTATTTTATTAAGATTTCCTCACAAGTGTGATGAAAAACATTGTGTGTGCCACGGGCGGTAAAGGAATTGCAAACTCGTGTTATTAAAGCCCTCGGTTTCACCTCGGGCTTATAACAAACACTCGTTTGTAATTCCTTACTTACCGCCTTGTGTATCTAGCACAATGTACTAATATCGAGATAGAAGGAAATTGTTCGTCGATTCGTATTTCAAGTAAGCGTGTAACGTTTCTCGCTTGGCGTTTGACGCCGAAAGTGCTATTTATAGTGATGGGAAACATACATTTTCCATTTCATTTGGAGGTATTTGAACAATTAATTATACCATTATTATCAGATCTTCAAATCTGCTAATAATATTGACGGAAACTGAAGTTAACGGCATTCAAAGTACTTTTTTAGCACGCGAGGTACATACACTTTTTCCTTCTGTGATGCCAACGACACCCTATTACTAAGACTCCGCTGTCTGCCCGTGATAGGTAGAGACTTGAAATTTTTATACAATGTGTATTTCTATTGCCTTTTATTTGACTTTTTACTGTTGAAACTCTGAGTAGGTACAAGCTCGCGTTTTAGACTATGACGTCATATGTTATGCACAAGTCAAATTAGCATCGAACTAGCTCCATAGTAAGCTCAATAAGGCTTGTGTTATGGATACATTAAATATAAATAAATTAGGATAAAATAGGTTCAACCTAGAAGGAACCTGGAGGAAAAGTAGGTGGCAGCACTCAATCGACGAAAGAGACACTGTGCGGACAGTAAAGGAAACTTATCAGGCCTGAAAAATGACATACTGGTTATAAATGTTGATGTTAATTATATTAAGTTGTGGCTACGCTAACATTAATCGTTCTTAATCGCAATAATAACGGCGTTTCCCGCGAATGTGGCTCCATCATAATAGAGTAGGTACAAGATTTGGATTTGGCGGCACAAGTTGGCAGCACCTTCCTTGAGCACGTTTCCCACTGAGCTTTGTTTTTGCAATTGGAAGCTTCTTTCATTCCATAAAATTTTATCTCATTTTGAATATGTGCCTGGGACGCTGAGGTTAATAAAAAATAGAAAAAGTGCGGGTCGGACTCGCCCACCGAGTGTTCCGTACAAATTTGTAGGTACATATATTAATGTAGGTACCCTATTTTTGGTTCCCCTAGTAAAGTTCTATTTTTTTAATGATTTAACTAAAAATGTTTAGGTTTCAGATTTTTTCCTATATTTGTAGCATAAGATCGTATTACTCGCCAAATTTTATAGTTCTAGGTCAAGAATCTTATATACAAACTGGATATTGCATGCCGAACATTCCTTTTAAGCCAGAAATAATGACCTTGAATTACGTCACGCCGATCTTGCATCTCTTTCTGACGTGACTGACATATCGGTTATTATTAGTGTTGCCATAGTACGTAGGAGCTACCGGTGAAATGAGGATTTTGATTTGGGTTCTTTTTAGGGTTCCGTAGCCAAAATGGCTAAAAAGGAACCCTTATAGTTTCGTCATGTCCGTCCGTCCGTCCGTCCGTCCGTCCGTCCGTCCGTCCGTCCGTCCGTATGTCACAGGCATTTAACTCAAAAACTACAAGACCTATACTGATGAAATTTGGAATATAGATGTCTTGTAGATGCCGCAACTAAGTTTGGTAGTTTAATAATAAAAATAAAAAAATCTAGGGGGGGCACTCCATACATGCAACAGAAGCTAAAAAAAATTTTTTTCACAAAATGTCAACGTGTGGTACATAGTTCGACAGCTCTTTTGAAAACATTTTAAGGTTCTTAAGTAATGTTTGTGATTAAGTGAATACTTTTGGAAATAATCGCTCCGAAAGTTGTGAAAATTGTGTCCCCCCCCCTCTATCTTCTAAACCGTGTGTCCGAAAAATATAAAAAAAATTACAAAGATAACGCTCAATTAATACTTTCAACGAAAATTATTTTCAACAAGATCGGATTAACCGTTTTTGAGTTATTGCCGATAAACTGCGCTTCTCAACAAAAGGACGTAATTGCTATGACGATACGCTCTTTTGTTGTTGTACTTTTTTTACATCGTATTTTTTACCTTATAGTTACGGCTATGGAACCCTACACTGAGCATGGTCCGACATGCTCTTGGCCAGTTATTTTTGTATAATACAAAGAAAACTAAGTAAATTTGATTGCAGAAAGTTTTATAAGAAAAATATAAATTTCTGTTGAAATTAGCTTATACTAAATTAATTAGGTGATGCCAGATAATTCGTATTTCTATAAAAAGTAAGATTTTTTTATAAATAACCTGGCAATACATCAGTATCGAAAAGAGATATAACATAGGAGCAAAGGTGAATGAACCTGGCTTCAACTTATAGTTCGGCACGCAACATCCAGTTTGTATATAAGATTCTTGTTCTAGGTCAACGAAATGTACCCTTTGAATTTTGATTTCCTTGAAAGTGTCGAAATATGGGTTTTTTGCGGCATAAACGGCCGTATCTTTTTTCTCGTACACTTAGAAGTTTGATTTTTTCACAGCTACAAGGGATCGTAAACCCTGAGTGTATGGTTTTATTTTCAACTCGATACCTTCGCACGCGTTCCTGAATTGGCAGACGAGACGGGAGGACTCACAGACGGACAACAATGTGATCCTATAAGGGTTCCGTTTTTTCCTTTTGAAGTACGGAACCCTAAAAATAGTCGTATACTCGTATCTTGTAGTTATGAATTGACTTGTCGGTGACACAACCCCAACTAAATACGCACGCATTGTCCAGTAAACAATGCGACTGATTCCGACGCGTGCAATGCATACGGTTTTGAAATCTGTTTGTATCAAACAATGCTCAAATTACTAGCGTTGGAAAATACCGACCTTCCTCGCACCCAGCCGTACGCTTACTAGGTACTTAATTACAAAATATATAAGTAGGTATATTAGGGAATATGCATGAATTTTTTTTAACAGATTTCTTAACAAAATATGAAAATACCGTAAAAAAGATGACATACAGTCAAAATAAAATTGAAATCGACCGAGAAACACGGAAGATATAAACATTTTAAAGCACTAATCAGACAGCGATTAGAGAGAGAGATCCGATATGGACTATGACGTGATAGTACACGGCCGGCATACAATCTCTGTACTATATTCTGTTTTGCGAGAAAGAGATAGAGATAAATCTTTGTTGTGTTATATCTTGGTTATTTTTATAGTTATTCGAAAAATATTTTTTTCCTACTGTTTTTTATATGAATGAGCATTTATTAAAGTAAATTAAAAATATCATGCATATTCCCTATTCTTATAATGGTTATTCTCCGAAGATATATGATTCTTCTGGCCTCTAGTGTGGCAGGTTCTACACAATCACCAAAATATTCACCCATCTAGATATTATATTGGCGAATACTTAGAAAATTCCTAACCACTTAGTGCAGTGGTTCCTAACCTTTATTGCCACATCACCCACAGGCCCCCTCTAGATTTGTATCGTTACCCCTCCAAAAAATAGGTAATACAGACAAGTATATGAAAGTACTCAAAGAAAAACTACTTAATATGAGTATTACCCCTGAGAAAACTTAATTTTACCGCTAAATGGGTAATTGCCCCCAGGTTCGGAACCACTGACTTACTGGTTGCGAAAGCAAACCATATGATAAACGATAGTTAGGTATAATTCTTATATGGTTATTCATCGAATACCTATATGATTTTTCTGACCACTAGTTCTCCGAAGACCCGCCCCCACTAGAATGCCATTTTTGGTTACTTTGTGGAACTCGGCAGGTTCCACTCAATCACCAAAAACGCCCCTCGTGCCCAAACTACCGCATTCTCAGAATGATCAGATTCCTATCTTACCACATTCCTATTCCTTATTGCACTAGGTCAGGTACCGATATATCGGTATCGGTGTCGGTATCGTTACATCCCTAATGACGAACATAATATCCAGACCGCCGTCCGCCATTTAGTGACTCCTGACCTATAATATACCACCGATATTTGAAGAACGCGAAAAGAATTTGCTGTACCTATGAAAAAAAATCTGCAAAAAGTAATTTCAATTACTGACTTATTTTATGTTACCTTGTGCAATGACAATAGGGTACTTTCCTGACAGATCCAATCAGTTACTTTTTATGAATTGTCAAAACGCTCGGATAGTATGAAGTTTCTATGAGAAAAAGCATAATGACGTCATTGTGCTCAAACATCAAATCATGTCCTCATTTATAGCTTTTGGTCTTTTAAAAATCGTTTAAAACGTTAAATAGGTGAATTTTAGTTGATTTTTGCAAATTTTCGAAAGCAGATTTCAAGGCTAGCGTGAAGTAATTTATATTGACTACAGGCAAGTACCCTATTACTATGTTAATTAAATCTTTGGTTTTTTTTTAAATTAATTTGAATTTTGAGTTGACAATCAATATTTTTCTAATATTTTTACTTAACACTTTCAAGGTTGAATCTCTGTTAAATACACGATGGCATCTAATCGGTAATCAGGTACCAGTTTTTCTATCTCAGTAATTGATAGCGGTCACGTTGATGTCGTAATTAGTTACATCTAAACAATTTTTTTTTCTGTGATAATTTTTATTTTGAAATCAGTTTTATCCTAAATTCCTTGTCACCCTACTAATCTGTATCTGTGAGATTACACCCTCTTTAAAAAAATAATGACAATGATAATTTATGAGTAATAACTTGTCACTGTCATGTATGTAAACAAAGTCATAGAAGTCGCAAATATTGAATGAGAAAAGTAAATTAGTAATTAAAAAAACATGCCTCGACCATATTTGTGCTCAAAAAATCGAGCGTTACAATATTGTAGGTGGTATATATGTATGTGGGTACTTGGGTTTTCTTATGTCTACCCTGTTAAATAAACAACCAGTCTCGTAATACGTGTGTTTCAATCAACGTCCCGTTCCCGTCAATATTTAGTATACACCATTTGGCGACGAGGATGGGCTTCGTCAGGGGTGCGGTGCTACCGTTGCGACGGACGACATAATCAGGAACTGTGTTCGTTTAAAAACAGCGTGTGTTACGTGTGCGGTGACGTGGGCCATATCGCGAAAATGTGCCGTTTTAAAAAGACTGAGAAAAGTGTTCATCGAGTGATGGGGGAAGTGGACGAGGCGGCGTCGGCTGACGAACAGGACTGTGACGAAGAGCCGTTAGACGTCTATCAGCTGAGCGACGCCGAGTCGGATACTAAGTGGACAGTTAAGGTAAACATTAATGGTATTTGGATTACAATGGAAGGCGACACGGGATCAGCTATTAGTGTTATATCGTATGCTACGTATAAGAGATGTTTTAGTAACATTAAAATGCTTCCCTATGAGTCAAATTTAAAAATGTATAGTGGTCAAAAGGTGAAACCGAAGGGTAAGATAATTTGTTCTGTTAAAATTGAAAACAAATGCGTTCAGGATTTGAAATTGGTAGTAATCGATAATGAATTTAGTCCGTCCCTGTTAGGTCGAAATTGGATGCGCGCTTTTGGTATTGATTTCCCAAATATAAATCAGAATGTGGTATTTAATCTTTTAAATACCACCACCCCTCCTAATACTGATATGATTTGTGATAAATTAAAACAACAGTTTCCTAACGTGTTTGCCAAAGGAATTGGTACGTTTAACAAAACAAAAATAAAGCTGGAAGTTGTAAGCGGCGCGGAGCCTGTGTGGCGGCGGGCGCGGCCCGTACCCGTCGCATTGCGGCCAGCGGTGGAGGCCGAGCTGGCGCGGCTGGAACGTGAGGGCATCATTTCACCTGTCGAGTGGAGTGACTGGGGCACGCCTGTGGTTCCGGTTATTAAAAAGTCAGGGGAGGTGCGCCTCTGTGGGGACTTCAAGACCACTCTTAACCCAGTCCTAGTCGAGGATAAATATCCAATTCCGAGAATTGATGACATATTTTCGTCCCTACAAGGCGGGAAATATTTCAGTAAAATCGATCTCAGTCAGGCTTATTTGCAATTTGAATTAGATGAGGATTCGAAGAAATTATGCACAATAGTGACGTTACAGGGAATGTATTGTTATAATCGGTTACCATTTGGGATAAAATGTGCACCGCATAAATTCCAAAGAATTATGGAAAAGCTATTTCGAATGCGTTACGTAACTTGCTACCTAGATGATTTAAACGTATCAGGCATTAGTTTGCAGGATCATGGGCAGCGTCTTTTCAACGTTTTCAAAATTTTATCCGACAGCGGATTGCGCGTGGCCTCAAATAAATGTAGTTTTTTTCAGACTTCGGTTTCATATCTGGGATATATAATAGATGCTGACGGATTACACACGGAAGTATCTAAAGTGGACGCTATTAGTAATACACCGCCGCCGACTAACGTAAAGGAGTTAAAAGCTTTCCTGGGCTTGGTTAATTATTATGGTAAGTTTTTGAGGAACGCCAGTAACTTATTGTGCCCCCTGTACGAACTTTTAAAAAAAGAAAGGCAGTATTCTTGGAGCCCGGCATGCGATGCCGCGTTTACACAGGTTAAAAAATCATTAATGGAGGCTCCCGTGCTGGCGCACTTCGACGGGGCACTTGCGACGTCGGTGACGTGCGACGCAGCGCCGGGCGGCGTGGCGGCCGTGCTCACGCAGCGCGCCGCCGACGGCCGCGACCGCCCCGTGCTGCACGCATCGCGAACGCTCTCCGCCGCCGAGAAAAATTATGCTCAGATCTGTCGGGAGGGGCTGGCGGTCATTTTTGGAGTGACGAAATTTCATGATTATGTTTATGGCAGAAAATTTACTCTGGTAACTGACTGTAAACCATTAGCGGCTATATTTAGTGAAAAAAAAGGAATACCGCTCATGGCAGCGAGTCGACTTCAAAGGTGGGCGGTAATTTTAGGTGCCTATAATTACGAAGTAAAGTGTATAGGTACGCGTCATAATTGTTTGGCGGACAGCCTGTCGAGAATACCGGTTCCAGATGAAAATATTAGGTCACGCGTCGACTCGTATTTGCAGTTCGTCGAGGAGTCCGCTCCAATTGATTACAAGGGTGTCGCTAAATACACCGCCGCGGATAAGGTATTACAGCAACTTATCAATGCAATTAAAGCAAATTGGTTGTACTGTAACAGCAGCGACTTGAAGCCTTATTTTAATATAAAGCAATCACTGAGCATCGAACAAGGTTGTATTTTATATGGA
This sequence comes from Eudemis profundana, assembly GCA_947034925.1. NCBI lineage: Eukaryota > Metazoa > Arthropoda > Insecta > Lepidoptera > Tortricidae > Eudemis > Eudemis profundana. The sequence continues at coordinate 49,562,019 of OX344794.1, forward strand.
CATAGGGTAATCATTCCGACGATTTTACGGGAGCAAATTCTAAAGCAGTTACATGTAACGCACCAAGGTATGGTGAAGTGTAAGAGTTTAGCGCGTAACTATGTATACTGGCCCGGTATTGATGCTGACATAGAACGCGTATGTCGCAGATGCGACACTTGTGCGCGGGACGTTCCGCGCCCGCACTGGCGCCGCTGCATCCGTGGGTGTGGCCGCAGGAGCCGTGGTACCGTTTACACTGTGATTTTTTCACATTGGCTGGTAACACAGTGTACTATTTTGTTATAATCGATGCCCATTCAAAGTGGATCGAAGCTTTTCGAGTTCCCGGAACTTCAGCGAAATCCACGATTGCTAAATTGCGACATGTATTCGGACAATTCGGATTTTCGCACGAGCTGGTCTCAGATAATGGCCCCCCTTTCAATAGCGCAGAATTTAAGGATTATTTAAGTAGTAAGGGGATTCGCCATGTAACGGTTACGCCCTACAAACCGAGTAGCAACGGAGCGGCCGAAAACTGCGTTAAAATAATTAAGGCTGCCTTAAAAAAGGCCATTCGAGACAATGTTGAATTAGAGTCGGCATTGGAAGATTTTTTATCTGTTTACAGATCGACCCCTCATACTATTACCGGGAAAACGCCCGCTAGTATGATGCTAAACAGGGAGGTGCGCACGACCTTCGATTTATTACGTCCGAGTGTGCACGATACAGTGAGACGTAAACAAGATATGCAGATTAAATACAAGAAGGGCATTTTAAGAGAGTTCGAGGAGGGAGATTTAGTATATTTCAGAGTGTATAAGAATAATTCTTCGACTTGGGAAACTGGTACCATTTGTAATCGTATAGGTCCATTGACATATTACGTGCGCAAAAACGACAAAGTGTATAAAAAGCACATAGATCAGTTGCGGCGTGATTATTCGGATGATGATGACTACATCATTACCGATAACTACGCGACAGATGTTCCGTCTGCGTCTCCGCCAGAACAGGCGTCGCCCCCGCCCCGCGGTCTGCCCGCGGGGACCGCTGCAGCCGGGCCCGGCTCCCACAGCCCATCCACAGCTTCGCAAACTGCGAGCCCACAGCTTCCACAGAACCCAACGCGAACCGGCGATACTAATATACCTCGACTTAAACGCAATCGCAAGCCTCCAAAGAGATTTGGGTTCGATAGCGATTAGAACCATCTGTTTCACCTTTTAGACACAGTAGGTACCTACTTATCTAAAAATATTAAACAAAAAAATAAAAAAAATTAAGTGTGTGTAGTTATAGTTATAAATCTTTCTTTCTTCTTTCTTTCTATTAATACTCCCACGGGTCTATTACACTGATATGTCTGGTATGTTTAGCGTAAGTTAAGTTAGATAACAATGTGTGTTTCTTAAATAACGGGATTAAAGAGGGGAGAGGTAAACCGAATTATATGTATAAGTATGTTTTTAATTCTTCCCGTCTGTGCATAGGATTATAAAAAACTATGTGGGGAGAATGGTATATATGTATGTGGGTACTTGGGTTTTCTTATGTCTACCCTGTTAAATAAACAACCAGTCTCGTAATACGTGTGTTTCAATCAACGTCCCGTTCCCGTCAATATTTAGTATACACCAGTAGGTACGTTTATCAATACAAACCAAACAGCTGAAGATGAACTCAAGAATTATTCCACGAAATTCATCCAAACGTACCAATTCTCACGCACATGATACACCGCATGAACTAAAACCTCTGTGACGTCGGACAGTTCACAGTGCCAAACCACGCTCAAGCACCCGGCCGGCCTCGACGGTGTGCGTGTGGATTGAGTGAGCACCCTTCTGAAATAAAAAAAAACATCCTGTTCATTTAGTAAACGTTCTAAAACAATTGTAAAACTCAATCTCTGTATTTGTAAAAAGATAAATCAAAAGATATAACCTTTAACGTGTGCTCACTCAGTTCTCACAAACTACCAACGAAATCAGGGAATGTATTCATTTAACATATAATATTTATATACGATTTTTTAGTAAAACCTGTGCTAACTTACCTTTATAATTTGTAGATCACCTAGTAACGTATTTAAGATTTTACAAATAATTTCTTATGCTCACTCAATCCGCACACTTTCGAAAACCCGATTTCTGATGAAAAAACTGAAGATTTAAACTGCTATATATGTGTATATTTTAGTAAAACTAATCTGGGAATTTGTAAAATACAAAACGAACCACTAACGTGGCAGGTTTTTGGATAATAAATTTTTGTTAATGCTCACTCAGTCCACACGTTACAAGTAAGTTAAAAATGTAAATATCTCAATATTTGTAGTATTACATAAACTATAAATTACTTCAACTTTTAGTAAAAATTTTTACTAAATATCCACCATCTAATATTTTATATTCGTTGTCTGTTTTTAAAGATATTCAATTGCAATTTTTCTAATGTAAGTAGATCGATTAGATTGACCACACTTCATTATATTATGGTCATATCCAAAATACAGTTCATTTAAAAAATATATGAGATCAAAAAGGTTACTACCCCTGGTACGTCACTTTGACATTGAAAGATATTTAATTTTTATTTTTTGATCTCGGATTAAATCTTTTACAGTAAATGAAAGGTAATAATTACGGATCAGGTAACTCTTAATTGTAATAAGTATGTACTAACCTAATCAAAACAATTGTTTACTTTAAAATTTAATTCATTGATATGACCATAATATAATAAGGGCGCGGCCCCATGTCGACGGCACGGCGCCGTCCGCCGTGGAACGGCACGGCGCCGTCACCGTGCACCGGTACGGCGTCGTGCCGTCGGACGGCGCCGTGGACGGCGCCGTGAACGGCGCCGTGAACGGTGCCGTGAACGGTGTGACGGCGCCGTCCACGGTGCCGTGAACGGCACACCGCACCGGTGGACGGCGCACGGCTCGGTAGTTTTGTTTTAGGCGAATCTCACACTGCGGCGAATCTAGAATCATCAATTTGTATAGAAAAATCGCGGGGTATGGCACACTGAGAATGAGTGAGGTCGCGGCGACTTTTTAACCGGCTTTCAAAAAAAGGACGTTTTTTTGTGTGTTTTTTCACCGATTACCTACTCGAAGACGGCTGAACCAATTATAAATTCTTTTTTTGTTTGAAAGAATGATGTTTGAATATTTTAGAGGTGGTCCCATTGCAACCAAATCAGGACTTGATGATGGGATGTTGGAGGAATTGAGGGAACTCTTCAAATATTATAGGCACACATATAGCGATTTTGGTATTGGTTATAGTTTCTCGTGCATTTCTTATTACAAATTAATTTCTAGTGTTAACCGACTTCAAAACAAAGAGAACATTCTATGTAGGTTTGCTCCCCGATTACTTGAAGATGGCTAAGCCGATATGGAAAATTCTTTTTTTATTTGAAAGGGTATACCTCTGAGGTAGTCCCCTTGCAAACAAATCAGGATCTGATGATGGAATCTTGGAAAATCGAGAAAAATATAGCGATTTGGGTATTTTTCATAGTGAACTGTACATTTCTTATCGAATCTCTTCATTTGAAGTCCGTTATTAACAGACTTCCACAAAAGAAGGACGGTTTTCATTTTTTACCCTATTACTCGAAGACAGCTGGACCAATTTGGAAAATTATTTTTTTGTTTGAAACGGATTTGTCCTCCAGAGTGGTCTAATCAAACCGAGATCTGATGATGGGATCTTGGAGAAATCGAGGGAACTCTTCGAATATTATAGGCATATACAGGGTGGGAGGGACTATCCAGAGGTTCCCAAAGTGGGCGATAACGCCCCCTAGTGGGCGGTGAAGGCATCAAGGGGGGCGGTAAGAGAGCAGAAAAAATATTTATAAGTAGTGGTTTTTCGTTAACCAATAAAATTGGGGGGCGTTTAATTTTTTTATTTCTTTAAAGTGGGCGGTAGACAAAATCAGTTTGGGAACCTCTGGACTATACCGACATACTTTAGCCATGAATTCCTGGTGGTGTGACGAGTAAATAATGTTATATCAACATGGGTCGAATATTGTCATTTTACATTAATAGTCTTATGGAACAAAATAAATCAGAAAATTCAGCCTCTCGTTATAAACATGTCCTTACTGGAGGAAAAGTTATCAAAAAGAAAAAAAAGCTAAAATGGAAACGAAAGGTCAATTTTTTTGGCCTCGTCGTAGTCGCTTACCATCAAATACTGCGAAGGTTAATTGCTGTTTAGTTAAAGGATTTAAAAAAATTAGTAAAACTATAACTATTAGTATAACTATATAGTTTTCATTTAAAAAATAATGAATATCTCTGAAAGTAAGCGTTTTTCGACTATACATCACATAACTTTTTTTACTCCTAATAGTTGTTAGAATCTATAGTTAAAGTTTGTCGGTATAGTCCCTCCCACCCCGTATACGGCGGTTTTGGGAATTGTTCATATTCACTCGTGCATCTCGTATCAAAATAGGTTCACTGAAAGTCGGCTATTTTAATTTTTTTTTTTTGTGATTATATCATCATCATTCGGTTTAATTCGCAATGTCAATGTGTACTTTCATCAAAATGGGTTCGGTAGTTTTTGAGATAGAGTTATGTGTGTATCAGTCACTAGGAAATCTTGTACCTACTTAACAGCGTAATTCGATCACTACTGAAATTAAGAAAATCAAGAATTAAAAAAAAACTTAAAAATTATACCGACTTCAAAAAGGGAAGAAATAAAAGTTTTATGAACACTATTTTTTTGAAGTCGGTGTTAGCCTTAATATTTGGAAGTACCTACGCTACGAGACGCTCAAATACTATATTACATACAATACATAGACCAGTAAAGTAAGCAGTGGCTCGGCTTCGCCTCGGCCGACAATTACATGTGATCGGAGGCTTTCTTTATTTACTGGCCTAGGTTTATATACAATTTTTCTGTTCGACGGAGTCGGAAAGCGGCCGGAAGACAGAAAAAATTGCTGGCATAAAACTTTCCTTTTATTTGAAGACGGTTTAATTTTTATAATAACTTTAATTAGAGAAAAAAAATTATTACTCGTCGGTTTTTTAGCCAAATCCCATTCTCAAAATCATTTTTACCCTAAAAATGATGAAAGGATACGATTTCAATCAAAAAATTATACACTTACAAAAATAAGTCCCTATTTCTATGGAGAGTCGATTTTCGATCCACAGTGTAGCGGGAAGAGTGCAGTGTGCGGTGCGCCGCACACGGTACCGTGAGCCGTACACGACACCGTCCACGACGCCGTCACACCGTTCACGGCGCCGTCACACCGTCCACGGCACCGTTCACGGCGCCGTTGACGGCGCCGTCCGACGGCACGACGCCGTACCGTCGCACGGTGACGGCGTCGTGCCGTTCCACGGTGGACGGCGCCGTGCCGTCGACATGGGGCCGCGCCCTAAAGTGTGGTCAACCTAATCGATCTACTTACATTAGAAAAATTGCAATTGAATATCTTTAAAAACAGACAACGAATATAAAATATTAGATGGTGGATATTTAGTAAAAATTTTTACTAAAAGTTGAAGTAATTTATAGTTTATGTAATACTACAAATATTGAGATATTTACATTTGTAACTTACTTGTAACGTGTGGACTGAGTGAGCATTAACAAACATTTACTATCCAAAAACCTGCCACGTTAGTGGTTCGTTTTGTATTTTACAAATTCCCAGATTAGTTTTACTAAAATATACACATATATAGCAGTTTAAATCTTCAGTTTTTCATCAGAAATCGGGTTTTCGAAAGTGTGCAGATTGAGTGAGCATAAGAAATTATTTGTAAAATCTTAAATACGTTACTAGGTGATCTACAAATTATAAAGGTAAGTTAGCACAGGTTTTACTAAAAAATCGTATATAAATATTATATGTTAAATGAATACATTCCCTGATTTCGTTGGTAGTTTGTGAGAACTGAGTGAGCACACGTTAAAGGTTATATCTTTTGATTTATCTTTTTACAAATACAGAGATTGAGTTTTACAATTGTTTTAGAACTTTTACTAAATGAACAGGATGTTTTTTTTTATTTCAGAAGGGTGCTCACTCAATCCACACGCACAGGCCTCGACGTCGCCATCTATTAACTAATATATCGATATTTTATTTAAGTATCGATATATTATTATATTTCAGGTGGTTGGTGGCACGTGCCTTCTTTGGTTATGTATGTCGACGAGGGGATGTGTCCATTGGACGCCTCGACGCCTCGTAGTCCAACCAGAGATGGGCATTATTCGAATATTTTTTTATTTGAATGATCATTCCAATAAAAAATAATTCACGATATTTTTATCCGCGGATGATTTATTCGCGAATAAATCATGCGACAACTTTTTAAATGACGGATGATTTATTCGTTATTTTATTCGAATAAATCCAAGAAAAAATATTTAAGGTACAACACGAATAATTTTTAAAATGACTTGTTTTTACTGTGCTTATATTGGTTCTAACACATAATGTGTTCCTAAAGGCTCAGGCTTCCTAAATAATAGAAGTATGTTTAATATAAGTAAGGCAAAAATCTTAGTTCGTTCCGTTAGTACAAACTACAGTCTTTCAGTTCTATTTAGTTATTATGTTTTCAAGAAAAGTTAATATAGTATTCCAATAAATAATTATTCGTGGCAATTCATTCGCGAATAAATCATCCGCGAATAAATTATTCCACAAATAATTTATTCGAATAAGAATAATCATCCGCCAATTTTATTCGTCATCCGCGAATAATTTTGTTATTCTTATTCGTCGTTCGAATAAATTTTGCCCATCTCTGAGTCCAACGAAAGGTTGAAGGTTAAAGCTGCAGTACGGTTATAGAGTGTATTAATAATGTGTAACATGTAGTACACCTCGTTCTAAACATTTACGAGATCGTTAAACTGCGTAACATGCTATTAGATAGTTAACATCGCTCTATAAAGATCCTACAGCGATAAGGTGGCCCAATACCAAGTCGTACAAGCGTGTTTAAAATACCTATTACTTAAAAAAAAAACACTTTTAGTTGTTTTTAGGGTTCCTTACCTCAAAAGGAAAAACGGCACCCTTATAAGATCACTTTGTTGTCTGTCTATCAAGACCCTTTATATCGAGAACGTGTGGAGGTATCGAAATTAAATTTAAACCATACCTATTAGGAACGTGCACGAACTATAGATGGCAGCACTAAACGACAAAAGAGACACGGGCGGACCATAAAGGAAACTATCGCCCCTGTCAAATCAAGCTGTCAATGTCAATGACAATATCTAAGTGTCAATGTCAAATGTAGTAAGTCGTAGCTGCACTGACGTTAATCGTCCATCAACGCGATAAATTAACGTTATTAACGACGTTTTCGTCAATGTGGCCCCAGCATGAGAGGGTACATGATTTAGATTGGCGCCTTCGTTGTGCACGTTCCCTATAGGTCAGGGTTTCTTAAACTTTTTTTGGCCACGGACCCCCTACATTATTTCGAAAACCTTACGGACCCTTTCCGAATATAATCAGAGAAAAAGAAAATCAAGGGCACTTGAAAGTTTGTGTTGTATGCATAGCCACGGACCCCCGGCTCTCGTATCACGGACCCCTAAGGGGTCCATGGACCACAGTTTAAGAAACCCTGCTATAGGTACTCAGGGGTATAGTCCCTTGGAGCTGTGGAAAAATCAAATTTCTAGGTTAATGTAAGAAAAAGATATGGCCACCGCAAAAAACGTAAGTATAAGTCGACACTTTCAAGGAAATCAAAATTTATAGGGTACTTTCCGTTGACCTAGAACTATGAAATTTGGCAAGTAATTACCGTCTTATACTACAAGTATAGGGAAAAATCTGAAAACGATACATTTATAATTAAATCATAAAAAATATAGTCCTTATTTGAAATATTTGTACGGAACCCTCGATGGGAGAGTCCGACTTGCACTTGTCCGGTTTTCCTTTAAATCAAGTGTTTTATTAAAGATATTATAATATAACAAGAGATTATATACTACAATTTATAGTAGACAAAATTAGGATAATCGACTTCAAATATAGGTACCTATTTGATAAGAAAGGCACGAGTCCGTATGAAAAATACCCAAATCCGTTTTTTACACGACTGCCCAAAAACCGGAGTGTTATGTTTTCAAGTTTCATGTATGTATGTATGTATGTGAGTTTCTTTATTCCACAATAACTTCTAAACGCCTCAACTAATTTAGACATGCTAGGTATCGTTAGAATCCTTCTGTCAGCCCGAGTGGCATAGGCTATATGACGTCATGATAAAACCAATATGGCGGAAGATGTACGCCATATTATGCGGTCTGAAAAAAATAAAATCTTCCAACCCTATCGAGTGGGGTATCAAAATGAAGACTTGAAAGCTGATTTTAACGCGCCCATCGAGTGCGGTATAAAAATAAAGGATTTTCAAAGACGATTATAAATATATATACAATGTATGGACTTAAACTTACTTGTGGTGAAAAAACACGAAATGTTCTACATCGCGCTATAAAAAACTTTCATGACAGCTACATAGGCATGGCAGCCGCGGCGCTTACTATCTTTTCAACTATCAATATACTACAACTGTCGTTATTAGACTTTGATTAGCTCTATCAAATAAATTTCAGCCCCGTATCGCAATTCGGATCACTGTGAAATGAATGCACATTCAATTAAAACAAATATCGAAATCGGTAATATTGTCTTGTACAAGTATTTTAAGTGCAATACTTTTCGATATTCCGTGGTAAAATGTCATTGTCAAAAAAGTTCAAGAAAGCACGCGAAGTAGCCGATAAACTCAAAAATGAGTCGCCTCGTTCTCGTGAAATGCGATTAAAGAGAGAGAGAATGTCGGAACACTATTCGCAAAAGACAAAAGTGGAGTAGCGTCCAATGGCTGATAATTGATGAGATATCCATGGTACCGTACTCCATTGCGTAATGTGCACCTCAGATTGCAGCAGTTAAGTCGAGCATTGATTTCTTCGGTGGAATCAATGTTCTACTTTTTGGAGACCTCATGCAGTTACCACCCGTGAGTAAATCTGCTGGCGATGCGTACTGTTTTAATCAACCACTGCACTTAGAAGCAGAAGTGAATTTGTGGGCTCTGTGAGCTGCCGCAAAACATAAGACAAGCAGATGACACATCTTTTGTGGACATTTTAAATAGTTTACGGGTCGGTCAGCTAACTATGCAGCAACTGGAAGTACTGGATGGGCGTCGAATCCCTCTGACCGGCCAATTTGCAGACGGCGAATGCGTTCGCATATTCCCCACAACCCAGCAGGTCGATAACTACAACAATATGATGACCAACAAACTAACTAGCGAAATCATGTTTGATGTATGATATTGTAGCCGTAGATATATCTTAAGAGCCTAAAATTTATGGACAAAAACCAAAGGCGGACTTTATATCGTCCGATCCTGACAAAACCGGCGGAATCCCAAAGTCAATAAAGATTGCTGTGGGTTCAAGGGTATTGCTACGGAAGAATTTAAATGTTGGCCACAGTTTAGTAAATGGGGCTATGGGAGTCATCAAAAAAATTGATTGGCCAGCAATTCGCCGTGACCTACTTCAGCCCGGAGTTTTTGACGAGTTTGACGACAGGACAATATATAACAATACCGTGGTTTAGGGGTCAATATTGAGGCGAGCACAACTGAATTCGATGCATTGCGAGGCCAAGGTAAGGTGGAGCGGCGTATGCTACCATTAATACTGTGCTGGGCTGTGACGGTGCACACGCTGCAAGGAACGACGCTAGATAGAGCCGTCGTAGATCTTGGCTCCATCATTTTTGCCAAAGGTCAGGCGTATGTAGCGCTTAGTCGCGTAAAGCAGTTAGAAGGTCTGGCAATTATTGTTTGCAGTCGGGGGACCTTCTGTTTTAGTATTGTATGTAATAGGTCCCCGACTGTAAACAAAATACAACATACAAAGAAAGATAGTGTCCAGATACAGATCATAAATATGTTTGCATAATTGAATAATTCCTTACTTTATTTACAACTTGTTTGTAACTTCTAAGTTCGCATTTATCCATGGCAGTCGTGTTTTTTATTTTTAATAATTATTTTATATTCAGTTAGTATCAATTTTGACATCTATAAATATCGGGAGACAATCTAACACAAATCGAGCTAGTCCCAAACTAAGCAATGCTAGTACTATGGGAAATGGGTACTAGACGACGATATACATACTTATTATAGATAAATACCGTACCGTGACTGTACACGGTGAGTTTAACTCATAATTTTATTTTTTTTAAATGTGTGCGGTAATGTTATATTGTCACTTTGTACAATGTACCTACTGAAGAGTGGGTGGCAGGAGGACATCAACGATGTCTGAATGAATTGCGTATCTCGTGTCCAACTCGCTTACGTAAGGCGATCGCATTTTCAAGTTACACGTAATTTAAAGAAATCAAGGACGCACCTACGTGAGAACCTCATGTGGAATATAAATCAACGAGTTTGTGTCGAAAACGGCGCCTAGGAGACATACGTACAAACAACACAGTTAACTGACCATCAGTAGACCTTATTACATTGTAATAAGGATGACAATTTGTCAGTTAAGAGTGTCTTCAATTGTACATCGTTACGGCAGTAACGCGATTTCAGCTTGAGTGTTGGCGATTGTCACGACATTTCTTAATTAAACATACGTAAAATACATAGCAACTCCATGCTATTAAATCACAAGTCTTGAACTTCAGCATTAACATAGAAAACACAAAATAAAAAATTGTGTAAGATGATTCGAGTTCATCGGTTTCCCATACAAGCATAAAGAGGGTCATTGTTTGCCCGCAAGGACCCCGAATAAAAAATAAATTTTACACCGTGTTTTTATTGATTTCCGTTAACTTCGAGGGCACATTCTCCAGATCTAATTAAGTTAATTTCTCTAGAAACTTATGTTGTAACTCATACCGTTTTTAAAATATTCATACCTAATCTTAATTTAATCACCAACCAGTATAAATGAGCTGTCGTAATCCCAACACTGTCATAGTTGACGTTAATTTTTGACTAATTCAGAAATGTCTTTTAAAATTGTTTTCGAATTTAACAAAAAGCGATATACCAGGTAGCTTCTGTTGACCGAGGCAACCTGAAGAATTTAACGGAAATAAAAAAAAACACGGTGTATGTATACTGGTGTTATGCTCTGGAGTTGGCATTATGCTGAGGTGGTACTTTTTTGTGGCAGCGAGGTTTTTATTTTTTTTTGTGTTTTCTTGTTTTTTATTTTTTTCTATGTTTTTTTAAAATTTTTGCTGTCATAAATAAATGTATTTTCTTTCTTTCTTTATATAATGTTTAGACTTGACCGTACTTCAATAAGGTCCCTTTTCCATCGTCCGCACTTATTAGTGTAGAACGCGATGCAACGCGATGCGCTTGCGCAACCAGGGTCAGCCTCAAAAGGAAGCGGCCCAGTTTGCAAAGCGCATCTGAGGCAGTGTTGCCAGACCGGGCCTTTCTTCGACAGATAAGGTGATACGGACAGAAATATATAGAAGGAAATATTTCGTCGATTTGTATGGAAATTGGAAACCAAGCGTGAAACGTATTTGACGCCAAAAGTGTAATTTAGTGAAAGAAAGAAAGTAAATACATTTATTAATGACAGCACAAGACAGCAAAAAAGTATTACAAATTAAAGATACGCTGCCACAAAACGGTCCCACCTCAGCAAAATGCTGACCTGAGAGCCAGCGCTGGTCTTCCGGTGGAACCAGGTAGGGGCGACGTCATACCGAGAAACTCGCATGACCGGTCCAGGACAGACAGTCTGGGTAATTACTATTATTTATTCTCGTAGTAATACGATAAAAAATTTTTGACTTGGTCGGCTAGGTCCACGCGACCATTAATGACAGCTCCGACCAATGGTGCCAACCGACCAAATCAAACCTCACTGTCTGTCTGTGGTCACGGCCTTACGTCAATACTTAGTGATGGAAAACATTTTAACAATTAACTATACGATTAACATTTGGACAATTAATTATACGATTATTATCAAATTCAAATCTGATAATAATATTGATGGTAACTAAAGTTAACGGCGTGCAAAGTAAGTCGCCTCCATTTCTTTTTAGCACGCGAGGTACATACACTTTTAGGGTTCCGTAGTTTCTTCTATCTCGATACATTTATGTGGTGATACGAGTCTGTCGGTTTTCCATACGAACATAAAGAGGGTCATTGTTTGCTTCCGCGACGTCAATTTTGTTTGAAATGTGTTTTATTTTATAGCTTGATACACTTTATTTTCGCGAAATGACATGAGAACTAATTCTAGTTCAGCGGATGCGGATCTTTCAATAGTGGGTCGGTTTTGGGTAGTTCTCTGCGATTTTATACCGTTTTGCTTGCTTCATTACCATCGCCACTATTATTGGCCGTTTTATAAAAGCAATCAGGATCATTATGATAAAAATAGCAGAGGCACGCGACTTCTACAAGATAACCGAAAACGACTCAATAGTTTATGGGGAGCTCATCCATAATGTGGCGATGGTAATGATGCAATTGGTGCGACTGTTTAGTCGCAGAGAACTACCCTTTTATTTTACGGGTCATCCACAAAGTACGTCACACGATATTTCAGACTTTTAGGCTCGTAATAGCCTTAAATCGAAGTCAAGCGCTGGCAACACTGATCTGAAGCGGTTTATCCAAAACGGTGAAAGTTAACTGGTTCATTTTGAGACTGTTCACTAGTTTTTGTTTAACTTTTCCTTTACGCAAAGTTTACAACCAGTAATCTCCTTTACATCTTCGCCGTCAATTTGGTCCCTAAAATAATTTGACTCGTAATAACAGAATATTGTCTTCGGTTTCCGCGATTATCACTCATAGTAATAAAACAACTTAAACGGATTAAATCGCGTATATTACACGCGTGTTTGTCGTAATAACAGTTCATAATAGGCGCGTCGCTGGGGTGTTTCTGAAGGACATCGTTCTCCTGGCCACAAGTGATCCGAAGATCCACCTCATTCGTATGGCATTCTTGGTTAATTTTACATTACTTATAACTAGAGATGTAATGATACATAATTTTGCCGATACGATACCGATACCGATTATTGTAGTAAATAATCGGCAATACCGATACCGATGCCGATATCTTAGCTAAATAATGAAGTATGCACCTCAGACCTATGTAATGTATGTCCTTATTATTCCTAAAACTTGGCTATATTTAACAGAGAGTCAACCTTGAAAGTGTTAAGTGAAAATAGATAAATTGTCAACTCAAAATTAAAAAAGAAAATATTATGAACCAAGGATATAATTAACATAGTAATTATCATTGCACAAGGTAATAGACCAATACATAAATTAAGTCAGTAATTGAAATTACTTTTTGTAGATTTTTTTTCATACAGCAATTTTTTTTTCACTCTGTTCAAATATTGGTTGTATATAATCGGATGTGATGACGGATGTATATCGGTATCGGTAACGGTATCGTTACATCCCTAATTGGGTAAGGCTGAAAAATTGGGCTTATGTAACATAAAAGTAACTAAAAATATATGTTACTGAGTAACTTAAAAGTTACATAAAAGTATTCTAAAGGGATATTCACAATGTCTACAATACAAGCACTTTTTGTACTAAGTGTTTATTTAAGAGATCAAATAGGTATATAATGTCCTAATTTATTAGTTGCAGATATTTTTACAGCTGATAGTACTCGGTCTCTGGAGTATATTAAAGCATGAAACATTATAGCTTTTACGATGTTTTTTGGAGAAAAAGGAAAAACAAATTTGCTACGTAATAACACCCTGTTAATGTGATTACTAAATGAAAACTCATTGAAAAGATTCTAGTAGCTCTTTTACGTACCACTTAACTGTAACTGGCCACTTCACGTAGATAAATTAAAAGACATTTGCAGTTTTCCCGCCGAACCGTTACGACATTTACGACAACAAATTGTTGATATGACAGATAGTGTTATTGTGACATGTGATAATGCACATGATGATTTATTTAGACGAAATTATAATAAATTTTATTGTTAGGTAAATGAAATCAGAAAAGTTATATGAAAAGATTTCGGAATTTCTATTTAAAGTTAATTATTTTAATGTAAAGTATAATGTGTTAAAATATCTGCAACTAATAAATTAGGACCTTATATACTTTGGTACATTTTTGAACAAAGATGAATAAGTAATTAAAGGCTGATAGCCACACAAAAGCTGTCTTCACAAATAAAATTAAATCATAATTTTTCCCCGGATTACTTGTTATAATCATTGTAATTATGTAAAATAAAATAAAAAACACGTTACTCTTCTTTGTGTTGCGCAGTTGGGTATAAAAATTAAAACAAACCAAATATTTTAAACTCAAAAACCCGACTGCAAGAACTTGTAACTGAAAAGAAAGCGTGAACAAAGCTTTACTTTACTTTTATGTTACGTAACTTAAAAATAAATTAAAATGGTAACATATGTAACTTAAAAGTAACATAAAAGTTAACCTCTATTCACTTTCATTTGCATTATATAGAACAATAACAAACATATTAACTCGAACACGACACCTAGCTATAAACTAATATGAAGATTATATTAATAATGTATTACGTAATACAAAACAGAACAAATTTACCATGAAATTCATTCGTAACTTTTAAATTCCATAAAAAATCCTCGGCACAAGTTGAATCGACGCACTGAACTACCCACAAAATGGCCGACCAGTGAGAGGTATACCAAGACTAAAGAATAAATAGTGTTGCCGTTATAATGAAATCAAATTCCGCAAATCAACTGCTAAAATAGCAAGACAGAACGGTTACTTAAATTAAGTAACTTAAAAGCTTCAATATGTTGACTTGTCTTATGTTACACGTAAATTATAATTTTAAATGGGCAATGCTAATGTTAAAGCTCGAAAAACGTTGCATTAATATATGACAGTTATAAAAAAAACTCCAAAATATCAGTATAATATCACAAAACTAAAAAACGATAATTACAATCTTTCAGGAACATTTTTGGGACATTTTTATTTGTATGGGAATCGATGTAATTGCATAGAAGAAAAAAAAATTGGAATACAAACACAGAGATTTACATTTGTTAGTCGACTAGAACTAGTAGAAAAAGTTTTGTATTTTGCACGGAAAATTAAAAAAGTAAAATTTTGTAATTACTTTTCGTAAAAACAATGCCGGACGCTTACAAGTCACGAAATCATCCCTTTTTTACGGCCTTACCCAATTTTATAACCAAAAATAGAAGGGTGGGATGGAACGACGGACTTTCCTGCAAATGTGACATTGTTTAGCCTTAGTAGGTACATTATTTCCGCCAAATAAACTATTTAAGTTAATATCTATCACCGTTTTCAAGACACACGTCAATTTTATTTAACCTTTATTGCATAATACAAGAAAGTACAAATGACCGACTTATACCTTAAGGCAGTCAACCAATGGATTAAACAAAAACATAAACTTTTGTTACAAAGATAAACTTCTGTACGTACTCTATTACTAGGGTGTCCTACCTAGAAAGCAAATCTCCATACAAATTTTGAAGACAAAGTCGGCACGAGTTCCCATTATCACAGCGAGCTAAAATTTTACATTATATCAGTATATTTGAGTAGTTAATAGTACATTGTGTATCAAGGGCGGTAAGTAAGGAATTACAAACGAGTGTTTTTTACAAGGCCGAGGCGAGGCCGAGGGCTTTAATAACACGAGTTTGTAATTCCTTTACCGCCCGTGGCACACACAATGTTTTTCATCACACTTGTGGGAAATCTAATTAAAATAACCTTACTTAACCTAAATAAAATTGTTAAACTGACAGTGACATTAGTGACATTATCCATAGACAATGCGAATGTCAAGTCACGTTCGGAAACCATAACGGTAAAGACCTAAAACGGTTGATTTTATATTTGCACAATACTGAAAAACACTATTTAAACATTAAATTAATGTAACAGAAATACGTGTTTATATGTATGTCTAATAACAGTTCTCTTTAAATAAATATTTCAGTGATAAAAGTTAAAAAAGTAAATTGGCATTTCCTTTGATCACGACAAATAAGAGTAAAACAAAACCATAGTTTCAAATTTAAAAAGAAAACTATTACGCCCTAGGGCGTAATAGGTCATTTACGGCCCGCAGAACCTACGTGTAATGTCACCATTTTCGAGCAAGTGTGATGAAAAAAATATTTGAAGGGTATGCACTACAAAATAAGTAACAAAAAATATTTGTTGTATGGGCAAGATTGTTTTTTAAAACTAAAATATTATGGTATATAAAATTTTAGTTTTCTGTGATGATGGGATCCCGTGCCGACTTTGCTTCAAAGTTTGTATGGAGATTTGCTTTCTGGGACAATCTAACTATTACTTATACTGTGTTTGTAGTAATTTAAAAATCATCTATGAAGATTGCAGCTCGCACATTTTGGCAATTCAAATGCATTCGTAAGAACGGGTCCGCGTATGTTATTATCTTGGCGGCGGCTAGTTGCACAATGTGTTGCAAGCGGTTTAAATCAGAATGATAGCGAATCGCTCAATAAACAATAATTAACCTCCTTTAAGGAAGTTGGCAACATGGCTAACTATATAGACTTAAGGTGCCTTAGGCGTTTAACACATTCATCGATTTAGTTTGTTCATATTCGATAAAATCTCGTATAAAGTATACGGGAAAATGGCGCCGTGTGAACGTAGCCTTATGCATTCCTAAAACTTTGCTTGTAGTGCGTTCGTTTACGGCGCGCACACATGCAAGCCACGCGATGGACCTTTTGTAGGAAGTATAATTACTGCTATTGTACTTTGGTTAGGATGATGGTTGGTGGTAAAACTAGATGCACATTCAGTTGTCCAGTAAAGACTTTTAGGGATTAAGGTGACTAACAATGGGGATGTTGACTAATGTTGAATTTTACAACATAATATAGTCACATGGATTGGAAAATACTAAATTATCATAACACAGAAAGACCACTAAGTTTTAAAAAAACGTTTTTTTGAATCGTCTTAAAGAAAAATTAAAGTCAATTTCGGAATGCTTAAATAACACTGAAAAAATAAATGTATGACAGTTATGTGCTTAAACGCACGTTTTCGTGCTCTGTGCTATTTTTTCATACAGACTTAGTACAGCGAGGACAAGGAGATGACGTCACAGGGTGCGTCCGTTTTGTATGGGCCGTTTTCAACGATCGGTGCGGTCGGCTACTTTTGATTGCAATTTGTGGCTGTTATAGTAATCCAAGTGTAGTAGTTATAGGTATATATTTGTTCCTCATAAATAGTAGAATCCATTTACATCAGAAACAAAATTTAGGACACAAGCCTATTGAGAGAGGGAAGAAAATGATCTTTTTACCCGACTTCGGCGAAGCCCAAAGGAGGGTTATGTGTTTGACCTGTATGTATGTATGTATGTATGTCCGTTCCTATGTCCGCTCGTAACTATTCAACGGCACATCCGATTTTGATAATTAATGATACTTACATCATTAGATTCGTCTTGATGGTGCGAGTGTCACTGGGTATGAAGTTCGTTAAAATAAACAAAATGGCGGATTTTATGCAGTTTCGATGTGCAACGCGGTCGGGTTTTTTTTAAATAAAAATATGGTTATTCTGAATTGGTGTGAATAATATTATTATTTCTGTATATCTTTATTTTCTTATTATTATAATTAATAAAAGCGGTTGATATTTAAAAATGTCATCATCCGTTAGACTTGGCCCGAGCCCCTTCGCGTCTTACATAATACAAGTTAACTAAAGCTTGACTAGTCAACGCGCCACTTGCATGTGTGCGCGCCGTGTACCTACGAACGCCTTAACACAATTACTATTTGAAAAAAAAAAATAGGTACAAAGTACAAACACAGTCTTTAGCTACGATTTCATTATATCTACAAATGTAAAAGAACGTACCTATATTTAATCAAATGAAAGTTATGACTACTTATGCCACTTGTGGTATGGAAGGACAGTAATGAAATGACTATCAAGGAAAGGTATCCAACTGTCCGGCTCCGATCAGATTTATTTTGATATGTTAGAGAGTAGTCTAAAATAATAGACACGTATTTTATATATTATTATAGACACGAACGCTGAAAAGGGTTACGAAACGTCGGGACTTACAATGTATAAGATACGTGATTTAATCCGTTTAAGTTATTTTATTACTATGAGTGATAATCGCGGAAACCGAAGACAAATATTAAGTTTTAATAGTATTTTATGCAACAGTTGTATAAGAAGGTTCAAAAAATGCGAATTGCGTGAGTTGCGATACGAGCCGCGAATGCGGCGAGTATCGCAAATAGAGACGCAATGAGCGTTTTTTGACTTAATTATACAACGTTGCATACAATACTTTTTCTACGACAGGTTTTAAAATATGAAAATACAAACAAGGCATAACCTGCAAAGAAGGCAAATATGACGTATGACTGTCAGTATGTGTCTATGGTAAACTTTTTATTTTTTAAATGAAGTTGACACGCAGTGAATATATTAAAAATACTTTTTTTTATGTTGGCATCAATGAATTTAGTTCGGAAAGTTTTGTTTTTCTCAAAAGCCGTAGGATTTTAATTGTTTGTTAAGTTGGTGGTTGTGCATTTTTATCGTAAAGTTAAAATTGAGCGCTTAATCCTTGACCTAAGTTTAACCTAGATTTAGAAGTCTGTGGTTGCTAGCAATAACGTAAAGTGGCTATAACGACACTAGTGCTGTTATGGGGAATAGAGTATAGACTTCTCTGAACTCATATTATGTATGTTCTTATATTAGTGTTCGTGACCAAGTAATAGACAGATAACAGTACAGGAGTAGAAAAAAAATTAAACACAAACAAAATAGTCATTCGCTTTGCCCTTTCTATATGATTTCGCATGTGCTTTCATTTCGCCGTGCAGTTTATGTAATTTTATATAACATGAATATGATTGATAAATAATGATTGCACTACCATTACGAATACCAGTTTTACGACAAATTGGCTGGCCATTTCGGTACTGTCATTTACTAGTTTGTCACAATCAAACTGTCACGATATTGCATTGCATTGTCGCTATGAAAAGACCAAATTAACAAAATTTGAAGTTAACAATCAGCTAGTGTGAACACATGCTAAGCAAACTAGATTGACAATTCAATATACACAAACAAGCATCGTTTGTGTATAAATATAAATAATAGAACTTGTTAAGCTAGCTAGATTGACAGTTCAACATAACATACACAAACGATGCTTCAACTAGTGCTACCAGCGAATTAAAAAAAAACTTGGTTTTAAAATGATATTTTAAAATCAATGTACTTAGGTACCCGCCATACTTTGTAATCCAATTTATTTTCTTAAATTTCTAAATGTAAATCAAAGTATGGAGCAAAGTTAAGGCAATAAACTCTCATCGATACTTTCTATTAGCTTTTTAGTATGTTTCTCTAAATTAGACCAGTAGGCTTATGATGCTACGCTTTGTCGCGTGATAAATAAATGATAAAGCATCCGTCACTCCCACACACATATTGTCAGAACGTGACGGATGCTTTATAATTTATTTATCGCGTGACAAAGCGGCCAAACGACCTGGTTCGACTCCAGGCGTTATGCCCCCACCTAGCCCGATCATATCGAGGTGGACCGGGACTAAGTGACCTGGTTCGACCCCAGGCACTCCCGGCTCCCACCCAGTGCGACCAAGTCAGGGTGGTCTGGCTAGCGACCTGGTTCGATCCCAGGGAACGCCACGGCCAACCACCCGGTCCGACAATCGCTACGCCCACGATGGGCTGCGAGTTTGTCAGTTTCTTAACTAAAATAAAGCGTGACAAAGCGTAGCATCATAAGCCTACAGGAATGGCAAACCATTAGCACGCGTGCCAATGATGGCACGTAACAAAATAATTCGAGCGCGTGAACATTTATTTCTATATCCTCGTCCTGCCCAAACATATTTAAATAGACTTTCAGTTTCTGCCCAATGTTCTTAATTAAGCACAAGTTAATTTTGATGGGTTCTGCCCAAGACATTATTTGCTGAAATTTGTGTGTAAAAAGTAAGTAGGATTTTTTATATTATTTTTTAGGTTATAGGGGTTACACATTAAATAGACTGAGCTAGATATTTCGTCGATATATTATGTTCTTTTTTAAGAACATTGGGCAGAATTTTGTGAATTTATTGTCTTTGATTTGGCATTTATTAAGAACATTGGGCATGAACTTCATAATTGAAATATAGTATTTATTGAGCAATTAAAGGAAAATAAATTAAGCAGCTTAGATTTTAATTGCTTTTTTATCATGGAAAATAATACATATACAGAACTTGGTAGTCCACACTGGCCATGATTAAAGTTACCCTATTGCACCTTTTCAATTACACACGGTTCAGGTCTATGCTATTTCCTGTTTTTTGTTTTTTCAACGTATACAGTCAAAATATCATCGTTTAAATATTCAGTAAAGTAGTCCAGAATTGACAGAAATTCAGTGTGGTTGGGCAACAAATTAGGGGCTGATACCTGTTCTGGCAAGTTAGGTGCAAATGAGTCATCACGCCACGCAAGAGTTGGAACTGGTGATGACTGCAATGGCAAAGAGCCTCTGCTTGATCCAGCTTGTAAGTCTCTACTTCAACTACCTCTCTGCCACCACCTCGTCTACCACCATGCTGACCGTGAAATCTGCGACCATATCCACCTCTGACATGTATAACTGTTTACTAGATAGAACTTCAGTTAAGCGGTATTGGTAGTCAGTTCTGCCCAATGTTCTCAATAAATCACACTTTTCGATGAGTTACCTTGAAAAATCTAAAATAAACACTTTTCCAAAAATAAAGCTATCGTGACATATTAGAACTATACAGCTTTACATCGATATGGTACTCACTAAAAACGCATGGTTGATTATCAAGGTAAAGAGGGATGGAAATTACCTCTCCAGCGAAATTGCACCATCCTTGACACGTGGCGTGACACTGATCGGCGAGTCCGAGGCAGTTCACCACAAGGGCTTGATTAAGTATTGGCTAATACTCCAACCAATCAGAGTCAAGCAAATAAAATTGCAAAGTGCGAAATATTTGACCGCTGTGTGGCAAATTTGAATATGTGATTAATTGAGAACACTGGGCAGAATTCGGAAGTATAAATAAAAAAGCTTGGGCAGGAACTATCAAATCTAATTTGTTCTTAATTGAGAACATTGGGCAGGACGAGGATATAAGTAGTTGTGTATAAAAACTTGCACTTACCACATGGCGCGTTACGCAAACAATTTATTTTTCTAGAAAAAATGACACGGAAATCAAGAAAGGTGACATTCCTGACCTAGACTTAGCAGATACAATTATTCGCATGGTTTGTCACCGGTATATGACGAAAAATAGAACGCATAAATATCTGACAAGGGTAATTGATATAGCTATCTATAGTGACTACCTATTCAGTCTGATTCTCCAGTTTATAAACAAGCTTCTATTGTCAAGATACTTACATGGGCAAGATAAAATATAAGAAAATAGTACATTATACAACTAGCGTGGTAATACAAAGAAAGGCCGAGATCGCAGAAGTTTGCGGCCCGAGCTGCAAGCGAGGGACGTAAATAAGCGATCGAGGGCTTACTTTATTACCTCCCGTGCTGTGTACTTACATAATTTTATGTCTACACTTGGCCAGAAAGCGGCTTTTTCAGCGTACACCTTTGAACTTCTTCGCGGATGTATGCACGATTCCTCACGATATTTTTCCTTCACCGAGACGTTAATGGTAAATATACACTCCCGGTTAATGAATTCGGGTCACCCTAATTTAAATAATAGAAATAGGTGTTTTTCAATATTTGACACTTGTTTCATTTACATAATACCTGGCTGTATTAGCAATATCCGCTAACCCATCATAAAAATATTATTATCCTAAAATGGTGATTTTTGCGATATCTCACTCCGTTAACGTCATTATTTTTCATGTTTTTTTACGAGTTTGATCTAAACCTGAAATTGCTATTATTTTCAGTGTTATTTTTGCAGATAATATCTTAAATTAATTAAAGATCAAAACGGGATACAATAATTTCACAACCCTGGAGTATTTTAGAAAATATGGCGGTATTTCACCGACCCGAATTGATCGTGCGCGAGTGTATAGTAATATTGCGTACATAAGTTCCGAACAACTCATCGGTACGAGAATTCTAACCCACGACCTCTGCTTCACGCGCATGTCCGAACCACTCGGCTACCATAGCTTCTTCACTGTCCACCCGTTCACTGTCTCCATACAAAACTATCGGACAACGTCACAAGTCCCAACTGTGCAGTCAGTATGGGGAAGTGGAAAGTGAAGAAGACTTCGTGACCCCACATTGGGGGCACCAGGACAGGGAACGTGGTAAGATCTTAAGGTTAATGATTCTATGCAACTTAGTGTACGACCTGAGTGGACGCTCGAGCGGGGCGGAGCGTGCGGCGTTCATGTTAAACATGAACAAATGTATGTGAGCGTCCTGAGTGCACGCTGCACAAAACCCTGCACGCCCTGTCGGACGCGACGCTGGACGCGACCCACTCTGGTTAATGATTCGTATACAACTAAGAGTACGATCTAAGTGGACGCTCGAGCGGGGCGTGCAGCATTCACGTTATAAATGAACAAATGTATAGCGTACCGAGTGCACGCTGTACAAAACCCCTTTGACGCTGCCCGCCACGCTGCCCGCCACGCTACCCACCACGCTGCCCGCCCCGCCGGACGCGACGCTGGACGCTCGCCACTCAAGCCTGACAATTACACTTACAGTAATTGTACGAACTGAGTGGACGCTCGAGCGGGGCGTGCAGCGGGGCGTTCATGTTAAACATAAACAAATGTATGTGAGCGTCCTGAGTGCACGCTGCACAAAACCCATACACGCTGCCCGCCACGCCGGACGCGACGCTCAGTCAGGCCGTACACTAACGCATTTTACCGCTTCTAGTGTTGTAGATGTGCCTGTCTTGGCCTATTTTATGTATATTAAGTAATCGAGTACCGAGCTCTATGGAAACATCTGTAGACCGGTTAAGTGACTTCATCAGGTGAAAGGTTCAACATTATAAACCTATACTCGGTACAATTAACTCGCTTAGGCACTGCTCCCACCGCCGGCGAGTAAGCGAGTAAAGTTGGGCGAGTAACAGTTCATTGCGGGCTGACCAGGCACAGTGTGATCAATCGACCTTTCCAGATCCACGATGTAATGCTACTCGCCCAACTTTACTCGTTTACTCGCGGGCGGTGGGACCAGTGCCTTGTGCCACGCAGCAGTTTGCCACTTGTCCCACAGCCGGCGAGGAAGCGAGTAAAATTGGGCTAGTAACAGTTTTTTGTGAGACAGTTACGGAGCTTTAATATATAATACGGAATTAAACTTCAAATTCAAATTGCGACTGGATTTTGTTACACTTAAACTTAACCACGGAGCACGCCTAGAACCTGTCCTCTGAATACGACAAACCTTAGATTAAAATGTCAATATGATCGTGTTGTTTTATAACATATCAGATTATTTAATTAGCAATTCTTATGCATTTTGTAGCCGGAGTATATGAATGCAATTGAATAGTTACGCGGACAATACGTAACGTAAAGTACAAAACAATAGACGGAGATATTCATTGATAGGCCCGGAAATGCTTAAAAGAAAGTTATGGGCTACAAGAGGCACATCATTTCACCTCACCCAGCTTATTCCCGTTTCTTAGAGATGGGTAAATCCGGACTTAAAATTTGAATGATTCTAATCCGTAAGCGGTTCCAATTTGTTATCGACTCCCTCCAAGTCTTATCAAATCTATAGAGTTATTAAGGCCTGCTAGGCTAGGGTACCCGGCTAGGTACCTAACCTAGCCTACGCGGAGCGAAGCGCACATTTAGTCAATCAAAATCAGCGAATCCGGAGTGAATTGATGTGAAGGATTCAAAAGAGTTGCAAGAGTCGTTAAGCGCAGCCGGATTTAATGATTCGAATCACTCATCGGAGTCGAGATTACCCACCTCTAAAGTCGCCGTCAATAGAATTTGCTAACTATGTAAACAAAAGGCGTAACTTTGTTTTGTTGCTGTTTCTCCTTGAATTTTCACACCACCTCATCAAACACCACTGAAACCATACACTATTTAAACGGTCGTTGCCGTAAAATACAAAACGATACAATAAATAATTGAATCTTGGATATTTCATTAAAAGTTTAAAATGGTTTTATACATAGGTTATTATGACATAATGGAATGACGTTTTTGTTTCTTTTAAATTCTACAATTGTCTATGATGATAGCGTTGTGTGACTAAAGTTGGTGATATTGTAAAGCTGCCTACCTAACTTACGCTCTGTACCTAAGAAAATAAAATGAAATATTTAGACGGCATCATTGATAGAGCTACTGATGAAATAACGGCACCTTTTGTGATAAATACTGGTGGATACATAATCTTCAAGTAACGATTCGTCTTCTGATTAAGCAAATTAAAAATACCTGTTTCTTGCGTTCGATACTTTAATAGTCCATATGTTTTGACATAAAAGAGTAAAGTAAGAGTCTTCCCCATGACTAGTAAATTCATCATTCAGAGACAATTTCAATATGGCGGTTTATTTACAAAGTTAGCAAATTCTATTGACGGCGACTTTAGTTACTTTCGTAACGCTTGATCCTGATCCCAGACTTTACGCTTTAAGCCACAGTAATATATTGAGATAGAAGGAATACTTAAGTTCCTCGATTTGTATGAGAACGTTGCGTGTCAGATTTTTGCGTTTGACAGTTTGAACGGCCCGAGTGCAACTGAGAGGTAATTTGCGCAAAGCGCATAAGTCATGGCACGCGAAGTATAAGCATTTGTTGGGTCTACTTAAATATGTATATGGTTTGTGCTTTAAGCCCATGTAGTGGGAGTGACATCGACATCGCTTACGCCTAGCTAGTAAAACGACGGGCGAAAGAGAAACCAATTCTTTTCTAGGTAGTTTTCAATGATTTATTCTTCTAGACAGCAATTATTTCGACAATCCAAACTTTATAGGTAATTCGTTTCGCGCCATTGCATCGCGTCTCGTTGGCAGTTGTCTTTTCTCTCCAGTGTTGCCACAATAATAAAATGTGGGAAAACAGCATAAAGGTCGGCTTATGTCTGGCTGAGGCTGGCAAGCCTAGTGGAATACGGCTGCATTCCGGCGGAGCATTGGCATAGTTCGGCGGGGCATTGGCAGAGCCCGGCGGACAGCGGCGGCTAGTCCGGCAGAAAGGCAGGCGAGGCGGCTTTTTATGACAGGCGGCGCTAGCATACGTTACACTAGAGATGTCAGGTTCAAATCCTACTGATCCTAGTTAGGGCATATGTTGATACTGAGCTGCCACGATACTGGTTGCGGAAAAATACGACACAGAAAAAAAACACAATAAAGAAACAAATGAATTTAGGAATTAACTGCTGGTTAAAAATGAGACGAAACAATATGGGTCAAAAACCGCCCTACTTCTGTGGACACATGTCGAGATCCCTGCAATTTTTTGTGGCGTTTTAATCTATTTGGCGGCGATCCCAGACTTCTAATAAATAGTCTGATAACCCAATAAAATACGCAGGGATTCCGACAAAAATGTGTCCACAAAATTGAGGCGGTAAACGCTCTATTTATGACCCATGATAAGAAACGGGAATAACGCGATTGTGAAAACAAGCTGCAGAGGAAAAAAGCGATAATTTTTCCCGAAAGCGATTAATCCGCTTTCAGGCAAAATTGCGAAAAGAAAATAAGCTGCAAGGAAAACAAGTGTTTGGGAAAGTAATCTAACAAATCGTTCAATGTATGTATGCATCCATGTTACCTAAAATCGAAGTTGAAAAATTCATCAATACTTATGTCAACATTTCATCTGTTAAACGAGGCCGTTTAAATTGTAGCAAATCTAGAATTATGTTTTGTATAAAAAATAAAAATGAGGTGTACGTTGTACATCGCTTGAAGGATTATTTTGTAAGCAAGTTTAAAGTTAGTAAAACAATAAAGATCCTAAACAAATGACTCATACATTAAAAGCAAAGTTGACGACTCGTTTAGCCTAGTGAGCATGACCCCGCCGACTCAGCTAAAGGTCCCGGGTTCAAATCCTAGAGTCAAGATTTAATATAAGTAACACTTATTATATCTAATGTACCTACGATTATATTTTTGAGATTTTGTATGCGCCCGTATTTTTACGCTTGACTGTATTTATAATCGTAGTAATTGTGGTGTATCCACATTAAAAATTCTAAACACATCAATATCTAATGTAATTATAAGGCTGCGTTTCCACCAGAGCGGTGTGCGAGGAAAAAATGCACCAATGCCGGGCCGTACTGAGCGAGGCTAGGCTAGGCACGTTGATTGGTTTTCCTCGCACACCGCTCCGCTGCCTCGCACAGCTCTGGCCAGGGCTCGAAACCGGTATTTTGCAAAAACCAAAACGCTTTGCGTCCACCTTCCTTATTAGGACCGCAAAGGAGTGGAACTCTCTTCCCGCCCATCTTTTCCCAGAAAAATATGACTTGGATCTCTTCAAGATGAGAGTGAATAGGCATCTAGAATTCTAGACAAGCATGCTACACCTTAGGCTTCATTGTCACTTAACATCAGGTGCGATCGGAGTCAAATGCTTGTGTATCACACATAAAAAAAAACCACGAAATAGCCCAATATATTGAATTATTTTATGCTTTTTAAGTAGAGCTCAGTAATGTATTGAAGTCATGATTTCGTATTATTAGATTGTCTGGTTAAAAAACGAAATAATAAACCAAAGAACGATAGAACGGAAAGAATACCGGTATTATATTTTTGTATGGAGCAAATACCGGTTTCCGAGCCCTGGCTCTGGCCTCAGGTGGAAACGCAGTCTTAATCTATAAAATCAAAATTGTAAAATGAATGATTATTGAATCATCATTGTGTTCGTTTATTATTTTTAATTTCCTTTCTAAATGTTAATAAATTGTAATGCATATATTTTCTTTCATAAATATCTTTACATTGATTATATCGTCGACCGTAGGCTGAATTACGGTAAGGGACAGGCAAAACAATGTCCCTTACCGTAATTCAGCCTACGGTCGACGATATTTTTATGTAAATGACTGAAACAGTTATTTGGAGATATTAATTTTTTTTTTGGGTTCCGTACCTCAAAAGGAACCCTTATAGGATCACTTTTCCGTCCGTCTATTAAGACCCTTTATCTCGCGTGGAGGTATCGAGTTGAAAATAAAACCATATACTCAGGTTTAGAGACCCTTGAAGCTGAGAAAAAATCAAACTTCTAAGTTAACGTTAAAAAAGATACGGCCGTTTATGCCACAAAAGACGTATATTTCGACACGCTTATGAGAATCAAAATTTATAGGGTACTTTCCGTTGACCTAGAACTATGATATCTGGCAAGTAATACCGTCTTTATACTACAAGTACATACGGGAAAATCTGAAAACTATATTATACATTTGTAATTATATAAAAAATAGTATATTACACAACTAGGGTGGTAATACAAAGAAAGGTCGAGATCGCAGAAGTTTGCGGCCGGCGCTGCAAGCGAGGGACGTAAATATGCGATCGAGGGCTTTCTTTATTACCTCCCGGGCATCATTTTATGTCTACACTTGGCCAGAAAGCGGCTTTTTCCGCACGCTAAATCACTTTATGGCCAGGTGTGGCATAAAAATTATTAAGTACCGTAGAATGGGGTGAGTAGGCTTCGCGGGGGGAGTTGGCTTGCGAATCCAGAATTTCATTTTTGAGTAGTTACTTTAATTTTTGGGCTTAGGTTGCTCTCAAAGTAATTTGATTATATTTTAAGACATATTTTTTCTTCTTTTCGCAACATTAAGCTGCCAAATCATACAATTTTGAAACACAAATTCACTGTCAAAGTTGATGCTCGAAATCGGCGGATTTTTAGTTGAAAAAACTTTGTTTTTAAGTGATGTTTACCAAAGTAAGTGTTCATCCACCTTTCGGATATCGTTTATATACTTACATGGCTTATTGGAAACAGAAAAACTTAAGTTATATTTTCTTTATTTATAATGGTTTTAACATAGAAAACGAGGCTATATTGTCAAAATATAAAATTGCTAGGCCTTCTCACCCCAACTACGGGGTGAGCTGGCTTTGCCTACTATTATGAATTTTTCGTTGAAACTATGCAATGAAGCAACAAACTATCATTGACAAACTGAAATTCTTACCTCCGGAACACTTTTTTTGTATATAAATCAATGTGCCACATATAAAAATAAACTTTTATCCAGGTTTGAACTTCGATTTCCAGCCAACTCACCCCGTTTTACGGTATGTTCTTTGCCAAGTGTTCTATTGAATGGCTAATGATTCTTAAATTTAATTTATTTATAAATACAAATATGGCAGAATCCCACATCGACTCCGCCATATAAATAATATGAATATTGAAAAAAAAATGTGCAACGAACTTTGGAATTAAATGACTGTGTTTACCTACACAAAGGCCATTCTACACGCAAGACTCCTTATTAACCTTTTCACCTATCACAGATGTTCCCGATGTTTCCACACCGGCTGCACTCACTGTGGGCGGTAGACACCATAAATTGTGCTTAGAAAATAAATACCATTTAACAGAGTACACAGATTTCCTTAACTAATACATAAAAGTAGTTTATGCCACACCTGGCCATAAAGTGGCTTTTTCCGAACGCTGCGCGTACGGAAAAAGCCGCTTTCTGGCCAAGTTTAAACATAAAACCTGCCGCAAACTTCTACGATCTCGGGCTTTCTTTGTATTATCACCCTAGTTGTGTAATGTACTATTATGCAACTGATATATAATAGGAGGTCTTAAAACACGAGTGTGGTTTCAGATCAGACGAGTCTGTTAAGGCTTAATTATGTACAGTTGCATACACTGCTTAGGTACACACATATCGTAAGCTCTTTATTATGTGTTCTAAAACCACAAATTAAAAATGTCAAATGACTGCTTTTTAGGGTTCCGTACCCAAAGGGTACCAAGGGAACCCTATTACTAAGTCTGCGCTGTCCGACTGTCCGTCTGTCACAGGGCTCTACCTTTTGAACCGTAATAGATATGCTTATTTTTACTGCCGCTGTGAAAACAAATAATAAAATGAAAAAGAAAAGGGGTTCCCCCACAGAACAGAAAAAAAAACAAACTGTTTTTTTTATTCCGTGGGTTCCCCGTACAAGAAACGTGTTTGCGTCGGTCTGTCACAAGACTGTATCTTATGACCGGATAGATAAAGTAGAGAAGTAGAGTAGAGATAGAATAAGAATAAATAGTGTAAACAAAATAAAGTTACAAATAAAACGGGGTCCCCATACAATAACCGTGTTTTGACCCGACTGCGGCGAAGCCCAAAGGAGGGTTATGTGTTTGACTTGTATGTATGTATGTATAATAAATATAAATAAATAAATATTAGGGGACAATCTTACACAAATCGAACTAGCCCCATAGTAAGCTCAATAAGGCTTGTGTTATGGATACTAGACGACGATATATTTAATAGATACAAATACTTAAATACATAGAAAACATCCATGACTCAGGAACAAATATTCGTGCTCATCACACAAATAAATGCCCTTACCGGGATTCGAACCCAGGACCTCTTGCTTCATAAGCAGGGTCACTACCAACTAAGCTAAAGCGGTCGTATGTCCGTTCCTATGTCCGTTCCTATGTCCGCTCGTAACTACTCAACGGCACAACCGATTTTGATAAATGATACATAATTAGATTCGTCTTAATGGCGCAAGTGTCACTGGGTATGAAGTTTGTTAAAATAAACAAAATAGCGGATGTTATGCACTTTTTTCTACTCCTGTACTGTTATCTGTCTTTTACTTGGTCACGAACACTAATATAAGAACATACATAATTTGAGTTCAGAGAAGTCTATACTCTATTCCCCATAACAGCACTAGTGTCGTTATAGTCACTTTACGTTATTGCTAGCATCCACAGACTTCTAAATCTAGGTTAAACTTAGGTCAAGGATTAAGCGCTCAATTCTAACTTCACGATAAAAATTCACAACTACCAACTTAACAAACAATTAAATTCCTACGATTCATAAGAAAAACAAAACTTTCCGAATTAAATTAATTTATGCCAACATAAAAAAAAGTATTTTAATTATCGTCACATCGTGTCACCAGCCATATCAAAAAAAAGTTTACCATAGACACAACTGTCATGCCGGCTGTACACACTCGGAGAGACCGGACGAGACACGCGTGACGTCCATGTATTTTATATTTTAACCTAGTCGTAGAAAAAGTATTGTATGCAACGTTGTATAATTAAGTCAAAAAACGCTCATTGCGTCTCTATTTGCGATACTCGCCGCATTCGCGGCTCGTATCGCAACTCACGCAATTCGCATTTTTTGAACCTTCTTATACAACTGTTGCATAAAATACTATTAAAGTGCAGCGCGGTCGGGTTTTTTTTTTGTAATCGGCGTCTTTTTGCTCGACGTTGGTACGGAAACTTTCGTATGCGAATCCGACTGGCACTTGAGCGGTTTTTAGGGTTCCGTAGCCAAAATGGCAAAACGGAACCCTTATAGTTTCGTCATGTCCGTCCGTCTGTCTGTCTGTCTGTCCGTATGTCACAGGCATTTTACTCAAAAACTACATGATGGATATTGATGAAATTTGGAATATAGGTGTCTTTTATGAGCCGCTACTTAGTTTGGTATATAAATAATTAAAATAAATATTTTTAGGGGGGGCACTCCATACATGTTAAAGACAGTAAAAATTTTTTTTTCAGCAAATATTAACGTGTGGTACATAGTTTGACAGCTCTTTAAAAAACACTATAAGGTTCTTAAGTAATGTTTTTGATTAAGTGAATGTATTTGGAAATAATCGCTCCGAAAGTTGTGTAAATTGTGTCCCCCCCCTCTATTTTCTAAACCGTGCGTCCGAAAAATATGAAAAAAATCACGAAGGTAACGCTTAATTAATACTTTCAACGAAAATTATTTTCAACAAGATCGAATAGGTATACTGTTTTTGAGTTATTGCCGATAAACAATTATTTTATTTTTGTCGACAACCCTAGCGGTGGGCGTGGCGAACAGAAAAAGCGCGCGTTATGAGTTAGAGCGAGAAGATAGGATTCGGCGCATTTTTGTGAGTCGAACGTGGGTTTTGTTAGACGGTGCGACTTCTGTACAAAGTACTAAGTATTACTTATTCTGTGCCGCGGGCGAGTTTCCAACTTTCCATACAAATGTCTGGTTTTGTATGGAAACTCGCTCGCGGCTCGCCCGCAAATCGTTAGTGTGATAAGGCCCTTTATCAATGATCGGCAAAGCATAGCTGGCTGAAATACGAGTAGGTATGTCGAGATAGTAGGAAATAGTTTGTCGATTTGTATGGAAACCAAGCGTGTAAGTGTAATTTAGGGCATTTCTCCAGAAATATGTCTGCGGCCCATTCATCTGTCTCCATACATTTAGTATGAAAAAGGGCCAGATTAATGAGTTGACCGCAGACATATTTCTGTCTATGCCTTTTAGATATTTTAGATTAATTTTATTTTAATTTTATTTTACCTATATTTTTTATATCGCTGTTTTTTTATTTTATCTATAAGAAATACAATGAATTAATATTCATTTTTTTTTCATTTTTCTGTGTTGCGATCGCGATTGTTATTGGGAGATATAATTTGATTGTTTAATTGTATTTCTGACCTCATTTCTCTTTAAATTAATGTGATTTTTAACTACCGTAGTTTACAATAAAATGTAAAGGGACACCGTGGTATTAGAAATAATTGGTATTAGAAAATAAATTAATCAATTATAATTTGTCTACAGTGTGCTATTTTAGATGCATATGGCAACAATTGATATATCTAGCCAGAAAAATCCTTCGCTCATTTTGATGACACTTAATTTATAGTATATTACACAACTAGGGAGGTAATACAAAGAAAGGCCGAGATCGCAAAAGTTTGCGGCCCGAGCTGCAAGCGAGGGACATAAATATGCGAATGAGGGCTTTCTTTATTACCTCCCGTGTTGTGTACATGATTTTATGTCTACACTTGGCCATAAAGCGGCTTTTTCCGTACGCACAGAGTGCGGAAAAAGTCACTTTATGGCCAGGTGTGGCATAATAGTATTTTATACAATCGTAACATAATGAAGGCTCTTAAAGTCGAGTACCGTGTTTAGGCCACGAGGCTTGCCGAGTGGCCTATATAAGGTACGAGAACTTTAAGAGCTAATTATGTAACTATTGTATACAATACTTTTTCTATGAGTCAACTAAAACAACATCAAGCAAACAAATAAACTATCACAATCACCGTACTTCCACTAAAACTATTCATTCAAAGTTTTATTTAAAGGCCGAAAACAATTGAGCGGCAGCATTGGTTGTAAAGCGGTTTGTGATTGGCTCATTACAGGACTAATTGCACCAATCGCGTGGCAGGAGCGTGTTTAAGTAGAGGCAAATTTGACAGGTGTTACGTTCTGAAACGCATTTAATCATCGAATTTGCATTAAAAGGAGGTTTTTACACAAGGATACACTTTTTTAAATTTGAAAGTTCTATTTTCAAAATAATTATTGTTGTCTAAAGCATATTATAATAATTATTATAGTTGAGTAGAGAGTGTCATAGACTAAATAACATTTAAAAGTTAGCATTTATAGTTTAGTCTATGGGATCCTAATGGAAAGATTAAAGTCGACGAGTAGAAAAAATAATTTATTTTAAGTGTTTAACATCTTTAATTCATTTAAATAAATACTTTCATTTCCTGAATGTAATTATTTTTGCAAACGTTTGTGCACATTATGAACAACGTTCCGCTCTCGAATATGAATAGTTTTCGGCATGCCATTTGGATAATAATATTAATAATTTATATCCATCTTTCAAATAATACGTATACTAAACTAACCATTTTGACAAAAAATCATATAAACGTTGACGGGTAGTTCTCTGCGCTTTTATACCGTTTTGCTTGCTTCATTACCATCGCCACCATTATTGGCCGTTTTATAAAAGCAATCAGGATCATTATGATAAAAATATCAGAGGCACGCGACTTCTATAAGATAACCGAAAACGACTCCAGAGTTTATGGGGAGTTCATCCATAATGTGGCGATGGTGATGATGCGATTGGTGCGACTGTTTAGTCGCAGAGAACTACCCTGACAGTGTAAGACATTAGCTCCACAAAAACATGGCCGAACGTCCTATAATTTTGGTCAGCCATAAAATTTTAATACCATATGATTTTTTTTACAGTCACGATTCGTGAACCATTTCCTAGAAATATTCTTTGAACACTCATATAACATAATATATATATTTTTTAATTTATTGTGTTAAGGGCGTCATAACATAATGCCACAAAAATATGGTCGTTTATAGTCCGGCTAAGCTAAGTCTGCAGAGGTCGAAAAAACCGGTCAAGTGCGAGTCGAACTCGCGCACCGAGGGTTCCGTACAAACTCATTAGCAGATACATGAATAGTTCAAGAAAAACTGTATACTGGCGATTAGTTTAGTAGGAGCAAATAAGTATGTGTTACGATTTTTGCAAATTTCTCATAAATGGTGTAAGTTAGGAAAACCGTTACAATTTTCCTGTAATATTTAGAATGACATTAATAATTGGTAATTATTACAGATTTTTCTGTTCAGTAACTTAGAAGATAATATGGGGGGAATGGTATTTTTTTTTACCTTTTTTCGTCATAAATCAAAAACTACTTATTTAAGAAAAAAAACACTGTTTTAATCTACAAATCAAGCCAAGCATTTGATACCCCACTCGATATAATAGCCCTACTTTCAATTTTCAAAGTCCCGTTACGGACCCTTTTAAAAAAAAAGTATAAACGTTACAAGATTTTTTTAACATCCAATAGGCTCAGGTTAGCTACTTTTAATACTATTACAAATTTCAAATCGATAGCAGCAGTAGTTTCTGAGATATCTGGCTGTGACAGACGGACAGACAGTCGCACCATAAGGGTTCCTTGTTTACCATTTTGGTACGGTACCCTAAAAAGGTTTTATTAAGAAATATATACATGGCAAGGGCAACATATGTAGAAACCATAGCAAGAGGATTAATTAGTCTTCGCAATCATTCTTCACTTTATTATCCGGGTCAGTCTTGCACAAATCGAGTCTATTACCAACCCAACCCAACCAAGCGATTTGTTCCAGGGTCTTGGAAAATTTCTATGTATTTTAAATAGGTATTGTATATGTATATACCGTGCTTTTTTTAATTCGATGAATATTAAGGGAGTATTCCTTAGGTAAAATAAAGTTAATTCCTCCAAGAAACTAATGTTGTAACTCATGCCGTTTTTAAAATATTCATAATCTTAATTTAATCACCAACCAGTAAATGAGCTGTCATAATCCCAACACTGCCATAGTTGACGTTAATTTTTGACTAACTCAGAGGTGTCTTTTAAAATGGCTATCAACTCAATATTAATTTATTTTGTATGAAAAGTAAAAAAAATATTTTTCGAATTTAACAAAAAGCGATATATTTACCAGGTAGCTTCTGTTGACGTACGAAGCAACCTATAAAATTTAACGGAAATAAAATAAAACACGGTGTATATACCTATCAGTGGCGTAGCGTAAAATATATGTTTGGGCAAGCCGGCGCCGATTTGGCGTACATTTTCCTTAAGAGCTGTAGAATAAGGTGCTCAAATGCCTGATATTAGGCGAGCCGGTACGAATCGAGTTCTTTGGACGCCACGCTTCTGATACCTATGTACATACATACAAGCCTTACCTGGTTTGGTTGGGATTAAATTGATGTGTGCAAAACTTTGTCAGATATTTATTTCAGTAGGTATATGTATAGATTTATATACTTATTAAGCAAAAAGAGCAATCAGCCAAGTATCTACGGACGGACTCTAGTAGGGTCATTATTTGAGCGTTTCAGCCGCCGGGGTATTCCACCAGAATGTAGGACACGTGACGCCATTTTTTTCATACTTCTAACAAAGTTGGGAAGTACATTTTTGGTATGTCAATATTTTATAACTTGATTTCTGAATTGATAAATATCATTTAGGAATTTTTATTTGTTTTTAAGGTAGCTGCCATAGCCGTCACGTGTCGAAGTTCCCTCAGATTTTAGTCTCATATCGAGTTATTTGGACTACTAAAAAATACCTTAAAATTACATTAAAATCTGCCGGAATCTCGACAATAATGTGTCCACGAAAGTGAGGCGGGTGAAACGCTCAAATAATGACCCAGTAACCAGTAAGTAATTCACAGTTGGCACTTTGGATTTACACTTTAGTTAGTGTATGAAATTCGACCTTAGGTTGGTTACATATTATTGATCGTGATTGTACATACTGACTGTTTTTTTACCAGGGGTGTCGAACAACATACACTATTTATTAGAAGCTTATATTAATACACACAATACACTGAGTATCTAAGATCTGTGGAAATGTTTGTAATGTATCTAATTTATGAATTATAATAGTACATTACACAACTAGGGTGGTACAACAAAGAAAGGCCGAGATAGCAGATGTTTGCGGTCCGAGCTGCAAGCGAGGGACATAAATATGCGATCGAGGGCTTTGTTTATTACCTTTGTTAATGTTATTATGTAAGGTAATTTTTAATATTGATTGACATGTTTATTTGTAATATATATTTAATTTAATTTTAGTTTAGTACCATTTGACATATTTATTAATAATACGCCTATGATTTTAATATTTCTACGCCAATATTGGCTGAATATGTCGCACTATATCACTTTATTCCAACCAAATGTACCATATTCTGAGAAATAAACGATTTGATTGATTTGATTTGATCCCGGGTGGTGTACATCATTTTATGTCTACACTTGGCCAGAAAGCGGCTTTTTCCGTACGCGTAGAGTGCAGTAATAGCCACTTTATGGCCAGGTGTGCCATAAAAACTGTAACAATAGCGAAATTTCACGATATATTTTTTGATATGCAAATAGGAGTATTTTTTAATTATCAATGGATCGAAAGCTTTTATCTTTTTTATTTACTTTCGATTTTATAAAAACACTAATAAATAAACATATTCACAATGCAAAATATAAATAAACAAAATATTTTTTGTCATATTTTCTTGAGAATTATTTGTCAAAGTTTAATATTTAATGTATTTGTATGTAACGTTTAGTATATTATTTAAGTAATACGCATTGAAAATAATTATAAACTGAAACCTAGACGTCTTATATTTGGGCGCGAAAACAAAAACAAAAAATAAAAATATTAAAAAGAACTCAGCGAAACTTTAAGTATTAGATAATAATTGTTAAAAAATTACCTCAAAGACAAAATCTAGACGTCTTCTTTATGGCTGCGAAACCAAAAAAGAAAACTATTAAAGGCTAAAGTGAACGCGATAAACAACAGCGTCCCCATACAGAAACCGTATCGGGCTCCCCGCCGCCGAAGAAGGGATGTCTTACGTAAAGCAATGTATATATGCTCCGTCCGTCCGTCCACTAGGCATACCTGCATCTAAGTTTTCAGTGCTAACACAGAATCATTCCAGCACCACGCAAGATGTACGCTAAACTCGCTGTAAGTATTTTGCCAAATTCTTTAATCAAACAAAACTTGCAACCTTCATAATTATAATTAATACAACATTAAACATTTAAAGACCTACCTCGAAAATTAGTCTGTTCAATTAACAATAAACAAGATTCAAAATAAGAATACCCTATAGGTGTGCTATTATAGGTTTGCTATATATATTTGAAGAGTTCCGATTTAAAATCCCATCATCGGGTCCTGAATTGGTGATGATGGGACTACCTAAGAGAAGAACAAAAAAAAAATCAAATCGGCTTCGAATAGGTACTCAGGGAACATACATAAAAAAAAAATTCCGAACCTTCTTCCATTTTGCAAGAAATAAAAGTCAATTTATACATGGACTGAGTTCGTGTCGGCTCATCCAAATAAGTGATTCAAAAGATGAAAGTGAAGTTTTTTCAAAGTGATCCTGCTTGTGTGCTCATCAAACTTAAGCATCAGTGATATTGTGTTATAATAAAAATCACACTTACTTAATTAGTACAAACGGAACCACTGTTAACTGACCACCCATAAACTACAACACGTTGCGACAAAGTTGACATTCGTTTAGAAATGTACAGTTAACAGTGTGTTGATTGTACTCAGGGTACCTATGCTGGGTAATTCACAACTGCCCGCCAATTTTGTCCTAATTATGTCCCGTGAACTGATAGAACAGTTCGGAGCTCCTTCAAAGGCGAGTGACAAGTGTATCGACTTACTCCTCTGATTACGAATATGAATAGTTCGATATCAGAGACGGGCTTAATGGCTGGTTGTGAATAAACATTGGTGCACATTCACTAACTAAGGTTGCCTTTCCACTAGAGATGTGATATGCTATGCTGCTATGGATGCGTTGATATCCACCAATCTTATTCATTGGACCACATAGCACTGGTCGAAATAAAATAATTTATTTCTGCAAGTAGACCCCTTTTCTCTTCTTTTCTTTTGTTTTGGATAGCTTTCAGCGTTTCACATCTCGCAGCATAGCTGCTCATATCTGGTGGAAAAGCACCTTTACAGCATTTTACAAAACTAATTTTGCCAATAAATTGCTTTTTTCGAATTCAATAAAAAGGCTAGTTGTTACGTGTAAATATTGTATTCAAGAAAAGGTTGCTGTTCAAAGTGTGTGTTTTTTTTTCAAGATGAATATTTTTTATACGAAGAAAAAACTGTTGTTCATCTGATTGTGTTCCTAGTGTGAGTGTTCAAAATATCTTTGACATACTTGAAACGATTTTGCTCTGTACGCTATCGGCAAAGAAAACAATTATTTTAGTGAATATTTAAGTGTAAACTTTGCTGTCTGTGCGTGCAGTCTTCAAGGGGTTAATTGTGTTAATTGGATTGACTGATTTTTTGCATTTTTATCATATTTTGGTCTTACAAAATGTGACGGACGCGAAATAATTAAATATATTTTTTTTGTTCATTGCGATTGTACTTTGACTGCTTAATTATGCATATTTTTTTTTCTATTAACCTGTAATGTTTGTATGTCGTGTTCAAGTCAAATCTGGAAGC
Source organism: Eudemis profundana (assembly GCA_947034925.1). Classification (NCBI taxonomy): domain Eukaryota; kingdom Metazoa; phylum Arthropoda; class Insecta; order Lepidoptera; family Tortricidae; genus Eudemis; species Eudemis profundana. The sequence continues at coordinate 49,600,336 of OX344794.1, forward strand.
AGCTATCAACAGATTGAGCTGAAATTTTGCGTGTTTTATGTGAATCGGATGAAAATGCAATACGAGTATTATGACTTGATCATGAACGCAAAAGTTCACCATACGATTATCTAATTACATAAGACTAACCAGCCTCATTTGGGTTAATTTGATTGGATTAGATATGCATTTAAAAGTACAGTAGGACAATAAGATAAAATAAAAAAAAAATGACACTATTTTTTTTGTCAGCTCGTAGCCCTCGTGGTCGCCGCTGCCGTGTCATCCCCAGTCCCCGGCGGTCATGGTCACCAGTAAGTACTTTTGCTGTCTCAACACTTATTACGTTGACTATTTCTACCCATTCACCACTTTTTACGTTGACTACTTCTCCCTCTTCTCCACTTTTTACTTTGACTACTCTTACACCTTCACCACTTTTTACTATGACTACTTTTACCCTTGCACCACTTTTTATATTGACTAATTTTAATCCTACACCACTTTTTACGTTAACTATTTTTAATTTATACTACTGTTGCCTTTCACAATTTTTTTGTAAGATAAATAAAGAATGAATTCTTATAAGCGTCTATAAGCGTAATACAAATCTATACTTAAATAGCAAGAAAATATTACATGATTTGAACCCGGGACCTCTAGCTTTGTAGGCGGAGGTTCCTACTAGGCCAAGTGTGTTGTCAAATATTTTAAACACCTTAGATTACCAAACCAATATTCACTGAAATAGCTGTATAAAGAGGCCATAGGCATTTGAAATGCACATAGCTTTAAGCTATTATATTTATTATTCTAGAAATGTCTTGATATTTTGTCAACGTTACCTTTGAGTTCAGTATTGTGTGTTTTATAATATGCAGATCTGTTGTTTAATAACATGCCATTGATGAGTGAGTAAATAAACACAAGGCTATAGTTTAAAGAAACTTTTTGGTCTATCTTGCAATTCAGTGTTGAACTTGCTATCGGTACGAAAAAAGAACAGTAATTTCAAAATCCCGCTGTCATTACATGACATGTTGTTGTGTGCGTAACCGCAACTCCGCTGGAACTATCTATATTCGATTTTTATTCGGAATATTGTGTCGAACAATTGTCTAAATTGCCAAAATTTGACCTGGAATCGCATTTTTTGCTCTTGCATTCCACTAAACCAAATGTCGTTACTATTGTCAAAGTCAAAGTTACATACAAACTTCATATACACTTGCTGCGTTTTTACACGGAGTCAGTATCAGACACGTGTTTTTTTTTTAAAGTACTGACGATATTAGCCCTCACCGTTTTAAACTCATACAAAATTTTATAGGTAATTTTTTTATAGTTTTGATAAACATTCCAAATCGTCTAAGGCCCCTTAAATGTGACCACGGTATAATGACACATCGTCATCATTACTTAGTGTTGCGAGAAATGATACCTACATCATAATCATTATATTCATTATTTAGTGTTGCGAGAACTGTTGCAAAAGTAAATCGTGTAGTTAAACTACTGCGGGGCAATTCAAAATTTAGCCGCAAATCTCGCCTACATAATGAAATCGTAGCAGGAGCGGCTCACTCAAAGAGCACGCATTAGCACGCGTTATGCGATAGAGAGAGACGGTCGGATCCGGTGCGTTCCGTCCGGTGGTCGGACCCGAACGACAATTGTGTCAGAGAGTCTATTCGTAGTATTATTACTTATTCTGTGGCTATGTTTGTGCGCGCATCACGCAAAAACTACCAGGCTGATTTCCATGAAATTTGTTGCACAGGTAGGTAGATTATGACCCTGGTTAACATATAGGACACTTTTTTTATCTTATAAAATGTTTAGAATCCGTTGCTAGCCGTTAATGCTGCAATAAAAAATCATGTTTGGCTGTAGCACATCGTTACTGTGGATTTCGATTTCTCAATACGAGTTGGGACGACAGTGCCATGCATATGGGTTGTAAGGACTCAATGTTGGATGATGCTACATACGTCACCCAGGATGACGTCACAAAGGAGGAGACTAGTTGAAAAATTGGATGACTTGGGCAACGTTCCGGTGGCGTAGTTGGTAGCGCGCCTGTGTTGGCCCGGATAGCCGTAGGAGATGCAGGTTCGAATCCTGCCCGAGACATATAATTTATCTCTTCTAATAAAATATAATTTTTCCGACAAAGTCGAAGTAAAAAAGAGCCATTCACCTCCGCGAACGAAGTCACGCATCCACAAGTCCCTAATATGATTTTGTTTGTGAACTAGAAGCAACAGTTGGTATTCGGAGGTCATGCTGTGGTCCGTCGAAATTGAACAGCGGCATAGAATAAGCAAGGACCATTAAAACAAGAGGACTGTCATTCTCCATACTTTGGATCGTGCCCCGACCGCAAGGGGATATCCAGGCACAAACTAGATGGCACTAAAAAACCAAACATTTAACGGTGTTATAATTGAACAAAGAAACATAGTATAGTAACAATTGGTTCGTAAACAGCTAAAATAATGAACAAATTCTAACATTTAAATACTGTGTCACGCTTGCAAAGTTGAATAATTGTAAATAATATAATTCTTATTACAAGCTTATACATAGATGGCGTTGCAAATATCGGGGAACAGCTTTTTGTATGCAGAATGACAGTCCTCTTGTTTTAATGGTCCTTGGAATAAGTACCTGCGTACAGAAGTCTCGCTCTAACAAAACTGTCGTTCGGGCCCGACCAACGGACGGAACGCACCGGATCCGACTGTCTCTATCGCATCACGCGTGCTCTTTCTGGACGCTGGCTAAGGCCCCCTCGCGGGGGTCTCAAGGCCGCGCGGCGATGTCCCGGAGCGAGTCACTCCCGAGAGCGGCCGTTGAACCTACTATAAGGCAAGGAAAACTTGCTCTAAATAAGGTCATCTTTCTAGAATATTACGAAAACCTGTCAAGGTCGCTGGAACGCACTTAATCTGATTACGTGTTACAAAATTACATTTATGAGATGAAGTAATGTCGCATATCATATGAATTTATAAAATACGTGCGCAATATTTGATCGCATTGACTTAGAAACTTATATTTTTTAGGGTACCAAAATGGTAAAAAAGGAACTTTTATGGTGCGACTCTGTCTGTCTGTCTGTCCGTCTGTCACAGCCAGATATCTCAGGGACTACTGCTGCTATCGATTTGAAATTTGGAATAGTGTTATTAGACATAAAAAAAATCTTGTACCCTTTTTTACTTTTTTTAAAGGGCTCCGTAATAGGACTTTGAAAATTGAAAGTAGGGCTATTATATTGAGTGGGGTATAAAATTAAAGGGTTTAATTTGAAGATTAAAACATCGTTTTTATTTTTTTTATTAAATAAGTAGTTTTTGATTTATGAAGAAAAACGTTAAAAAATACCACCCTAGTTGTGTAATGTACTATTCTTTAACACTAAAACACAGAGGAATTATAAAAGAGAAAGTGCACTTATCAAATCTGGCTAGTTTAAATGCAAATTGTCTCAGACGATATAGACTAAGTGGCACTTTGAATTTCTATGTAAATTATTTGTAATTTTGAATTGATTACCAATCATAATTATGTCATTGTTATTGCATTTATACAAAATGTCTCAAAGTTTCGATTGAAAAGACTTAATATTTTCTAAGGCTTCATAAAAAGCAGCCGTTTTAATGTACTTATGTATCACACTGCCACTGCTCGATGTCAATGACCCGATATACGAGCACATATCTTATTTGCGCCTGCTTCGGCATAAACTAAAGAGGATGGTTTGGATTCAATTTATAAAAAATACAAATTAATATTGAAATATTAAGATTGGGAAGTAGATAACCTGAACAAGGTTTTGAGAAGTAAACGACAAATTGGAAACGTTGTTTATTTGTTCGCTCTAATTATTAAAGGGGGCTTGTCATCTCTAAGTTCTAGGTCACCAAGATCCGACTGCTTTTTCGCTGAATGCTGTTTGTTACGTATCTCCCCCGCCCCCAGCATCAAGCCTGATTGTCCTTTGTTTTCTGTATTAAAAACACCGTTCCCCGTGTCTCTCTTAAATCCAAACGTATTTTGAACTTTATGTAGACAGTTTAGAGTTGCTTTTCAAATCCCACGTTTGTATCATAAGAGGTTGATAAAGAAATTAGCCGATTTATTTAACATTCAGAGCACACGGTTCGGTTTGATTCGCAATTGAAAACAAACTATTGTTTCTCCCTATTTCGACGTGCAGTTCCAGAAAGACGAAAGTTCAGAGGGATTCTTACAAACGTATCACGTTTTGGGTTTTTACGGCAATATGCTAATGCTGACATGTGTAGGGTAATTCTCAATTGCGCCGCCAATTTCGCCGCCGTCAAACCGCAACCTTCGAGGGTCATATTATAATAGGAATGAGTTGACGATGAGGTCTTGAATTATCCTACTGAAATTATTGGGCTGAGAGCTTTTTCAAGGTCCAGGTCTTAATCTGCGATCAAATGACGGCTCAAAAGACACTGGCTCTATGGACGCCACGCAATGGCCCGGGGAGGGTACCGATGACAAGTTGAGCTATTTACAGTCAAGGCCAAAGATAAATACTTACTTCACCAATCGATGCATTTATTCTTTCGTTTAGTTTTCTTTTATGGCCGCTGAGACAACCAACCTCTGTGAGAACCATACCCAGTCCAGGCTAGTAACCGCTCGTTCACTGAGTGGATCGCTCCGAACTAGTACAATCGTGCTAATGTACTAGTTCGGTCTTTTAGATCCCTAGTACACTACTGTTTCTATCTAAGCGTGGCTCCCGTTTCGTTCTGTACTGTTCCGCTCTGACCGATGAGTCCGACCGATCTATTTCAAGAGTTCAACGCGTTCCATTTTGCTCACTCACTCATTCAGAGCTGTTACAAGTCGGTCGACGGTCGATAGGATCGGTTAATGTACTAAAGGGCTGAAACGAAACGGAATAGTTTGCAGCGAACAGTGAGCGGAATTCATTATTTTTAGTACTTAGTACATGTACTGCACAATCCTACGGTCTCTCCTACACGACTACTGTGCGGCTTAACAGCATACATTCATTATATTTGTTAATCTTTCTCGACATTAAACGCAAACATTACCCAACGTCTTGCAATGCTCATTAGGCGGTTTGCGATTGGAAAGATGTAAAATCTGTATCACTTGCGTAACTAAGTATAAAGTGGCAACTATGTACAGTACACCCGGAACGGACAAAGTAGCACAAGACAAAACATACGTCTGACAACATATTCAGTGATCTCAAACGTGATTCGAATAGGGATGTTGACTAATGTTGAATTTTACAATATAATATAGTCACATGGATTGGAAAATACTAAATTATTATAACACAAAAGAAATAAACAAAAAATGTATAAAAAACATAAAGTTATGAGACAACGAAGTTTAAAAAAAAACGATATTTTTTTATCGTCTTTAAGAAAAATTAAAGTCAATTTCGGAATGCTTAAATAACACTGAAAAATAAATGTATGACAACTATGTGCTTAAACGCACTTTTTCGTACTCAAAATGGCAAAATGCTATTTTGTTTATACAGACTTAGTACAGCGACGGAACGGATGACGTCATAAGTTCCTACCGTTTTGTATAGAGCGTTTTCAATGCTCAGTCCGATCTGCTACTTTTGATTACAATTTGTGGCTGTTATACTTATACAAATGTATTAGGTGTCATATAGATATTTGTTCCTCACAAATAGTAGAATCGATTTACGACAGAGAAAAAATCGAGTCAACAGGCGAATTGGGCGGTTTTCCATACAAACAAAAGACGGCTATCGTTCGCTTCCAGGAGCATTACCTTTTTAACACGTCACGCTCCCTGACTCCGTGCCCCCAATATGGGGTCATGAAGGTTTTTTCAGGAGTCCGTGCTTCCACTACGGGGTCACTTCCCCTTACTGATTGCATAGTAAGGACTTGTGACATTGTCCGATAGGGACAATGAACATGTTAATACTTCTGACATGCAAAATTAGGAAGCGAATATCGATATGGTAATATCATAACTTGGCTTTAAGATTGGTTGTGTTTCTTAGCAGCTAATAAGTTTTATTGGGGTAGTTACGAAAGCATGTTTAATTTAATAACATGATGCATTTTATGGTATCAGCGTATTTCGTCTCATTCTATATTCGTCACACATTCTTTATTAAGACTATTCTTTATTCTTGATACATAAAGAATGTGTGACGAATATAGAATGAGACGAAAAACGAATGGGACGAATTACGCTGATACCCATTTTGGTATCAGCGATGTGCGTGAGACGAAGGCACAAAAAGCAAAAATAAATATGATTAGCAAAAAAACATTGTTTTCAAATGATGTTTTTAGATGGCACTGACCTTAAATGGCCGATTACACGTTATTTCTACTTTTTTGAGACTACTCTAGTTGTACTCAATAAAACCAAATTTTAGTCCGCCGCTGTCTAAAACCCAGACATGACTCGAGGACGTTCTTCTTTTTAACCTACAATTGCTCCATACTAATTATTTGTGACGGAGTGGTATTTTACCGCTCTGTCACGGTTTTTTTCCTGTAAAATTGCAATTAAATTATGAAAACAATTTTACACAATAACGCTACAGAGAAACAAAGTGTTTTGATAACGAAATAATAGGAATATAAATGTAAAATTAATAAGTTACGATGTAAAATCAAATCATCTTTGGGAGACAATTCCATTGTAGGTAAAAAAGAAGAACGTCCCTATCATAATCGTACAGACTTACAGACGTCTCTCTCTCTAACAAAACTGTCGTTCGGGTGTGACCACCAGACGGAACGCACCAGATCCGACCGTCTCACTCTATCCCATAACGCGTGCTCTTTCTGGTCGCTGGCTAAGGCCCCCTCGCGGGGGTCAAGGCCGCGCGGCGAAATCGCAGAGTGAGCCACTCCTGGTAGGCTGGTACTATCAATACTTTTGTTAAAGTATAATAGTATATTACACAACTGCGGTGGTATAATACAAAGAAAGGCCGAGATCGCAGAAGTTTGCGGCCCGAGCTGCAAGCGAGGGACGTAAATATGCGATCGAGGGCTTTCTTTATTACCTCCCGAGTTGTGTACATCATTTCATGTCTACACTTGGCCAGAAAGCGGCTTATTCCGTACGCGCAGCGTGCGGAAAAAGACACATATCTTTGCTTATATGGCCAGGTGTGGCATAAAAGTATAAATAAAATTTCAAACCATTTAAGAGAGAGGTGCAGCTCAACTTTGTTTATGCAATAGCAATATGTAATTAGACGTATCATGCATGATGTGATTGCATTTTAACTGTCTTGGTTACGTTTTTCGGATGCCATTCGTTTGAGCTATTTTATTTCGTAATATAAAATTACGTTACAAATTACCTAGTTAGTGCGAATTACATACATATATTGTGACTGGCAAGTAAGTAAAACAAAATTATCGTGCGGGGCTGCTGTTTATCAAAATGGCAATGCAATGTAAGAAAATACTCATACTTATTGCTTTGTAACAATAATATATGTAACAATGTGTTATAGGTCGCGATTTAGTTGCATATTTCTTTTTATCTACACACATATTATAAATCCCCAATGATGTTGGAAGTTTACCGCAGTTAGACAGATAGGCCGACCAGATTTTAAATCATGACCAACTACATATTCATAATAGCATCGATTTCGATGATATTATGATTTTTCACACAACACACTGTTGTTACATTACAGGTAGCAATAACGGTTTCCGAACGCATAGTTAATGATATAGGTGCAGATAAAGTATCATAAGAATCTTGAATGTCGTTTTAAAATTAGAACCAGACTTCTATACAGTGGCTTGTGTATAGCGCCCTCTAAGATATAATCGGAAATCCATAAAATGAGCTTAGATTTCTCCTGATTAAAGGGAAAGTCATAATTTGAAGTCGACGCAGGGACAGACAAAGCATCAGATTAGATCTATAAAAGCAAAATCGTAAAAGCCTTCAATCCTCATACACACATAATGCATTTCTCTTCTATGTGAACCGGACAAAAAGCGCATTTTATGCGTTTCAAAATGCCCTAAGTTTGCTTTTAACCACGTGATATTTAACTTTATATCATTACTATAAGGTTCATATTGTTTTGTCGAGGAATATGAGTTAGTTACGTGCGATACGTACCGAGTTTCCAAATAAGTGGAATGCGACTTAATATAAAGCAGTGCACGTATGCATGGCTCGTTCACAATGACGTCATAATGACGAAAGAGATGGTTTGAGACCGCGACTCCGTGAGGTCCCAAACGTGAGGTTCAAACCCATGCCCCGTTTCTAACTTATGTAGAAGAACTGCATACGTTGCAAACTATCTATTTTTAACCGACTTCAAAAAAGTAGGTTGATTATGGTTAATGGTTTTGCGTTTGCCTGACCTGTACCTCTAGCACAACTGTGACACGCGACTCTATCGACGACTATCTCTTTCCACTCAATATCGTGTGACAGTGACAGGTGATGCTCTGTCGCGCGAGAAACGAAATCGCGGCCAGTTATGCTAGACGTACTGCGTTACCCGATGGAAAGTGGCGACAAGGACTGTGGAGCACGCTTACCCAGCTGCATATCCGCTCTTGCCTTAAAAACGTCCATGTCATAGTCACTTATTGTTGTTCATGTCAAAGTATAAGGCTGCGTTTCCACCAGAGCGGTGTGCGAGGAAGAAATGCACCAATGGCGGGCCCCGTTGAGCGAAGCTATAGGCACGTTGATTGGTGGATTTTATCCTCGCACACCGCGTCGTCAAAATATAGAGACGGACAAGTAGTTCATATTCGTCTGTTTAGAAGCGCGCCACACGTTTTCAACAAATGCGCAATCGCGCTTCTGTGTGAGTGCGATCCACATAGAAGCATTCTTTCTTACGCATTCATAAATTTTTGCTTGTAGTGCGTTGGGTTACGGCGCGCACACATACAAACGCGCGATATACCTTTTATTGGAAGAAAATTACTGCTACTGTGTCCAAAGCTTGAAATAATTATAGAAGAATATTATTAGTAACAGTGTATCTTACAAGCTTTTGTTTATTTAGTTTACCTCTCCCGGTACACTTGTGTGAAAGTGAGTCTGTAATCAAATCTTGCAAGTTAAATTTAACCCACTTCCCGGTTTCCGATTGAGCTGAAACTTTACAAGTGAATCAGATGACAATGCAATATTTATATGATCTGATTGAGGAGCCGGATGGTAGCCATGGGATCATCTAAATTACACCGTGTTTGGGCTCATTTAGAGGTGCGCCGTTCTCGTCAATTCTCGGAAACGTTCTCAGTTTTGTATGGGAAATGTTCTCGAGAACGTTCTCGCTCCATAGAAAACGGAGAACGTTTCCGAAATTGGCACATCTCTAGCTGATTTGATTCGTTTTGACGTGCAGTTTGCGATTATACAAAACGGTCGCCAATAAAAGCTGGTCTCATTAAACCATTTTCTGACAGAAACTTATCTATTTGTTCACAGCAAGCACGTTACCATCCACGTCCCCTATAAAGTCCACACGATCCACCACCACCACGTGTCTAAAGTCCACGTGCCCGTGTACAAGGAGGTGCCGGTGTACAAGGAGGTCCACGTGCCCGTGGTGAAGCACGTGCCGTACCCGGTGGAGAAGATCGTGGAGAAGCACGTGCCGTACCCCGTGGAGAAGAAGGTGGTCGTGGAGAAGATCGTGCCGGTGCACGTGCATGAGGAACACAAGGGCTGGGAGAGCGAGTCGCTGTCTCACGGCTGGAACTGATTGGGCCGCATGTGTATTAGTAGATATAGGTGAGTCACTTGTTATCCAGCTTCTTTTTTAGTATAAATGGCCGCCTATTCGCTGGTTGCAGCACAAGACCTGTCACTTTCAGTTTCTGCATGTTTCAGTTCATACTTCATTACTTAGCTAAGATATCGGTATCGGTATCTCCGATTATTTACTACAATATATCGGTATCGGTATCGTATCGGCAAAACTATGTATCGTTACATTACATCCCTAATCTATACAGTAACCAAAATGCCATTCTAAGGAGGCGGGACCTTCTAAGGATTTGCCATATTTGAGGGGATTCCATTGTTTAACACGTTCCTTGCACCGATGCCCCCCATGGGGTCATGAAGGATTTTTCAGGAGTCCGTGCCTCCACTATGGGGTCACTTCCCCATACTGATTGCACCGTTGCAACTTGTGACATTGTCCTATAGTTTTGTACGAGGACAGTGAACGTGTTAAAGAGTAAACCCTACTTGCAGTCATTTATTAAAAACCAATCTGTTTTTGTTCCCAGGTATTACCATAATTGAAGCGAAGAGGACATGACTACACTTAGTACAATATCAAGAACCAGAACGAAATGACACCTTAGACCTACTGTTGGTTACGTCACTTTAATATTTTCTTCTACATGAACAGAATAATGAAAGGCGTAACTGCCAGTTGATTTGAGGAACCATTTTGAGTATATACAAAAAGTGGTATTATAATAATTAATGAGGAACAATACTCCTGGCAACTAATGTAACTTTGCGAGCTCTGTGAGTTCGTGTTATAAGATAATGTACCGCATTATCCCAAAATTAGATTCCTAAATAGGAGCATTCCATGAAAACATCTACTTTTTGTCGCTTACGTAACGCTGTGGTAGATTCCCTAATAAATCTTATTAGCTGCTAAGAAACACTACCAATCTTAAAGCCAAGTTATGATATTGTCATACCGATGTTCAGCAGCTTCCTAATTTTACATGTGAAAAGTATTAAAAAGGTAGTGTCGCTTACGTAACGTTAGCATGGAATGCTCCTCTATACAATTGCAAATCAAATTATTTTTTAGATGAGATCGGAAATGACGAGATTCACAAGTGTTTTCCGTATTTCCGTCGTTATTGTACTAAGTTTAAAGAGTTACCTATCTTATTGTCATGCAAAGTTGTCATCATTTCTTTAATTTTAAGAGCCAAAGAAGTAAAAAGATTTTTTATACAAACATGCAGTTTTCTTTACGATACCTACCTAATAATCATAGGTACCTAAAAAATATCTACATTAAAAAAGTAATAAATAAACCATTCAAAGAAGTCAAGTTGAAATCGGATTTCTGTATACAAGCATATAACTGTCAACATTTTGTAATAATAATAAAGCACAATGTAGGTATCGAAAATGAATACAAAAAAATCTACTCATTCTTTATAGTCTTTATTTATTCAAAATTAAGAAAAAAAACAGTACTATTGGCAAATAGATAAATATTTAAACTTGAAATAAAATATACAAAACATAATAAAAAAAACAATTTTAAAAACATTTACCCATCCGGCAGGACTGTCTGGGGCATAGTCCCTATTACAATGGCGGTGTTATCTCTCTGTATCGTGTATTTTTTGAGAGAGTTATCACTCGAATTAATTAACAAATGCAAGAGACTATAAAAAATAACCAAACACATGTTACTATAAGATTCCAGATTCTGACTCCTTTTGATTCCTTTCCGTGTTGCTCTATAGTCTATACTGTGATTTGAGGGTGTTTAAAAATCATAAATCCACCAGGTGGCAGCAGGGTGGCGAATGGTCTTTTTGACAGTAGGTGTCAAAATCCACCAATCACATCACCTGATTTTGACATCTACTGCCAAATAGACCATTCGCCACCCTGCTGCCACCTGGTGGATTTATGATTTTTAAACACCCTCATTCCAAAAAATGTACCATAGATGATAGAGTATGTGCGGAAAGAGAATAGGATTTAGATTTGGGGGCGCTGTAATGCTTTTCTACAGTATTTGCCGTATTTGCCATACTGGTTAGGTTAGTTCCGTTTTTCGCCACGCCTATTCTCTTTCCGCACAGACTCTACCGCTGTCACAGTAAGGCTGCGTTTCCACCAGGGATGCGTAGCGAGGGATTTGTTTGCGGTAACCAATGGAAACAGCTCAGCGGAGCGAGCATAGGTAAATGAAGTGTTTCCATTGGTTACCACAAACACATCCCTCGCTACGCATCCCTGATGGAAACGCAGCCTAACAACTGTCATTGTCAAAGTAACATTCCAGATATAACCGATCAGCTACCAGGGCAATAAGAAAAAGCTTACCAGTTCAATAACAATATTTTTACACATTTTTTTTTATACTCCTCGCACCGAATCATGATCCCTATGACAGTTCTTTCTCCATACTTTTGTAATGGCGTCGCTGTCATTTTTAATAATAAGCAAATATTTTTTTTAATATGAAACAAATAAGTTTTACAAATACAAGTGGAAAGAGTAAACTGTCATAGGGAACATGATTCGGCGCGAGGAGTATAATTACTTTTGTTCCATCTGCAACTATTAAAGCTCATTAACTAGGAAACAATATATGAACTCGATCATCTTGAATGCCAACACAAAAATGACAGTAGCTATCACCACCACCGTTGGATCTATCATCGTGATGTTAAACACGTGGTTTCGCGGCTCGAAATCTCCTGACATTGACCTAAGTTATATGTTTGCCTGATTCATGGGATATATGACACTATCATGGGATAGTTTTGCCTGTTCACAGAAAATACCATATTCATATAACATAGCGTTCCAGTTTAAAATATAAACGATTTTACAAAAGATAGTATGCCTGTTCATAAAGTAGATAATAGTAACATAGTATATAACTTATAGCATACTTGATATTTCATAATATAATTTTGTCTATTTCCATAATAACTTAAATATCATTTACATTACATAGTTTTGTCCGTTTCGACATAGCTGAGATTTGCCTGTTTTTATTTAAAGGATAGTACCTACCTAGCTGCCTTTGTGTGTGGTATTTTTGTGACACACTAGTTCTCGCTTCTCGTAGTAGACTGGCAGGCATTAAAATTGCTTATATTTTGCCTGTGCCACAGAGGAGCTGATATTAATATGAGACAGTTTTGCCTGTTCCAGAAGGTTAGGTAACGTTGATATAAGATATATTTATCTGATTCACAGAATATTTTATTATGAATGACAGAGGATGATTTTGCCTGAATGACATACAATTATGTGTGCGTGTGTGATTTCCTCCCCGTCCGTGCTCACGTCACAGCGCGAGGTTGCATCTGCTTTCGTCCAACGATGGCAAAGAGTCGCTATCGCTTTCGTTTTTCGGTTTGTCTACTGGTTTGGCTTTTCGAGACTGAAACATGGTAAACTTAAAAAGCAGGTGAACAATGTTGCCTATATTTTTTTTTAACTACTATAAGCTGTATTAAGACGGTTTCTGCCGTCCGATATCTAAAACTGGACTAACCCCTATTCAACTCCATAGAGGTTAGTCTAGTTTCAGTCATAAGACGGCAGGTTTTTCAAGTGTCTACATGTTTTGAGCAGTTGGCCTTGACGAAACTGAAAGTTAGTGTTAAACCAATGCATTTTCGTGACACATCGGAAAGTTAGACGGTATTTATTATTTAAACAGTATTTAAGTACTGTTGACTTAGACACTTTTTTGAAAAACCCCTAAGTTTATGTGTTACTTGAGAATGGTACCTGTATTTTGATCGGAGTTATCGTATTGCAGTATAGCTTCCAAAAAAGTGTGAGCTGGGTTTGGGGAATCTGGCGCAGCTTCTCTAGGGAGCTACGGAGTCCCCAACGACCGAACGCGTCTGAGTAGACCATCCCTGGACATAATCGAAGTATAAAGGTGGTTTTCCACCGGCAGGGCGAGACGAGACGAGACGAGGATTGAATTGAAATTTGTATCAAGTTACGCGATGCGCGAGCGGCGATGCGCGAGGAGAGGATTGAAAACTTCATACAAATTTCAATTCAATTCTCGTCTCGTCTCGTCTCGCCCTGCCGGTGGAAAACCACCTTGAGGCCCTTTAGGACCGTACGATACGTATACAAGGTCGAGGCTCGGGGCTGCCGTCCATCAGTTTCGGAAAAATCACGAGTTTCGGCAAAAGATCGAGTCTCGGCATAGTTTCGGTTTCGGCTCCGGCCGAAACTACGGCTGAAATCGAAACTGACTTTGAGGGGTTTCGTACTGCAATCGGTCAGTCTGATAATTTATTTAAAATAAGAAGTTATAATATGTTATATTAATGATTACTCTACCATTAAACCTACCTTAAATACTAGAGACTAAATGATTAATATGTTATTTAAAAATGAAGACTGACTGATTATGATTGTAATTTTTTTTATCTTCCCTTGACCTTTATATGGATGTTTCGATTTCGGTTCTGGTTTCGGCCGAAACTGAGATCAAAGCCGAAATTCGGTTTCGGTTCCGGCGGTTAAAACTAGTTTCAGTCGGACACTACACTGCAGTATATGGGCATTTTTATTTTAAAATGTACGGTTAGGCGAAACTTAAGCTATGTTTAAATACCATCTAATCTGTCAGTTGGTGACGAAATACATGGCGTTTGACACTAATCGTCAGTTTTGTGACCACCTGTTAAGTACTTAGTAAAAAGGACATTTTAAATAAAAAGCCCATATACATACTTACTTACTGAAAATTCTAATGTAAAAAAGATGTATAGTTATAAGTAGCCTATAAATACCTACCTTAGCATTTCTACATTTTTGCATTTTTTTTTATTTCTAAATAAAATTACGGGCACTTACAATCCCAATGGAACAAAAAATTGTCTCGATATTTTTTGTTATTGTGTTATTATTACAAGCTTTTATAAAAGTGTTTAGTTTCACCTGTCCCGGTGTCTGTCTGTTATCAATTCTTGCAAGTTAAATTAAACACACTTCTTTTGAGCTAAAATTTTACAAGAATATACCTACTTAAATCAGATGACAATGCAAAAGTTTTTTTTTTAAATCCTCACCTGCCGCTTGCGCTATTTCCAATTTCTGGTGTAGTTCTTTCTCCGTCTGTTTTTTGTTCTTATTTACTGGGAAGTGATTCTAAAACAAAAATACGTGATGACGTTATATTATGTGTAGTACTGCCGTCCTAGTCTAAAAGGCGACTTTTTGCTATGGAAGTTCATAGTAAAAAGTCGCCTTTTAGACTAGGACGGCAGAGTATCAGTGAGGTTTATACCTACTTAATATGACACACCTGTACCGGAAATTAGAATAGTCTAGTTTAGTTCTTAGTAATATTATATTACGCACACAGGGTGGTAAAAAAGAGAATGTTCCAGATGAGGAATGAAGTCGGAAGGTAAGTATCCATAGGATCATCGCAATAGGCTACTTCATGACAGTTCAAATCAGCTTCTTTTTATGAAGTGTCAAAACGCTCCGAAAGTATGCAGTTTAGTATGAAATACTATCTTGTGACGTCATGATCAAAATGGTGCCTTATTTTTAGTTTTCGTCATTGTAAAATAGTTGATGGCACGAAAATAAGTTTGAATGATTTTATCCGGGCTGTTTTGGAAGCGTAATTTGCTGGTTAGAGGTAATGAATTTACTTTGATTGTTGTCAAATACCCTATTACATAAGAAAAAGACACCGAATGACACACTTATTTGATTGGTGGTGGCGCATAAAAACACAATAAATCTAAATAAAATAAATAAATAATCGGCTCTGACAAATCAGTAGGAGTAAAATACCAGCATGTAACTCAAAATGCTCTTCAATTCCACCGTTTCTCGCCACTTGGACAGTTCTTGCAGGCATCGGTAGATCATTTGAGGAGTTACCTGAAATGGAATAAAATCATCATGTCAACTTTTTTTAGACACAGGCTTTTATTGTCGACTGTACTTTTTTTATATAATCGCAAACTGCACGTCAGATCGAATCAAATGAGCCCAAACAGGTGAATTTATTTTGTGTAATTTGGATGATGCTATGACTACCATCCGGCTACATCATCGTCAGCTTCATGTCACAATAATATTGCATTGTCATCTAATTTCCATTAATCCTTGAAAGGTTTCAGCTCAACCAGGAACTGGGTCCAATTTCACAAATGACACCGGGACAGGTGAAACTATATAAAAGCTTGTAAAAATAGTACTTTTTGACATAAGTGCGGAAAGTATGTCATTTTTCACGGCGTATTGGCCCGAGCC
Organism: Eudemis profundana; assembly: GCA_947034925.1. Classification (NCBI taxonomy): domain Eukaryota; kingdom Metazoa; phylum Arthropoda; class Insecta; order Lepidoptera; family Tortricidae; genus Eudemis; species Eudemis profundana. The sequence continues at coordinate 49,616,377 of OX344794.1, forward strand.
GCCTTTTTCCGTACGCGCAGCGGGTGGAAAAAGCCACTTTATGGTCAAGTGTGGCATAAAAACTGTTACCTGGCAATGCTCTTGATAGTCCTGTAAATTGCGCGTGCGACGCCCACCGCCTAAACACAGTGGCGACAGCGTCTGAGGCGAGTCCAGCTGGGTGCTTGCTGCGTACAGTCACAGAATAAGTAATAGGGACGTTTTTATTTTTAACCTTAAATTGCTCCATGCTAATTATTTGTGACGGAGTGGTATTTTACCGCTCGGTCACGGTTTTTTTTCTGTAAATTCGTAGTTAAATTATGAAAACAATTTTACACAATAGCGCTACAGCGAAACAAAGTCTTCTCATAAAGAAGTAATAGGAACGTAAATGTAAAATTAACAAGTTATGATGTAAAATCAAATCATTTTTGGGAGACAATTCCATTGTAAGTAGGTAAAAAAGAAGAACGTCCCTATCATAATCTCAATCAGTTGGTTAGGTTATCACAAAATAAGTAATAGTACTACGTACCTACTCTCTAAGTAATAGTAAAGTACTATGTCTCACTCTAACGTACAGTAGTACTATTACTTATTTTGTGATAACTCTCTCTAACAAAACTGACGTTCGGCTCCTACCACCGGACTGAACGCACCGGATCCGATCGTTCCTCTCTATCGCATAACGCTGCTCTTATAGCCACTCCGGAGCGGCAGAATTTGGTACTATAGCTTGGCAACTTCATTAGTGACACTCAGCTTTTTTTAAAATTACTTGTTTTGTATGAGAAATAATTTTCTTAATATTGAAATCAAACATTTTACGGTAGGTATTAGGATTCTTTTGAGATACTATGTTACTTAAGAGGAATTATTAGTTTTTGTCCACTCTTTCGATTGTGATCATAAAAATACGGGGTGTTATTTTTTCACACTTGAGTCGGTTCAATTCCCCGACGAAGCAAGTAATTCTTAGAAAATCGTTAAATGCAGAATTACTAACTTTTTAAAATAACATAAAGTCTTCTTTCCTATATAATATCCTATCTACGATATTTAAGGTACTTTATCTTGATGTCCCATAGTCTTGGGACGCCCTGTAGGCGAAGAACACACTGAAATCGCCAGTCGTCACGCCGGCGACTCGCGGCGTCACGCCGCGACTCGCCCGTCGCGGCGACTGGCGATTTCAGTGTGTTCAGTGTGTCGCCGCGAGTCGCCGGCGTGACGTTGCGAATCGCCGTCGTGACGCCGCGATTTTTTCCGTGTATCTGCGCATAGTAGCTGCGATTCGCGGCGACACGCCCGCTAGTCGCTGCGAGTCACCGCGATTTACGCGCATACGCGCGAGTCGCGACTTCAGTGTGCGCCACCCCGCGATTTTTCTATACAAATCGATGATTCTACATACAAAGTTGAAAATCGCTGAGTCGCGTGTCGCCGCGATTCGCGCTGCAGTGTGAGATCCGCCGTATTGTATATCTGTTTCCAAGCATACAGTTTTTAGGTACTATACCTACCATTTAATGTTAGGACTTTCTTCCTTAGCTCTAGAATTTGCTGATGAGTTTGCCTCTTCCGTCTCTGGCGCAATCCTTGTTTAGAAACAACACGTCGCTTTCTTGAACATCTATTTTTCCTGTAACATTCTTTATTACAAAAAATAATACGGTAGACATCGTATATTTAGTACTGTATATAATAATGTGGACAAAATAGGAAAGTGACGATATAGGAATGTTAGCGAATCAGAACAGTGAACCATATGAAAATGAGGGCAAGTAATGAATGTGATGAAATAGGATCGTGGACGAAGTCGCCCTAAGCCTACTTTATGATTTAGTGGTACCTTTTGGAGTGGCAGTACTTGCATCGCTCACAGTATCTGCAGTACCTAAAACATTAAAGTTATTATATCAGGCCTATGATGATAAACTTTACTAATAAATCAATTAATATTAGGTAGAGAGCGACTACGATAACTTTGCAGAGCGGTACAGTAAAAATTCTTTTTCTAGAGCGAATTCACTTAGCTTTGTACCTGACGAACAATACTCATTATCTGCATTGTTAACTGTGGCCACAACTTCGACTTCGAGATGTAAGGCACTATAGTGCACATAATTTTTACACTAAATTAGTCTTTAAGTCGAGCAAAATAAGGTTTACTCTTAAACAAAGAGACCACAGATGTTGGTCACTTCGTAAGTGAAAGAGCAGCGAAGTACGTATCGATGCTTAGAAAGACGAACGATGTATTCTCTTTGTTTAAGTGTAAACCTTAATTCGTTTGACTTAAAGACTAATTTAGTGTAAAAGCTATTTGCACTTATAGTGCCTTACATTTCGAAGTGGTAGTGGTGGCCACAGTTAACAATGCAGACAATGAGTATTGTTCGTCAGGTACACAGCTAAGTGAATTCGCTCTAGAAAAAGAATTTCTACTGTACATGGCAACACCTCCGTTTAAAAGTCAAATTTCTATGAAAATGTGACTTTTAAAGGGAGGTGTTGCCATGTTCCACTCTGCAAAGTTATCGTAGTACCACTCTATAAATGTGGAAGTTTGTTAAGATAAAGGAATGTTTGGTACTCCATAGCCATCAGCGTAGTAGCCTACTACGAGCAACACGCACACACCAACCAGCCTAGTATCCTACTACAAGCAGCACGCACACACCGACGAGCCTAGTAGCCTACTACGAGCAGCACACACACATCAACGAGCGTAGTATCCTACTACGAGCAGCACGCACATACCAACCAGCGTAGTATCCTACTACGAGCAGCACGCACACACCAACCAGCCTAGTAGCCTACTACGAGCAGCACGCACACACCAACCAGCCTAGTATCCTACTACAAGCAGCACGCACATGCCGACGAGCCTAGTAGCCTACTACGAGCAGCACACACACATCAACGAGCGTAGTATCCTACTACGAGCAGCACGCACACACCAACCAGCGTAGTATCCTACTACGAGCAGCACGCACACACCAACCAGCCTAGTAGCGTACTACGATCAGCACGCACACACCAACGAGCCTAGTAGCCTATTACGAGCAGCACGCACACATCAACCAGCGTAGTATCCTACTACGAGCAGCACGCACACATCAACCATCCTAGTAGACTACTACGAGCAGCACGCACACACCAACCAGCGTAGTATCCTACTACGAGCAGCACGCACACACCAACCAGCCTAGTAGCCTACTACGAGCAGCACGCACACATCAACCAGCGTTTAAGCGACCAGAGATGCTTCAGTTATCTATTTTAGCGAAGCTACGTCCGGCTATTGTTTGAACGTCTCTGATTTTCATATTGTTGCCTATTTTTATTGTTGTTCGTTCCCGTTGTTATCGAGAGTGTTTGTATACATTAAAGCTAAACCCTTAGGTACTTACGCATGACGGGATCTAGTCATTTTTCAATGGCTTTCCTAATGTCTCCTTTAGTTGCCATCCTGGGGTTATAATTACCCTGCGGTTGAAAAATCTTCAGATTCACTGTGAATTTTGGTATTTACGTGCCCTTATTTCTAACTTTTGAGTGAATGCTGCAGTCACTTAGTGACATCTAATAAGTCAAAGTTCAAATAACCAAAATAATTCTCTATGGCATCCATAGGTACAGATGTAGTGCAAAATGATTTTCCATCGGGAAAACTCGGATCTCAATTGGAATACGATGGCACCCGAACTGTCAATCAATGATTGTATTAAATGAGTGACGTTTTCATATCCATTAATATGGAACTTTATTGTTTAGTGTCAAATGTCACAGTGAAAAATGGCGGCTGTAAGATGGGTACTGAAGCTGATTGAGAGAGCACGATAAATACGAACTTCAAACGAACTTTTCCGTTAAAGTACGATGGAAAATCATTTTGCACTATAGTGAGATTCGATAGAACTGAACAAAAACAATAACAAATATGTTGACTGACAATTGCGTCTATTGTCTATGGATTTACTGTGAAATAGTGATGGGAAAGGTAATAAATCAATCCATTTGACATTCATGAAATTATTATTAACTATAAGTAACTGAGAGGAACTTAAAGTATATCGTACTATTATTAATCAGATACTTTTATCATTATTAAATATTTTGTAACAATGAAAAGCTAGGGCGGGGAACTATGGGTATTGTAGATCAGTGATTGACCCAGTGAGTGACCTCCAGGGGTCCACGGGAAACTCGCAACGGGGTCTACAAAATCGGAAGACCAGAACAATGCACGATATCCGTCCGTAATAACACGAATAAACGTTACATATATAGATAAATCAAAGTACACAGAAAAACTGAATGGTACTCGCCTGTGTACAGACCGAGAATCGAACCCGGTAACACAAAATGTTTGTGTGGTATGTAACATAAAATGTGGTATAAAATTTCCCGCATTAAAAACCAATGAAGAGACAAAAATGTTTCTTTCATATAGAGTATGAATAAACGTTTCTTTAATCTTTGTCACTTCTTGTCAGTTATGGTAAGTTTTAATGGCCATAGATAGCTATGGCCTTATACCAGACGACGACGAAGCAGAAAGGAGGATTATAGCGCCGTATGTAAAATCAATACCAAGTGCGGGTAGTTCGGAAAACCCGCGCGGCTGGAGGATGTTGACACCCGCCTCGCCAGTCCCTTCACGACCGTCGACGTCACGGCTTGTCGGAAATGTCATGATGATGGTCAAGTTGATGAGACCAGGCCAGGGCAGCGCCTTTGTGCAAAACCTATGCAGCAGCACCTCTTTATTGTCGTCGTATTTCGACTTCCGGCGCCCCTATCACCTTGGCGCCTGTGTGCGCTGCACACTTCGCACACAGGGGCGGCGCAGCCCTGTACCAGGCTCACATAATTTGTCACTTCTTTTGGCGGTTGTAATCAGACGAGTAAAAACGCAAGGATCTTTCTTGTTTTAGCCTTTTTCGTAGTTAAGTTTTCGTTTATACATTTATTGGATATGGCATTCATTGCCAAAATCTATAATTAAAAATAATCTTTCCGAAATACTAATCGATATCAAAATGTCAAGAACGGTTGATGGAACGAAATGTTGTGTGTAAAGAACGGACATTCCCATCACTACGAATCCAAAGACAATATACCTAGATTTTTACATTTTAGATGAGTAAAAAAAATTGAGTAACATTTGACACATAGAAAAATGGTATTGACTAAGTTTGTTTTTACTGAAATATGAATAATTAATGGATATTTTACTTAAAAATGAATGAAAATACAAGGTTTATGTATATAAATTGTTGATAAGGCTATTTTCGTACTTAAAAAGTGCGTGATTACGAAGTAATGAAGGTAAATCCGTTTGTTTACTTGTTTGTCCATTTCTATCGAATCTCACTATACATTTGTAAACGTTCCAGTGTTTGACACGCTAGTGCCCAACAGTTGACACCCCGCTGTCACCTCTATAGGGTAAGGTCAACCAGGGTAATTGCGTCTATTGGGGCAATTGCGTCTTATAAAGATTCCATTAAATCCTAACTCTTTAAAACTACCCCTACCCTACCCACCGCTAGAGTGAAGACGGTCTTCAGTGAGAACTTCTTTAAAATATTGGCAACTTTATCTGTCACTCCCTTTACATAAGGTATGGTAGGTACGCCGGTTGTCGTTCAACTTTATAGTCCAGGCGTTTAGGCAAACCGCTGCATCTAGGTGGTATAATCCGCCCATTATAACCATTTGTCTGTAGAACGTCCTTTAAGTATGTTAATTCATAATCTAAATGATTCTCTACACATAAGTTGTATGCGCGGTCAGTAAGTGACGCTACTACAGAGTACAGTTGGCGAGGGTGGTGATGCGAGTTGGCGTGAAGGTAACGTTGTAATGTTGCATTTTTATGATTCAATAAATAAATAAATGTTAAATTATCTTTTCCATTTAAATAAATCACAAAAGAAACTACAATGAAATATTTAATGTGTTTTATTATTTACATTCAATAAAATTATAGCCGCGCGTTGAACACACGACAGCACGGCTAGGACAGCAGTAACAGCCAATAGACACGCGCATCTGTAACGCAGTGTGACGTACGCGCTTCCCATTGGTTGTTAATAGTCGCCGTTAGAGTTTGCCTAATCAAAGCTGAACCTGAAAAAGCGGCAAATTCAAAAACCTTCACATAGTTTTACTTTACAGATCAAAGTAAGGATAAACGATTTTGATACTTTTCTTATTTTGGTGGCACTAACGGAGAAGAAACGCGTATGTACTTTTTCACACTACTAAGGCCCGTATTCTAATAAGCTACTATGAAGATTTATGAATTTGCTGTTTTTTTTCAGGTTCAGCTTTCATTAGACAAACTCTACTCTACTGGGACGGTTTTATCAAACTCGCGAGTTACAAGCGTACTTAACGTATACGTATTTGGCCAATACTCTTTTTGATGGCTTAAAAAACGTCTCTTGTACATTTTAACGCGTAATTTCTCACACGTTGCGATATTCTCCGAATATCCTATTATTTTCTATTTCAGGATTACATACGCTAATCCGAATCGTACCTTTAACGAAATGTGTATTTGGTAACGCACTGGACACTATATCTGAGGCGATACGTAGAGTCGCAGTAGCAATTTGAGTAAGAAATTAGACTTTTTGTAACAAAAAACCCAGAATGTTGAGAAAAATCGTAATAAACATTGAGGTTGAGAATTAGCGTAAAATTCCTAGGTAAGTATTCAAGACATCTTCAATTCAGTAAAAGTATCTTTAAATTTTCATCTCCGACTTAGGCATTAAAAATAATTTTGGCCTATTTAACTAAGGGGTATGTATTGGTATCACTTTTATCTAGGAACGTCCCAAACAAAGGGTTTTGAAACTTTTGATGTGCATAAACGCGTTGGACAGCGTTCCGTTATGGATCTTTGGGTCAATCAACTTTTTCTTGTTTGTTATTCTGCCCCGTTGTCCAAGAGACAACAGTGTCGGAGTTTCTTAAAAAAAATATTGTAGTATATGCTACTAATGTGCATAGGAGATATTCCATAAAATAATGGCCCTTAAAATAATACACCTACGGCAAAAATAAACGTTTGATGAATTTTAACTGTAGAAAACTTTTAAAAAGTTGTCCAGGGGACGCAACCATGGCAACGAGGTACAAGAAAAAGTTGATCGACCCTTTTAGGGTTATTCTTCAGAAATATGTCAGGGACTTATTCCTCTGTCTCCATACATTTAGTATCAAAAAGGGCCAGAGGAATAAGGTGACCGCAGACATATGTCTGAAGAATAACCCTTTACTTCTTTTGGTCGACAACACAAAGGTTTCTAAAGCTTATCATTGGGATGTCTGTGGTGGTTTCTCAGGCTTTCTGCCTTTCAGCGTCTGGCACATCACCTCGTAAGTGGTGAACGCCACAACGCTGTTCAGCTGAGCCTTGTAGATGGTGATGCTCCAACCCCGGAATAACCCTCGCACGCCATCCTGGAACAATCATCATCATCATCTTCACTGATAAGAACAAAGTAAAAATAAGCTTGTAAAATCAGTTCGGTTTAAAGTTCTTTATTCATTAAGACATTACATTGAGGGCTACTGCTTTAATGCTCAGCAGTTGGCGCCACTGACGTGTAAGGTCCTGAAGTACAGCTGTCAGTTTGTTATAGGGAACGTGCACGAACATACGTTGCAGCACTAAACGACAAAAGAGACACGGACGGACAATAAAAGAAACTATCGCCCCTGTCAAATCAAGCTGTCAATGTCAATGATAATATGTAAGTGTCAGTGTCAAATATAGTAATTCGTAGCTACACTGACGTTAATCGTCCTTCAACGCGATAAATTAACGTTATTAACGGCGTTTTCGTCAATGTGGCCCCAGCATGAGAGGGTATATGATTTAGATTGGCGGCACCAGTTGGCAGCACCTTTGTCGTGCACGTTCCCTATCGTGTGCTCCTAAAAGGTCGGAGTGTGCCTACTGTTCTCTCCTTATACACCGTGGGTACGAGTAACCCGACAAACTTTAACTATAGATTCTAACAACTATTAGGAGTAAAAAAAGTTATGTGATGTATAGTCGAAAAACGCTTACTTTCAGAGATATTCATTATTTTTTAAATGAAAACTCCCAAGTGTGTAACAAGCCCTAATAAATGTGACTAATATCGTTTTACAATTTTTTTAAAATCCTTTAACTAAAAAGCAATAGGGTATTTGACAACAATCAAAATAAATTCATTAACTCTAACCAGCAAATTACGCTTCCAAAACAGCCCGGATATAATCATTCAAACTTATTTTCGTGCCATCAACGATTTTACAATGACGAAAACTAAAAATAAGGCACCATGTTGAGCATGACGTCACAAGATAGTATTTCATACTAAACTGCACACTTTCGGAGCGTTTTGACACTTCATAAAAAGAAGCTGATTTGAACTGTCATCAAGTAGCCTATTAACCTTTGCAGTATTTGATGGTAAGCGACAACGAGGCCAAAAAAATCACCTTTCGTTCCCATTTTAGGTTTTTTTTTCTTTTTGATAACTTTTCCTCCAATAAGGACATGTTTATAACGAGGGGCTGAATTTACTGATTTATTTTGTTCCATAAGACTATTAATGTAAAATGACAATATTCGACCCATGTTGATATAACATTATTTACTCGTCACACCACCAGGAATTCATGGCTAAAGTATGTCGGTATAGTCCCTCCCACCTTATATACTTTGCCTCGGTTCTCAATTACCTTCTTGACCATGTCCACGAGACAGCCGACCAGGGTTTGGCACTTGATGAGGTCCCTCGACGTGGTCGGCGTCGTCACGCTCGGGTCGTGCTGGTGGCTCTGCAACAGCCCAATTCAGTTGTTCGCATTTCCAATAAAAAAAAGTAATTATGTTATTTATAATATCAATATTTATAATATACGACGACCGCTTTAGCTTAGTTGGCAGTGACCCTGCCTACGAAGCAAGAGGTCCTGGGTTCGAATCCCGGTAAGGGCATTTATTTGTGTGATGAGCACGAATATTTGTTCCTGAGTCATGGATGTTTTCTATGTATTTAAGTATTTGTATCTATTAAATATATCGTCGTCTAGTATCCATAACACAAGCCTTATTGAGCTTACTATGGGGCTAGTTCGATTTGTGTAAGATTGTCCCAAAAAAAAAATATATATATATTTATATATATATATACATTTTTAAATTACGAAGAGTGCGTCCAGAATGCCGACCTTGCGTTAAGAACTTACAGAAAGAGATACGGAAAAAAGAGGAGAGGTTTAATTAGTGTCGTCATTATGTATGTGCGATACAGTATGTTACTTTATTGTAAATAAGTTAATTCTTAAATTTTCTTAGTAATTGTAAATATTTCTTTCAGCTTCTAATTAAAAAATAACATGCTATTCATATGGTTAGTACTAGTAGCCAAAGTGGCAATGGGTTATTCTTCAGAAATATGTCTGCGACTTATTCCTCTGTGTCCATACATTTAGTATGAAAAAGGGCCAGAGGAATAAGGTGACCGCGGACATATTTCTGAAGAATAACCCCAATATATTACATACATTAAGATATCCTTACTGCTATGTAAGTAAAAATATATTTCGATATATTTGGCTACTTTGACCTCTACTAACTGTTTGATGATACAGACCTTGTGAGTCAGTCAACCTATATATAACTTTACAATTTAGAAAAAAATCCAAAAAATGAATAAATAAACATAGCTGTATGATTGTCAAACTTGACTACAAAATTACACGATAATCGGTTGAGAAATGCAACCTAACAGCGGAACAGCGGAACAGACATACAAAAATCATTTTTGTCCAAGCTGAAATGAAGACGCTTCGCTCACGCTTCGCTCACGCTTCGTGCTCGCTCGGTCAAATACGGAAGCTCGGATAGATCGGTCCAATATGAACACAATTACTGGGCACAAATACGCGGAACGCATAACCGCTCTTTGCGTAAGCGGTTACGCTCTGCCGGAAACAACGTGACATGTACGAGTAGTTGCCTGTGAAATTATTGTCATTTTGTCATTGCTGGTTATGCGAGACCATACCTACGCATTAGATAGATATATTTAAGGTGAGTCGATCCAGCTGGTTCTCCACACACACAAGGGTGGATTTCAGAGGGTTTCAACCGCCGTCATCACCAATCCCGATATTATGATGACATCTTTTTAAAATGTACATAATTTTTGATCATAACATGAAAATAGTAAGTACTATTTTCGGATTTTATCAAAATAGTGGGATACATTCTTAAAGTGAATCGTCGAAATTTCGGGATTGGTGATGACGGCGTTTGAAACGCGGTGAAATCCACCCACAAATTGGGATGTTGAATAATGTTGAATGTTACAACATAATATAGTCACATGGATTGCAAAATAGTAAATTATCATAACACAAAAGAAATAAACAAAAAATGTATAAAAAATATAAAGTTATGAGACCACAAAGTTTAAAAAAAAAACATATTTTTTTTATCGTCTTTAAGAAAAATTAAAGTCAATTTCGGAATGCTTAAATAACACTGAAAAAATAAATGTATGACAACTATGTGCTTAAACGCACTTCTTCGTGCTCAAAATGGCAAAATGCTATTTTTTTCATACAGACTTAGTACAGCGATGCAACGGATGACGTCATAATGTCCTACCGTTTTGTATAGAGCGTTTTCAATGCTCAGTCCGATCTGCTACTTTTGATTACAATTTGTAGCTGTTATACTTATACCAATGTATTAGGTGTCAAACAATTCTAACACAAACACACACACACACACACACACACACACACACACACACACACACACACACACACACACACACAAACACACACATACACACACACGCACACACTCACACACACACACACACACACACACACACGCACGCACGCACGCACATATATATATGATACACCTATTTGTAACAATATTTCTAAGTTAGCATACCCGTTCTTATTTCTAAGTTAGCATACCCGTTCTTTTAACTTGTATTAGTTAGGGAGACCTGTTATTGGCTATTCTAATGTATCCTATTTCTAGACTATAATTATGTTATAAAGCTGTTGGTCTTGTAATAAACAAAATAAATAAAAATAAATAGATATTTGTCCCTCAGAAATAGTAGAATCGATTTAGGACAGAAAAAAAATCGAGTCAACAGGCTAATTGGGAGTTAACGATCCACTATAAGGTCTCTGCCCACACCGTATCATACCATGACTGTCACAGAGTTATATTCAGATAGAAGGAAATAGATTGTCGATTTGTATGGGAACCAAGTGTGTAACGATTTTTGCCTGGCGTTTGACGCCAAAAGTGTAATTTAGTCAAACTTAAACTTTTTCAAATCTAATATTGTCTTCGGTTTCCGCGATTATCACTCATAGTAATAAAACAACTTAAACGGATTAAATCGCGTATATGGGTTAGTCTCATCTCGTCTAAAAAAGCAGCTGGTCTAAGCAGTTAACTGGTCTAAAAAGCAAATGGTCTAATTAGCAACTCGTCTAAAAAGCAACTGGTCTAAGTAGCAACTTGTCTAAAACGCACCTAGCAGCTGGTCTAAAACGCTTCTCGTCTAAAACGCAACTGGTCTAAAACGCTACCCGCCAATAATGCAACTGGTCTATAAGGTTCTTTGTCTAAATCTCATACCGTCAAAAAATTATGTCTTCTAAACTCAAATTAGTCAGCACTGATTTGTATCGATCATAATATTTTTATTATTATTTAAATTTTAAATATCCATATGTACAGTCAACTCCTTTACTACAAAGACATGTGTCCACTTTTTCATCTTATTGTTACTGCTTTGAGATAAAGTCAAAAGTGGATACTTATTTTCGTAATCTACATAGGCAGGTAGCCTATCTATTTGCGCTTGCGTTAAAGTATTTACCCGCAGCCCACTTCTATGTATAGCCGGCTGCAAAAGTCCATGGACAGATCGAAATCATTTTCCTGTGAAGGGCACCCTTGGCGCCCTTGGCGCCACTATCTACCAGTCTAATATACAAACTGCATGTTGCGGGTTCAATAAGATTTCACTAGATGGCGTTGAAAATAACAAAAATCCCCACTACTTGGTCCTGGATCCATATTTAAATTATAATTAAAATGTAACCATTTCACATAACAATATTCAGCACGAAGGCAGGAAAACATCACATAATAGAATGAAGTTGTCATTAACAAACACGGTATCTATAATCTAAAGTGGCCCGTATGTTTCCGATGTAAAGGAGTTTGAATAATTGACAACATTTCATTTTAAGAACACTTTAAAATGTATATACGATTCGAAAGCATTTTGTCTCCTGAACACTACACTGTTTTTATATTTTTTTTATATCGCTTAATATAAAAAATACAAATGAATAAAAAATATGTTCTCATTTTACCAGTTCTACGGCACAATAGATGAAATGCCTGTGCCTTTTGCCACAGAAAAAATGAGCTGACATAATTTTGAATTTGACATTGTCAATGCATACTGTGAGATCGCTTACTTTTTTTCGATCGCGATAAGACTAAAGTAATGGTTTATTCTACCGTAGAACTGTAGTTACGCCCTTTTAGAATAATTAAATATTAATATATTAATTATAAATTAATTACAAATCCTGGTGAAACAAATAAACTATCAGCGTATTCGTCTTTTCAAACCAAATACAGTGAACCAATAAAATTAAAGGCTCAAAAAAATGAAAGGTTGTCAATTATTGTTTCCACTTGCAGGCCAATCGGTAATCGGTCAGTAATAAAAATTGTTTAAAAAATATATTTTTGACAGAAACTTATTTATTACCATTCCGTACATGACATAATGCATTTTCACGAGTAAGTACGAGTCATTGTTCTACGTTATTCTGGTAAGACCTTTAGACCAGTTGCTTTTTAGACCACTTGCTAATTAGACCAGCTGATTTTTAGACCACTAGCTACTTAGACCAACCGCGTTTTAGACCACTTGCTAATTAGACCATCTGTGCGTTAGACCAGTTCCTACTTAGACCAGTTGTTTTTTAGGCGAGTTGCTAATTAGACCATTTGCTTTTTAGACCAGTTACTGCTTAGACCAGCTGCTTTTTAAGGTTCCGTACCAAAATGGTAAAAAAGGAACCCTTATGGTGCGACTCTGTCTGTCTGTCTGTCTGTCTGTCTGTCTGTCTGTCTGTCTGTCCGTCTGTCACAGCCAGATATCTCAGGAACTACTGCTGCTATCGGTTTGAAATTTGGAATAGTGTTAAAAGTAGCTAACCCGAGCTTATTGGACATAAAAAAAATCTTGTACCTTTTTTACTTTTTTTTTAAAGGGCTCCGTAATGGGATTTTGAAAATTGAAAGTAGGGCTAATATATTGAGTGGGGTATCAAATGAAAGAGCTTAATTTGTAGATAAAAATAACATTTTTATTTTTTTTCTTAAATAAATAGTTTTTGATTTATGGCGAAAAAAGTTTAAAAAAATACCATTCCCCCCCTATTATCTCCGAAGTTACTGATCAGAAAAATGGGTCATAATTACCAATTATTAATGTCGTCCTAAATATTACAGGAAAAATATAACGGTTTTCCTCACTTGCGCCGTTTTTGAGAAATTTGCAAAAATCATAACACATACTTATTTGCTCCTACTAAACTAATCGCCATATAGTTTTTTCTTGAACTTTTCATGTATCTACTTATTAGGATTATTATTATTATTGGGAAGACCGTTATATTTTCTCTTCCTAACTTGAATACTTTTTTAAAAATTTACAAAAGTCTAAATATTACTTCTACCCTCCCTACGAGAGCCATCTAGCGGAGAGTAGCAAAACTAAGCGATGGTTTATATCAGATTACATAAAAAATGTCTATTAAATACAATGATCACTCATCAGGAATCGGGAAAAAAACATAAAGTAACAATAATTATTAAAAACTCTTTAATAGGAGTATGTTAGGAAATTTGACACTAGTAAATACCATAAAAATGAAATACCACTAGCGCCATCTAGGGACACAAATCTAAAATAAAGTGTGCTTCAAAACATGACTCCTTCATGAAAAATGATACATGAGAACTAACTTAGTAGACAAACAATTATTTCAATCAGCCAATAACAAAAAGTAACGTTTAAATTTAAATTACAAGTAAAATTTACGCGCTATTTAGTATCAATAGATGTCGCTGTAGCATACGCTGCATCGCGCTGTTAAGATTTTTCCTAGTTTAATAGGGCTAAAGTGGGTTTAAGGCATAGTTGTTGTTAGTCGTAAGGTTGGTCTACTTATGAGTTTATACGGAACCCTCGGTGCGCGAGTCCGACTCGCACTTGACCGGTTTTTTTTAGACGAGATGAGACTAACCCGCGTATATTACTATATTTTTCAAATCTGATAATAATATTGACGGAAACTGAAATCGACGGCGTGCAAAGTAGGTCACCGCTACTTCTTATTAGCACGCGAGGTACCATAGGACCATTAAAACAAGAGGACTGTGTTTCTCCATACTTTGGATCGTGACCCGACCGCAAGGGGATGTCCAGGCAAAAACTAGATGGCACTAAAAAACTAAACATTTAACGATGTTATAATTAAACAAAGAAACATAGTACAGTAATAATAAGTTCGTAAACAGCTAATATTAAAAAATAAATTCTAACAGTTAAATACTGTGTCACGCTTGCAAAGTTGAATAATTGTAAATAATATAATTCTTACACCAAGCTTATACATAGATGGCGTTGTAAATATCGGGTAACAGCTTTTTGTATGGAGACTGACAGTCCTCTTGTTTTAATGGTCCTTGCTGATAATAATATTGACGGTAAGTGAAGTTGACGGCGTGCAAAGTAGGTCACCGCTACATTAGCACGCGAGGTACACTTATTCGTTTTACCTTGATATACTCTGTGATGACCGTACTATGAACGTGTCAGGCGAAATAAATATTCTTTGTATTGAAAAGTATGAGACTATGCACACTAGCACGGTCCGTCACCGACCGGCATTTGTCATACCGTGCCTGATACGTTCATAGTACGGTCATGGTATGCTACGGTGTAGTGGGCAGAGACCTTTAAGGTGATTCAAGTCGGTCGGTTTTCCATACAAACATAAAGAGGGTAATTGTTTGGTTCCACGGCATCAATTATATTTGAAACATGTTTTATTTTATAGTGGGGTGAATCGACTTTTTTTTTGTCTACAAAATTTCACCTTATCCGACTAAAATTGAAAGGAAATCTTTTTCCGATATTTTTGAATAAAGTGTATGCTCAATTAAATACAGATAATAAAGCTACGTAATGCAAATATTTTTTATTATAATTTGTTTATTATAACTTGTTTTTAAGCAGAGATCCAGCGGACATAGCTGTCCCCCACTTTTGTATGAAAATAAGGGGTTGTCCGCTGGGTCACCCTATTTATTTGTTAAAAACGAGTTTCATTTTTATTTTTACCTAATCTATCTCTACATGTAAGATCTGTTCCATTTAAATCATGTTAAAACATGCAAAAGGTGAACAAATAAGCAGAAAGAGCAATCTTTGCATAAAGCAAAAAAAAAGTTGATTCCCCCAGCGGCAGCTAAAAGAGAATGGCTGAGTGAGGGTTGCGCTCTGTGGCGCACCTTTGGAGAGACCTATGTGATATAATATGTTTCACGTACAAGTTTTTGAATAAATAAAATAAAAAGTTTACCTACTGCAATCTGGAGTCGTCTCTTGGCCAGGTCGAAAGGGTACGTTAACGATTTCGATGCGATCCCTGAGATGGAACCCGCTATGGTGGAGGCGATGAAAACATCCCTGCAACCGAATATAGTGTTAAAATAAATAAATTATCAAATAAACATACACACTAGCGCCACCTATTATGGGAATATAGATATGTATGAGTAAACTATGCTATAGTCCACTGGGTCACCAATTAGTTTCTTCAGAAGTCCGGTTTTCAAAATAAAAAGATCATCGCGGTCCGTTTCTTAGTAACTTACGGTACTTAAAGTCCGCACAAAATAGGTCGGCGGTCCGGATCCGGACCGCGGTCCGCCATTTGGTGACCCCTGCTATAGTCTGACTACGCTAAGTTTGCAGATGTCAAAAAAAGTTTTATTTAAAAAATGCATATGGCAACGGCAACATCACAAGAAAGAGGAATAATTAGTCTTGATACTTGGCAAATATCTTTCCGTTTAATTAGTATATAATGTGCATACATACCTACTAATAGTAAATTACTACAGAGGACGGGAAGTGAGGTATTGCCGGCCGAGTACATATAGATGGCTGAGCGAACGCGAGGCCAGATAGTTACGAGGCTGGAAACCCCATTTCACGCCGAGTGCTTTTTCAAATATGCAATGAAATAAATTAAAAACACTCCAAAAAATCAAACCCTATTTTCTAGAGATACAAAAAGTAAAGTAGACAAAAAATAGAATTACAGAAAGAAAATTTTTCAATTTCCTTTCCATGAGTTGTTTCAGTGTACATTTTTACCGCGAATATATTTAGATGAGATATTTTTGTATGTATATTCTTGTAGTTAAGTTTACAATTTAAAATCCCTCAGGACGACTTCGTCATTTTCTTAAACTTGACACTTTCCCAATTTGTCTCTTTTTTAACTCGGCATTAAGTATTTTAAACTTGACTCTTTCTTAACTTGTCTCTTTTTCAAGTCGGCATTTTCTTGACACTCACTAACATCTCTTTGTACTACATTTTTCCACCTCGTTTTGGGTCTGCCTCTGGATCTTCGACCGGGGATGGAAAGCTGTAGTGCCAATTCATTAAAAATAACGTGCTTCTAGTTTAATTTGTTGTGGAAAAACTACATAGGTACCTTTAGGGCAGATACAGACGGACTGCAACCCAACTGCAACTCCCTACGATTTGTACGGGAACTGCATCACAACTGCGCAGTCGGCGTGCAGTTGGGATGCAGTTCCCATACAAATCGTAGGGAGTTGCAGTTGGGTTGCAGTCCGTCTGTATCGGCCCTTAAATAATTAGCCCGTTCGCACATCTACTAGATAAGTATGAAAAACAGACAAGTTAGGAAAGAGTCAAGTTTAAAAAAGAGACCAAGTAAGATAATGCCTCTCATGTGCTGTCTGTTTACTTGAGTACTTTGTAGTTGTCTTCATCTTCGCCGTTGCGTAACATCAGGTACTCCAAGATGCGTGGCTGCACAAGTCTGAACACGCCAAACGTGATGCCCACTTGTGGGCCCATCTGGAACGTAAATAATGGCATGTCTGTACTTTTACTAATCAATCAATCATTGGCCTCACATCTTTTAAAGATGATTCAAGTAGTATCTATCAGGCCACAGAAATACGAGTATATCGAGTTAGAGGGAAATAGCATGCGACAAATCGATTCTATTACCGATTATTTCTTTTATATTCCGGAACAGACTGAAGGTGAACGCGAGCAAAGAAGGTCCTCGGCCCTTCTTTTAGGCACGCGAGGTGCATATCAGGGAATGCAATATGTATGTTCCCGTACCGCGCCTTGACTAATCTATCGGGTCATCTCTAGAGCAACTAAAGTGCGATGCGACCAGGTGAAGGAGCGCAACTGAGCCAGAGAGGCCAGGAGTCCCCCGTAGAAGGCGGTGAGGCCTACTGCGCCTTGACCAATCAAGCCAGCTCTAGTGGCAGCACGAGGCAAGTGTGAAGTCGCCCGAAGTGAGTGTGTGAAGCGTAGAGCGCACCAGAGCCAGCGAGGCCGGGAGTCCCTGATAGAAGGCGGCGAGATCACCGCTGAGGTAGGCGGTGCACGCGCCTTGCCTTACTCCCCAGTACTGCGCCTTAACCATCATATGCCAGGTTACCTCTAGGGTCCACGAGCGTATGAAGTGTGGAGCGCACCTGAGCCAGCGAGGCCAGAAGTCCCTCGTAGAAGGCGGCGAGGCCTATTGCGCTTTGGCTAATATCTGAGGCGTCACCTCTAGGGTGCACGAGCGTGTAAAGTGTGGAGCGCACCTGAGCCAGCGACGCTGGTAGTCCCTCGTAGAATGCGACGAGGCCTATTGCGCCTTGACTAATATCTGAGGGATCACCTCTAGGGTGCACGAGCGTGTGAAGTGCGGAGCGCACCTGAACCAGCGAGGCCGGGAGTCACTCGTAGAAGGCGGCGAGGCCTATTGTGCCTTGACTAATATCTGAGGCGTCACCTCTAGGGTGCACGAGCGTGTGAAGTGTCCAGCGCACCTGAATCAGCGAGGCCGGGAGTCCCTCATAGAAGGCGGCGAGGCCGCCGCTGCGGTAGACGGTGCGCGCGCCCCGCCACACGCCACCGTACTGGGCCTTGACCAGCATCTGTCGGACGCGGATCACCTCGATGGGTGACACGAGCGTTGCACTCGCGCAGCCCGCGAATATGCCGCAGAAGAACAGCAGCACCGGCCTAACGTTTCAACGAAAATAATTAATATGATATTTATAATAAACTGGAGTAAAATCACACTACAATATTATAAATGTGATAGTTAGTGAAGATGTCTATATAACGCAGTGACAACTAAATGAATTGAGCTGATTTGGTATGTAAGTAGACCAGTCCTGGATTGAAACATAGGACTCAGGTTCTTCAAATATATCACGGTTCAGGGTTCCCTTGGGATAATAACGTGAACAACGCATGCGAAGCGGGTAAATGCTGTAATAAAATAAAACCTTTTACCCGACTACAGCGCAGCAATGAGACATTTAACTATTTCATTCTATTAAATCGATATTATTTGGTATTCTGGTGGCAATAGAAATACCTACATATTCTGTGAAAATTTCAAGTCTCTACCTATAACGGTTCCAAAGCTAGAGCCCCGTGACTCACAGACAGACGAACAGACAGATGGACAGACAGGCGGATAGACAACGGAGGCTTAGTAATAGCAGGGTTCCGTTGGCACGCTTTGGGTGCGGCACCCTAAAAATACCCAAATCGTTATAATATTAGAAGAGTTCCCTCGATTTAGTTCAAGATTTCATCATCAGATCCTGACCTCGAGACGATGGGAACAAGAAAAAGGTTCCTGCGAACTGAGAATCTTCTGAAATCTGTGTATAACAATAATAACGCCTGTATAAAAACACTGGGCAAAAACTTTAGACCACTGTTTCCTACATGTTCTAACAGGAACGTTTCTGTACTATAAGTTTAATGAGAGCTACCGCGAATGAATTTAGCTAGATGCGCTAGTGTAGCGTGAGGTCCCCGAAATGTCAAATTTATGTCACTGTTTGTGGTGGGCTACACGGGTTTATTTGTTATTAGAATAATGGTATTCAATATTTTGCAATACCTGAGATTACATGGCAAATATGAGTTACGGGTCAACGAATGTCAGTGGTTTGAGACAGTTTCATCATTCAAATTCAAATTCAAATTCAAAAGTGTTTATTTGTTAAACATAGGTAGGTACTGCATGAATACAGAGATGTTCAAGTAGTGATTGTTTTCACTATGTTTTGCCGATTGGCGTACAAAAACAATTTCTTAAAAATAGACCTATTACTTAAACTCTAATAAAACAAATAATCACGAAAATTTAATATATGATATGAAATAAAAATAATCAAAATAATAATGTAACAATATAAATTAACTAGGAATAATTAAATATCATTCAAATCATCATTTAAATAATCTAAAACTGAATAATAACACTTAGACGTAAGTATACTAAATAATTTGCGTTTCAAAAGTGACAACGGTAATAGTTTAATTTGCTTCGGTAATTTATTGAAAATTCTTATCGCTAAAGAATATACACTTTTACTCATTAGAGCAGTTCTAGCTGGGACTGTGCACAGATCCTCCCCATGTCTCTGTTCCAGACGCTTGCTGCTAAAACTGTTTTTTTTGTATAATGCTGGATTATTTTTGACAAATATTATTATTTCCAAAATGTAGAGAGAAGGCACTGTTAAGATTTTCAGATCTCTAAAATGTGATACACAACTGTCCGTTTGTTGAAGGCCACGCATTGCTCTGATACACCTTTTTTGAGCTTTGAACACCGCTTCCTTATTTAATGAATTGCCCCAAAAAATTATGCCGTAACGCAAAGTCGATGCTACAAATCCATGGTATGCGGTTAATACAGCGTCGGGACTCGCTTGCTTTGCAAGTTTAAACAGAGCATAGGCATACTGGTTCAGTTTTTTACACACTTGGTCAGTATGTGAGTTCCATGACAGATGGTTATCTACATGCACTCCTAAAAACTTAGTAGAGGAAACTGATTCAATAATCTTCCCTTGATAATTACAGGAGATTGGCACAGGCAATTTACGTTGATAAAAGTGCATGATTTTAGTTTTGTCAAGATTAATTAATAGATTATTCATATTTAGCCATTCTATTATGTCCCTTACAGTATTATTAATTTCTATTTCATAATTCGGAAACGTATATCCTCTTTTTTCCGAACTACACGCAATACTGCGGTATAGTTACTCGATATTATTATGGTACGGACATAAACTACTATTCAAATGTATACTTCGTTTTCACACCCGTAATAACAAAATGATAGTGATATGCTTCAGGATCCTACTCGACAGTGGCGCCAACTGGTGACCACAAATACGGTAGCCCTCATTGAGAATGGGGGAGAAGTGAGGTAAATTGGGAGGGATTTTGTACGCCTATACCAAATTTGAACAAATTGATACCTGGATCCCGGATTTGGTAGATGATGTTCTACGAATTTTGTGCTCAGCTCATAGAAGTGGAACTGGGCGCTTACAGATATAATGGAGTGCACCTGAAACAATATTCAGCAATTTTGAGATTCCTTATAATATGTATGTTAATATGCTATTGAATGTGAGTGTAGCTGGATTTTTATGGATAGCGTTAGTCAATTTATATTAGTTATTGGAAAATTCCCAATTCCGAAATACAACCTGGTTGAAAGTGCGACGCTAAAATTCATCATGCAATACATATAGCACGTTTAGTGCAATGCGGATGTGAAAACTATTCTCTCGTCCACTCGTGAATACATCTTTTTTGGGCGCCAGTTCCATCGAAGTTCAGGGGTTCAGGGGGTTACATTAAGGGGTCGATTTGAGAGCGTTTCGACCGCGGCGGTTTTTCTCATTCGTGTTCAAGCAAATATAGCAGCAATAGGTGGTGACGATAGTTAACTTTTATTATAAATGATATACGGTATCGAGGATACACATGATTTAATCAAAAGTTGTCGTCACTCGATAGTCCTCGATAGACACTAATGAATTAAAAAAAACCCTGGAAATACGCCTCAAATCGACCCTAAGGCGCTTTTTGTTCTCGACACAGCAGATCTGAGCAGCGAACATGTACTTTTAATGTACCACTAGCGTAAGTTCCGCTCATGTCCAAAATACCGCATTCCCGAAATACCAGATTTTTCAAAAAACCAAATTTTCGATTTATGAGATTCCTGTCTTACCACATTCCCGTTACACTAGATTATAAAATCGTAAGTTACTTAAGGATCTACATCACTTTGTTGGGTGTGTTATTTTGGAAACCTTGTATACGGAGAATCTGGTGTATCGAGAATCCGGTATTTTAAAAATCTGGTATTTTAGGAATGCGGTATTTTGGGAAGGAGCGGTAAGTTCTTAAGCTAGAATGTTCATCTTCTCTTAACATTGCGTTTTCCTTGTATCTTGCCCGGAATAATTAACTGTAACTGCTCATATTTGGGAAAAATATTCCCGAGATATTCTATAGTCGGACTACGCTAAGTTTGCAGAGGTCGAAAAAAGGTTTTATTAAAAATTATATGTATGGCAACATAAGGAAAGTACAGCGAGAGGAATTTTTAATATTGGTGCTTTATTACAAAATGTGTCTACATACCTATGAAATAAATATTCAGGACAGTCTTGCACAAATCGATCTAGTTCCAACCAAACTAAGTGATTTATTCCAGGTTCTTGGAAAATTTCTATAAATATTATATTTAAATATGCACATGTATACAAGCATTGCATAGTTCGTGTCTATACATACGTACTCACATTATACAGGGTGTCCCTAAAACCAACTTTTATACGATCAGGGCTGATAGACCAGCTCATAAGAACCTAGATTAAGCAAATTTGACCTCAGTAAAAATCTCT
The DNA here is from genome assembly GCA_947034925.1 of Eudemis profundana. Classification (NCBI taxonomy): domain Eukaryota; kingdom Metazoa; phylum Arthropoda; class Insecta; order Lepidoptera; family Tortricidae; genus Eudemis; species Eudemis profundana. The sequence goes on from OX344794.1 coordinate 49,638,530, forward strand.
TAGTTTTCGAGATATTGACGTTTTTGTAAAACTCGTGCTAAGTGATACCCTGACTCGGTGTTTTGAGTGCCATTGCTAAAATATCAAGTATTTTACAAATCTGTTTTTTGCTTTGTGTGGCCAAATAACTATGCTATTGAACGTATTTTCTATTTTTGCTAATTTATTCATGCTGTGGACACAGTACAATAACAAAAAAAATTATTCGATTTTTTTCAAATTTCACCTCTGACTTCGAACTAGCGTGGTGAAAAAAAAATGTACCAACATAACCAGGCACTCAACGTAAAAAAATTGCGCATTTATTGTAGTTTCTAAAATGGTATAAAATTTACTAAACACTGTAATAATTATTGAAATAATGATATTTTGTTACAAAATTAACTGTCTGCCGCCTTCATCTCATACGATCCGGTTGAACTAAGTTTGCACCGGGCGTGCTTGACATCACATACAAATTAGGTGCAAACTTCACGTAATCGTCAATATCTCGAAAACTAAGAAATTTTTATGAGGTCGATTTTACTCAGTCTCGTTTTTTATGAGCTGGTTTATCAGCCCTGTTCGCCATTTTGTAAAAGTCGCGAATTTTGATAGCCTGGATCAGTCTTTCGAAAGTCATGACTTCAAATTTCAGTATTTTCTTAATCTGCTTTTTGTTTTAAACATTACTTAATAAGTATGCTATCATACCTTATCAAAATAAATTAGATTTTACGTGATTCAAAATATGACCTCGGATTTGAATCGCGTAATACTAAAACAAATTTACCATGCTAAAATAAAAAAAAATGATGTAGTTTAAAATAGTAAGATTTTACACACTAGACACCGTAGTTTTTAAGATAATAGCATTTTAATTCAAAAGGAGGTTATACTACAATATTCCATTGGTTAAATTTCGTACCAGAATTTGAATTTCGAACAGAAAAAGTATGATAGCATAATTATTAAGTAATGTTTAACAAAAAGCAGATTAAGAAAATACGGAAATTTGAAGTCATGACATTCGAAAGACTGATCCAGGCTATCAAAATTCGCGACTTTTACAAAATGGCGAACAGGGCTGATAAAGCAGCTCATAAAAAACGAGACTGAGTAAAATCGACCTCATAAAAATTTCTTAGTTTTCGAGATATTGACGATTACGTGAAGTTTGCACCTAATTTGTATGTGATGTCAAGCACGCCAGGTGCAAACTTAGTTCAACCGGATCGTATGAGATGAAGGCGGCAGACAGTTAATTTTGTAACAAAATATCATTATTTCAAAAATTATTACAGTGTTTAGTAAATTTTATACCATTTTAGAAACTACAATAAATGCGCAATTTTTTTACGTTGAGTGCCTGGTTATGTTGGTACATTTTTTTTTCACCACGCTAGTTCGAAGCCAGAGGTGAAATTTGAAAAAAATCGAATAATTTTTTTTTGTTATTGTACTGTGTCCACAGCATGAATAAATTAGCAAAAATAGAAAATACGTTCAATAGCATAGTTATTTGGCCACACATAGCAAAAAACAGATTTGTAAAATACTTGATATTTTAGCAATGACACTCAAAACACCGAGTCAGGGTATCACTTAGCACGAGTTTTACAAAAACGTCAATATCTCGAAAACTAAGAGATTTTTACTGAGGTCAAATTTGCTTAATCTAGGTTCTTATGAGCTGGTCTATCAGCCCTGATCGTATAAAAGTTGGTTTTAGGGACACCCTGTATATGCAGCACGTCTGTGTGAGTGCGTTACATACTGGAGCACTCTTATTTCTTTGCTTGTAGTGCGTTCGTACACGGCGCGCACACATTCAAGCGGGCGATGTATCTTCTCTAGGAAGAACAATTACTGAGCCGCCACTGTGCCGCTGGCCCGTAATTCGGCTTACCTGTCCAAGACAGTGGCCATGCCAGAATGCAGTGATGCCCTCCTCCTTGAAGATGTGCCACGAGAGCCCGATCCAGGTCCGTCGGATGCCTGCTAGCTTCGCCTTCGGCTGCAACTGTGTTCGGAGCTTCACGATGTCCAGAGGCTGGCTTATGAACCTGCGCGTGAAATGTTTATAAGTCAACTCGACATAGCGTGATGTGACAGCGAAGTAACTTGAGCAAGAGCAAACATCAAGAGCTCTATTTTTGAAGACTCTAGAAGCTCTAAAAATTTTAATATAAGTGCCTCTCTTTAGAGCAGTACGAAAGAGAGCCGCTGTAGCACGTTTTTCCGATACTAAACAGCCTGCCTTTTATCGCGGACGGAATCTGCGTAACGTACACTCACTTGCGTGTACGTACATACTATAGTCTCTCACTGCGATACCAATACATAACGTATGAAACACCACACCGATTTCATGGTCAGAAAGGCAATATCTGATTAATTTGACCAAGTCACTTAACGGGTGCTTGAAATGGAATCTTATTGATTGGTTCGTATTGGTACGTTCGTGGTTAGTCCTTAATTGCGACGCGTCGAAAAATAGTAAGCTAACATTCAAATTCCTTAAGTGTAGATCAATGACCTTCAAATAAATAGGTGGACGCAGCCTCGCTAACATATAAAGGAAGCACTTCTAGTAAATCATCGCTTTGTACTTACGAGTGACACGCACACATCACCAGCATAGTAGCGTGCTACGACCGGCACGAGCGTATCAACCAGCGCTAAGCGATCGGCTTATAACTTGGTGCTTCAGTTATTTGTCAGCGACGCTACGTCCGGCTATTTATTTTAACACGTTCACTGTCCTTGTACAAAACTATCGGGCAATGTCACAAGTCTCAACTGTGCTATCAGTATGGGAAAGTGACTCCATAGTGGCCTGAAAAAAACCTTCATGACCCCACATTGTGGGCACCAGGACAGGGAACGTAATAAGGTCCTTGTGTACGATGAGATGATTGAACAAGTGACCTTGTTGTGATGCCGGAGACCACGCCCGCAATCAGTTTCTGGTTGGTAGTAAGTGACTCCGATTCCGTGTAACCAACAACCATGTCATCACAGCCGCTGCATCGCTACTCCTCCCCAGCATCTTGATGTTACATGTTCTGTATTTTGTAGTCGACGGATGACAGAATGGTAGTTGGCAGGTGACAGATTTTTCTTTTCGGCGAACAGAAACATGACAGTTCGTGGCAAAGTATGATCAAGGGAATACTAGCGAAATGAAGGCTAATATGGGAGTGTCTCTCTTATTTATGCACTGAACTTTTTTGGGGCAAAAAAGTGACAGATAGGGAGTTTGTATATCGGTAATCTTACTTATCGATGGTTTTCTCTTAAACTAGTGATCGTTGCCAGCTTTGTCTTTAAAAATATATTTTCATGCAAGATTTTTTTTAGTAACGATGATTATTTGCTGATACATTTTTACAAATGACATATTCGGGTGACAATGATATTTGACAGCTAATATTTTTATAGTTTGTAATTATAATTTTCCTATTCAATGTATAAAAAAAGGTTTGATAAAGACATACATAAAACAAAGTCGTGTTAGTTTCACCATTTATAACTCGAGAACGGGTGGTCTGATTATCATGATCTTTGTTTTTTTGGGTTTGTCTCTGCCCCGAATAACAGAATAACTATTAATACTACTAAATAACTGGCCAAGAGCATGTCGGACCATGCTCAGTGTAGGGTTCCATAGCCGTAACTATAAGGTAAAAAATACGATGCAAAAAAGTACAACAACAAAAGAGCGTATCTTCATAGCAATTACGTCCTTTTGTTGAGAAGCGCAGTTTATCGGCAATAACTCAAAAACGGTTAATTCGATCTTGTTGAAAATAATTTTTGTTGAAAGTATTAATTAAGCGTTACCTTCGTGATTTTTTTCATATTTTTCGGACGCACGGTTTAGAAAATAGAGGGGGGGGGGGGGGGAACACAATTTACACAACTTTCAGAGCGATTATTTCCAAATACATTCACTTAATCAAAAATATTACTTAGGAACCTTATAGAGTTTTTTAAAGAGCTGTCGAACTATGTACCACACGTTGATATTTGCTGAAAAAAAAAAAAATTACTGTCTTTAACATGTATGGAGTGCCCCCCCTAAAAATATTTATTTTAATTATTTATATACCAAACTAAGTAGCGGCTCATAAAAGACACCTACATTCCAAATTTCATCAATATCCATCATGTAGTTTTTGAGTAAAATGCCTGTGACATACGGACAGACAGACGGACGGACATGACGAAACTATAAGGGTTCCGTTTTTGCCATTTTGGCTACGGAACCCTAATAAAACTGAGGCGGAATGAAGTACGCTGGGACAGCTAGTAATAAATATTATATACTGCAGTGGTAATAGTAGCTTAGCGGTCATTTGGGGTAAGTTTTGTGTCAACTATCAACGTTATCAAAATAATGCTTAGGTATGTACCGTCAAGAGCCGTAACTTTGCCTAGTTGATTTCATAAAGTTCCTCTGGGACCAGCTGTACATAAAACTATTAAATATCAAGGTTTGTCTTTGTATACTATTTGTCTGTTCGACGGAGTCAGAAAGCGACAACCTCGTTTAACCCTTCGAGTGGCGTTCGACGGGTACCCGTTGATTGTCTTTTACCGTCAAGTGGCGCGGCCATTTTTCGCGAATTTCCCTCAAGTGGCAGGGGCCTCCATGGGTGGTCACCGCGAATTCGATTAATGTTTCGATGTATTTGGCTATTAACTATTTGATACTGACTGTACAGTCGCGATAATCATGTCCCAATAAATAAATAATCAATATCGTACGCAATTATTTGAAAACGCTATCTCTAATACGCGTATCATATCGTTCATTCATTAAATGTGACCGTTTTTATGCCCTTTGTTAAATTAATATCCGCTTGACAAATCTAATTCATAAGCAGTTAGAGGTGTTCTATTTTCAAATAACATTCCCTTGTGATTTTTAGGGTTCCGTACCAAAATGGTAAAAAAGGAACCCTTATGGTGCGACTCTGTCTGTTGGTCTGTCTGTCCGTCTGTCCATGTCTCTGTCCGTCTGTCACAGTCAGATATATCAGGAACTATTGCTGCTATCGATTTAAAATTTGGAATAGTTTTAAAAGTTGCTAACCCGAGTCTACTAGATATAATAAATAGTACATTGTGTCACAAGGGAGCAAAATGATGTATTTACGGCGAGGGCGTATATTGAATCCTGAACGAAGCGAAGGATTGTACAATAGAATCCCGAGCGTAGCGAGGGATTCTAAAGTATAATCCGGAGCGTAGTGAGGGATTACAGTGTTAACGCCCGTGGTGGAAATAATTTTGCTACCTTGTGATTGTGACACGCACTGCTTTCACACCGACTATGAGGAAAATTCAAATACAAACGCTACTTACCAAAATAACGAAAAATATATACTTACGGACAATAAATTCGGGTCGTTTTTTATATAAGTATTCATAGAAAGTGACTATAATTCATTGTCTGTGAGTGTAGGGTAATCAAAGGCATTATTATTAAAAATTAAATGTTAAATTTGTCTATTATTATTTTATAAAACTATTATTATTTTTTACGGACGGGACGAATATCACGAAAATACCATTTCCATATTATATTTATGGCCCTCGCCTGCGGCTCGGACCGCAAACACCTGTGATCTGGGCCATTTCTTATTATACCGCCCTCTGTGTGTAATATATTAATAAAACTGTCTATGGTATGCAGGGGCGTATTTACCCTAGGGCCATCCGGGCCATGGCCCGGGGCGCCAATCGGCCAGGGGCGGCATAGCCGCCCCGGGCCGATTGCCTTTTGTTCTGGTTTTGGCACACTTCAACTGACTTTTACTTCTCATCATTTTTATTTTATCAAAAATACGGTCGTAAGTTAATGTTCGTCAATACCTACGGAGTGCGTCTGTTATTAAAAACATACGGCGTGTTAAGTACAATAAGGACATGCTCTGAATAAGGGCGCGGGCGGGGCGCAGAGTGAAGAGGGGACGGTTTCTCAATATTGAAACCTATTCCAATTATTAATATTATCCTAAATATTACAGGAAAAATATAACGGATTTCCTAACCGTGCGAGATTTGTCGAGCCTAAGACGAGTAAGAATCGCTGAAAGTTCATCACTTGTGGTGTGATGGGACAACAATAAAGCGTTATCAGAAGATGAAATAAAATAATGAGGCACAGCGCCCAGCGAAATTGCTGCAAGAGGTGGTCTTCCAGGTAAATTACCATTTATTACCATTTTAATTAAATAAGGTGCAATGGGGTAAATTCAAACAGGAGGTCAATCAAAATTACCCTATGTTCGAAATTAGCCCAATGCTCCTTAGGGGTCATTTACAGGCTGTTACAATTTTTTTTTTTTAGGTATGATAAGGGTTAGGGGTTTTTATTTTTTAGGTCTCTTATTTTAAAGTCTATTTACGTATGATTTAATTCAAAATGTATAGTTTTTTCCCTATACTTGTAGTATTAGACGGTTACTTGCCAAATTTCATAGTTCTAGGTCAACGGAAAGTACTCTTTGAATGTTGGTTTCCTTGAAAACGATTTTTGCGGCGTAAACGGTGGTATCTTTTTTTCACGCTTAGAAGTTTGATTTTTTCACAGCATCAAGGGACCATAGACCTGAGTATATGGTTTTATTTATATATTTTCAACTCGATACCTTTATTCTTTTCCGGAGTTAAATATTTTTGTTTTAATGTGTATATGGTTTATATACGTTATCGTATTTGGTTGACCTTTTACTGCTATATGAGCGCTTTCCAAAAAAAAATACCAGGGTAGCTACTTTCTCAAAATATGGACTTTTGAGGTTTTTCTGGCTCAGAATCGTTAGTACATTCGAACCTTATACGTAAAAAAAAGTGTCCCAAAATTTGTATGGGCTTTTTGACTTTCCACTACGTCACGTTCATACAAACACTATGCAAAATGGTGACGTAATGGAAAAAGAAAATTGGGACACTTTTTTTTACGTATAAGGTTCGAAAATACTAACGATTCTGAGCTAAAAAACCTCACAAGTCCATATTTTGAGAAAGTAGCTACCCCGGTATTTTTTTTGGAAAACGCTCATATAATGATTAATAAGAGGCGTAGGTAAAAGGGCATTTTTCAAGAAAACGTGTTTTTAGTTCTGAAGTGAGTTGAAAGTAATCCAAGAGTAAATAATAAGAAAAGTTAAGCATAAATGTAACAAAAAGATCTCGTTTAACGAATAAGATAGTTTTGGAGATTATGAAATATTTCATAGTAATAAATCAACTTAAACGGATTAAATCGCGTATATTACTAAATTTTAAGACTTAAAATGTAGTAATACACGATTTAATCCGTTTAAGTTGTTTTATTACTATGAGTGATAATCGCGGAAATCGAAGACAATATTATGAAATATTTCTTTATTTTTTAAAAAATTACTAATATTTTTTATTTAACTGTTGGTAGATCCCTAAAAGTATATAGCAATTTTTTTTTCCTAATTATGGATAAAATCACGCATCTTTTCAGTGCTATTGAATTGCGATTTTCAGCTTATCCGAAATGGTGGGACACCCTACGAGATAGGTAGTACCTATCTATGTTTATTAAAACTATTTATTATGTGTATCAACTCATTAAGTTCCATTTCACTAAAATTAAATTGTAAACCCTTTCACGTTCCTTGTTCCTTGATGGATTGCCTTTTATAGTCAATATCAACAATAAACTTACTTAATTACATTCAGTGGTTGTTTGAGGGTTGAGCTAGCAGCCTAAGGGTGGTCAGATTAAACCAATAACTTAATGGCCGCTCGTGAAATGCTTTCCGTCCACTTCAATTAAATCCACCGCTACAGTAACTCGTCTTGAAATCTATTCGTAGTAGTAAAGTTTTAGGTAAGGTTATTCTTTAAGTTTTAATCAGCTTCCAAAAAGAGGTTCTCAGTTCGTTAGTTTTCAACGGAACCCTATTAAGCTTCCGCCGTCTGTCCGTCACTGTTACAGGGCTCTATCTTTTAAACCGTAATAGCAGGCATGTGTCACTCCGCGATTTTGTTTCGCGGTAATTATTATTATTCCTTGCCTAACGCATTAGTCAAGCTCAGGGCTGCGCCGACACCGCGCAGCACCTGTGTGTGAAACCTATGAAGCCCAAAGGAGGGTTATGTGTTTGACCGGTATGTATGTGTGTTGTGTATTGTATGTGTCACGAATAAATGTGGAATGGGAATAAAAAAAAGAAAATCTTGCAGGCTGTGTTTCCAACTGAATTAGGACAATATGGTAGCGATACAGCACTGAGTGTGTCATCATTTCGTTATAATCCTGTAGGCTTATGATGCTACGCTTTATCGCGTGATAAATAAACTATAAAGCATCCGTCACTCTCACACAAATTGTCGTAACGTGGCTGATGCTTTATCATCTATTTATCGCGTGACAAAGCGTAGCATCATAAACTTACTAGTGTCTCTTTGCAGTATCGTAACTATGGACGCGTCTCTGTCTACTGGGAGTCTCCGGTCGAAGACTAGCCCCAGCTCGCCTCTGGTGGCCCAGAGGTCGACGCCGCGGCGGCTGCCGCCGATCGTGTTCGAAGGACAAAGGACCACGGGTATGTATTACAAATGCTATGACTCGATCTTCTCTGCCTACTGCGAGTCTGCGGTCGAAAACAGGCTCCAAATCGCCTTTGATCACTTATAGGCTCAGGCAACTAAGGACCATAAAATAAATAGCCGGACGAAGCCTCGCTAACAGATAACTGAAGCACCTGTAGCAAGCAGGTTGCTTTGTATTTACGAGTGACACGCACACACCAACCAGCGTAGTAGCGCTTTGTACTTACGAGTGACACGCACACACCAACCAGCGTTATAGCGCTTTGTACTTACGAGTGACACGCACACACCAACCAGCGTAGTAGCGCTTTGTACTTACGAGTGACACGCACACACCATCCAGCGTAGTAGCCTGCTACGAGCAGCACGCACACATCAACCAGCGCTAAGCGACCGGCTTACTATAGAGGTGCTTCAGTTATCTGTCTGTGAGGCTACGTCCGGCTATTTAACTTATGGCAGTGCATCCGCGGGCCTTTGCCAAAGAACAAAGACAGACAAAGACACTGCTAACTGACCACTTGTCACCCTTATTACAATGTATTAAGGTCAATGATTTCAAAAGTAAGGTTAGGCCCAGCCGAACAGTTCGGAACAATTTTCACCGTAACAAAAAATGAAGCTATAAAGACCAGCTGCGCAGTGCACGCGTGTCGCACTGCCGGTTGGTATGCCAAAGCGTTGGAACCGTCTGCGCGCTCGCTTAGCCCTGTCCGTGCCCACGACTCCAGCACCGCCTAGCGTCCGCAACCTTAGTGGCTCTGAGGCTCTGACGTTTTGAAATTTCATCGCGACATTGTAACGAAAATTAATAAAAACTATAGTATTTTATATTCAAAATTCCTGTGATACCGTGCTTTGGGTGAACAAAACGTTGAGAAATCATTTTTACCCGACTGCGGCGTAGTCCAAAGGAGGGTTAAGTGTTTGACCTGTATGTATGTCCGTTCCTATGTCCGCTCGTAACGACTCAACAGCACATCCGATTTTGATAAATGATACATCATTAGATTCGTCTCGATGGTGCGAGTGTCACTGGGAAATTCGTTAAAATAAACAAAATGGCGGATTTTATGCAGTTTCAAAGTGCACCGCGGTCGGGTTTTTTTTTAATAAAAATGGAGTTTTAGTCATTGAAATTAAATGAGGTAAGAATTCAACGAGCCGCTCTACCTAGCTTATGTCGATTACGCCAAGGCGTTCGACTCTATCTCACACCAGAGCATATGGCAAGCGCTTTCACACCAAGATGTTTCGAATACATATATAAATATAATCAAGGACATATATAAGAAAAGCACAGGCAGAGTCAAGTTAGATAGACTCGGACAAAAATTCAGCATAAGAAGAGGAGTTAAACAAGGGGATCCTTTGTCCCCCAAGATATTTATAGCTGTTCTACAAGACGTCATGAAAGACTTAGAATGGAGCAAAAAAGGAATCAAAATAGATACAGAGTACTTAAGCAACCTAAGATTTGCAGACGACATCATTATATTTGCAAAAACGTCAAATGAGCTAGAAACAATGATTGGAGAGCTAAGTAACGCCAGCAAAAATATAGGTCTACAAATGAATACGTTAAAAACGAAAGTTGCTACTAACAGTACACAAAACCCTATAAAAATAAATGATACACAGATAGAGTATGTAGACAGCTATATATATCTCGGGAAACAGATGTCATTCCGGAAATCGAGACACGAAGACGAACTAGACCGCCGCATCAACATGACATGGAAGAAATACTGGAGCTTTAAAGAGATTATGAAAGCGAAACTTCCACTTAAGCTTAAAAAGAAAGTAATTGACTCGTGCTTGCTACCGTGTTTATCATACGGAGCGCAAACCTGGATTTTCCAAAATAAAACAAAAATTAAAATACGCTCATGCCAGCGCGCCATAGAACGAAGCATTTTAGGCATTAAACTTTCTGATAAACGTAGGAGCGTAGACATCAGAAGGAAAACCCAAATAATAGACGCAGGACAACACGCACAACAGCTGAAATGGAGATGGGCTGGACACGTTGCCCGAATAACAGACAAAAGATGGACAAAACGCGTCACGGAATGGATGGGACCCCGAGGAAAAAGGAAAAAAGGGCGACCTAAAGATAGATCTACGGATGAAATCCAAAAAATAGCCGGAAATGACTGGATACTGAAAGCACAAAGCAGAAAAGCATGGAAACAGTTGGAGGAGGCCTTTACCCAGAACGGGGCCATGTCTTAACTAAAAAAAAAAATATGTTGTTTATTTTTATTTGTATATTAAATTGTATATATTTTATTTAAGTTCATGGAAATAAAAAGGCTTTATTATTATTATTATTATTATAAGTACATTTTATTCCAAAAGTGCGGTTTATTTTGGTTGTCAGGGTTTGTTTACTTCATGTTTAGTTGTATTTTTACTGTAAAACAAGAAGATAAAGCTACTTTAACGGTTTCCTAAAATAATAGTAAACATATAGAATTGTCCTTGTATCGCTGGTAATAAATTAAATATCGTTTTCGGATCTAAATAAGTATCATTCTGAAGACCGGATTTGTGAGTGTCACTCATATAAAATTTCAGCCACAAACCGTGTCGAAAGGCAGCTATCCATTTCTTGCATTGTTCCAGTTTCTAAGGAGCTTTTGGGAATCGGTAAAACTTGCATTCACTATTTCTGCCAGTATTCTTGCAGTTACAACAACACAACAATTGCTGTGACCCATTTTTGTTGGCGGAATAATGCGATTACTGAAGTTATCTGCTTTACCCTAAGGTTAACTGTTAGGAAATGCCTTAAGGTATTAAGTTCGCCTTTTGTACGATAAGTTTTATTTTGTGCAATAAAGTTTAAATAAATAAATAAATAAATTACTGAAATTAGGTAGTTAAGTCTAAACAGATTGCTTTGATATTCACAGATATGACAGATGACAGAGCTTACATTATTTCTACAGAAAGCCACTATGAGCGCTGCGATAGATTATGTTACCCCCACCTAGTACTTTGCACCTATAGTGTGGTAATTATGTGTTTTTCAGACAAACAAATTAATAAAGTTTTCAAACTTGTGTGGCATGATACCTTTGGGTGTGGTGTTCAAAACTCACAACTCTCCCCTCCCCTCCACCTGACGCAACACCCCCCCTCGCAGTGAAATGTGTCCCTTTTATCGGTTTTATCACATTTTCTCGAAAACTATAATGGATACAAAAAAAGTGTCAAAAGTAAAAATGATCCTCATTAAATTGTAAACAAAATTTGTCCTATTTCTTATTTTGATAGGCTGGACGGTTTTCAAGCTGTAGGTAGTTAAAAAACTAAAATGAAATTTTTCATCAGATTAACGACAATATAGTCATTATTTATTGGAATGAAGTAAATAAAAAGCTGTAGGTGGAATCATTAGGGGTGCACTAAGAAAGGATTTTTCAAAATTTACCCCCTAAGGGGTTCAAATAGGGGTTCAAAGTTTGTATGGAGAGTCTACGATTTTAGAAGTAAAGAGGTTTGAAACCTCATGTTTAGACTTTTTATTAGATTACAAGAAAAGTAATTTCACCGTTTTTCGAAATTCATCCTCTAAAGGGTTTAAATGTGGGCTGAAAGTTTAGATATCAACGCACCACCCAAACCGCTGGTCCTAGGAATTCCAAATTTAGCACGTAGGTTCCTTATAAGGTCTAGGGGTGCACTAAGAAAGGATTTTTCAAAATTCATCCCCTAAGGGGTTTAAATGGGGGTTGAAAATTTGTATATGTAGTTTGTAGAGTTTCTTTGGGACAATCCTTTCTTAGTGCACCCCTAGACCTTATAAGGAACCTACGTGCTAAATTTGGAATTCCTAGGACCAGCGGTTTGGGCGGTACGTTGATATACAAACTTTCAACCCCAATTTAAACCCCTTAGGGGATGAATTTTGAAAAATCCTTTCTTAGTGCACTCCTAGACCTTATAAGGAACCTACGTGCTAAATTTGGAATTCCTAGGACCAGCGCTTTGGGCTGTGCGTTGATAAACAAACTTTCAACCCCCATTTAAACCCCTTAGGGGATTAATTTCGAAAAACGGTGAAATTACTTTTCTTGTAATCTAATAAAGAGTCTAAACATGAAGTTTAAAATCTCTTACTTCTAAAATCGTAGACTCTCCATACAAACTTTGAACCCCTATTTGACCCCTTAGGGGGTAAATTTTGAAAAATCCTTTCTTAGTGCACCCCTAATGATTCCACCTACAGCTTTTTATTTACTTCATTCCAATAAATAATGACAATATTGTCGTTAATCTGATGAAAAATTTCATTTTAGTTTTTTAACTACCTACAGCTTGAAAACCGTCCAGCCTATCAAAATAAGAAATAGGACAAATTTTGTTTACAATTTAATGAGGATCATTTTTACTTTTGACACTTTTTTTGTATCCATTATAGTTTTCGAGAAAATGTGATAAAACCGATAAAAGGGACACATTTCACTGCGAGGGGGGGTGTTGCGTCAGGTGGAGGGGAGGGGAGAGTTGTGAGTTTTGAACACCACACCCAAAGGTATCATGCCACACAAGTTTGAAAACTTTATTAATTTGTTTGTCTTTCCCATACATTGATTACATAGAATTACTGAATTAATCTATGTCTTATACATTATATATACTTGGTATAAGAATTATATTATTTACAATTATTCAACTTTGCAAGCGTGACACAGTATTTAAATGTTAGAATTTATTTATTATTAGCTGTTTACGAACTAATTGTTACTATACTACCTATGTTTCTTTGTTCAATTATAACATCGTTAAATGTTTAGTTTTTTAGCACCATCTAGTTTTTGCCTGGAAATCCCCTTGCGGTCGGGGCACGATCCAAAGTATGGAGAATGACAGTCCTCTTGTTTTAATGGTCCTTGGTTTGTACAAGCCGCGCGATGTACCTTTTGTGGGAAGACATTTTACTGCTATTATACCGTGCCGTTGCTAAACGCCGATGGTGGGATCTTGCTCCATGGTTATAAGTAATTATCCGATCAACTGGGCTAATGTTGTTAACGAATACAATGCCATTGAGAGGTAAACCACAAATTAGGATAACGAGAATATAGTGTCAAAAAAGTATAACTGCCTTGAAAGATCATTAGATTTTAGATTCTATTTACTAGACAGTAAAGTGTAAATGCAGTTATAGATAACTGCGATCTTAATTTGTTTTGCATTTCACATTCGCCCGACGGTCTGCAAGTGCATATTCCGTTGAGATACTATGAGCTTTCAACGGATTATCGGTTGTATGACCGTAATGATAAGGCGGCAAATACTTTCAAACAAAAAATAATAATGCATTTTGCTTTTACAGATTTAACGGGGAGCCAGGTAGACCGCCCGGGTTTACTCGTGTTACGCATTGTTATTTTTTTTGGTGGTATTGTATTCTATCAATGGCATTGTTCGCTCAATGGCATTGTATTCTTTAACAGCATTAGCTCTCTTGAACGGATAATTTATATACACCACGGTATACGGTAGTTTTTCTCCGAACAAAAGGTACATCGAGAGCGCGCATGTGTGCGCGCCGTGTACGGACGCAACACGGGCAAGCATTTGCGACTGCGTGCGACTGCCACAGTATGGCGTTCACTCACACAGACGCGCGTCGTGCGTCTGTGTAAATACGTGTCTCGCGCTCCTAAACGGCCGAAGTCGTACTACTTGGTTGTCTTTATACTTTGGTTACAGTACACAGTCAACCGTTGTTACCAGACCGGCCCCCGCCGCCGCCGCCGCCCTCCCCGGCCCCTTGGTCGCGGTACCACAGGAACTGCACGCACAGCCCGAAGCCTCAACAACGACGTGAGTATTTATAACAGGGATGTTGCGGAGATGGCTTTTAAGGGGGTGTGTAATTATCAATCGAACAACAAATGGTATAACGTTCACTGTATAGAGTAACAAATAACATAATCGCATTATTTGTTGTTATAGTGGCAATAGACAAATTCTGTAAAAATGTCAAGTCTCAACTTGTTAAATACGATTCAAAAGGTGGACTGCGGCAGCTTAGTAATTGGGTTCCATTAGTACCCTTTGGGTGCGGAACTCTAAAAAGGAGGCGGCATTTTTAAATAAAATCTGGACCACCCCAATTAAAATGTTTTTATGTATTTTAAATTTCAGGTCATCGACGACAGAACCCGAGCAAGAGTCCCAAATTACCAAGTAAGTAGGTGCCAGTAGCGTAGCGTCCAAAGAACTCGATTCCTACCGGCTTGCCTAATATCGGGCATTTGAACACCTTACACTACAGACGCCAAATCTGCACCGGCTTGCCCAAGGATATCTTTTAAGCCACGCCACTCAATACCACAATCTTGATAATACACACGAGTTTAAATTTAATCAGTCATTAGTAGTCGAGTTCATCATTATCTAAGCAAAGAACGGATCAAAAATATCTGATCTAGTTCTTAGGGCTAACGAGCGGGCAGACGACGGTTCCAACGCGTTGGTCCTAAAACTGATTTTTAGGACCAACGCGTTGGAACCGTCTGCCCGCTCGTTAGCCCTGTCCTTTATACACGTCAATGCCTTTATATCATAGCGTCCAAAGGGTTAAAAGTAGCCGTACTGTTTCAACGGTATTTACTTTGGCCTAGATTAGTTCAGCCCTAGACTACCCTAGCCCTCCCTCCCGGCCGGGTGGGGCCTGATGCTCCGAGGTCCCCCTCGGGTGCATTCGTCGGATGTGCGTCGGTGAGGGCAGTTGCATCGCATTGCAGCTCTGTGAACTTCGAAAATATTACAAGTCGCTTAAATTTTAACAACATATTTAAATCGCCTAAAATTTAAAAAAATAAATCGATAGTGTATATACCTACGATAAATAGTTATAGAAAAAGTTTTGTTAAAGTTAATTTTTTTTTTCAAATTTCCTTTTAAAATAAAAATAATACATTTTTCATGTAATGTATGTAGTGTTTTTGGTGTTTAAAAACGAATAAAAATGTAATTATTAAAAAGTAGTAGTAATAAAGTTTTATCCAAGTTGAAAATACTTTTTCAAATATTTAAAGACCTGAAAATGTAATAGTTTTTAAATTGATTACGTAAACAATTGTGATTGGTGTGCTTTTAAATTTCGACGTTTGCAAGTAATGTCGGATTCAGATATTTCTACCAAAAGTCAGGAACCATCTCTTTTGCGAGCGTGCTGCAACCTTTTTCTTGGTCTTCTGATGTTGGGGGTCCTTTGCTATTTCCTCCATTACGCCTCATTCTAAAACGGACTTTTACATTTAACTTTATGAACGATTGAAAACGAAAAAAAAAAATAGTGGAACACTTTTTGGTCCGAAAAGAAAAAGTATAAAAGAAGTGCATCATTTTTTCATAAAACTTATTTACTCTTTATGGAATCGTTTAAAAATAAGTCTAAGTTTGTGTGCTTAGTAACATAGCGCGCTTTGCCTCTTAAAACTCGCTCGTTTTTGGAGTCGTGTAAAAATAAGTGTAAATTTAAGTGCTTAATCGTACAGCACTGTCTTTCTAAAACGTTCACTCTAAAAAACTCAAAAGCCTTAAAAATGGAGTGCCTGGCTGCCTGCGTTTCCTGTGGCTTCGATCTTCTCAGGGTTGCTTTTGTGACTGTCGTGACTATGCTCCAAGTGTGCTGTAAGTATACATGAAGGGTACAAACGTAGCCACTGTTAACTGACCACCCATAGACTATAACACGTTGCAATAAAGTTGACATTCGTTTACAAATGTACAGTTAACAGTGTGTTCGATTGTACACGGAAACAGCATGTAGAGGTATAGTCACTTTTTTTGAAATTGAGATTTTATTATCAAAATGCAGAGCTCGCTACGAGTATGAACTATAACTTACCTGATTATGGATGGATATCATAAAAAAATATATATTTTTTCCAGTTTTAAAAATAGTTGCCATAGTAACGATGAGTAACTTTCAAAACGCTATAACTCAAAAAGATGCTTAGATGACTAGACGTGTTCTTTCCGTGTACCCTTCACATAATAATCTGTGTATGTCTGTCTTTCTGACTGGCCGTCCGTTCCTGTCTGTTTTCCCGTACCTAAGTATCTCACAGATCATATCAGTAGGTAACTACCATGGAGTCCAATGGTGTTCAGAATCTCTAATCATGAAATCCAGGAAGGTACGACGGTTTTTTTCATCAATAATCATCATTATTTCCACCCAGAGAGGTCCAGTGCTGAGTATAGGTCCCACGCAAAGACTTCCACAAGGTAACTTCGGTGGCATAATTATTATGTCCAACGACTTTCGGCGACCTTAACCAGGTTGCTAGTCCATTTTGTGTGAGTCCCATGCTGCGTCTTCCGGTGTTCGAAATATTGCCGATAAATGTTTTCGTAGTTGAAATGTGACAAAATATACTATACTGGCCGCGAAAGAGTATCATAAGTAGCGCTACTAATAGAAACTGCAATGATATTGACGAAAAATAACTGCTTTTATATATGAGGAAACATTTTTTTTGTCTCTTCATTGGTTTTAATGTGGGCAATTTTTATTTATCTATATATGAAAAATAACTGGCCAAGAGCATGTCGGACCATGCTCAGTGTAGGGTTCCATAGCCGTAACTATAAGGTAAAAAATACGATGTAAAAAAGTACAACAACAAAAGAGCGTATCTTCATAGCAATGACGTCCTTTTTTTTTTTTTTTTTTTTTTTTTAGTTTATTTAAGAAACAAACAGTCTTAAATAACAATTACAAAATATCTTAGCTTAAAAAGCTACCATTACTAAAGTAGTAGACCTATAGTTTCCTATATGGTATTTTTTTTGTTGAAAATTTACAAATTCTGTGACCATAATAATGTGCATTAAAAACCTTATACATTATATTTAAATACCCATTAAAATTTATATTTTCAAAAAGCTATTAAATACTGTAACCACTACAAATAACACCACTATGACAATAACGTAAAACAAAGTTTTTTAAATACTGCCAACGAACTACCAAACAAATCAGCATCCATGCACTTCTCATTGTACAGTCTACATGCGCGTTTTAGATATGAGTGTCGTGCATGTTTAGTTCTGCTACCAGCAATACTAAACAATGCCCTACTACGGCAACTACGTTCGGCCCTACGAGGCACACGAAAACTAATGTTTTGAAGGAGTACGGGGGCATCCACCATATTGTTAATGATTTTAAATAAGAACAATACATCAGTGCAAGTACGCCTAAGAGAAAGATGTTGAATATTATACCTTGCAGCTGAGGATACATAATCAACATAGTTTCCACCCACGCGGAATTCTACTGTTTTTACGAACTTCTTCTGCAGCCTTTCAATTCTATCCTTGTGCACTTGGTGCCATGGGTTCCATACTACAGAGGCAAACTCTAGGCGGCTTCGGACATAGCTGTTATATAACAGCTTATAAGTCAGGGGATTTCGAAAAGGCTTTGCAGCGCGCAGAATAAAACCAAGTTGTTTGTATGCTTTATTTAGGATATGGTCAATATGAGGATTAAAAGTAAGTTCACTATCCATTATTACACCTAAATCACGTATATTAAATGTTCGCGATAAGAAATTGCCACACAATCTGTAATTATATAAGATTGGATTCTTTTTCCGCGTATATGTAATTACTGAGCACTTATCATTATTTAAAAACAAATTATTATCTGCGCAATACTGCTCAAGACTTAGTAGATCCTCCTGCAATAGCGCGCAGTCATTTTGGGTTTTTATGATCCTAAATATTTTTGTATCATCGGCGTAAAGGAGAGCTTTAGAGTTTGTTATAGATGTAGTTATGTCGTTTATATATAATATGAATAAAAGAGGGCCTAAATGGGATCCCTGAGGGACTCCGGAAGTGGTTTGTTTGTATTCAGATGAATACCCTCCTAGTACAACGGCTTGACACCTGTTTTCCACATATGACTTGATCCACCTGAAAAGATCACCATGAATGCCGAGATACCAGAGCTTGAGTAAAAGCGTATTGTAAGAAATTTTGTCGAACGCCTTCGCAAAATCAGTATATATAGCATCAACTTGGTATCTGTTATCCATAGCATCTCGTATGACCTCACTAAATGACAATAGATTACTTTCTACGCTTCGCCCCTTGTAAAAACCATGCTGATTTGGGTTGATGTGGCGGCGTATGGCCTGTGAAAGCTGGTCTGTAACAATTTTTTCCAATATTTTACCAAACTGACACAATTTTGAAATAGGTCTGTATTTTTCAATATCTTGACTCATGGGGCCCTTGGGGATAGGTGTTATCCACGCTTTTTTCCAGATCTGTGGGAAATGCCCTTCCTTTAAGGATTTAAGGAATATTTTAGTAACAGGAACTGCAAGGGCATTAGCACATTTACTAATTAATAGGGGATGTATTTTATCTGGTCCAGCACCCTTATTTATATCGACTGATTTCAAATATTTGAGCACCATTGCACGGGTCAAGTGAATAGTATTGATGCTAAAACCAGAGTTTGAAGGCGTCTCCAAACAACCCATGTCCAAAGGCGGAAGGGAAGAAATTTCAAATACCGATTGAAAATGATCACTGAATAAATTACATATACTTGCCCCATCTGAAACTGAAGTGTCCTTGTAATGCATAGTCTGTGGTATACCCCTATTAGAAATAGTTGCTTTAATAAATTTCCAAAAGAATTTTGGATTTGATTTTATTTTATCTTCGGAAAATTTAATGTAATTATTATAACACTCGTTTTCAATTAATTCAGCCCTTTTTCTTAATATTTTAAAACTTTCGTAGTCTAGGGGGTTACCATAATTTTTCCACAGTTTATGATATTTTCTTTTTTCTTTTAAAATTTTCCGTAATGATCTGCTATGCCATACTGGATTTGCGCACGAATTTTGGGAGGGGAAATAAGGTACATGCCGATCAATTAACTGATATAACAGGTCATAAAATTTACATACGCAGCCTTCTACATTCAAATTATCAAAAAATCTATCCCAATTAATATTTGCGAGATCATTATTAAAATCATTAAAGTTAGCTAAGTGGAACTTATAAACAACAGTTTCGGCGGGTTTCAATGGAGCACTGTAATTTAGTTTAAGATCCAATAATAGTGCATTATGATGAGCGTCCTCTGGGGTTAAGGGATAATCGCACTTATTTACAGAGCA
This sequence comes from Eudemis profundana, assembly GCA_947034925.1. Taxonomy (NCBI): domain Eukaryota; kingdom Metazoa; phylum Arthropoda; class Insecta; order Lepidoptera; family Tortricidae; genus Eudemis; species Eudemis profundana. The sequence goes on from OX344794.1 coordinate 49,658,293, forward strand.
CGTAGAACTACTAAATATCAAGTCAAGAATACGGTTATTTATATTTAAAATACTATTAAATTGATTAAGATTACTAAAAGACAAAAAGTCACGTAAACTTTGAACAACTACAATATTAGAGGGCTTTACTAATAATCCTGAACCTGTGTCTGTCCATTCCGCTTGGGAAATATTAAAGTCGCCCGAGATAAGAAAACAGTCATCTGGGTGGTCAATAATAAGTTGAGAACAGATGTCAAAAAATGTAGCAACCGTGTCCTTGTGGTCAGGTCCATGAGGAATGTACGTACAAGATATATTTAAATAGTTATGATGCGAGTTATTATCATCGTTGTAAATAGGAATCGATATCCAGAGGCACTCGGAGTGCGCAGGAGAGGGGCAGGGCCAGTCGCGGCTCGTCGGCATTAGCTCCCGCTTCACCGCCACGACAACACCTCCGCCGCGCTGCGCCCCGCTGTCATTTTCCGATCGGTCACACCTATATACAATATACCTGTCGTCAAAGTATTCCCTGTCGTAAAAATTTGCAGTTAACCAACTTTCCGTAATGCATATAAAGTCATAATCAGCTAGCGCCACTTGCGAGAGGAAACTATGTGATTTAGTTCGAAGGCCCCGTACATTTTGATAATAACCTTTAAAAACCTTGCAAGCCATTATCAATAAGTAACGTATTTACATGCGTTGCAATATAGGAAAATGTAAAGGTGTATAGGTACAATATTGGGCAATATATTTGTGTACCAAGGGCGATAGTTTGTTGGAGTTGCAGTATAACAGATAAATGCAGTACACTTACATAGATAATTTTTATTAATAAATGTAGTGTGTGGAGTACAATAGGCGTAAGTAGGCACATATGACGGATGGATAGCTTGATATCGATAAAACGCGCACGCATGCTTGTAAACAAGGATTACAGGCGGTTGATCTTTAACAAATACAGTGTAAAAGTCGAGATTAGTCCTCATAGTAAATGCATAATTTGCTTTGGCAGTCATTAGCGATAACAAAAGGCAGCAATGGCATATATGTAAATATAATAAGTACGCATGACACAAAGAAAATAGTCACTTCAATTTTAACAGATCAGAGTCGTTATTTATTGCAATGATTTTAGACGTATCGTTCTTGCGCATGAGAATCTTACAATCGCGGGTCCATAAGTATGCATATTGGAGCTCAGTCTTCCGTTGCCTAGCACGTTTCAAAAGCAACTTTTTTGCCGGTATGAGGTGATCGCTGATAAAGATGGTGAGTGCCGGCCCAGCCAGGTTCAAGTCCGCGGTGGTGAGACCACGGCGCGTACGCACCGCGGCTAGCAGCCGGTCCTTACTCGCACGTCTGGTAAACTTGACAATAATTGCTGGGGGACGTGACTCCTCATTTCCTTCAGCTATGTTAGCTTCCTCGCCATCTTCGTGGGGTTCTGGAATAGAGTTCTTACTGACAAAGCGACGCACACGGTGCACTGAATCAACAGCGGCAGCTTCCATTTTGACACCGACTTTTCTGCATATTGCGTTGAATAGAGTTATTAGATTCTCGCCCTTTTTAAAGGGTATGCCGGAAATCTCGACGTTATTCATTCGAGCTTGTTGGTCTCGAATAAGCATCTCGTTTTGTAGGTTATGAATGGTTGCCCGTGTTGTTTCGAGGTCGGATTGCAATTTCGAAACTGTTGTTGCACTGCCTTCCAGAACGATGATACGATCCTCTAAGTCAGAAAACCTAGTCTCCATCTCAGTCCATTTGGTATTTAAAGTTTCTAGTGACGCGGAGATATTTTGAATCTGAGATTTCGTGGAATTAAAATCCGCTCTAAATGCTTTGAGTTCCTCTAATATGACAGATATCCCCTGCGAGTTTTCTGAGCTTGAGAGGCATTGGGAACAGCGTATTCCAGCTTTTTTATCAGCATTCATTTTGCGGTAGCTAGTCTCTGGTACACCAATGCACGCATAATGAAATTGTCCACGGCAGGCACCACAGTTCACAGCATCCGTTAATGGCTCACTACATCTTTTACACTTCATGATCACGATCACAGTAATGCTTTCCTTTCAACAAGTTGAATATTTTAATAGGTTGCATACACGACTAAAAATCGACTTGCTAGACGCGCAACGAAACTGGTTTCTTATCGGCGCGTGAGACGATCGATAGCCGCGGTCGCTGAGAGCGAACTGAGTCCTTTTGTTGAGAAGCGCAGTTTATCGGCAATAACTCAAAAACGGTACATTCGATCTTGTTGAAAATAATTTTCGTTGAAAGTATTAATTAAGCGTTACCTTCGTGATTTTTTTCATATTTTTCGGGCGCACGGTTTAGAAAATAGAGGGGGGGGGGGGACACAATTTACACAACTTTCGGAGCGATTATTTCCAAATACATTCACTTAATCAAAAACATTACTTAGGAACCTTATAGTGTTTTTTAAAGAGCTATCGAACTATGTACCACACGTTGATATTTGCTGAAAAACAAAATTTTACTGTCTTTAAGTGCCCCCCCTAAAAATATTTATTTTAATTATTTATATACCAAACTATGTAGCGGCTCATAAAAGACACCTATATTCCAAATTTCATCAATATTCATCATGTAGTTTTTGAGTAAAATGCCTGTGACATACAGACAGACAGACAGACGGACGGACATGACGAAACTATAAGGGTTCCGTTTTTGCCATTTTGGCTACGGAACCCTAAAAACCGTACAAGTTTGGTGCTATCAACACATTTTCCGCCCAAGTCACTGTGACTTTTCGCATTAATATTAATTCACTTTGAGATATATGAATCGGTGCGTGACGTTGTAAGCTTAAAGCGCAAGAGTTTTAGAATAATCTAGAATTCAAATAGACTAACCGTACTTAACTATATTTATGTAAAGATTAGTAATAGGGATGTAACGATACCGATACCGATATACCGATATTTGAAGAGCGCGAAAAGAATTTGTTGTATGAAAAAAAAATCTTCAAAATGTAATTTAAATTACTGACTTAATTTATATATTGGTCTATTACCTTGTACAATAATAATTACTATGTTAATTACATATTTGATTCATAATAAAAAAATGTGTTACAATTTATTTATTTTTACTTTACACCTTCAAGGTTGACTCTGTTAAATATAGCCAAGTTTTAGGTATAATAAGGACATACAAATAATAAATCGGAAGTTCATACTTCATTAGTTAGCTAAGATATCGGTATCGGTATCGTCGATAATTTACTACAAATATCGGTATCGGTATCGTATCGGCAAAATGATGTATCGTTACATCCCTAATTCGCTAAAATTGCGTAGTTTAGTCGGCGGCTCGTCGATGTCTTAAACGCGGAGCCCCTGCCTGCAGTCAGCGGAAACCGGGTGAAAACCGGATAAAACCCGGTTTTTAAGGTCAAATCCATATAAAAATCACAATTTCGATCGAGACAAAAATAGGCTATCGACAACTATTACCGCCGTTTGTTTATTTTAACGAACTTCATACCCAGTGACACTCGCGCCATCAAGACGAATCCAATGATGTATCATTTATCAAAATAGGTTGTGCCGTTGAGTAGTTACGAGCGGACATAGGAACGGACATACATACATACATACAGGTCAAACACATTACCCTCCTTTGGGCTTCGCCGCAGTCGGGTAAAAACAGGCACCAGGAACAGGTAGGATCACTAAACAAAATAATTATGCATTCCAATTAATTATAAGTAAGTAATTTTGCTATACCGGCTGTTGCCTGTAACAGGAGCAAATACTTAAACGTAGATTCATATCATACAACAATAAAACTATCGTTCAACAACTTTTAAAAATTACCTATGTAATAATTAGATTTTGTCTTTCTCATACAAAATTAAATAGTATTTTCAATGTACGTTACCATCAGTCTAATGGACATCGCTTGTCACGCAACAAATATAAAAAATATTGCAATACATTGCGGTTTCAAATAAACTTTAAAGTGTACTAAAAATTAAAACGTAAGTTATTTTTAAATGTCGCTGATTTAATTATTTGCTCCTAGTACAGTCAAGGAATTTAATTTCCAACCCACCTAAGGTCCAATATCGTATAGCATACTGCCATCATAAGAGTTAGCTAGAGTACGACGTTACTTTGACATATCACACGCATTGTTTTGCGTCAGTAACTATGTAACAGATTAACAACGTTGACATGGTGAACTGAAATTTGGAACGTCAAGGCACTACCAAAAAAAGACGACAACCGTGGAATCGAAATTCGAAGAAAGTCCATCTTTCTCGCTCTTGCAATATTCGAATGAAAGGAACGCAGATAACGAAATTTAGATTACCGTTCGACGTTTGCAATTAGACTTTCCGGAGTCTGGATTTGGAATTATTTTAAAATTTTCTCGATTGACACTGACACCAACTGACACGTATTCGTAATTAGATGAGCAAATGACTTTGCAAAGAGGTTATCTGTAATGTGCAGTGACAAATAATACGTATTGACATTTAAATACTATTACTGAAATAGAAATTTCGACCTTAATGCATCGTGAATGCTTAACAACATTTCAATGAAACGGGCTGTACAGGCAACACCTGGTATTTATTTACATGTGTGAGTAGTAATTGTGTGTTAATTTTCTTGTTGTACCTATCTCTCAAAATATCGTTAACACGTCTGCTTCCTTATATTATAATCAATTTCCAATAATTTTAAATTGCAAACTTAACTACTTACGAGAATAACCATTTAAAATATTTCACCTAAATATTCGCAATAAAATTTTATACTCAAATAGTTTTAGGAAAGGAAATTGAAAATGTTTCATTCTGTAATTCTATTTTTGTCTTTTTTATTTTTAGTGTCTCTAGAAAATAAAGTTAGATTTTTTGGGCTGTTTTTAATTTATTTCATTGCATATTTGAGAAAAGCACTATACACACCTCGGCGTGAAATGGGGTTGCCAGCCTCGTAACTATCCAGCCTCGGGTTCGCTCGGGCATCTATGTCTTTCTTCCCGGCCTCTGTAGGTAGTAATGTATTATAAAAAAGCCTCGTTGTCCAATAATCCATATGTACCTACATTTCAAGTCGAAATAGGTTCTTTCGAGCGCGTTCAATCGAAACACCAGGCCACGCCCACCGGTGAAAGATTTCTCTCTTTGTCCCTCTCTGCTGGTTTCAGCGACTCTTCAGTCAGTATATAATAAGTGAGCGCTGGGAGCAGTAGTCTCCACGAGATGTTTTCCGACGTGAAATGTCTTTCATTACGTAGGACAGTCAAAAACCAGTAACGTGCGTTTTATTTTCATCGCGGTTGTCTTAGTAAACATTGTATACAGACGATGCCTAGAATTAACTTCTTATGAAGCCGAGTGCGTCTCGAGGCTGACTCTAAATAGTTTGATCAAGTCGCGATGTGTTTGTCCATTGTGATAAGCACAGATATATGTGACGTTCCGCGGTTAAATTGTCGCTTGCGTCCTTCTATCTTGATGTCCTATAGTAACGGAGTCGGATACGACGCAAGCGACACTATCCATAAGGTACCTTTAACTGCGGAACTTCACATATATCGAGGTAGAATGAAAAAGTGTATGTACGGTCGGCCTCAAAAGTTGCTGAAAAAAACAAAAAATAAAAACCGACTTCAAAAAACTTAAACTAACAACCAGAAAATAATATGTTAATTACCCCAAAGGAATGGATGAGCAACGATTCATATGCTTATATACAGATATTTATAGTTTATAAATATCTGTAGACTTTCCTAGTTTGCGGCGTGACAACAAGGTAACCCGTTGATAATTAACCTGCATAGGGGTGGGCGCTGCGTAACGCAAGTCGGATTTCATTGCGTGTTTTTTTTTCATCAAACATACAAATTTTAGCGTCAATATATCTAGGGTTGATAAGTGACACTTCTTTAGAGATAAATTAGCACTTAAATTCGCATTATGATTCAACCCGCAATAAAACCGTGACTCGCGTTACCTTTCAGGAATGACACTAATACCTAAATCGTGTTTTTTTAGTCAACGCCGTCCAAGGCCTGCTGTGCAATGCCAAGCCCCAGCTACCCAGCAAGCACGACCTCGAGTCTGAAGTCCCAGCCTCTGGACTCGTACGATCAACAGCCAGTAGCACTGACCTGAGCCCATTGACATTATGTACAAGCCAGGTGAGAAGCGGTCATGATTATGAGTCAGTTGTGTCCCATTTAATATTTCATATGTATGTTAGATTGTAAGGATGGGCCTTTGATGCCTGGAATAATTGATTATTATTATTATGCCTGTATATCTTTATTTGCTTAGGTTAGGGTTTTTACTACAATATAAAGTAAATAATCTCCCGAAAAATTACTTTATTTTATAAAACAACCATTTTAAGTTCCAAATGTTCATCAAACGAAAAAAAAAATTTTATTGTCTTAGACTAGCAAACAGGCAGCCGCCATAGACATTGTCCCAAAAAAACGGTCAAATGTATGAAAAGTAAAAATATTTGTGGCTAGCTAAAAAATTCATTACTTAATAAAAAAAATATAATTTGATAATTTATGTAGGTACCTAATAATGAAAAAAAAAATTCTGTTTTTTTTTATGTTAGTATTTATTTAGTTACACGGTCGTATTTTTCGTGCTATTTGCACTGTAATAGAGAGGTTGCAGATGGGGACTATGGGGGTTTGAAGTAATAGTCTTTCATGATGATACTTGTTGTATTCAGTATAAGACAAGACTAAGACGAAGACCAAAGACAAAGACGTGTCTTAAAGCTAGTTAAATCTATTTATAATATATTAATGCTTACTTGCTATAACCCAAATCCGTGCGTCACATGTCGTAAACAGTAACGAAGAGTTACTGTTAATTCATCATATTACATCTCATCTCCCCCGAAAGTTCACTCTTCACCCCCTCATGCAACAAAAAAAATGTGACGAACGCAGTTGAGTTTTACATTTTTGTTTCTTATTATTAGCATTTAAACTAACACTTTATGTGATAAAATGAACTAAAAAAAAAATTAAACACATGGTAGGTATTTATAATATCTGAAATTAATACATAAGTTTATCAAAATTACCGTCCATATCGGTCAAGAAGGTGTTAACATTTAATTCAAAATTACTTTTATTTAGCCATAAATTATAATCATACACATTAGTAAACATTTCCTAGGTATCGGTACATTTACCCAATGATAAAGTATCTAATGCCATCGGAGTCCTTAGCTCCTAATAAAAAAAAACAAATGGGAATAGTTTCCCAAGGGCATGGTCACCCTTCAATCCTCTCAAAAACACAAATGGGAATGGTTACCCAAGGGCATGGTCACCCTTAATTACCGGCATATCAGGCCTAACTCTCGGTTGCCTGTACTTAGAGTCACAAATACATTAAGACGTTATAAGTCTCCAACGGTTTTCACGGAGGGCACGGTAGTCCAAAACACCATGAGCAAACACGAAGGACTAGTGCTCCAACTTCCCTGACACAAAAATCAAAATAATTATGTACCGTACCTGGACATTAAACCTTCTGTATATTCATTATTCAAGTTATATTGTTACTTAGACAATTTAAGGAGTTGATGCTATCCCGAACTCTCGGTTGATCAGACCTAGAAATGTGGGTATATCTCGTAATAAACTCTTTGAAATATAAAAAAAATCTGGAGAAATATTATTACTAGAATGCAAAATCAAATACATATTTTCGGTAAGTAGGTCATACTAAAATCTCATTATAATTGACATAATGCCGACGCTATGCGCGGGCGCGATGAGCGGCGCACGGGCGCAATGACCGCCGCGTGCTGACCGAGCAGAATATTGCTCTACATACTGTATCATATTGCGAAATACCTATATCTTTATACAAATAAAAAAAATACTTTAAATTCCTGTAGAATCGTAATGGTCAAAACAACGATTCAAATTTTTACGTAAAAAGAAACGAACTGATTAATTTTGCTAAGCACATCTTTTTATAAAATGCAATAATAAACTAGATTTTAATTGTATTTAGTTTCTGAAATATTAGTTTATTTAAACCAATATCTACTATTTATTAACTTAATGTACCTACCTTAATTATCGCGAAACTAAATAACATACTGTATCAGTAGTTAACACACATAGGTAAATAAACTATTTAAAAAAAATTTAATCTTATGAGAACCCTAATCATATTACTTCACAATATTATTTTAAAAACTTACATTAGTTATAGTCAATGTACCAGTAGGTAAGTGGATCAATCTGACGCTGCGCTAGGTAGCCTCGGGGCGGACCGCGGGTCACGTTGGCGGGCACGACGCTCGATGATGCTGCTGATGCTCGATGACGGGCCGGGCTAACCCTGGACTCCCTCGAACATGGGCCGGGATTTCTCTGGACACCTCTTGAAGTGGGCCGGGATAACCCTGGACACCTCTTGAATTGCGAGCCGGGATAACCCTGGACAACGCTCTTCTTTTCTTGAGACTTGCTGGCTTCTTTCATAGTGATTTTCTTCTTGCTTCATAATTATTTTTCGATTTTAATTTTAAGTTTCTTTTTTAAACATAATTTGAGGCTTCATTCTTCATAACTTTTTTCTTGAGTCCTCAATAATTTTATTGTTGTAAATACTTTTCTTCACACTCGATTTGTTTGATTTTCTTTCTTGATTTCTTCTGATTATCTGGTTATTTTTTCTTTATTTTCTTTGGTTCGCTGGTATGGGTCGCCATGTAATAGTATATGTTGTATGTGTGTGTTGTGTGTGTGTGTGTGTTGTGTGTGGTGTATATGTGTTATGTAGTATGTGTTGAGAGGATTGAAGGATGACCATGCCCTTGGGAAACTATTCCCATTTGTTTTTTTTTTATTAGGAGCTAAGGACTCCGATGGCATTAGATATTTTATCATTGGGTAAATGTACCGATACCTAGGAAATGTTTACTAATGTGTACGATTATAATTTATGGCTAAATAAAAGTTATTTTATTTTGAATTAAATGTTAACACCTTCTTGACCGATATGGACAGTAATTTTGATAAACTTATGTATTAACTAAATGGTGTAATTTATGTAATTTCAGTTATTATAATATGTTTATTGGTTCATTTTATAAAATAAAGTGTCAGTTTAAATGCTACAAATAAGAAACAAAAATGTAAAACTCAACTGCGTTCGTCACATTTTTTTATTTGTTGCATGAGGGGGTGAAGAGTGAACTTTCGGGGGAGATGTAATGTGATGAATTAACAGTAACTCTTAGTTACTGTTTACGACATGTGACGCACGGATTTGGGTTATAGTAAGTAAGCATTATTATATTATAAAAAGATGTAACTAGCTTTAAGACACGTCTTCGCCTTTGGTCTTTGTCTTGTACGGAATACAACGAATATCATCATGAAGGAGTATTACTTCAAACCCCCATAGTCCCCATCTCCAACTTACTATTACAGCACCAAAAGTACTGGTTTCCAGTACTCCGTTCTTATTAGGGTTCCGTACCCAAAGAGTGCCAGCGGAACCGTATTGCTCCGCTGTCCGTCTGTCAGTCTGTTCGTTCGCCACAGGGCTCTAGCTTTTGAACCATAATAGGTAGAGACTTGAAATTGTCACAAAATGTGTATTTCTTTTGCCGCTATAACAAATAATAAAAACAAAAGAAAGTTAAAAAAAGTGGTCCCCATTTACTAAACGTTGTTTGGCGTCTTTTTGCTCGACGTTGGTGCGGAACCTTTCGTGTGCGAATCCGACTCGCACTTGGCTGATTTTTTAATGTCACAGCAGATTTCTAAATAAAATAACTATTGTTACAGGGAAGCTCGTCACCGTCTAGTAGTAATTCGAAAAAGGTGACGGTACAGGTGAGTAAAGCTAGTTCCACGGAATTGAGGTGAATGATTACACACACAGCTACATAAAGAACTCATTGCAAAAAAAATCGAATTAATGAAATAGATGAGTGAGTAAATAAACACAAGGCTATAGTTTATGAAAACTGTTGTTGCTTGTTATTTATATGCTGTATCTGTTGGTTAGGGTGTTCAATTTTTCCAAACTTTTGATTTTCATTTCTCTTTGCTCGATTTCTGAGTCTCACTATTTCAAAATTAATCAATATCGGTGTATATTTAGAGGTTGCACACTTTTGAATCTAAACTCAAGGAATGATTTTTCGATGTTCCTAAGATTATGAATGATAATGTGAAATGTTTTTTTTTTTTTTTTTATAACCGTGTTCGTCTGTAGGGCGCCTGTATGGGCCCTCCAACAGATTGTACATTATTTGCACCGGGGAGAGAAGCTCCCGCGCGTGCGGATATTTGCAAGTTGAGGCTCCAGGTTTTATAGCATTTAGTCGTTTCTATTGATAATCAAAACACACAAATAACTAATGTTATTATATTCTGAATATGTAGTTAAATTACTGTTTATCCAAATTCAACTATTTTGAAAATATAAAATAGGTATGCGTTTCAGTACCTTTACTCTCTTTCTGATCAGTTTGTGCAACCTTTAAATGTGTTTATCACCTTGAAATTTTAGGTATACAGTTTTTGAATGGGAGACTTAGGAGGTTAGGAAAGTGTGACAAAATGAACACATTTTTTTACCCGTACAAATGTGAAAAACCCTACTGTTGGTACCACATAATTATACCAATCAAGATAGATGGAAATAGTTGGTCGATTTGTATGGGATGCCAAGCGTGTATCGTTTTTCGCTTGGCGTTTGACGCCAAAAGTGTAATTTAGTGATGGAAAACACACATTTTCCATTTCATTTGGTGGTATTTGAACAATTAATTATTAGATTATCGAATCTGATAATAATATTAACGGGAACTGAAGTGAACGGCGCGCGGAGTAGGTGGCCGCCACTTCTTTTTAGCACGCGGGGTACATTAGTACATTGTGTATCAAGGGCGGTAAGTAAGGAATTACAAACGAGTGTTTGTTACAAGGCCGAGGCGAAGCCGAGGGCTTTAATAACACGAGTTTGTAATTCCTTTAACGCCCGTGGCACACACAATGTTTTTCATCACACTTGTGAGGAAATCTAAGTAAAATAACCTTACTTAACCTAAATAAAATTGTAGAACTGACAGTGACATTAGTGACATAATATCCATAGACAATGCGGATATCGAGTCACGTTCGGAAACCATAACGGTAAATACCTAAAACGGTTGATTTTATATTTGCAAAATACTAGAATACACTATTTAAACATTATATTAATGTTACAGAAATATGTGTTTACATTAGGGATGTAACGATACCGATACCGATACCGATATATCGGCCGATATATCGGTATCGCCGATATTATACAACCGATATTTGAAGAATTTGCTGTATGAAAAAAAATCTGCAAAAAATAATCTCAATTTCTGACTTAATTTATGTACTGGTCTATTCTATTACCTTGTGCAATGATAATTACTATGTTAATTAAATCTTTGGGTGTTAATAAAAAAAATGAATTTTGAGTTGACAATTTATTATTTTTACTTTACACTTTCAAGGTTGACTCTCTGGTAAATATAGCCAGTAGTCATTGCCATTAGTTATAATAAGGACATAAAAATATCTGAAGTTCATACTTCATTATTAAGCTAAGATATCGGTATCGGTATCGGTATCGCCGATATTAACTACTATATATCGGTATCGGTATCGTATCGGCAAAACTGTGTATCGTTACATCCCTAGTTTACATGTATTTGCAATAACAGTTCTCTTTAAATAATATTTCATCGATAAAAGTTAAAAAAGTAAATTGGCATTTCCTTTGAACACGACAAATAAGAGTAAAACAAAACCATCGTTTCAAATTTAAAAAGAAAACCATTACGCCCTAGGGCGTAATAGGTCATTTACGGCCCGCAAAACCTACGTGTAATGACACCATTTTCGAGCAAGTGTGATGAAAACACTTTTTCCTGCTTCCTCGATATGTTCAGTGGTTTGTAATTAATCCTATGTTAGTTAAAGTAAGATTTCTTTTTGTCTTAATAGGTATTTGCGAAGTGTACTCGGTACAAAACTTTGAGGGCAAGACAAGAAGAGATAGAACAGACAGCTCCCACCAAAGAAGAAGCAGATACGCAGAAAGAAAATGTAAGAAGTTTTTTTTTGTGTACATGGAGTCAAGTCTTGGGTGTGGTGGTGTGTTTGAAAACAAATATTGAAACTGAATTCAAAAAAATTTAATTAGACGTTTTGGGAAAAGGATTGAATCCAGACGAACCAATTTTAGAATGATAGAATTTAAATTCTGGACATGGCATAAAAGGTTGACATTTCAATGATGACTTTTTGTGGGTTGGATCCCATTCCCTAAACTATACTCAAGAGCAAAAGTTTCGTGTCACCGTAATTTAAATAATAGAAATAGGTGTTTTTCAATATTTGACCCTTAGGTCATTTGCATAATATGATATTCTTCATAATACCTGGCTGTATTAGCAATATCCGCTAACCCATCATAAAAATATTAAACCCAAAAATTTCACTCCGTTAACGTCTTTATTATTCATGGGTTTCTACGAGTTCGACGTTCGACCTGAAATTGCTGCTATTTTCAGTGCGGCAGATAATATCTTAAATGAATTAAATATCAAATAGGATTCAATAATTTCACAGCTCTGGAGTATTTTAGGATATATGGCGCTATTTCACTGACCCGTAATTTTTGACCGCGAGTAAGTACATTAAATTTACAAACAGCATAACGTCATATTTTCCTCCCCGTAGATTACTAAGAAAAGTCAAGAAGACAGACAGAGTTGCACCATAAGGATTTCCTCTTTACCATTTTTCTTAAGCGTCGCGTTCGAATAGTTAATAGTACATTGTGTATCAAGGGCGGTAGGTAAGGAATTACAAACGAGTGTTTGTTACAAGGCCGAGGCGAAGCCGAGGGCTTTAATAACACGAGTTTGTAATTCCTTTACCGCCCGTGGCACACACAATGTTTTTCATCACACTTGTGAGGAAATCTAATTAAAATAAACCTTACTTAACCTAAATAAAATTGTAAAACTGACAGTGACATTAGTGACATATCCATAGACAATGCGAAACGTTCGGAAACCATAGCGGTACAGACCTAAAACGGTTGATTTTATAATTGCAAAATACTTAAATACACTATTGAAACATTTAATTAATGTTACAGAAATATGTGTTTACATGTATTTGCAATAACAGTTCTCTTTCAATAAATATTTCAGTGATAAAAGTTAAAAAAGTAAGTTGGCGTTTCCTTTGAACATGATAAATAAGAGTAAAACAAAACCAGCGTTTCTAATTTAAAAAGAAAACCATTACGCCCTAGGGCGTAATAGGCCGTTTACGGCCCGCAGAACCTACGTGTAATGACACCATTTTCGAGCAAGTGTGATGAAAAGGTTTTTTTTTGTGCTTGAACGGCTGATGAGCTGTCACAACAGACAGAAGTTTATAACAACAAATTTTCCCCTCCGGAAAGGGCTAGAAAAAATGTCCGACTCGCACGTGACCGGTTTTTTAAATTAGTAGACTGAGTGGAAAAAGAAAGCGACGTTTTCATCCAGCATTGGTACACCTAATAAAAATAAATCAGCCCAAACCGAGGCAAATAAGGAACGCAAATTTTGAGTCTGTTTATTTTATTTTAAGTGGGTTAATATAGATGTTTAAATCAGTATGTATAAAAAAACACCACACACACAACACTAAAATAGAAATACTTATAGATTATATGACTGTTACTAGGAGCGTAGGCCTGTGCCCAGCACTGAGATATAGCGTGATGATGATGCAACTGTAACATAATGAAAGGCATTAAAATACGACAGTGACAATTATGAGAGTAATTCTTATCGTTGTAATGTAGATAACCTATAGTTTTTGCATGATTTGTTGTTGTTAATGTTGCCGACTGTTGTTAATGTTGACGTTGTTGATTCTATTGTAGAATCCACATCACTCTGGATCGAATGCACGGCCTGTATACATAATTTTGCTCCCTTTTGTGAAATCCCCAATCCCCTACTCTTTCTTTTGTTTATTATAAGCTATAACTAATGTGTAGGTACACCTAAAAAGGTAGGGTTTAAATAAACTTGACTTTAAATAAAACTGCAACTGTAACTAAAAATGTAACTCATTGCCACTTGACTAAATGGTTTAGGAGTACTCCAAAGAGCCAGATAATTCCCAATAGATTATTAATAAACCAGAGCCCAATGAGACATCATGCCGACGGCGGCTGCCCATCCCTAGAGCGCGTCGTTACCACACTGTTGCCGTTGACCAGGATGGAAATGTGCGAATATCAAGACGACAACTCCCACGAATCTTGTGGCCCAGTAAGTGTTATCCTAGTGTTGCATGGTATAATTCGAAATAGATTGTTAATAAACCAGAGCCCAACGAGACACCGCACTGACGGCGGCTGCTCGTCCCTAGAGCGCGTCGTTACCACACTGTTGCCGTTGGCCAGGATGGAAATGTGCGAATATCAAGACGACAACTCTCACGAATCGTGTGGCCCAGTAAGTGTTGTCATAGTGTTGCATGGTATAATTCCCAATAGATTGTTAATAAGGCAGAGCCCAACGAGAGCGCGCCGACGGCGGCAGCCCGTCCCTAGAGCGCGTCGTTACTACACTGTTGCCGCTGACAAGGATGGAAATGTGCAAATATCAAGACAATAACTCCCACTAATCGCAAGTGTCACGCGTAAATTGCAGAATGTTTCCAAAAAGTTGCGATATGTCTCTGAAATTTCCGGAAACTCAGAAGATATTTGAAATATCCATTTTGGAAAATTTACTATAAGTAGGATATTTTGAGAAATTACCCAGATTCTTACCCTAATTTTTTTTGTCAATTTTGTGTGCTATAGTATAATGAGCAACGCAGTATAAGTAGGGACTAGCGTTAGAAAAACAGCGTGACCTAAATCATCTTAAAGCTCAACTGTGTGATGATCAACAAGTGTCATTCTTGATTGAATATATTTTTAGTTACAAGAAGTTTCATCTAAGTGTTCACGTTGAAACAATTAATGTTAATCGTTTTTTGTTGCGCAGACCCTCCCTTTTACGGGCCGCGCCGACAACGCCCCCCGCATGAGAGAGATCCACCCCCTGAAGATGTCTAAAGTCGTAAGTATAAATCCACCACATATGCTATATGTTAAGTAAGAAAAGGCCTCAAGACATGGTGACGCATACGCATAGCGTGCTCCCAAAAAATGTACGTATAGACTGTTAACACGTTGATAGACAGAACGCCTATAGGCGTCGAAGGCTTACTGTGGGATTACTTTGCCCAAGGACGACGCCTATAGGCGTTCTGTCCATCAACGTGTTAAATATCTGTGGTGTAGACCACTCCACGATAAATATCGGCTTAGAACAGCGACATGAGTAAAGAAGCGAACAGAGTTTAAACTACTAAATATTGTCTAAAATCTTAGTTTTTAAATAACCAGCTGGATTACTGAAGCAACGCACGTGAGCTACTTACTTTCTTACATAATATTAGGGTAACAAAAAGGAATTTATTTAAAGGAAAAAATATAAATAGAAAATACTTTAAAATATTATTATCTTAATATTTGCTAAGTAAAACCGCAAAAACTATCAAAATTTACCTGTTTTGCGACTTTTATGATAGCGCTAAGTTGTAAGCATAGTGTGACGTATGTTGCTATAGTGTTCTGATCTGAACCATAGATTAAATAGGTATGAAATTCCAACAATAACATATGTTTCGTTACAGTCAAAAATTTGTACATTTTGTTGTTTACCGTTTTTTTCCCCGAGCTGATTTCGAAGTACCTTCCTTATAGGCTTGTGTACTCGTAGTACATGTACTAAGTACTAAAAAAAAAATAATTCCGCTCACTGCACTAGAACGAACTATTCTGTTTCGTTTCCGCTCTTTAGTACGTTTAGTACATTAACCGATCAAGTCCGATCAACCGCCGACCGACATCTGATACGAAACCGGACAGAGCGGAACAGTAGGTACAGAACGAAACGGGAGCAACGCTTAGAAGAGTTGGAGTTCCTTTACACCTCCAAAACATAATGTTTTGACAACGGAGACTCCTTACATCTCCATTAATTTTAGTCTATGTTTGCCTATTTTCTATATTTTTTATCGTGTTTTGACGCCTAGAGACCCTTTACATCTCTAAAAATGTAGTTTTAAGTTTTGTAATGTAATGGATCCGGAGATTATATACGTCTCTCGGTAAAATGTAAAAAAAACTGTGCCCAGTTATTTGCTTGTTGCATTTTATAAATATTGTCATCTTATGTAATAATGTCACAATTGTTGTAATGTTGTTTTTAAAAGAGAAACTGGTGAGTTTCTTCAGGCGCTTCTTCTCACCAGAAGGTCATCTACCGAAGCGCCAAAAGAAAAGAATCAGACATGTAAAAGAGCCCTTGAGGCCTACTTACAGAAATAAATGAGTTTGAGTTTGAGTTTGAGAAAGAAACAATAGTGTACTAGTGAACTAAATGAACGAAAAGACCGAACTAGTACATTATTTAGACGATTGTCTAGTACATAGATTGTCTAGGACGATCTGTTCAGTAAACGAGCGCGCACAGGCCTACTTCATTAAACTCTGTTCCTTTTACTCACTCGCGGTCAATAGGCTTTAGCCCAAAGTAGCTGCATTTCTGTTGCAGAACGACGAGTATTTGGCTATAGTTCCAGTAAAACTGGACAGGAATATGGTAATTAAGATTTGGAGTAAGAAAGCGTATACTCCAGAGGAGGTGGTACTGCTTAGAAACCTACCGAAGCTTGCTGGCATCTCGCTAGAGTACCAAGGCATGTACCACTCGCTTTTGCAGGAGTCGAAGATGTCGGCGTTTCTGTTGCAGGTGGCCCAGTAAGTCTTAGAAGCACTGCATTTAAGCCTTGTAATACTCACATCGTCCGATTTTTTTTTAATCTCACTGGCCGCGACTTCCTTTCACTTCAATTTTTCTTTCTTTACACTGTAATTCTTTTTACCCGACTGCGGTGCAGCCCAAAGGAGGATTATGTGTTTGACTTGTATGAATGTCCGTTCCTATTTTGCTATTATTTTTGTTTCGCTAAGTTTCTATACTATATTTGGGTAAGTATGTGGTGTGTTTGTTCGGCAAGTGTGTTTTCGTAAAAAATTTGCACACACCACTGTCGCAAGTGCGTAAAGCGCACATTTTTAGACAGCTAAAGAAACGTATGGTCAGTCTGTTCTAAATCGTATGTGTTTAAATACACCTAGTACTAATGCCAAATTTATTACATCCAATATTATTTACGCCCTGTGGTTATCTTTCCAATTTTGTCCAAAACTAGTCGACTTTTTCATCCATCATATTCGGAAGATTAGCAAGTTCCTCCCCCAATCGTCACAATTACATTAGCTATGACTTTTATCACTTTTCTTAAAGCCTAAAAGGGTAAGAATTGAAATCAATATTCCAGGGCAGTATTCGAAGAGATGGTATCTCTGGATCTACTAATCAAGAAGATTCTAGAAGTGGCTCAGCGCTTGGTCAGCGCTGACAGAGCATCACTGTTTCTAGTCGATCACAGAAACTTTGAACTGGTCTCCACTGTCTTCGATCTTCGATATGAACCGAAACAAGAGAGCGATTTTTCCAAGAAAGAGATCAGGATGCCTATAAATAAAGGAATAGCCGGACACGTGGCAATGTCAGGAGAGACTATGAACATACCTGATGCGTATTCAGATGAGAGGTTTAACAAGTAAGTAATGCTAACGGAAAAGCGCATTGCCTATAAAAATGATACTAAGTGTGTCTTAGATGATTCAGATAAATTAATCCCACGTTTTGTCAGCATTCGCGAGATAAATTCAGCACTAAATCTACAAAAACGCACGTATATTTGAAATTCACAAACACTGATACAGTTATCGCATCAATTTTGTAATTTCAGAGCGGTTGACGAAGCTACAGGCTACCGTACCATCAGCATATTATGTATGCCGATAAAAGTAAGAGGTAAAGTGATTGCCGTCGTCCAAATGGTTAATAAAAGGGACAAGGAGGCTTTTGGGATGGACGATGAGGTGGCCTTTCAAGTTTTTTCTACATTTTTCGGCCTGGCTTTACACCATGCGAGGTTGTACGATAAGATTAAGAGAAAGGAACAGAAATATAAGGTAGCCTTAGACGTGCTAGGCTACCATAACACATGTGCAGAAGAAGAGGTTGAGAACTTACTCGAAGAGAGAAAGAAACAAGAAAAGATAAATTATAACGACTTTGCATTGAATCCGTTTGAAGTTAACGAAATGGAGAAATGCAAAGGAATATTGACGATGTTTGATGATTTGTTTGATATAACAAATTTCGACGTCGCAGTCTTAGGGAGATTTGTTTTGACCGTCAAGAAGAATTACAGGAAAGTGCCTTATCACAATTTCGACCATGGATGGTCTGTAGCCAACTCCATTTATGTCATTTTAAAACATGACACTGAGAACAGATTTGATTACAACAATGTAAGTATTTTAGTAAAAGTCTTAATTTTAGTCCAACTGCACCTAATGACCCTATTTTCATAAGATCAATAAAGATTCATTACGCTAACCATGAAAGTATTCTTCCAAAACTGCTGAAAAAAAAAACAAAAATACTAATTTTCGTGCCAATTCTAAAATGACAAAAGCTAAACAGCACTGCAAACAGCAAGGCACTTTACTCGTATTTGACCATTTTGAGTAGTACCGTCATAAGTCAGTTTTTCTGGCAAACTCCGTACTATTTCACAATTCACAACAGAAGCTAACTTTCTGTCAGGAAATAGTCATGTGGAATGAGCTCCCTGCCGCAGTTTTCCTGGAAGGCTAGAGTATGGAGTTCTTCAAGAGGGGAGTGAATAAGTTTTGAAAGGATCGGCACCATGCATGTAATGCCCCTGGTATTACAAACGTCCATAGTCTGCGGTGACTGCTTACCATCAGGCAGGCCGTACGCTTGATTTTCACCCTAATAGTATAAAAAAGTCAATTGCATCAACGCAATGGTATCTGTTGGAAAGTTTACGTGGAGCTGAATATTTTTCAGAGGCTAGCTTTGTTTGTTGCTTGCCTTTGCCACGATCTCGATCACAGAGGATACACAAATAAGTTCATGAGCGAGATAGCGTCGCCCTTAGCCGCTGTATACACAACGTCTACGCTGGAACATCATCACTTCAATATGACGGTGACTATTCTACAGCAGGTTCGTTCATTTGGTTTTGATTTCAAGTTTTCATTCGTGAACTTTAAAATCTTAGCGTTCAAACATCTGCATCAGAACTAATGAAATTATTCAACTTAAGGTCAAAGTCAAAATATAGTACATTATTTACCTAGTACAAAATTGTACGTCTCCCCCAGCCAGTAATTGCGACTTTATGGCCAGGTGTAACGTAAATTATATATTTTATCACTTTACCAGCTTCTCTCTCTGGGGTCGGTCCCTCATGTCTGAGGATCGTGGTCAGCATCAGGGTTGCACCTGGCGCGGATGATCTGCCTCCACCGGTTTCTGTCCAGCGCGTCTCTTGCAACCGTGTAGAATTTGGAGGACGACGAGTCTTTCACTTGATCGGTCCATCTTGTTGGTGAACGACCGCGCGATCTTTTGCCTTCGGTGTTCCCAACCACAATCAGTTTTTCCAGATTTTCGTCGCCTCTGCGCATTGTGTGGCCGAAATATGAAAGAATGCGTTGTTGACATATGGTGGACAAGCGAGTTTTTATTCGGAGTTGGTTCAGGATCGATGCATTGGTGCGCTTCGCTGTCCAAGGTATTCTTAGCATTCGTCTCCAGCACCACATCTCGAATGCATCGATCCTTTGTCTTTCTCGGGCCAAGATTGTCCACGTTTCTACACCGTACAGGAAGATAGGGAACACTAGTGCTCGTATCAATCTGATCTTGGTTTTGATACCAATTCCTCTTTTCTTCCAGATGTTGTTTAAGCGTGTCATGGCATCTTTTGCCATCCCGATTCGTGCTTTTATGTCGGTGACACAGCTGCCGTCGTTGCAGATTTGGGACCCTAAGTATCTGTATCGGTTGACGATATTAATGCCAGGGATGTTGCAAGTGACATCTGTTAGCTTTCCAGCTCGATCGACTATCATTAATTTAGTTTTCGCTCTGTTCACTGCGAGGCCGATGTTGCCACTTTCTAGCTCGAGTCTTTGGAACAGCTCACTCATATCCTGCATAGATGTGGTCAGAAGAACGGTGTCGTCGGCATATCGGAGATTTGATAGTCTTTTTCCACCTATAGGGAACCCCTTCTCCCAATTTTCGATGGTCTTCCGAATAATGTACTCTCCATATATGTTGAAAAGTGCCGGGGACAAGATGCAACCTTGTCTCACCCCTTTTTTAGTTTGGAACATATTGGAGCATTCATTGCCTATCCTGATGAAAGAGCGGTTCTCCGTGTACAAACTCTGGACCAAAGCAACGAGGTGTTCAGGGACACCCATTTCGAGTAGCACATTCCATAGTTTGTCCCATTGCACGCAGTCAAAGGCTTTTGTGTAGTCAATAAAGCATAGAACCACAGGGCTGTTGAATTCTCTGCTCTTCTCGATGATTTGGCGAACGTTCAGTATTTGTTCCCGTGTTCCTCTGCCCCTAACGAAACCTGCCTGCTCAGCGGGTATCTGTCGGCTTAGAAAGTAGTTAAGGCGTCGATTGATTACATGGAGGAGGATCTTACTCGCATGAGATATTAACGCTATAGTCCTGTAATTTCCACAGTCTTTTGAAGAGCCTTTCTTATGTAACGGTATAAACACCGATTCTCTCCAGTCTTTTGGCCATCTTCCAGTATTCCAGATGGTATTACATATTTCGGTGATAGCTTGTGTGCCTCTCTGACCTAGGTTTTTTAGTAATTCGGCTGTAACAGCATCCTTACCCGGTGATTTTTGGCACTTAAGAGCTTTAATGGCGTTCTCAATTTCTGATGGAAGGATATCAGGTTCTTCTGTTGCCCATGTAATGTTAGCGTTGGTAGGTTCTCTCGTGTCGTATAACTCCGCGCAGTAGTTTTTCCAGCGCTCTAACACTTGAGCCACATTCGTAAGTAGACGCCCGTCTTTATCTTCGATGGCACAGGTTTTTGGTTTACGGGTTCTAGTCAGTTCTTTTACTTTTTGAAAAAGATACCTGGATTCGTTTTTCAGGGAGTGCTGTTCGATTACCAGCTTAAAAGTACTGCAAATCATTTGCTTACCGCTGGCTAACCAATACCGCTAGTCAATTCATAATTAGGGTTCCGACTAAAATGGTAAAAAGGAACCCTTAAGCCGACTCTATCTGTTCGTCTGTCACAGCCAGATATCTCAGGAACTACTGCTGCTATTGATGTGAAAAAAGAAAAGAATCAGACATGTAAAAGAGCCCTTGAGGCCTACTTACAGAAATAAATGAGTTTGAGTTTGAGTTTGAGTTTGAGTTTGTGAAATTTAGAATTGTGTTAAAAATCGCTAACCACCTACTGGATATTAAATTATTATTTACATATCTACCTACAAGTTTGTACGGAACCCTCTGTGCGCGAGTCCGACTTGCACGTGACTGGTTTTTTCATCTGTATTCGATTCTTATTTTTGTCTTTTTGTCTTAGAAGTTATTAATTCAGCACTTCTTACATATCCATGATTTTTTTCCCAGGATGGTCACAATATTTTCTACCACATGTCAAGTGAGGGATACAAGGACATGTTGGATTCGATCCGACAGTGTATACTGGCTACTGATCTGGCGGCATTTTTTCCTAACTTGAAGAAAATTAACGAGTTGCTGTTTGAGACGACTCAGTTCGATTGGAATGACGCCAGTCATAGGTAAACTCTGAAGCTGCAGCAAAGAGCGATAGTAGCACAGTGCACAGAGCAAATTTAATTCTAGCACAAATCAAATTGTACCAAGGAGCAAATTGAAGCACAGGGAAAATAGTAAAACTGATAAATAGTAGCAAAGTGCGAATTGTAGCAAAGAGTGCATTATAAATAATGATTGAATAAATTCAGCTGCCATTGCGAATTTACTATGAACCGGCTAATGTTTATTTATACCAGGTGTTGTCTGTACTAGGAGCAAATAATTAAAGCGTAGATTGTACTCCTCAAACTGAACAACATTTGTTCAGCGACATTTAAAAATAACTTATGTTTGAATTTTTAGTACACTTTAACATTTATTTGAAACCGCAATGTACCGTTATGTTTGTAGCGTGACAAGCGGCGTCAATTACCCTGATGTTAACGTACATTGAATATACTATTTAATTTGTATGAAAAAAATAAAATCTAAAGATTACATAATTTTTAAAGTTGTTGAACGAAAGGTTTATTGTTTGATGAGTAGAATCAACGTTTTAATTATTTGCTCCTTTTACAGGCAACACCCGTATTTTCTGTGTCTTATTTATTATACTTACATATAACTATGAATATTGTTGAAATCTTGTTTATTATCAGATTTTAGCAACACTCGTTACTTTATTACACGGAAACAAAGTATAGAGTGACGTATTATTAATTAAGACAATGACAACCACGATTTCAGGGGTCCACTACGAATATTTTGGTTTGAAGTTCGTCTCGTGCTGTCTCCCTACCTCTCTCCTTAATTCTTTATACAACAGTGTGCAGGTAAAGAGCGATTCTTTAGAAAAGAGCAATAAGTGTAAACAAACGGCTTTACCTTAATTACTTATTCCTCCTCTCCATCTTGTTTAGGACACGAACTTTAACCGAACTGTTTCGGAGTTTAGGACTCCTAGGTTAAACCTTTTTTACTACGGTTTGCGCTTCGATCGTTCCCGCACCATGCACTTTGCACATAATCAATTACGGATCAGCTCGAGCGAATGTCACATTTTTCAAGTTTTGTAATTCCAATTGAAACAATAGGCTAGATGACTAAAAAAAACTGTTTAGTCCGTCTGTTACATTATGAAAAAATATTGTACACGTATTTTTTGTTTTGTTTGACAAACAAAAACTGACGAGGATAGTGTGCTTAGAAGTTTCGAGTGACGTCACTCTTGAGTACAAATTGTACTCAAGAGTGACGTCACAAGCCCCCACTCCAGAAGTTTGATGATCTTATAACTTTGTCGATTTTTAATATTTTGATAAACCAAAAAATTCGTGTCCCATATTTTTCCATAATCTAGCTGACGGACTAAATAGAATTACATATTTTTAACCCAGTCATCATCCCTATTGTAGCTGCTGTGAATTTTTGGGTACCTTTCAGCTATCAACACCAATCTTTTTGTTTGTGGTAGCACCCTCGGCCGAAACTTCGCGATGACCTGCGCGGACCTCTGTGCCGCAGCTAAGCCGTTCCCAGTTCAGCTGGAGACGGTGGACATCATCACTGAGGAGTTTTACCAGCAGGGAGACCTGGAGCGGCAGGCGGGGCGGACCCCCATATCGATGATGGACCGATCACGGCCTGAGGAACTGCCCGCCAGTCAGGTGATTATCAAAAGTCGATAAACCAGAGCTGGGTCTATGCCTACGATGCTCATATCCTCATAGTGGTGGTTGTCATCTCACTCACACTAATATTCTGTAACTATATGCCTCCTCACGACTTTGTTCCAGTAAATTTTCGAATGTTTCTTACAAAACTTTATCTTCCATTTCAAACCGTTGGGGGTTGTACTAGGGGGTAGTATTCCAAAAATCCTATCTTAGTGTACTTCTGCGTCCCTTAAAAATACGTCTTTCAAATTTCATCCAGCTGTCTGTACTGGTGTAAAGCTGTGCGTTGTTTGTCTGTCAGTACCTCAAGTACAAGACGAATTTCTATCGGAGATTTTGGAGTAGACGAAGACATTATTATGGGAATATTGTTAATGGAGGATGTTTTTCAGGTCGGGTTCTTAAGCCAGGTCTGCCTGCCGTGCTACAAGACGTTGCACGAGCTCTTCCCGAGCACAGAACCTATGTTGATGATGGCAAACGATAACCTAGCCAGCTGGAAGGCTAGGACCTCAGCTGCTGAGGAAAATAAAGACTAAAGTGAATAATAGGGTGAGCTTTTGAATATCCTAAATGTGCGAACAATGTGTTGTAGAATGACTAAAGTGAGTTATAGGATGAACTCTAAGTATCCTAAATTTGCGAATAATGTGTTGTAGAATGACTAAAGTGAGTTATAGGATAAGCTTTTAAGTAACATGTTGTAAAAGATGTTATAAAACTGTATAAATATTTATGATCCATAGTTAAACTACCGTTATTCTAAGCGTGTCTTTAGATTAGATTTCCCAAATCGACCTCTGAGAAATTCAAGATAAGTAATGAAACTGGACATAGGCCTCTTTAACTGTATGCTATTGCTCACATTTCGTCGCTATACTTACTCAACCACGTATCTACTCGAATAGTTTGATAGAAAACGCACCTGTGTTACGTACGAGTAGAAAAGTGCGATTTTTCTATGAAACTATTGGAGTAGATACGTGGTTGAGTAAGTATAGAGGCGATTTGTTCTTTTTATCTTTTGGTTTTAACCATAGAAGTCTGATTTTATTTTATTTATTTCCTCTGATTAGGTACCGAAAATGGCTGGACTGATTTGGAAAATGTAAAAAACATAGTTTGGTGGTCCCGTTGGCACCAGAATAAAATGTGGCCTTTCGATTTCTGTCAGGTTAGGTTAGATAAGTTATAATGTGTTCACAAGGGCCCTTACCGGGTATGAATTCAAACCAATAAATAATTTAATACATTTATTTGACCCGATAGGCTTGCGAACGTTAAGGTTGAAGTAGGTCGTGAGTTCGTAGTAGTATATTGGAACGTAAGTGGGCCACTAGGACTCCCCTGGTGATCTGGTATCAGGCCCGCTGGTATTGAGGGCGCGTGGAGGCGTAGGGTGTCGTCGCGACGCTGGCCGGGGGCGCCCAGGTGCTCTGGTCTCCGTGGAGGCGATCACGGCCTGCTTTGGCTGCGGCAGTCCCTGAAGTTCAGCTCCTTCAGGGTGTCGGGCTCAGCTTCCCGGCAAGATGCAGCCACAGGCCGTGCGCAGTGAAGTGAGCGATGGGGACCTCTTAGGCCTTAGGTTCATAATTCTAGCGCACTTACCGAATTACGGGCTTGTAGGCAATACGGCCACTTAGGCCGATTGTTTATGTAACAAAGAGGCCGGTTCCTTTGTTTCAAGCCATTTTATAAGCTTTTTGAAACAAAGGATAACCGTCATAAACGGTCAGAACTAATATTGCCAGGTAGGCACTAATTAATATCGCTGCTCATCGTTTATGGCAGGTATTGTCTAGGATACAAGAGGTGACTGTTAATTTATAAAAAACAAAAATATATATCTACTAGTACTAATAAAAATACCTATCATATATTTAAAACGTTTTGGAAAAATAATTAAATCGAAAACTAGTGGCTCGACTAGCGCCATCTAGTGGCAACTCCCTGAACTAAGAAGTCGCACCGTGACAATGTATGTATTAAATTGTACCCTTGTTAAATAAAGTTATTGTAACTATATTGTGTAGTTCATTAGAGTTTAAGTATTAAATTGTTGTGTTGTAGCGACATTTCAAGTTAAAAGTTAAACTATTGAACGTATCCATCTGTTTTTTATTTACTTGTTAGGGTCGATTTCAGAGCGTTTCGACCGCGGCTTTTTTCATTCGTGTTCCAGCAAATATAGCAGCAAGCGGTGGTGATCACAGTTAACTTTTACTATAAACGATGGACGGTATCGAAGCTACACATGATTTAATCAAAAGTTGTCGTCACTCGATAGTCCTCCGCGGTTAAACTCCGATGACACTAAGTTACAAAAAACGCTGGAAAAACGCCTGAAATCGACCCCTTAGGTCTAAGGATTCTCAAACCCAGGATTTGGCTGCGAGTTCGCCGCGACTGGTTTTGTATGGAAATCCGCCCGCGCGCCAGTAAGACAACGCCTTTAGACAATCTGTGACATTAGTCATTAAGTGAAGATACATATCTGCTACTAGAATATTCACAGGCGCCAAGCTATGCACAATAGGGTGGATAAGTGATATTTAACACGTTTCCTATTCCCATACAAAATGATAGGACAACGTCACACGTGGTTCGACCCCAGGCACCCCCGGCACCCACCCAGTTCGAGACCCAACTCGGGACTCTGGCTAGCGACCTGGTACGACTCCAAGGAACGCCACGGCCGAGCACCCGGTCCGACAATCGCTATGCCCATAACATAAGGGTTGCGAGTTTGTCAGCTCCTAAAAAAAAGTCACACGTCCAAGTGTGCTGCCACTTTGGGGACACGGGGAACTTGTGTGGAGACCGGTACTTGTGATACCTAATTGTGGGGCCATTTGAAGTTGTGAACCCATAGTGCAGTTCCGAACCTGTGGGTAATTACTCCTCTAGGGGTAAAATTTCGTTTCCTGGGGGGTAATACCTACTCATATTAAGTCGTTTTTCTTTGAGTATACTTGCCTGTATCACCTATTTTTTGGAGGGGTAACTATACAAATCTAGAACGGGCCTGTGGGTGATGAGGCAATAAAGGTTAGGAACCACTGCCATAGTGGAAGCACGTACTCCTGAAAAAAAGCTTCATCGGCCCCTCATTGGGGGCAGCGGGACAGGGAGCGTGTAGACAATACAGAACAGATAATAAGGAAGTTATTTAAAAAACTAAACAGACTTCAAAAAACAAAAAATATAACAGTTTTATGCCAACTATTTTATTCCGTTCAGTGCCAGTCTCGCACCCAAATATCAAGGCTGAAACCGACCTCAAAAAATAGTTGGCATAAAACGTTAATTCTTCTTTTTTTAAAGTCGGTTTAATTTTTTGAAAAAATACTTTTTTATTTCTTAATTTTCTTAATTTTTTCAGTTAGTAATCGAATTACGCTGTTAAGTATACGCTTTCCTAGATACACACACATAACTCTCTATCTCAAAAACTACTGAACCAATTTTGATGAAACTTGCACAGTTCCCTATACCTAGTCCAACTAAAAAGGAATTATTGCAATCAGACTTATAGTTTTCGAGATATGCGCGGACAAACATACAAACATACATACACTTACGAAATTTGGCATACGTTTAGCAGCTGGTATTGAGTAACATAATCTAAAAACTGTGCAATTCTGACAATATTACATGCATACGAGTCGAATTGATAACCTCGTTTTTTTTGAACTCGGTTAAAAAGACTTAAAAACTACAGGGTAAAACATGGGTCGTAAACAGAAATTTCCGTTTGTATTGCAGTATTACAAGGCAAATTAATTGCATTAACTCTTAAAGCAAACAATAAAACTTTTTGATATTAATTTAAAATAGGAAAAATACCAAGCTTATGGTCACTCTATACGGGACTTGACTGTAGCTTTAAGTATTTACAATTACTGTTATGTAGATTTATTTTATCTTATCACTCAAGTACTTAGACTATCAAACAGCATCATCTGTGTATTCGAAGAACTTACATTATGCACTTGTAAACACACTTGGTATTGGTTGTTATCGTATTTTATTTTGAAAAAAATAATCGCAAATTTCAATCACACAACTGTTTGTTAATAATGAATTAACAAACAATGTGTACATATTTCTGCCCCTCATATGTGACGTTCCACGGGAAAAGGTACCTTATGGTTGGTATTGAGTTAAGCACAGATCCTAAATCTGTGTTAAATAAGCTATCTAATACAAAAAGAATCACGACCCTAAGTCCCATACTTTTTTTTAAAAAAAACATCAAACCTGCACATCCTAAAATTGCACTTTTGAGAAATCGTCAAAAGAAGTTTAAAACTAATTTTAAGTATGTTCCCGTTGGAAGTTATGGAGATGATGATTGATTATGTATCTCAAGGTATTCTTCTTTTGAAATCAGTAATGGTTTTTTTAATGTGACTTCCAGGTCGTGAAAAATCAGCCTTTGATTAGAGCAAGTCGCTTATGAGAAAGAAATTTAAAAAAAAAAAAATCGGCCTGTTCTTTAACATATTGTAATCTGACCCATTGTATATAGTTAGAGATATTAGACTGCACATTTTGGGATAGAAATAAAATCACATTGTTAACGAAATATTTTTATTTTAATTAAAATGTCATTTTTATTATATGTTTCATCATTCCTATAATATTCACAATTTTCGTATAATGAGTTCTAAATTATATTTAATCAGTCTACACAAGTATCTCAAAAGTGTCATTATTATTCTACAAGTCGTATTTTTTTATTTATACACGATTGAAGTTACGTAAAAATCACAAATTATTCCCATACATTTGAGAAAAGGTACCTTATGGCGGGCCATAAGCAAAAATTATTGATAATTACAGTATGGCACGATATTTACATTATTTATTGACAAATCTTGTATTAAGACAGAAAACTGAAGAAAAAAGGTTATTAGAAATTTACTTCAAATCTTGACCAATTAAGAGTAATTCTCAAATGTGACGTCTTACGTGAAAAGGTACCTTATGAGGGTTTCTAGTTACGGAGATATTCAATGTTGTGTAAAAATTGTGTTTTTTTTATTATGTATTTCCATTTAGTAAATTATATGTTACGACACGTCTTTGCCTATCTTTATTTTTGTTATAGGCGAATTAAAGGCTGAATAATATGCCTATAGTTTAGTACAAAAGGTGCTTTATAGCGGTGTAATTTAAAAATATTAGAAATACTTGTCGTAACTTGCTCAGTTTTTGTCCTTCATACCGACGTGCCGTGGTATTATTTTGGCTACACCGCCAGTACCGCCACGCATCTGTCCTACTCTCACCAACACTTTACGTATCGTTCTCTCTCGGTCTTGCTGGCCGCTCGGAGTCTCAGCCGGCCGGCATGAGCAGTATTTGCTTACCTTTTCGTTCGAATAGTTGTGAGAAGTGTTCGTCGTGGATTTTAGCGTGTTTTAAATTAAAAAGATTCTTTTTCTTAAGTGGTCAAAAATTATAGAAACCGCCAAAAAATGTCTTTTTTCGTAATTTTTTCGAAAAAATGAATAAAAACCTTTTTTTAAAATGATCAAAATGATAGGCATTCGCCAGTGTTTTTTTATTTTTGTATTTTTTTTGAAAAAATCAAGGTTTTTCTAAAATGGTCAAAAAGTTTCACGATTCGCCAAAAACACGTTTTTATGTTTAAAAAAAAATGTTTTTAAGACTTTCTAAAAAGGTTGAAAGGGAAACATGACAAAGTGGTAAAAAATTATAGAAACCGCAAAAAAAAGTCTATTTTTGTAAGTCTTTTTGAAAAAAAAAATTAAAAAACTTTTTCTAAAATGGTCAAAAAATAATGGGCATTCGCCAGTGTTTTATTTTATTTTTGTCAATTTTTTTTAAAAAACAAGGTCTTTCTAAAAATGGTCAAAAAGTTATACGATTCGTCAAAAACACTTTTTTATCTGTTTTAAAAAAATGTTTAATAATTAAAAATTTAAAAAAAAACGACACAAAAATATTTATTTTTATTTTTATTTTTTTTTCAATTCCGAATCTGTGGCACCCAGTGGCCCATTCCTTCCAAATTTTCAGCTTTCTAGGATCATTTCGAAAATTTTTGCTTACCATTATGCAGGCCGCATGCTTGTTTGCCACCGTCGTGGTATAAAAAAGAAATAAGCAAAAGTTGCTAGTAAATTTTATTAATGAATTTTATCAACAGCTTTATCATTTTTGTATGTGATCCGCCATAAGGTACCTTTTCTACTAAACTTTGAACCCAATTTTTATATAGAAAAAATTAACGTACAGCAGTGAAACCAAGCTACAAATACACGTCTATACCTATTTTTTACAATTTTGCATAAAAGAAAAAAATGATGATTTTGAAGGATTTCACAAAACCGTTCATATCTCCGTAACTAGAAACCCTCATAAGGTACCTTTTCACGTAGGACGTCACATATAGTCTACATGTTTAAGCTATAAAGTTACACAGTAAGAAAAACATATTTCTATTCACGACCCATATTTCACCCGAAAAATAAAAATTGTATCCTTTCGTCATGGGCCTGTGCGGGAAAAATACTCTATGAGGTAAGTGTTTAATATCTGGGGGCACGGCAGTGGCCCCGCCAAGTCGAGCAAAACAAAGGCACGGTCGTACCATCCTTTTCTTGAAGCTATTCAGGCCAGTTTCAACCTTCTGTAATTTTGTGCTGGTAAAAGTTAGAACCCTACATTTTCAGGGATATATAGGGCATAATATGACTTAGATATATTCTTAATAATATTCAATTTGAACTTGTTTAAGATCGCACGATCGATCGTATTGCACGTTAAAGTTCCTTAGTTTTGTCACTGACTGACTTGGTAGCTCACTGAGTAATGATCATCATTACTTGTAGCAGACCCACAAGCTCCAAATTTTGAATATAATTAGCTGTTAGCCTATCATGTCATTGAATATCTAAAAATTTTGAAATCGTGATCTTATACTATACAAGTATGCGATTACAAAGTTAGTTTTGTAGTTCAAATTGGAAATAGAATGGATTGGAATT
Organism: Eudemis profundana; assembly: GCA_947034925.1. Taxonomy (NCBI): domain Eukaryota; kingdom Metazoa; phylum Arthropoda; class Insecta; order Lepidoptera; family Tortricidae; genus Eudemis; species Eudemis profundana. The sequence goes on from OX344794.1 coordinate 49,688,869, forward strand.
GTTATAAATAAAGGAAGACCACTAACAAAAAGAAATGAGATCCCATCAAAAACATTACATGTAAAAAGATGCAAGCCTCGCAATTACCTTACAACGCAGTTCTTCTGCAACAAAAAAGTTTTGATACGTATTTAATGTACCAAGTCCATACCAAGAGGGTGTCCACAGACCTCGATTCTCACTGACTTGCCTATTATTTAACCGTGGAGGAAGATTTAATAGTTATCAAATAAAAAAACCTCCCTTCACCGGTAAATGAAATGTTTTTGATGGTAAATATATCTCAAAATATGGTAAAAACTCAAACCCCAGATAAAAACCAACTAAAATTAAAAACATATCCACATATTTTTCATATACGTTTACTTCAATGAGTTATGCCTCTGCATACAATATTGGTGCCCTGAATGTCGTAGATGCTCATGAAAAACCTGAAACATAAAATACAGTCCATGTCTTTTACAAGCTTTTATTTAGTTTCACCTGTCCCGGTGACTGTGTCCTTAATCAAGTCAAAATAAGATAAATAAAAACAACGTAATCAATAATCAAGATCTGGGGTATAATAAGTACTTCATTTATTACTTGAACTAGAACTAGGAAAATCCTGTCTCAGGCAATGGTAAAGTGATTACGTAAGGAGAAACAGCTAGATTATAGTACATTACACAACTAGGGTGGTAATTATAAAGAAAGGCCGAGATCGCAGATGTTTGCGGCCCGAGCTGCAAGCGAGGGACGTAAGTATGCGATCGAGGGCTTTCTTTATTACCTCCCGTGTTGTGTACATCATTTTATGTACGCCGCGCGTACGGAAAAAGCCGCTTTCTGGCCAAGTGTGGCATAAAAAATTGTAATTTAACACGTTTGCCGGCGGTACCCAAATTATGGAATGTACTAGAATTACAATAAATTTTCGCCATACAATACTCGTACCTATGAACTTATAGAACGACAGTGACAGCGGCAAGCGCCGTATTGCGTGTTGTGTTGAGTCAGAGTCAAACTCGAGTTTGAGATAGCACTCTATTTCGTCGGTAATGTCATCGTTGTTGTGCCCCACATGACAGTAAAGCTCCGTAATAATGGTATGGGTTTTGATCGGCAAGCACCATACTAACTTAGGCAATCGCGAATAAATACTGCATCAGCCGTGACATAAGGTGGTTCACACTTTACGGCGATACTCGTTACCGCCGGCTAACATGTTAAAGGTTAGTTTACCTGTCAGGATGGACGCCCAGCTCCTTATGCACGAAGTCAGAGACCTCTCTGGCGATAACCTTGTTGTCTTCAGGCTCAACGTGGCCTATGGACTCCAGGGTAGCGGCGGCCCCGGGAGCCGACGAATTCCCACCGAACGAGACTTGGCAGTCCCCTGATATCACGCAGAGGAACTTCTGCAACGATATCACAGTAATATTATAAATGTGAAAGTTTATAAAGATGTTGGATGTTTGGATGTCTGTTTGAATGTTTGTTACTAAATAACGGGGTAGCAACTGAATGGATTAAGCTTTTTTATATCCCGGTAAACTAAAACAGACGACAGTCCGTCCGTCACAGGGCTCTATCTTTTGAATCGTTATAGGTAGAGACATGATATTTTCTCAGAATGTGTATTTCTTTTGCCCTTATAACAACAAATATTAAAAACTAAAAACAAGATACAAGAAACGTGTATTTTTTCGCGTTATTTGCTCGATATTAATAGAGGTAGGTATTAAGTAGATGCTTGATATGTTCACAAAATGTGTATCTCTATTGCAGCTATAACAACAAATAATAATAACCACATTTTTACTAAGAAAAACCCGACCGCGGTGCACTTTGAAACTGCATAAAATCCGCCATTTTGTTTATTTTAACGAACTTCAAACCCAGTGACACTTACACCATCAAGACGAATCTAATGATGTATCATTTATCAAAATCGGATGTGCCGTTGAGTAGTTACGAGCGGATACAGGAACGGACATACATACATACATACAGGTCAAACACATAACCCTCCTTTGGGCTTCGCCGCAGTCGGGTAAAAACAAAATAAAGGTAAAAGTCAAAAGGGGTTCCCATTAAAAAAATGTGTTTTTTCGCGTATTTTTGTTCGACGGCGGTACGGAACCCTTTGTGAAGGAATCCGACTCGCACTTGACCGTTTTAATCACTGCATTAAAAACTTACGTCAGCATCTTTTCGCACCGTCTTAGCCAGTACGGGGATAATTTTATTCACAAAATCCTTAGGAATCTTGCCGCTTGGGACGTTGGTTAATATTTTAAGACACGGCATACTGGATAACTAACACACTACTGATGATGTGATGATGCGTTGTTCAATAAATATAGCTGATATGATAATTTTATCAATACTTATGTCACTTATCTTATAGTATGAGATAGTTAGGTAGGTATGTTTTGTTGTTAAGGTCAGTCGTTGCGCAATAATAACGTTTGATTGCATTTGGTTAAATAATTATTATTATTTAAAACTTAATTTTTAAAAGGATAAGATTAATTATTAAATTTAAACTTTATTTGAGTAGTTTACTCAAATGCCTTACCGATTTTATGTAATTCTAAATAAAATATATTTATGCCACACATGGCCATAAAGTGGCTTTTTCCGCACGCTGCGCGGACGGAAAAAACCTCTTTCTGGCCAAGTGTAGACATAAAATGATGTACACAACACGGGAGGTAATAAAGAAAGCCCTCGATCGCATATTTACGTCCCTCGCTTGCAGCTCGGGCCGCAAACATCTGCGATCTCGGCCTTTCTTTGTATTACCACCCTAGTTGTGTAATGCACTATTTTAGGTTTCATTATTTTGGCAGCAAGGTTCATGTATACATATTTATTTCGGAACTTTTGCCATGATCACACGCACCGAGCAAACGGGCGAGACAGTGCTCGGCCCAGTACGGGAAGAAACGTACTGGGCCGAGCACTGTCTCGCCCGTTTACTCGGTACGTGTGATCAAGGCACTTATCCAACACGCAACGAGTTCTGCCGAGCGAGTGAGCGCACGGTGTTCACTCGTGGTATGTTAAAGTTATCACGCGCTCTCAAACTACTATAATTTAATAGTGATCGTTCGTTTCAGTCCCCTTTGCGGGAATAATACTCGAGTTTATAAATAGACCTCACAGTGCCAGCACGGTCAACCTAGTCCGACCCTACCGGTCTAGTCCGACCCTATCGAGGTGGACCGGGACGAGGCGACCTGGTTCGACCCCAGGCGCCCCCGGCACCCACCCAGTCCGATCTATCGGGATGGTTCGACTAGCGACCTGGTTCGACCCCAGGGAACGCCACGGCCGACCATCCGGTCATAAAATCGCTACGCCCACTAGGTTTGCGAGTTAGTCATGCTTAAAAAAAAAAGCACGGTCAACGATCATTCGGCGCCGAGCGCTCGTGAAGGCGGTGAAGGACGGACGCCTCTCGCTGCGTCGCACGCCTGCAATTACTACCGTACATTTATGAATGGAGAAAGGTAGCGTAACGTAAAACGTAAGCCTGCGCAGTCATTCGGCGGTCAGCGCTCGTAGGGGAAGGACCTATGTCGTGCGTTTATGAATGAACTCTATCTACGGTTCGTGAGTTCATACTGTACCGATCACTCAGTGGTTTGACGTATTATATGGGTCAGTCTCATATAGTTTGACAGAAGTGTCACAACCATGTGCAAAAGTTAAGGGTTTCCAGGAAGTTGAATATTCTAATACACTCACGGACGATGAATTCGGGTCACCGTAATTTAAATAATGGAAATAGGTGTTTTGTAGTATTTAACACTTGTTTCATTTACATAATATACTATTCTTCATAATGGCTAGGTATTAGCAATATCCGCTAACCCATCATAAAAATATAATTATTCAAAAATGGTGATTTTTGCGATATTTTTTTGGTTTTTACGAGTTCGATCTAAACCTGAAATTGCTATTATTTTCAGTGTTAGTTTTGCAGATGCGAGCAGTTTAGATAATTACATAGACTTTTTTTGTCGATTTAGTTATTGGATTTTTTTCAAACTGGTTATCCAGGGGGGTTGGCAGACTCACGAAGTATACAGCTTACACTAGTATTATCAAATACAATTTGGTCGACTGTACTAAACGTGCATTCTCACCATTGTTGACATAGACTTAGAGAATCAGACGTAAGACGTAAGCGAAATAATTCGCTTTCAGTCGATTCGGCAACGAAATTGTTCCTATACATAACTGTCAATGAATATCAGCTCTAGCCTACGAATAATAAGGCCCAAATTGCAATGAACTGCGATGGCAGTTAGGACCTTCTGGAAGATAAAGCACAAGTGTCGGTTCCCATAATTGTAAGAGAGTTGTAAGTTCAAGTACGTGATTAAGGTCAAAGAATATGTATAAGAGACTATACTTCATTTTAGGGCATTTTTATTTTCCGGTGTACCTTAAATTTCTTATCTCGTTCCCGCGCACGCACGGGGGCCTTTTTTTTAAAAGTTGTACACTTAACTTTTTTTTAGATCTGAGAAATTTTACATCATTTCTACTCAGAATCTCTGATTGAAGAAAAAAAAGTGTCCCAAATTATTCATACAAATATCGCTCTTCTGTTCCGTTAACGCCATACAAGTGTGTATGGAAAAGTAACGGAAAAATTTTGGGACACTTTTTCTTTCCTATCACAGACGAAGTACGCGTGATTCCGAGTAGAAATTATGTAAAATTTCTCAGATATAAAAAAAAAGTTAAGTGTACTACAACTTTAAAAAAAATGGCCCACGGGACAATGTCGACCCGGGCCTCGGACTTTTGGGCGTGCGCGGAGTAATTTTTCTTCCTGCAAAAGGTACGCGGCTTGTATTGTATGTGTGCGCGCCGTGAACGAACGCACTACAAGCAGAGTTTTACGATTGCGTAAGAATGTCGCAATGACGCACTGTCTTCGCCACGACCTTGAATACGTATCACGCGCTCCTAAACGGTCGAAGTTTGACTACTTGTCTGTCTTTATACTGTGGCGGAGCCGAAGCCAACGCGTAGATGCCCTTTCGAGAATTTAATGAAAGGCAAGGAGTAAACTGAACGGGTGCTGTCCCTAGCTGTGCCATAGGAGGCACACAGAGACAGCCCCCGCTAGATTACTTTTTATTATTATTATGTAAGGTACGGCGTGACCTGAGCCTTTGGACATAGCCGGAAATTGAGGAATGCTCTGAAAAGCATATTTTTTAAATTAGGAGCTTAGATAAATTATTTATGTAACAAAATTTAAGAATTAAAAAATTAACAAAAATAACATACCGTATCACACATACGTAATCATGACATTAATTGGACTGACATCTCCTGTTTTCTCCGTATCTCTCCGTATGTAACTCCTTAACACAAGGATGGCATTTCTGTTGACACTTCCGTAAATTAAAATCATGTTTACGTAATCTACTAAACGTTGGTGTGCTGGGGCACTTGAACCTAGCTGAAAACGGTCTGTATAAAGGTCTTGTTAGTTGTTGTCCTGAGTTGAGTGAATATCTCGATGGTAGCACAGAATAAGTAGTACTTTGTACAGAACTCGCACTGTCTAACAAAACCCACGTTCGAGTCAGAAAAATGCGCCGAATCCTACCTTCTCGTTCTAACTCATAACGCGCGCTCTTTCTGGCCACGCCCACCGCTAGGGTTGTCGACAAAAATAAACTTCTTATTACAGATTGTGTTTCTTGTTAAATTACAGGTTATGGCGTGAATATCAAATAGTTATGGCGTGAATATTGGCATTTAATTTTACACATAGTCGAAATAATATAGTATTTAAAGTTTCGAGTAGGTTAGGTATTGTTTTCCGTGGTGCACAGCAAAGATGTTTTATTATTATTTACCTATAGGTATTACAACCTAGTGCTTTCTACATTGTATAATATAGGACTTAAAAGGGAAAAATATTGATTTTTCTTTTCAAAATTAAATGATTGCAAAATTAACAATATCACTAGAATCTAATAATATTTACCTGGTGGTAGTAAACCACCGATGGCGGCTCTGGGGCTGGTGATCTTTGCTCTCAGTTCTTGTAATGATGGGAACGTAGACCAGGAAGTTGACAAGCCGACCACACGGCTTCCTCGGATCGACGCCCGATTGCACCAACCTAGGTTAAACTATAGTTAACTATTAAATTATTTTTATTTTTTGCCCGTGACTTTGTTTATGTAACCACTCACTTGTTTTCGGTAACCGTAGTTACTTGTCATATCACTTATTTCTATAGGGTGTTTCATTTATTTATTAAGCAATTCCGCCTCAGTTAACGACCGAGAACAAAATGCACATATTGATTTATTAAAATACGTCATAATTAACTTTTCCTAGTTTGCTAACAGAATTCAGAAATTACAATCTCGTCGTGTGGGCAGTGCCCACTGGGCACCCCTCATGACGTCACGCTTAAGTGACCTGTTTATTTGTTGTGACGAATAACTTCAATGTTTGTTTAATGAAACATCATGTATAGTTTGTTTGTATAGTTAGCGGAGTTCAACAAAAACTACCAAACAAGAAAAGTAGAAGAGTTCTATGGGCATTTTTATTTTAAAATGTACAGTTAGGCAAAACTTGACCTATGTTTAAATACCTAACCTGTCAGTTGGTGACGTGACGATATATATGCAGTTTGACTGACAGCAGTAGACTGACATTCATAGAATCATAGGTGTCTTATACAATACCTAAATTGAAAAATAAAGAACTTTTACTTTGTTATTGATAAAGTAACGCCAGAAACAACAAAATAGAAAGTCAATCAATTTTATTTTGGAACCCGTAATAAAACTCCAGTTAAATTTACTGATAGAACGTACAACCGGGCGTAGAAAGTTAAACAATAGTGGCAGAGCCGATGGTTAACAATTAAATAAGGCTTAACCGGCGATAAGTAAAAGATGGAAGAGCAAAAATTTCAACAATAAAGATTATCACCATTTTTCGTCGAGGCGAGGAAGGAAAATAGCTTATTTACACGGAAATAAGCTGCGTGCACTGTTCAAGGGGCATTCCATGAAAACATGTACTTTTTCTCGCTTACGTAACTCTATGGTAGCTACCCTAACAAAACTTATTAGATGTAAGAAACACTACCAATCTTAAAGCCAATAAGTTCTGATATTACCATTTTACACTTTTTTTACACTTTAAATGATTTTTTTAATTATCCAAATTATCAATTATTATTAATGTAAATAATTATTGTTATTAAAGTGACATACAAATGAATTTTATATTCCATAATTATAATTAGAGTATAATAGTAAGGTTTTAAAATGTTTTGCTTGTTTCTGTGTAATTTTGTAATGTATATAAATTAGGCATGCCAATCTGTAGCTAAGCACGTGGTTCTTTTAAACTACTCAAATGTCATCAAAATGTATTACCGTGTTAATGCAAATAAATTCTCATTCTCATTCTCATACCGATATTCAGCTTCCTAATTTTACATGTCAATAGTAAAAAGGTCGCTTACGCAACGATACCGTGGAATGCTCCTAAACAAAATGATATCGTATTGCGCACAGAGGATAAGTATACCTATATATATTTCACGTCACACCTGGCCATAAAGTGGCATTTACGGCACGCTACGCTTGCGGAAAATCCCACTTCCTGGCCTGGCAAAAAAATTCTAGTTACCACGGGAGGTAATACAGAAAACCTCAGATCGCATATTAATGCCCTTCGCCTCCAGCTCGTGCGTGAAACACGTGCGATATGATACATTCTTTGTTTTACCTCCCTATGTAAGTAATGTACTATTTTTTAACCGACTTTGAATGAACCTATTTCAATAAGAAAGACTCGAGTGACTTTGGACAGTGCCCAAATCACTATATGTGTGCCTATAATACATGTTGGAAGAGTTCCCTCGATTTCTCCAAGATCACATCATCAGATCTTGATTGCATTGAGACCACATCGGAGGTGTAACCTTTCAAACAAAAAAAATCCAAGTCGGTTACAAATTACTTGTACCAAACCTCCGCTGTCCGTCTGTCCATCCATCCATCCGTCTGTCTTAGGGCTGGGCTGGTTAGAGACTTAATTTTTACAGAATGCGTATTTTTACTGCCACTGTATTTAAACAATAAAAACGAAATAAAATCTAAAATTAAAGGCACTACACATGAAACTCTTTCTTTGGCAGTTTTTGTTCGTCGGTAGTACGGAATCCTGTGCGTGTTGGACTCCCACTTGGCCTTTTTTTACGGTTAGCACCTTCGTCAGGAAGTCGCATACCAGTCGTATAAGGGCATGTTGGAAGCTGAGTAATTACTACTGAGCTTGAATAAAAATGATGTTAAGGATCAACGGCCCCCGTTGATGACAAAGGGTAATTCAGAGCTTTACCGTCAATCTCGTCTTAATATAAGGGTCATTTTGAGAGAAAGACCGTACCGGTACCGGGTTCGAGTCCTGGTCTGGACCATAGGTGAGCGCCATTAAATTTTTCTATGTACTTTCATTACTTGTATCTATATTGTACAGTAAACGGCCATAAACAATGCACATCGGCAATCATCGCATTTCCGAATACAAACGAATGCTAATTTCCATGTACATCAATTATTTGATTAATTGTTAGTCAGAATTTGAATTTAGAACTAAGAACTTTGTTGTTGTTTTGTTTTGTTTTGATTTCACGTGGAATATATAGAGCTTGTAAAAGACGATGTAATTATATTTAAATATCGCTTGTTGGGGAAAATAATGTACATACATATATATATACATATATTCACGCCCGTATTCCTAAAAGGGGTTGACTGAGCATAAGCAGCTGATGTTATACTACTAGCATATTTAAATGTGGATTTAAAGATCGACAAAAAGTGTAATATTGCGGTGACGGTATATGAACATTGTAGATAATTTCGCGTGACTGGCAAAGCAACGGCTAACCTATTTTTCGTATAGATGCCATAGTACAAATTTAATTTTGTAAAAGTTTTAGCAACTCTATATATATATTGACTTGGATATGCAACTGCACTCTCTCGCATTTGAACCACGACTAAGAAAACAAACGTCATGGTGTGTGCGACACAGCTATCGCTATACGAAGTCGAAATTAGCCGATTGCCTCTTTCCAAAGATCGATGTTCATTCTTTATCGCCGTTTACTGTAAGATATCCATAATTAAGGAATTAATTTAACAAAATGTTAATTTCGTTCCGTTGTGTAATGAAGGTTACCATACAATTTATATAGTTAACTTTCGTTATACAAAGGAACATGGCTATCATTTTGTCAAATTAAGCCCTAACTACGGACAATCTTTATTGAAAATGACCGATAATTTGTCCAATGAGCACTAGCTGTTGTTAATACTAATTAGTAACAGTTCATGATCGGGGCTCAAAGTTAGTCGATCTGCTCGTTTCGTGACGGACCATAGCAGGGTTATTATTCAGAAATATGTCTGCAGTCACCTTATTCCTCTGGCCCTTTTTTATACTAAATGTATCGACACAGAGGAATAAGTCCCAGACATATTTCGGAAGAATAACCCATCAGCGCGAGCTTCGAAGACGAAGTATTATTATTAGTTTGCGCGTCAAATTACGTTACGGAATAAAAAGACGACGAAATTCTGAATCACCCGCAGAAATATATTTGGATAACTTGATACCAGCTTAATTTATACATATACTTGTTAGAAATAATAAACTAGGTGAATGTAGCTAAGAATATAGTAAATACTTTATTAAGCCATAATATTGATAATTATAACAATCGTATTGCACTAAACCTAAAAATCAAGCTAAGAATTGTGAAATATGAGCGCGATCTCGCCAACAAACTGTTTTAGCAGTTTGACGAGTTAATTGTAAACATTTGGGTATGTACACCATTCTGAAAAAAAAAAAAAATATATATATATATGTATATATATATATCGAGGTAGAAGGAAAGTGTGTATGTACCTCGCGTGCCAAAAAGAAGGGCCGAGGACCTTATTTGCTCGCCGTCAACTTCAGTTCGTTCCGGAATATAACATAAATAATCGGTAATAAAATCGGTTTGCCGCGTGCTAATCGGCGTCACGCGGTTTTATGTTTAACATCACTAAATTACACTCTTGACGTCAAACATCAAATGCAAAACCTTACACGCTTAGTTCCCATACATATCGACGAACTTTCCTTCTCACTCGATATATTTCTGTGGAATCACCCTTCTAGGCTTCAATGAAAATGATAGCCGCTTTATGACATGATGCACACGATCTACACCGTGGGTACGAGTTACAAACCGTCAAACTTTAACCACGTATTCCTGATGGTATTACAAGTAAATAACGTTATATCAACATAGGTCAAATTTTGTCATTTTACATTAATAGGCTTATGGAACAAAATAAATCGGTAAATTCAGCCCCTCGTTATAAACATGTCCTTACTAGAGGTAAAGTTATCAAAAAGAAAAAAAAAGCTAAAATGGAAACGAAAGGTAATTTTTTATCCTCGTCGTAGCTTACCATCAAATACTGCGTTAATTGCTGTTTAGTTAAAGGATTTTAAAAAAATTGTAAAACGATCTTAGTCACTTTTATTAGGGCTTGTTTACACACTTGGAGTTTTCATTTAAAAAATAATGAATATCTCTGAAAGTAAGCGTTTTTCGACTATACATCACATAACTTTTTTACTCCTAATATTTGTTAGAATCTACAGTTAAAGTTTGTCGGGTTACTCGTACCCACGGTGTATACAAAACCGTTATTACTAATTTGGGAGACAAATAATATTAGGTACGATATTGACGTTAAAATTCTGAATAACCCTGGGCTATAATGATGTCCGCTGTATGACGTGCCACATGACATTTTGAAGTGACAAGGGCAGAAGACCTGTCATGGTTTAACGACCCACTGATAAAATTACGGGGGGTATGTATGTAAACAATTAATTGCACAAAATAAAACAAATTACAGTACAGGTTTGCAAAGTAAAAGTATATGTGCGAAGGCCAACTTATTCCTTTAAGGGATCTCCTCCTGTCAACCTTTGAGAAGTTGAGTGACGAGCCTTCAGGTGGTGTATGGACCTTTCATCATCATTGTCATCATTTTAAGCCGGAGAATGCTTTCTGAATGTCCTATCGCTTTTTTTTCAGTCTTCGAAATAGGTGATTTCCCCTTAATAAATCGAATTTCATTAAATAAATAATAAGTTTTCGTAAATTAATTTAGTGCCACGCTTTTACTATGGGTACTAGACAACGATATACATACCGTAAGGTCGGGGTACTTTGGCCAAATGTAGGGTAACTTTGCCCACATTGTAAATCACATATCTAAAATCTATAAGGTCTGATAATAAACATAAAGACATGAATGGGCAGCTAAAACCAACCGCATGACAATGTGCCGTAATTTAAATGCAATAATGAAACCTGAATCGAGTTAATCCCTATGGCCAAAGTTACCCCCCCAGGGCGAAAGTATCCCGACCTTAGGGGAGAGTGGGGTGCATTCGTACACTTTTTACTTTAAGCCACATAAAACAAAAACTATCCATTATTTAAAAATAACTTTAATGTTGTCACATACCGCACTTATCAGCCTTTAAGATGAATGATGTGTTGTTTCGATATAAGAAAGCATGGCGATGCTACGACAACTTTACTAAAATGAGAAAAACGTACATAGCGTAGGGAGCTTTCGTACATAGTGGGGTACCTTCGTACAATGAGAGAAATAACCACTATTCAATGTAATATTATCATTTATTGAGATCACAATTAACACAGAATCAGCCTTTTTTTAGGAACAATTATCAGTTATTATTTTGTGTACCTCAGTAGGTACTACAAATAACTACTTACTCTTAGTAACAAAAAACGTACCTCAGTACCTCTTCTTAGCCTTTTGTTTTATCTAGAGATGCAACGGATAGTGGTTTGGCCGGATACCGCATATCGGATATCCGGCCGTCACGACCGCCGGTTATCCGGTATCCGGCCAAAAGTTTTTTACCTAAAATACCGAAATGGAGTAAATTCGACGGCGCGCGCAACGAGTTGTACTTAGTTGAGTTTTTGAACACATATCCTGATTTAATGGAGATGCTGGATTTGGTACGTGTTCGGAATCGAGCACGCAATTAAAATATAAAAAAAATAGTTTTTTTACTTTCTAGTGTTTAAAATTAATTGTGAGATTAAACTGACCTCAATATTGATTACTTTGTGGTTTAATATTTATGTTACTCAAATTTTCTCCTTATATTAGGTTAATTAGGTGCTTAATTACTATCCGGTATCCGGCCGGATACTACGCATCTATCCGGTATTCGGCCTGATAGTAAAATGTGGCCGGATAGGCCGGATACCGGATAGTGACCGGATATTCGTTGCATCTCTAGTTTTATCTCTTGCTCTTGCTTCTTCAACTGTTTTGCTTTCTCTATTTCTTCTAGTCTTATTTTCTCCGGAGTATCTGTATATATTCTCGACTTTCTTAGCTGTTTCCCTTTTCTCGACTTTTTAGACTCAGTTCTGCCTACTATAGGGTAAGGCCGGATAACTTCTGGAGTTATTAGTCCTCCAGCAGGAAAAGTCGCCGGTGGAGTTGTAGATCTATGTAAGGAAGGTGATGAGCGGCATTTTGATTCTGTAATAATAATATATTCGATAAAAAAAATGTTTAATGCTATGCAAGTTAGTGTGGGGAGGATTCGTACAGTACGAATCTACCCCACTGCTAACTGCACGAAGGTACCCCAAACCAAAAATACAACGATTTAATTTAAAATAAAAATACCCGTTATAGTTATCAGAAAACAACTGCGTGCATTTAAGACCTCAATACCATTCCACCAACTAAATTGAATCACTTTTATAACTGGAGTAAAACTAATAACATTTAAACACATTTCAAAGTGAATCCAAAAATTACTTACGTGGAGCGAAAACATGAACGGGCCTGTTGTGTCGAAGCCGGGAGCCGCACTGCCCCGCCGCTCCGCGCGTAGCCTATGCGTCCGAGAGGGAGTTACGCACACAAACATGAACACGCCAGTGTGCTGTATAGCTTAGATATCACTACTGTACGAATGCTCCCGTTGTACGAATGCACCCCACTCTCCCCTACGGTACCTAAATTTTTAGTTTTAATGTAGGTTTATTTTAAAGGTTTACTTTACTAAGTAGTTGTATTTTATTTGTATATGTCTCTGTTTAATATATTAAACTGCATAGTATAAAAAATATACACTCCAATAAGTAGAAAACATCCATGACTCATTAACAAATACTCGTGCTCATCACACAAATATTTGCCCTTACCAGGATTTGAACCCGCAGGCGGGCATTTCTCCAGAAATATGTCTGCGGTCACCTCATTCATCTGGCCCTTTTTCATACTAAATGTATGGAGACAGATTAATGAGTCGCAGGCATATTTCTGGAGAAATGCCCAGGCGCTAGCCACTAGGCTAAAAGCATCCTCAAAATAAAATTGACTTAAAATAAATATAACTTTAATAAAATTATACGTAATTAAATTTTATGTCTATAATTTAATCGTTTAAAAAGAAAATAAATATTGTCGCTTCCTCGTCGCCAGACAGCGGCCATAATTGACAGATATGTTAAAACAATATATTTGCCCTGCCCTTTTCAGTGCAAAAGCGACCTTTCTAGTCTCTTTTAAGGTTCATTTTCGAATAACAGGCGCACATGCATGGAAAATACCCCATAATATTCATAATTGCCACCTCTCGGCCGCTAGCTGCGGATAATTAAATAGCATTGACTTAAAAATAACTAGCTGCCCCGGCGAACTTCGTTCCGCTTCAGAATTTTCAATGTTTTGATGTTTTTGATGGCCCTCTTTATGTTTGTATAGATAGATAACCACATTTTTACTAAAAAACCCGACCGCGGTGCACTTTGAAACTGCATAAAATCCGCCATTTTGTTTATTTTAACAAACTTCATACCCAGTGACACTCGCACCATCAAGACGAATCTAATGATGTATCATTTATCAAAATCGGATGTGCCGTTGAGTAGTTACGAGCGGACACAGGAAGGGACATACATACATACATACAGGTCAAACACATAACCCTCCTTTGGGCTTCACCGCAGTCGGGTAAAAACAGACCGACTCTCACCTTAAAGAGAAATATTAATCCCCGCTTCGCTTGAATGGAGAATTCCGTGACACGAAGGACCCCAATAATTTTCTAACCTACTCAATAAGAAGTTGTAAGCTTATGTAGTTATAAAGGTTTCTAAGAAAGAATCCATACATATGAATCGCGCTGGGACTTTGAACGTGAAGCGGTAAGTTATATAAATGCCCTCGCCATAGGATTCGCCTGTTGACTCGATTTTTTTTCTGTCGTAAATCGATTCTACTATTTATTTGTGAGGAACAAATATCTATATGATATAGGTAATTTCACGAAAGTTGAGGCCACGCACACAACAATACTGTCATGTGGGATTTTGAAATTACTGTTCTTTTTTCGTACCGATAGCAGGTTCAACAGTGAATTGCAAGATAGACCAAAAAGTTTGTTTAAACTATAGCCTTGTGTTTATTACTCACTCATTCATTTCATTCATTCACTTTTTGTGCAATGAGTACTTCAGTAGCTGTGAGTGTAATCATTCACCTCAACTCTCGTGAAATTACCTATACCTAATACATTTGTATAAGTATAACAGCCACAAATTGTAATCAAAAGTAGCAGATTGCACTGAGCATTGAAAACGCTCTATACAAAACGGTAGAAATTTATGACGTCATCCGTGCCGTCGCTGTACTAAGTCTGTATGAAAAAAAAAATAGCATTTTGCCATTTTGAGCACGAAAAAGAGTATTTAAGCACATAGTTGTTGTACATTTATTTTTTCAGTGTTATTTAAGTATTCCGAAATTGACTTTAATTTTTCTTTAAGACGATAAAAAAATATCGTTTTTTTTTAAACTTTGTGGTCTCATAACTTTATATTTTTTATACATTTTTTGTTTATTTCTTTTTGTTATGATAATTTAGTATTTTCCAATCCATGTGACTATGTTATGTTGTAAAATTCAACATTAGTCGACATCCCAATTCTTAATTCCAGACGAGGACCTTAATGAAAATTGAATGTGGTGAATTTGTGCGAATCAACTGCACTAACGGACAATGAATTCGGGTCATTTTGTATGAACAACTATATAGAAAATGACCGGAATTCAATTTCTGTGAGTGTATATCATTATTTCCACGCATATTAATGTTTTAGAGGTATATTGTGGAAGAGTGGGTTCCGTCGTAGAAATCCAACGGATGCGGCAGAAGGCACGAGCTACGGTTCAGAAACGGATTATATTGAATTGTAAATAAACCTCCAATGTATAAATAACTGTCGTGTAACAACTGCTTACATTTCTGTGAGTCTAGTGAAAAGGGATACAAGTCAAATTTATACCAGGACCAAAAGGTCACAACTCTATAGTATGACTTAAGCTCTTTTGCTCCTAGGTTAAATGTGACTTGGACCCCTTTTGACTGGACCCACAGAATTACACTAGTTACGTTACGTCTTATCCTCCGCGGGTATGAGGCGAAACAGGAGCAAATGTATTTATCTGTCTTTAAATCACATCACACTAATATTATAAATGTGAAAGTTTGTGAAGATGTTTGGATGTTTAGACGTTTGGAGGTTTAGGTGTTTGTTAGTAATCAACCCGGTAACAAATGAATGGATCGAGATGAAATTCAGCATACAAGTAAACATATCCTCATTGAAACATAGGGTACTTTATATCCTGATAAAGGGTTCCCTTGGGATAATAACGGGAAATAAAGCAGGCTAAGTAGTGGGTAAATACTAGTGTAAGTATAATAAAATAGTAAAAAGACTAACGTGAGTACATAAAATATTTACAGACTTACTATCTCGCGTCCCCTAAGACGGTGGATTAGTTAATTTAGATGATCCTATGTCCACCATCCAGCTTCATTTTCAGATCAGTTGATCTCTGTTTCAAAAAAAAGGAAACAAAGAGACGCTAGTATTTTTTTTTAAATATAGTATTTAATAAGTAAATAATAGTAGGTGTAGTAAATATAGTATTTTATCTATAAATCGAGACCCTTATTTCAAAAGCAATCACTAAGTGGACTAGCCGTCTACAAATTAAAACAACATAGACTTCCTTTGAAGGAACCAAAGGCGAAAATAAAAATGTAAAGCCAACTAGGGACGTTATGAATTCAAAGTACAAATAGAGGATTATGCCCACGGGCTCGTATCACAACTTAGCATATTAAAAACCGGTCAAGTGCGGGTCGGATTCGGCCAGCGATGCCAGGCGTCCCGGTATTCGCGGGACGTCCCGATTTTTGAAATCAAAATTAAATGTCACGTTGCCACCGCTGTCCATCCGTCCGTCTGTCACAGGGCTCTATCTTTTGAACTGTAAATAAAAGGCCCCCGTGTTTTTGTTTTTGCTCGACGGTGGTACGGAGCCCTACGTGCGCGAATCTGACTCGCACTTGGCCGGTTTTTTTATAACCTTGAATGTACAAACACAGTTCTGCGATTTTATTATATGTATATAGATACATAGATTTGGGGCACTTGGGATTTATCGTTTATAAAAATAAATATCATGAAAAGTAAGAGTTCTTCAACTACAGGTCAGTAGCGTGGCATCCAAACAACTCGATTCCTACCGGCTTGCCTAATATCAGGCTTTTTACCACTTTATTATAGAGTTCTAAAGGAAAATGTACGCCAAATCTGCACCGGCTTGCCCTAGGATATCTTTTACGCCACGCCAATGCTACAGGTATAGGTGTGTCATATAACTTTTTCACTCCCAATAGTCGTTAATTTTGTCGGGTTTATTGGGGCCACGGTGTACTAGCTTTTAAATAAAATTAATCATCGTAGGCCGATCACAAAAATTATGTGAACAAATATAGTGTCGAAATGTTTCGCAAAATTTCTCGCTACAGGTCACTTAGTAAGATACAAGTGTAAAGTTAACAACGAGTTACAAATTTAAGCGTGCAGTTGGTAGAAGCTTCATTAAAAGCGATTTGCGTGAGATGTGTTCGGGGCTGCGTTAATGCCACCTTAGACCAACCGCAAGCGTATGTTTGTGAATAGTTAACGTAAAAAAATGCCGCATCACGATGACTTCGAGTCGTATAAAAAATATCATAGAGTATAGAAACGCGCTCTGTATGTAAATAAATCTTTTTTTTATATTTATTTTTTGATACTTTCAATAGTTGTGGCAATGGAAGTCAGATTCCAATTTCTTCAAGAGATATGTAGGTTTGATTCCGTTTTCGTCAGATTCCATGGAGGTTACATTCCGTTTTAGTCAGGTGCCATCAATGTCTGATTTTGATTTTGACAGATTCCTGGTAGGCCAGCTTGGAAATTGCTGGTGATTTTTGAAGGGACTTCTTTTGAAATACTGCCGGCGCTGCAGAAAGCCATTCGTCATCATTTGCTAGTTTTTCCGGACGAGTGAGTTGACTTTTCCAACGTGTCAAAAACGCGTCATACTAAAGCCTACTGAAACGTGACATCACGATACATACTCTGCAACTATGTTAAAACTGGCGTTTATCGTAACGGTTTTATAACAACAGTTACGATATTTTTTATGGGTTATTCATTTATTATGGGTTATTTGTCAATAAAGATTTATTATTATTAAAAAAAATGGTATTAGGGCATTTCTATTTTTCATTGTAGGTAGGTACCAAATTAAGAAACTGTTAGCGTGGAATTGAATGTTGTCCTTTAGGTAACGCACTTTTTCAATGCTTAAAATAAAAAAATACGTGTTACGTTACTGTTTGTTACGTTATTTTTAATTTTAAGCATTAAAAAAGTTACCAAAAGAACAAAATTTAACTCCTGTACAACGAAAAATAGGAATGCCCAATTAACGGTAAAGTATTTGGTCGCAATTTTATAGCGATACATAGTGGTGTTTCCACATTTAAAATGGGGATGACGACTGGGTAAAAACTATATAATTTTATTTAGTCCGTCAGTTACATTATGGAAAAATATGGGACACTTATTTTTTGGTTTATCAAAATTTTAAAAATCGACAAAGTTATAGGTCATCAAACTTCTGGAGTGGGGGCTTGTGACGTCACTCCTAGGTGAAAATTGTACCTAGGAGTGACGTCACTCGAAACTGTTAAGCACTCTATCCTCGTAATTTTTTGTTTGTCAAACAAAAGAAAAAATACGTTTACAATATTTTTTAATAATCTAAATGACGGACTAAACAGTTTTTTTTAGTCGTCTAGCCCATTCTAAGTACATTAATTTATAGGTAATAAATATTTGTTTAGATAGAGAGGTCCTATATCTGTTCGTCGCGTACTCTGTACCGGGTAGGTACTCATAGTAATAGAAAGGTGCGTTATCGACGTACGCAACATGTCCAATCATCCTGATCATCTCGTCTTCTCTTGCGTAAGCGAGACCTCTGATGGCGGTGGCAGATTGAAACTGGGACGTCAGATTCATCAACACGTTTTGGACGTTTGAAACGGTCAATTGGCCATGATTTAGGGTATTTTTACCCACGACGGACGGAGCGGTATATGCGTTTAGGGTGTGTGTGTGTGTTGTGTATGTCAGTGGCGTAGCGTCAAAGTTCTTCGAAAGCAAGCCAGAGTACTTTAGCGTACTGTTTCTTTGAGAGCGGGATGAATATAGACCAGATTTGACGACCGCTTTAGCTTAGTTGGTAGTGACCCTGCCTACGAAGCAAGAGGTCCTGGGTTCGAATCCCGGTAAGAGCATTTATTTGTGTGATGAGCACGAATATTTGTTCCTGAGTCATGGATGTTTTCTATGTATTTAAGTATTTGTATCTATTAAATATATCGTCGTCTAGTATCGTAGTAGGGGACAATCTTACACAAATCGAACTAGCCCCATGGCTAGTTCGATTTGTGTAAGATTGTCCCCTAATATTTATTTATTTATATAGTACAACTAAAATACAAACTGAAGTGGCAATGGGCAGGGCACATAGCTCGAAGAACCGATGGCCGTTGGGGCAGAAATGTTCTCGAGTGGAGACTAGGAGAGTAGAATAAATGATCTTCCTAAAACGATTGATGTATACAACATTTTATTCGCGGACGATATTTCGTTATTGTTTGAAATCAAAAAAGGGGAAAACCATAATGAAATTATTAAGCACGCTATATCCAATATAAGTGGCTGGCTCCAGGCCCAAAACCTAGAAATAAACCTTAAAAAAACGAAATTAATACAATTCCATCACAGACAAAAAAGCCCATTAGCATTAGAAATAATAACAACAGATAACACTAAAATAGAAGAAGTAAACGATTTTAATCTCCTAGGAGTAACCATAGATAATAACATAAATTGGAAGAAACACGTAGAAGTAACTAAAACAAAAATTTCAAGCTTCCTGTATGCACTTCACAATCTCCGTAAGACAACCGACCTCAAAACAGCACTGTCTGCATACCACGCTTTCGCACACTCGAGGCTAAGCTACGGCATCATGCTTTGGGGGAACAGTACAAATGCCCACGAATTATTTGTAATGCAAAAAAAGTGTGTCCGAATCATGATAGGTATCAAGTGCCCAGAAAGCTGTAAACCCCACTTTAAAAACCACGAAATTCTGCCCCTGCCATGTCAGTACATTTTAACATTAGCGCTGTATATATGGAACAATAAACATTTATTTAAAGAAACCCAAAGTGCCAGACATAAATACCAGCTTGCCCTGCCACCCTCAAAGATAAAAATGCTATCAAAAAGCCCTCAATATACTGCTGTCAAAATATATAACAAATTACCTAACAGCATCAAATCGCTAGAAAAATACGACACATATTATAAACAATTGAAGGCTCTCCTACTAAATAAATGCTATTATTCCCTAAATGAATTCTTCTCCGATAGCATGAAATAAATAAAATATGTAGATAAATAATGGAAGCACCTACAAATAATACTTATACTTAATAATTTGATTGCTATACCTAAAGTAACAAAAGTATAAATAAAATAAAATAATTTATTTCTGAAAGTAGGCCCTCAAGGGCTCTTTTACATGTCTTACATTGTTTGTCTTATAATATGTAAAAAGAATTAAAATGTATAAATCTACTGATAGTCTTAGACCTAAGTTGCCATGCCCGAAAGGGTACATGTTAGAACTATAAGTACACCTAAGTAAGACCTTTATAAACACATGTATGCAATAAATAATATGAATATGAATATGAATATGACTATTGGGTGGATACTATTGAAACACACATTTAACGATACAAATATATGTGGTGTTTATTGGGTATATCGTTATTTAGAAAGGTAAGGTGTGCCTACAAAGCTAGACCACGACGGTATGCAAACCGATTAGTAGTAAAGGTTCCAAGCGTTGACAAAAAACAAAGGGCTGTGTTATACTCTTAAGTGGTGCTCACACGTACGAAAGAGAGCATCGTTGAAGCGAGACAGATTAATTTTTGTATATTCCAACAGAGACCACGTACTGGCAAGCGCAGCGTGGGACAGCCACCTGCAAGGTGGTCGAATGACCTGGTTAGCGTTGCGGGGACTCGCTGGATGCGGGTCGGTTCTAGGTATCCCCTTATTTGGTATAAAATCAATGCGTATAAAATCACTTCGTCGAAATTCATTTAGGATAATGATTCATTTCGTATAAATTCAGATGGCATAAAAATTAAAGTGTATAATTACATTTCGTATAAAATTCAAATGCTCTAAAGTCATTTTGTATAATTTCGTATGATATAACATTCATTTGCTCGAAATGTTATTTGTTGTAAGTATTATAAGGTATAACATTCATTTGCTCGAAACGTTATTTGTTATAAGTATTATAAGGTATAAGATTCACGAGGTATAACTGTTAAAAGGTCTATTTTTTTGTAAACCCTTAATATTATTGAAATATGAGGCCCAGGTTTTAAAGTTTGAAGGAAGTCAGGACTTTTTTGACAAAATTTGATAATTCTTTTTATAGTTTTGCCGTAAAATATGCGCTAAAATACGTTCAAATAATAATAATGTTTGAGATAATATTGTATTTTAGAATACATAGGTAACAAAACCCGAATCGGAACACCCCACTATCCACGTGGTCTTGTCTGCCCTATTCCTAGAGTGTATATAGAAAGCCGGAGGCGTGGAGGGGGAGCAGCCCTCGCCCGCTGTAGCAAAGCACTGGCACAATGTGAGCCATAGCGGCTGAGGCTGGTCGCCGAAGGCGACCAACAAGCCGAAGCTGCGAAAGCGAGCATTAGTGCCTGTGCTTTGATACGCAAGGGCGAAGGGGCTGCTCTTCCCGCAGCGGCGGAGCAGTTGCGGAGTCCGACCGTCTGTTTTGTATACATTGTGATGATTAGACATTTTGAATGTTCTACGTTTTAAATATGCGATCAAGTAATTGTTATACAAAATGAATATTATGCATAATAATTTTATACATCTTAAATGTTATGCATAATGATTTTAAACATTTTGAATGTTAGACATATTAGAATGTTTTACATTTCGTATTTAGAGCTTTTAAATATTATACAAAATGAATTTTAACTGAAATGAATGATTATACGAGGTGATTTTATACGTTTTGAATTTATACATTTTGAGTTTATACCATTTAATTTTATACGAAATACGGTAGACCCTCGGTTCTATCCGGCCCGTTTGGAAATCTATTGAGGAGGCCTGTGTCCAGCAGTGGACGTCCTATGGCTGAAATGATGATGATATTTGAAAATAGGCTAGCCGGTAGGTATCGAGTTCTATGGACGAGTTCTATCTGTTACCGATCTCCTGAAAACTGCTGGAGCGATTACGATGCAGTTTAATTGTTTGAAAGGTGACATCACCGAAGCTTAGCTAGATTTCACCAAAATCGGTGACACCATTTTTAAGATATACTAGATTTTATTTTGGAGTTATTTTTAATTTTGTTTTTAGGGACACAAAATTTTCTTCACTAAATGACTTTAAATAGTACAAAATTTTGAGAAGGGTCATATTTATCTCTCATGCGTACTACAGAAATCGCTATGTAACTTTCGATACATTTCAACTGTCTCCTCGCTTATTGGTACGTCTGACATTCTTTAATTTTATACAAAAAGTATTACGATATTCACGAATCGTGTATGACTCGGGGCTGTCAACGCTTTATAACTTCAATGTGAATCTTTATTGGATTGTCATTTCAACATTCTTATTATATCAATTATATAAGCATAAACTTATAGTGAGGAATAACTAAGAAAGAACTAGAAAACAAAGAAAGAACTATGAAAAACATAATCCCACTAATATTATAAATGCGAAAGTTTGTGAAGATGTTATCTGACCTACAAGTGCATCTGACGAAAACGGAATCTGACGTACACCTCCGAAAGCTTTGGATGTTTGTTACATTGATGTGTTGTGGGGTAACAACTGGATGGATCAAGCTGAAATTTGGCATTCAAGTAGACCCAATCCTGGATTGAAACATAGGATACTTTATATCCCGGCAAAGAGTTCCTTTGGGCCAATAACGGGAACAACGCGGGCGAAGCCGCGGGAAAATGCTCGTACGTAACAAATATTATCAGAAATTAAACAAAGCTCCGTTTAAAGTGTTACCGGATATGAGTAGCAAAATCTTGAACTACAAACCTTATAGAAGTTGAAAACAAACAGGTTTACACTTAAAAAAAATCTTAGCTTATTTTTATGGTTCCGTACCCAAAGGGTGCCAACGGGACCCTATTAAGCCCCCGTTGTCTGTCCATCGGTGTGCCCGTCTGTTCGTCTGTATCTTTGAACCATAATAGTTGAGTTAAAGTTCTCACAGAATCTGTATTAGGTACTGTTACCGCTTTAACAATTATTAAATATTAAAGGAGGCCCCCATAAAAAAGGGTGTTTTTTTGACGTTTTTGGCTCGACGGTGGCACGGAACTCTTTGTGTGCGAATCCGAATCGCACTTGGCCGGTTTTTTAAGTGGCTCACACCGCGATTTCGCCGCGTGGCCTTGAGGCCCTCGCGAGGGGGCCAGCCAGCGACCAGAAAGAGTACGCGATAGAGAGACGGTCGGATCCGGTGCGTTCCATCCGGAAGTCCAACCGACAGTTTTTTTAGAGAGAGTGACTTCTGTACGTTGTACCAAGGACCATTAAAACAAGAGGACTGTCATTCTCCATACTTTGGATTGTAACCCGACCGCAAGGGGATATCCGGGCAAAAACTAGATGGCGCTAAAAACTAAACATTTAACGATGTTATAATTGAACAAAGAAACATAGTATAGTAACAATTAGTTCGTAAACAGCTAATAATAAATAAATTCTAACATTTAAATACTGTGTCACGTTTGCAAAGTTGAATAATTGTAAATAATATAATTCTTTTACCAAGCTTATACATAGATGGCGTTGTAAATTCGGGGAACAGCTTTTTGTATGGAGAATGACAGTCCTCTTGTTTTAATGGTCCTTGGTAGTACTATTACTTAATAAGTAATACTTATCCGGCCGCCATCTGTTGCAAACTTCTCTTGTCAGGCCTGCGGTAGGACATGTCGCTCTCGCATCGGTTTATTTAGCCACTAAAAGCGATGTCTCTCTAACATTGCACCATGAATCGTCTGTAATAGACGCAAAGGCCTATGATGATGATGATTCCGGCATGAAAATGCCGCACGGCGAATACCGCGGGCGCTCATAAACAATAAAGATGTAAAAATATCTCGTCGATGTTTAAATTCGATTAAATTAGCATACACTACGTATATCACTGCTTGGCGCCAGGTAATGTGAAACGTCCGCCAGTTTAACCCATATTTTATTATTCATTTATATTAATTTACATATGAGCGGTTAATTGTTATGTGCGACAACCATTTAAGGACTTTGCACAATATGGTAATTCAGAACTTTGCTGGAAATCTCGTGCCCAATATAATTTTAATCGTGGACTACTACTAATAAGGGGTCGTCCACAAATAACGTAACACGATTTTTCAGATTTTTAGACCCCCCCCCGCCATGTCACACTTCTTCTTAACATATTTCATATTTGGCGCTCTGAGTCTTTTCAAGGAGATATCAAAGAGACTCAGAGAAACTACGAGGGACCGAAGAGCTGGCAGCTTCCTCGCACAACGTATCAGCCTTACAATACAGCGAGGAAATGCTGCTAGCATCTTCGGCACCATGCCGCAGGGGCCGTTTTTGGATTTATTTTAGTTTTAACTTATTTAATTTTAATTAAGTTTTAGTTTTTAGTATATTTAATTTTAAATGTGTATTCTTGTAGTTTAGTTTGCAGTTTCATATTTTTAATATATTTTTCTTTTGTTTTATTTTTTGTTTTTTTTTGACGACCGCTTTAGCTTAGTTGGTAGTGACCCTGCCTACGAAGCAGGAGGTCCTGGGTTCGAATCCTGGTAAGGGCATTTATTTGTGTGATGAGCACGAATATTTGTTCCTGAGTCATGGATGTTTTCTATGTATTTAAGTATTTGTATCTATTAAATATATCGTCGTCTAGTATCCATAACACAAGCCTTATTGAGCTTACTATGGGGCTAGTTCGATTTGTGTAAGATTGTCCCCTAATAAAAAAAAAAAATATATATATAGGCTGCCACATTGGACTACTTGTTCATCTTTATACTATGCTATAGATGTATTATCGAGAGCTTGGAACTGCATTTGTAGTGGTTGTATCGCATGAAAAGAAGAATAATTGAAGTATTTTCTCTTAATTTAAAAATATTTAGAATTTGACACTGACATTATTTTGGTGTTTACTTCTTCAATATATAACAGACCTCACGGGTTCACGAACAATGAGTTCGGGTCATTTTCTATGAACAATTATATTGAAAATGACCCGATTTCATTGTCCGTGAGTGTATTAGGGCCTAGAGGATGCCCACAACTTCCGCAGAGTTAAGTATAATAATTAAATGAAATGTCTCGTTTTTTGACCGTAGTCGCGTATATGGGTTGCTGTAAGGGTCTTGCACACCGCGTTTTTTATTCTACGGCGCGTTTGTTTGCTTTTGTAACAACAAACAGACAGAATTTCAAACATTGTTTGCCTATTTACTCTATTTTTTTTACCACTTTAGACACACATCTTTATGATTATCGTTTTTATTACATGTATACATATCTCTAGACGAGTTTGACGGAGGAAATCTGAGTTATACTACTGAGAGCTGGACTGACTAATGTCCTCGTGATATTCACGCTAATCTACACTGTAATATAAACTCAATAAGTGACATAATTGTTTGTCAAGCGCTATGACGTTTCGCGACTTTGGCTCTATAGTTGCCGAAATAATCAAATATCCGAGCTGCGGTGGCACAGTGAAAGTATTAACTGAAGCAGTATTCAAACTTGGTTTTTACTTGCACCTTTGTGTTTGTTTTGTAAAGTTGATGGACAGCATAAACACACATAGTAAAGGACTACTTTAATTAGGGCATTTTGGTAAATTACAAATATTATGTGACAAAATATGTAAAAAAACTCAAACCAGACTTACAGTAGATACCACGAGATAAGTTGCCTGTCTAATCGAACGGAATGGAGCGGAGATTAGCCAAAATCGATACACATAATGAAATAGCTGGCCATACACGTACGGATTTTCCCGCCGGACCTGCCTGACAGATGTGTCTGACGGGCATCTGACGGGCACATGTGTGGCGAGAAATAGACACAGATTTGTCCGCCGGATGTCTGTCCGCTGTCCGTTGGTTTTTAGGCGGGCAAATCCGTACGTGTATGGCCAGCTAATCGCAGAAAGCTGTGTTAGAAGGTACATTAAAGATATTTTCGAGAAAGTAATTGGGGATAGTTAAAAATAAGTAATTAAACGTAAATAAATAGTTCTTGAAATGTTTGTTGGTTTGTTTGTTCATACGAAAAACTACCAAACTAATTTCCATTAAAGTTGGTATAGCCGAAGCAAAAACAGAGACGAGGGGAGCGGAGAGGAGATGTGTAGGGATCGACCAATCACATTAGTATTCGCTGTTTCCATTGACATTGACCAGATGTGGATTTCAACTGGTCGATCCTACACGTTTCCTCTTTGCTCCGTTCGTCTCCGCCTCAATTGGAGCCGCAGCCTAACTTGTTTCTCCTCCGTGAAGCCGAAAGTACTAGTTAACAAATATAATCGTAATAATCCATGTCCACTGAAGCGGAGCTAAATTCTATTGATATTAATCAAGCTGCAACGATTAGGATCCAGCTCCGTGGCTCAAATCCGCTCCAGTGGACAGACTGCCTACCGAGAAACGGCAAGACGCATTATTGGCGCGCTTGTGTGAGTGCGTTTGGGTGTTTATAAGGAATTGTTATACTGCTTTAGAGGTAGGTATATCATTATACTGTGGTAGCGTTGCGTTGCATCAATTAGATGTCTCTCTGTGTGATATTGAAATTCCATGCATAGTAATAAATACCGATAACGACGATCTTATCATTTTTTTATGGAACAATGGTTTTTATGCTTTTTTTATTGCTATAGACTGGCAAACAGGCAGACGGCACACCTGATGGAAAGCGCGTGGTTCAACGTCATTATAGTACAAGGTGTTTCATTGAACGTAATACAACTCATGTTTTTTAAACTCCTCTCCCTGGTGCTAAAACCCTGTGCTAGGTCTCGTGTTGTTAAAGTCATCTTAATTAATTAATATCACTGTTTTAATTATTCATGTTTTTTTGGTCTCATCGTGGTTACCCTACTTAGAGTTAAGAGAAAAAAGTTTGAATCAAATTTTGTAGTGAATACTTACCTTTCTACTTATCTAGATCGATAATTTATGAATGAAATGTCATAATAAACAAACAGGTCACGTAAGCGTGACGTCATGAGGGATGCCCACACTACGAGATTGTAATTTCTTAATTGAGTTAGCAAACTAGGAAAAGTTAATTATGACGAATTTTAATAAATCAATTAGTGCATTTTGTTCTCGGTCGTTAACTGAGCCGGAATTGCTTAAGTTGTATTACGTTCAATGAAACACCTTGTATTACATACACAATTAAGGTGGTAAATATGCGATCGAGGGCTTTCTTTATTACCTCCTGTGTTGTGTACATCATTTTATGTCTACGTTGGGCCAGAAAGCGGCTTTTTAGGTGTGGCATAAATGTCATTATTATGTTACCATTATAAATAACACATTAGACGAGTAAGCCTCCATCATTTTGAGTTCGACCCAACTCATAGACATGTGTAAGTAATGCGTGTAATATCACAAATGAGATATCACTCGAACGCGTGATGTTGCATTACGTATCACTCCGAGAAATCAAGCATCACTCCAAACATCACTCTCATAACATTGCCCGAGCGCGAGTGAGAGCGAGGACCGACCGAGTGAAGCGCGCGTAATAGTTTCAAAAGACGCCCTAGAATCCAGAGAACAAGCGCTGCGTAATGTAGGTGATAGCTGTGATGTTGCTATCTCGCGCCCGCCCGCGCCGCTGCGTATCGTCATCGACTATGAACGGGTGATGTTTCGAGTGATGTGATATCTCAGTGTGATATTACGTTTTTGGAAAAGTGATCATGTCTACAAACTAAGCTCAGCCTCGGGACTGACTGACGTTGACCATTACCTATTTCAACAATGTTTGCCCAGATGATAATGACGAAAACGCTGTTAAACATCTGTTAAACGTCGAATATTCACCCTCGCGCTCAGATAATAATTGCAATGTATCAAATTTTCACGGTAACTTATCAAACAAACCAGACGAACGCCGAAACGCTCCCTCGTTTTGCATTGCGGTCAGCAAATACAGTGGTCGAATTCCAAGCTTTATATTGGTACGAATTGAACAGAAATCACCATTCATCGTTAACAGCACGTTATTAATATTAAATGCTTCACAATTACAAATACCGATACAAACGATTCATAGTAAAAACATTAACGCATACAATATAAGTCAATGAACCCTAAGGCTGCGTATCCACCGGACCTGTGCGAGGATGCGTTACGAGGGATGTGTTTGTCATGAACCAATAGAAACATTTCATCTACCTATCCTCGCTTAGCTCAGCTCTGGAAACAGCTCAGCGGAGCGAGGTTTTTGTACATACAAAAGAAGGGAAAGATGTGTGCAAGGAATATGTTGCGAGGCGGCGGACGCGAGCTCAGTCACTTGAAAGTTAGTTATTCAGTTACTTATTTGAAAAGAGCCCGCTACACATCCTCGCACCGCTTAGCTACCTCGCACATCTTTGGTGGAAACATTCACACCGTTACACATCCTCGTTACACAGCCTCGCACCGCTTAGCTACCTCGCACATCTTTGGTGGAAACATTCACACCGTTACACATCCTCGTTACACAGCCTCGCACCGCTTAGCTACCTCGCACATCTTTGGTGGAAACATTCACACCGTTACACATCCTCGTTACACAGCCTCGCACCGCTTAGCTACCTCGCACATCTTTGGTGGAAACATTCACACCGTTACACATCCTCGTTACACAGCCTCGCACCGCTTAGCTACCTCGCACATCTTTGATGGAAACATTCACACCGTTACACATCCTCGTTACACAGCCTCGCACAGCTTAGCTACCTCGCACATCTTTGGTGGAAACATTCACACCGTTACACATCCTCGTTACACAGCCTCGCACCGCTTAGCTACCTCGCACAGCTCCGGTGGAAACGCAGCCTTAATATGGCACCACAGAAGGCCTAGTTTCAGTAGTTCGGTGATTTTAGTCCGGTTCATATATATTTGTTTGAACCGGACTAAAATCACCGAACTACTGAAGAGGACCCACAGAAATATATCGAAATGCAAGAAAAAGTGTATGTACCTCGCGTGCTAAAAAAAGGCGGCGATCTACTTTGCATGCCGTTAACTTCAGTTACCGTCAGTATTATTATCGGATTTAATAATGGTATTGTTCAAATACCACCGATTCCACCGAGTGAAATGGAAAATTTATGTTTTCCATCACTAAATTACACTTTTGGCGTCAAACGCCAAGCGTAAAACGTTACAAGTGTTCCCATACAAATCGACGAAATATTTCCTTCTATATGGGGCCCGTTTCACGAAGCTACAAGTTACAAATTACAAGCGGAAGTCTCTTTTCAATACCTTTTGATAGAAAGAGACTTCCGCTTGTAATTTGTAACTTGTAGCTTCGTGAAACGGGCCCCTGGATATATTTCTGTGTTTGGCACTGTATGGTGCGCTGTTAAGGACGGGTGTCCCTCGAGATCCCTAACATCGTTTGTCCTAAAATCACTTGCCCTAACTGTTTTGTCCTAATGGGTATTTGGCCTAATGATCAGTTGTCATAATAAGGTTTTTCCATAATGTTATTTTTGCCATAATACTCTGTTGTCCGAAGCTTTTTTGCCATAACTATTAATATTCCTAATGTTATTTTGCATATTCCTCGAGATCCCTAACATCGTTTGTCCTAAAATAACTTGGGCTAACTGTTTTGTCCTAATGGGTATTTGGACTAATGATAAGTTGTCATAATTTTTACTTTCAATAATGTTATTATTGCCCTAAATCTAAATTGTCCGAAATATATTTGCCATAACTATCAATATCCCTTATGTTATTTTGCATATTCCTCGCTATCCTTAATAACGTTTGTCCTCATATTACTTGCATTAACTGTGTTGTCCTACAATACAATACAATATTCTTTATTGTGCACCAAAACAAAAGATTACAAAACTTTAATCTAAAACAGCATAAATGGCAAACAACAGGCGGTAATAGTTATTGGGATGATCAATTTTCTTCTGGAATGTTGTGATTGTCCTAAAACCCATTTATCTGATGGATTTTTACCATACATGGTATCCCTAAATTAAAGATAATTTTGCTAAAGTTATCAAGGCGCATTTTGTATATGGCTATTTATTGAAGAACTCTTAATATTAAGGGTATAAATAACATTATGTAAATACATGTTATATTTTAGTCAAGAAATCGTTGTTTATTTGTGGAAATAGATATTGACAAAAAAATATAATTAATTTTAACATTTCGACACATTGATAGTGGTGATATTTTTTTTTGGGTGCGCCAAAGTTCATATAAAATTGCAAATTCGATTATTATGTTAGGTTAGATAGATAAGTATGTTAGGTTAGATTTGAACTTAGATCCTTACAAAACCGAAGTGCTACCAGAAAAGTAGGTTAGGTTAGGTTAGAACTGCGATCTTCACAAAACTGAACTGCTACCAGAAAAATAGGTTAGGTTAGAACTGCGATCCTCACAAAACCGAACTGCTACCAGAAAAATAGGTTAAGTTAAGTTTGAACTACCATCCTCACAAAACTGAACTGCTACCAGAAAAGTAGGTTAGGTTAGGTTTGAACTGCGATCCTGATAAAACCAAACTGCTACCAGAAAAGTAGGTTAGGTTAGGTTTGCACTGCGATCCTTACAAAACCGAACTGTTACCAGAAAAGTAGGTTAGGTTAGGTTTGAACTGCGATCCTTACAAAACCGAACTGTAACCAGAAAAGTAGGTTAGGTTTGCCTACAGTGTGCCGTTTTCGTAGAGGGTTAGCCCTAGGGCGGAGGTGCCGGTGATGGCGTGGTGCCATCGGATCCCAGTCCATCACCATGAAGGCACAGGTTGGAAGCATCCCAGAGTTTTAATGGGTAGGCCAATCCCTTCTGGAGCGGAGAGCCCCACATAACCAATGCGTAACATCTGGCTGTCACCCCCGATGGCCTTAGGTTACATGGTGGTATGCAGTTTCATGCATTGCTCCGGGTGTAAAAAAAAGGTTAGGTTATGTTAGTTTGGTTAGGGTAGGGTTATTGGTTGGAACATATAATATTTGGGTAATCACAATTAGGGAAAAAAAACGTGAGGACAAATAATGTTAGGTTATACAATAATAGGATAAACTACATTAGCCCATATAAAGTTAGGATAAATGACGATTAGGACGTGTGATCTTTAGGGTATATTAGTAATTATGATAAATGACTATTAGGCAAAATGTCATTAGCATAAATAATCAATATGGCAAATGACATTAGGTTAAATAAATATTAGGGCACAAAAATTTCATCAATATGATGTGAGGGAATCAAATATTAGGGCATGTGAGTGTTAGGACAAATGATCATTATGACAAACAGTATTAGGGAATGCCAAAATAGGTTAAAAAAATTTAGGGATCCCGATATAGCCGATATGCCCTCGCCAGAACCAGAATGAAAGAATTTGGCACTGGTTACCCAGAGCCAGAGGAATTCCAGGCACTACCAATGGGGTCCATCATCCGATTTATGGAGATGGTGGAACAGGCCATGGCGTAGATGCGGTAAGCGGTAATTACACAAAAGATGCCATTAAATAAATAATAAATAAATATTAGGGGACAGCTTACACAAATCGAACTAGGCCCCATAGTAAGCTCAATAAGGCTTGTGTTATGGATACTAGACGACGATATATTTAATAGATACAAATACTTACATACATAGAAAACATCCATGACTCAGGAACAAATATTCGTGCTCATCACACAAATAAATGCCCTTACCGGGATTCGAACCCAGGACTTCTTGCTTCGCAGGCAGGGTCACTACCAACTAAGCTAAAGCGGTCGCATTAGGTCGAAGTGTATCCGCAAGGACCCCTATTACCAAGATAAGATAAGATAAGTTATCGCTCGTCAAAGCTAAGCATCATAAGTCTACGGTCCTGTAACCAGGAATGGCTTACTCCTCAATTTTACCGCCCTGCTACTAGTAGGTTGCCCCTCTGTAGGGCCTTAGCCAGCGACTACAAAGAAGCACGCGTTACGTGATAGAAAGAGACGGTCGGACCCGGAGCGTTCCGTCCGTTGGTCGGACTCGAACGTCAGTTTTGTTAGAAAGAGAAACTTTTGTACGTAGTACTACTTATTCTGTGTTGAAACCAAGGACCATTAAAACAAGAGGACTGTCATTCTCCATACAAAAAGCTGTTCCCCGATATTTACAACGCCATCTATGTATAAGCTTGGTATAAGAAGTATATTATTTACAGTTATTCAACTTTGCAAGCGTGACACAGTATTTAAATGTTAGAATTTATTTACTATTAGCTGTTTACGAACTAATTGTTACTATACTATGTTTCTTTGTTCAATTATAACATCGTTAAATGTGTAGTTTTTTAGTGCCATCTAGTTTTTGCCTGGATATCCCCTTGCGGTCGGGGCACGATCCAAAATATGGAGAATGACAGTCCTCTTGTTTTAATGGTCCTTGGTTGAAACATAGGGTACTCTCGGGAATAACTCAGATGAAGCCGACAGTCAATGCTACCTAGTCTAAACTAAGATGAGATATAATCCGTTGTGAAAGAATCAATCCATTAGTGCTAAAACTAATTGAGTAACCACATTCCAGCGAGCAAGTCTGAGATCAAACAAGTTTGCCAAGATTCACGGATTCCGTGACGAAACCGCGAAAACATCTTGTGGACTCAGCGGTTAGCACTACTTCAGATCCTGTTCGGTAAACAAATGTGTGTATGAAAATGCTTTATTGCACAAATTAAGACGAGGTACGAACGAAGAATGTAAGCGAGAAAAATTGGGCGAGTCAAGGTCTCTGTCCACTACACTGTATCATAACATGAAGCTATTTACTATAAACGTTATGTATGCTGCGCGTACGGAAAAAGCCGCTTTCTGGCCAAATGTAGACATAAAATGATGTACACAATACGGGAGGTAATAAAGAAAGCCCTCGATCGCATATTTACGTCCCTCGCTTGCAGCCCGGGTCGCAAACTTCTGCGATCTCGGCTTTTCTTTGTATTACCACTCTAGTTGTGTAATGTAGTATGGTATTGAAAAGTATGAGACTATGGCCTCTAGCACGTTCCGTCACCGACCTGCATTTGTCATACCGTGTCTGATACGTTCATAGTACGGTGTACGGTGTAGTGGGCAGAGTCCTTAACAGTTCATATTGATACACTTTGAATGAGTAAATTATTTTTATTTCAGTATGATACGTTAAGTCTCTCTTTATTTTGTACTATAATTGAAATTTATTTTATGTACTTACTAAAATCAGATCCATTAATCTCCTGCAACAACTCCGATCCCGTAATCCCAGAGCATAATATCCACATTACCATAATGATTGAGGTCATTGACCCCTTGTTGCACCGTAGTTGTCGATGAGGCAAAAGTAGACCGATATACAGGGTGAAATATTATTTTCAAATTTTGTCCTAGGCATTAAGTATCAATAGATGATGCCATTACTGAAAAAGAAATGCAGGTTTTTGTGGCAGCGAGGTTTTTATTTTTTTTGTGTTATCTTGTTTTTTTTTTAATATTTTCCTATGTTTTATAACTTTGCTGTCATAAATAAATGTATTTTCTTTCTTTATTTAAAATTTTCCCCATAAAATGTGCTGTACGAAAAAATAATTATTAACCTGAGTATTATGCGTATTGACGCGTAGGTTTGTTTGGGAGGCTCAACGTGGAGGCGGGGTTGAGGTCGCGGGGAGGGGATCGTTGCCGTCTCCCGCGCAGTGCGCTACCGCGGTATCCACAAACGTATGTTTTTTTAGGATACCTTGCTCTATTCTGAATATTTTAGTACTGAAAGATACTAACTGAAAAAAAAAACACGTAAGTATTTTATATTTTTCGCTAAAGTATAAACTAAAAATTTGAACGGACAATAAAATTTCACCCTGTACCTATAAAAACACTACAAGTTTGTAAAATAATGCCGATAATTTGAATATTGTTAGGCAGTCCCTTAGTCGATGTATAAAATGCATTCAAAAAGATCGACGTTAAAATTATGGGTCCAGATATTTCCATGGATTCTCCTATTTGAATACGAGAATCCTTAGAACTAAATAGTGTGAAATATACTTTAAAATCAACAATGGTGAAATATCATCTATGCCAAGGAAATGTTGGACACCAAACACGTCTAAGGTTATGACGGAGCCAATATCAATCTTAAGTTTGAAGGTATAGGGTGTGTTTTCATTCGGCAAGGGTAGTTGTTTGGAGTTTTTGGATATTGGTTTGCTACTGAATGTTTACCCCCCCCCCCCCCGTACTGACTTGGTTTAACATTACATCTCAAACCTTTTTTATTGTAGAAGAACTGCGTTGCGAGACTTGCATCTTTTTACAAGTAATGTTTTTGATGGGTATGTTATTTCAAAATGAAGACTGACTGATTATAATTGACATTTTGGTTTCTTCCCACGACAACATGAACTTATTTACAGTTTCTGTATGATTTTATGTGCAATAAAGTGTTTATATACATACATACATAAAACATGATCTTACATGGAAGTTTTCGTTTCGGCTTCAGCCGAAACTGAGATCAAACCCGAAATTCGGTTTCGGTTTCAGCCGTGAAATCTAGTATCGGTCGGACACTACACACCAGACCTTTGCTTGGTGTATTTTTCCAAATACTTTAAATAAAGACTATATTTTTATGATTAACTTACAAAAATATAGTTTGCAGATTTTTTCCTATACGTGTAGTACACTCTAAAAAATTAAGAGGAAACGGTAAGGCCGAGAGAATTGAAAATTAGGTATTTGTAAAATATGTCGCTGTCCCGCACTGCCTGCTTCTCTCCCGCAGAGCGCGATAGAGACAACTGCAGCTTGGACCGAAAATACCTTTTAAAATTTCATGAAAACAATGTTTCGTAGTCCCCTGATTTCTTCCCCAAAACAAAACTTAACCTATTTAACTAATTTTTTCATTAAACATTAAAGAAAGGCTTTGGCCGCGTTTCTATGTTTTCCTTTTTTTTAATAATCTAGTCAAATTTGTTTTCTGGATGTGTGAACACAGCGGAAAATCTGGCATTTTTTTTAGGTTTTTGAAGGTTAATATCTCTTTTGAGAATCAATTTATCGTAAAAAGGAAAACATAGGAACATACGAGTATCAATAGTAGCCATAGATTTTTGGACAAAAAATTATTGCTCTACTGGCATTAACCAGGGAGGAAACAGGGGACTACGTTTGTATGGAAAAACTGCCCTCCTGTTTCCTCTTAAAGAGTTATTATCTCTTAGTTGGCATAAAATAAAATAAACACTATATTACGAGTAAACATGTCAACGAAAGCTGATTCATTAAAAAAGCATTTTCATTTGTGATTAAAACAATAATGTAGAATCCTGATAATTCTAACCAATATATTTCATGTTTCTATCATTATTTTCTTCTTTGTATGATTCGATCATGTTTAATTAGTTACCTTATACATCAATGTTTGTTGAATCAAATCAGAACACGGTTAATTGAACTATGATAAACAATCAATATCATCTTAGTTGGTGCATCTAACGTCTTGTTAGGCTCGTATGGAATCAAGATGCTTGATTATAACTATCACAATCTTGTTAGGAGCAACCAATTTTTTAGAGTGTATACTTTGCAACTATACGCCGAATACACGACAGACGTAGCTTGTCTACTAGTATATGGTCAATCCGACTATGGCCATGGTCGGATGGTCGGGCTCAGCTTAGTTTCTTGTCGGAGTCTTCTTAGCTGGGCTAGCGAACTGACAGCTAAAACTCCCATTAGTTCAATCTCACACTAGACATAAGGAAAAGTTGAACCGTAAAACCTGTAGGATCAAGTCCTGAATGGGATATTTGCTTGTTGTCAATATAAATTACAACACGCTATAGCCATTAAATCAGCTTTCGAAAATTTGCAAAAATGAATGAATTAATTAATTTGAATGATGAATGAATGAAATGAATTGAAATTAATGAGTGATCACCTATTTAGCGTTTTAAAAGATTAAAACCTATTTTGAGTAAAATGACGTCATTTCACTTTTATTCCATACAAATTTCATACTACACACACATTTTACATGCGTTTTGACACTTCATAAAAAGTAACTGATTTGATCTGTCAGGAAAGTAGCCTATTGAAACAGGATACTTTATAACTGGAATCATGTGGGGGGAAAGCTAGTTACAATTACTTTAAACCAAAATGATACAGAAGTCAAAGTAGATGGCAAAATTGCAGGTATTTGCTAATTGCTCCGCTGGTCGAGTGGTAGAGACGCTGGGCCTGGAATCCAGAGGTACCGCGTTCGATTCCTGGTGTGGACCAAGGTTGAACGCAATTGAATTTTCAATGTCCTTTGATTTCTTATATCTACACATTAAATATGTAAATATGGTGTAATTTACCCACATTAAAAACAAATAAAGAAACATCGTGTTTCTTACATATAGTACATACAAATACTTTGTTCTATCTCCATGGTAATTACTTCCAGATTCCGCATTCTATTAGACAACGATTACTTACAGTAAACAAAACAAATTGATGACAAAGTTAATAAGCAAAGTGGTTTAACAATACAATACATAAAACTTCACCAACTTTCATAATACAGGCGCGTGTCACTAACGTCTTAGTAGAACTATGGAAAAAACTTACTTCCACTCGTTGTCCGTCGGTATTTTTAAGTTTGTTCTCTTATAGCAATATTGACATAAGTGGCTGTGTATGTATGGCTTCGGTTCACACATTAACGCGTGAAAAACGGTTGCAAATAGACAAATAAAAAGGTATTGTGCGCATGGTAAATAACCTTCAACTATTTACTATAAGCGCAATGATAGCAGTAATTTTTCTTCCTTCCTCTCTTGCAGCTCGGGCCGCAAACATCTGTGATCTCGGTTTTTCTGTTTTACCACCCTTGTTGTGTAATGTACTATTCCTCGCTGTCACTGTCAGTCGTTCCTTACGATATTCTGTGATGAGTTATCTCTTGTCTGAAGGTTATGGTTTCCTGTCCTTTGTTAGTAACGTTCATTTCATTACGCGTTCGTTCACTGCGGGAGTGATATGCATATTAAACGCGATCAGTATTTATATTGGCAACACATTTTTTTATCAGCATATTAGCTATTGCAGATGCAGACATGTAAAAGAGCCCTTGAGGACCTACTTGCAGCTGGGTGAATTGCAAAAAAAGTGTATGTACATTGTGTAACGACGAAATGGGGAAAACCTTAACGAAGCTATAAAAAATGAATTATTGAAGTTATAGTTATTCCAGATACATTATCTTATAATGTCATTCATATCCTCATACGAAAGGTAAAGCTTTAGTGTGTAAAACTCATAAAAGTATTTAAAAAATCACATTAACCAAAAAATCGTATTTTTCTCCTCTACAAAATCTAGTTGGTTTTAACATAACAACTCAAAACATTTTTGTTGTAAAAGAACTGCGTTGCGAGACTTGCGTCTTTTTACATGTAATGTTTTTGGACGGATCTATTATTCGGATGGTACCGAGTAAGTGTAGATCCAATTACCAAAAGTTTAAATAATGTGTCAATATATTTTTTTATAGTATTTTATGCAACAGTTGTATAAGAAGGTTCAAAAAATGCGAATTGCGTGAGTTGCGATACGAGCCGCGAATGCGGCGAGTATCGCAAATAGAGACGCAATGAGCGTTTTTTGACTTAATTATACAACGTTGCATACAATACTTTTTCTACGACTAGGTTAAAATATAAAATACATGGACGTCACGCGTGTCTCGTCCGGTCTCTCCGAGTGTGTACAGCCGGCATGACAGTTGTGTCTATGGTAAACTTTTTTTTGATATGGCTGGTGACACGATGTGACGATAATTAAAATACTTTTTTTTATGTTGGCATCAATTAATTTAATTCGGAAAGTTTTGTTTTTCTTATGAATCGTAGGAATTTAATTGTTTGTTAAGTTGGTAGTTGTGAATTTTTATCGTGAAGTTAGAATTGAGCGCTTAATCCTTGACCTAAGTTTAACCTAGATTTAGAAGTCTGTGGATGCTAGCAATAACGTAAAGTGACTATAACGACACTAGTGCTGTTATGGGGAATAGAGTATAGACTTCTCTGAACTCATATTATGTATGTTCTTATATTAGTGTTCGTGACCAAGTAAAAGACAGATAACAGTAAAGGAGTAGAAAAAATACTGAACATAATTCCTTATACATATAATGTATATTTTAAATTAGAGCGAAATAGAAGAATTTAACACTTTTTACAACATTAGCCTGCTTGAACACAAATGTCACGTGTCATGGGCTATGTCCAGCAGTGGACGTCTTTTGGCTGAAATGATGATGATGTCATAACTCTCTCGTGTTTTACTAAACATAAATAACCAAATATAAATACACAACTATCATAAACTTCAACTATTCGGTGGATATTATTATCATTACTTTTGTCGTGGCATCCGATGAAAACGCAAAACACTTCAAATAGTCTAAGACCCCTTAGCGTAACCCATTGCTTTGTGGTCAGTTAAGTTTTAAAGTAGTTTAACTCATCTTTATAATGTCCGCCATGTTTGTTTAGCTGTTGAAACAGTACTTGCACCTTAACGCCAGCGAGCAGAGGTCAATTTTAAATGGTATTCGTGTATTGAAGTACCATTGTAAAATGGTAGACAGAGGTGAAAGGCAATTTTGGGTGTGTTTCGCTTTGCTCTCGGGTGAAACATGGGTCGTAAACAGAAATTTCCGTTTGTATTGCAGTATTTTAAGGCAAATTCATTGCATTAACTCTTAAAGCAAACAATAAAACTTTTTGATATTAATTTAAAATAGGAAAAATACCAAGCTTATGGTCACCCTATCCGGGACTTGACTGTAGCTTTAAGTACTTACAATTACTGTTATGTAGATTTATTTTATCTTATCACTCGAGTACTTAGACTATCAAACAACATTCTGTGAATTCCAAGAACCGACAGTAAACACGCTTGGTGTTGGTTGTTATCGTATTTTATTTTGAAAAAAAGAATCGCAAATTTTAATCACACAACTGTTTTTTAATAACGAATTAACAAACAATGTGTACATATTTCTGTTCCTCATATCGTCTACATGTTTAAACTAAAGTTAGACGGTAAGAAAAACATATTTCTGTTCACGACACGACCCATGTTTCACCCTGTATTATAACCATATTTTAACCGACTTCGAAAAAGGAGGTTAGGTATCAATTCGACCCGTACCTATAGGTAACCAGCTTCTAAATGAAGGGTACATGGAAAGAACATGTCTAGTCACCTGACTAACTTTTTGAGTTATAGCGGTTTGAAAGTTAGTCATCGGGAATAATTACTATTTATGGTAACCATCTCTTTAAAAGTGAAAAAAAATTAAATTAAGATATTCACCTGCAATTAAATGGTAAGTTACAATTCATTGCAAGCTCTAGTTTTTGAGATTAAAATCTCATTTTCAATAAAAGGTGACTAGACATTTTCTTTCCGTGTACCCTTCAAATGTGTGTGTCAAACGTAAGTTTATGTATGCATGTATGTCCCCCGTACAATCGAAGACACTGCTAACTGACCACTTGTCACCCTTATTACAATGTATTAAGGTCTACTGATGGTCACTTAACTGTGTCTTCGTTTGTACAAGAAACATGTTTTCGGTGTTTTTTGCTCGACGGTGGCACGGAACTCGCCGTGTGCGAATCCGACTCACACATGGCTGTTATTTTTCTTTTTTTTTCGTAATACCTCTCCAGTAAGTCGATAAATCCGTGTAGGTAAAGCCACTTGGTGCTAAGGGGAGTAATGATCATTATGCGTCGTTGGTGCCATACTGTGGGTGTATGTAGGGTGACCATTAATGTGATTTGAGCCGCCCGGTACTCCATACAAATTAAAAGAGGGTCAATGATCCAATTTGACAACATCGATTTTGGATGTTTGTTTTATTTCATAACTTAATACGTTTTTGTGCGAAATAACGCGAGAAGCCTAAAAAGTGATTAAAAATAAAAAGTTACAAGTTGAGTTCCGAATGATATTAATAAATGACGCTTTCAACTGTCACATTTAGCTTAGTGGGAGTGACACCGCCAACAAAGCTGGAGGTCCCGGGTTCAAATCCCAGTAAGGGCTAATATTCGCGTGATGAGATGAGCGAGAGTATTTGTTCCCGAGTCATGGATGTTTACTATATATTTAAGTATGTATTTATATGTATATATCGGTAAGTATACCCATAGTAGAAGCATTGCTTAGTTTGGGACTAGGTTGATTTGTGTAAGATTGTCCCCCAATATTTTTTTTTTGCACCAATGACTGATCGAATATTTTCGTGGATTTTGGCATATCTCATGTTGTTTTGCGCCGACTTAATGTGTTACGCTAACAAAACACATCGCAACGAAATTGTATATTTCAAGATGAAAACAATCCCTCTTTGGTTTGTGTGGGGAACTGATCGGTCCGACATACATAAGTGTTTTACCTTTATCGGTAAAATAATGCGGTTCTTGCTTGTCGTAAGTCCGGCCTTATCTTGTCACTGAGCAACAACCGTGCATTTATTTAATGTCACGACATATTCGTAAACCATTTATAATGTTTTTTTGTGGTTTTGTATCATACATTTGATCAATGATTATTTTAGAATGCTTAAAACGTCATTTACTTCTAAAAAATTTTTTAGGCATATGATTAAAGCAGAAACCCAGTAATCATAATCTTGTATTTTTTTGTATGGAAATAGGTGACAAGAATATTTGTTTTTTCAGAAGTTAATCAGGAAAAGTCCCGCAAAATGCAAGCCTCATGGCCACCTATTGCATAACACCGCGAATAATATGTTGAGCATCAGCTAGTGATATGTAGCAATTAAACATAATTGCGGCACTGTTTTCCCAAACGCTGCGCTTGTGAAATCTTTCTAGCACGGCAATTAAGATGGTTAAAATTAAGCGGATTTCGGAACGCGTCCGGCGAGGATTGTTGTGTAGCCATATACAATTAGCCAATGCACTTAGTGCCTTATCACACTTGTAAATTAGAAGCGAGTTAGAAGCGAAGTTCCATACAAGGGTTATTCTTCACAAATATGTCTGCGGTCACCTTATTCCTCTGGCCCTTATGATATGTTCTACTTGAGACATAAAATATTATAATTTGAACTCGATACCTCCACGAGTTCTCAAGATAAAGGGTCTTGACAGACGGACAACAAAGTGATCTTATAAGAGTTCCGTGTTTTCCTTTTGAAGTACGCAACCCTTAAAACATCGAAACTCGTTTTGAATCAAGAAATATCGATGATCGTTACAAACATCTCAGGACTCTTAAAGCCAGCTATTAAAATCATTTTCAATGCATGACTATATTATTACGACAGGCGGTTTTCCCGGTCTGCGGTGTCGACGGTCGACCACAGGGGCTTAGGTAATTACCCACCTATTATACAGCCGTGGCAAGCCTTGCAGGCCTATCTCGACACGAACCCCGTAGTTAACACATACGGCTTTTTGGAACGGCAGTATACTTAGTTACTCTCAACGCCTGTCCTCTAATTGCTTACGTGTGGTGACCCATTTTGGCCATATTGCACGCAGAGACGCCAACGACCTAGAAAGACTGATAGTGACGGGAAAAGTCGAAGGCAAAACTGGCAAAAGACCCAGAGGTCGAAGCCCGAAGAGATGGTCCGAACAGCTGGAGCTACCCATCAGCGCCGCCCTCCACCAGGCGGCTGACCGGATCAGTTGGAGACAGATCGCCTGAAAAGGAGTCACGATTAAAAAGAGAGAGATAGTTAGCCGAGTTCTTGGCGTAACGCATATATACGCAAGTATTTTTGTAGATAAATAAGTTTATTTTTTGCTACGAAGAAAGAAGCCAGTTCATTCATAAAATAATTCGTACAAAATTTTAATACAATAAAGTAATTTAATTAAAATGCGTCCCTGCAAAGTAATCAGTTGCTATTAGTGCCTATGATCAGAGTCCGGAATACTCGGGGCACTTTTGAGCCGTCATAGGGACTTCTCATTCATCGAGTTTCAATTTACATATCAACACATAATAAATAGAAAAAATAAAAGACCATCACTAAAGATTAAATCCGCAACGCAGGCTTCGTCAGGTGGGTCGGGTTTCAAATCGGAAACGGGCTTTGTCACACTTACCTTACACATACATATCGAAATTATGGGAGTTTTTTTTTCCAGGTACGAATGGATAATAAATGATAAACCTACATCGGAGACGACGATGCAACGGGGCCACGCCGTTTCGTCGCCTAAATAGATATTTTATTTCTACGTTTCATGACGCATTGGTTTTTTTTACTGTAATGTCATGTTAACATGTATTAATAAATAAATAAATAAATAATAAACAGACTGCGTAGTTTACAGCCAGATTAAAAAATAATAATGATGACCATCTATTCTTTTTTATAAAAATGTAGTGAAGTGAAACGCTTATTAGTACTAAAACAGAATTTGAAATTGAAATTGAAAATGTGGCAATGAAACTAACTTAACGCTATTATAGGTACTGTGCTTATGCTTATAAGTAGTGTCAAATACTTGATTTACCTATGCTACATTTATTTAGTTTTTTTTTATTATCATTTCAATATTGCATTCTGTACAATTATCGATATGCATATGTATGGTCGACAAACGAGAAGTCCCTATGACAGTTCAAATTTGCCACGTGAATTCCGGGCTCTGCCTATGATACTAAAACAGTTCCCTCGATTTCTCTAAGACTACTTGTATACATCAGATGTTGACATGATTCTAACGAGCCCTACCCCATGAAACAAGAAACTTATTTTATGCCACACTTGGCCATAAAGTGGCTTTTTCCGCACGCTGCGCGTACTGATAGCCGTAATGAAGAAAGCCCTCGATCGCATATTTACGTCCCTCGCTTGCAGCTCGGGCCGCAAACTTCTGCGATCTCGGCCTTTCTTTGTATTACCACCCTAGTTGTGTAATGTACTATTTCAAATCGTTCAAAATTGATATACAAAAACAAAGATTCCGACAAAATGAGAATCTCTCCTGTTTTGAAGTCGGTTGAAAATGACATTGTTGGTAATGAACCGGCCTAATAAAAAAAAATACAATTTATTTTCAATCTTAGAACAACTTCAAATGGTTTTAACCCATTTGTTAAAACATTTTGAATAAGGCCGGTTCATTACTAAGGGTGCGAACATGTACCCATTCTTAAAGTGTATAATTTTTAAGCTTCAACTTTCAACAATTTTTCAACTTTCTCGTCAAGTCTCTATCTCTTGCGATTTAAAAGATACAGACCCGTGACAGACGGATAGCGGAGGCTTAGGAAAAGGGTCCCATTGGCACCTTTTGGAAAATTATTGACATGCTTGTTTTTATAAAATAACTTCTAAAGAAAATATTATTCCGTAACAATAAAAATATACAAACATACTTTATATGAAAGAAACATTTTGTCTCTTCATTGGTTTTTTTAATGCGGGTAAATTACACCACATTTTATGTTACATATATAGATACAAGAAATCAAAGTACATAGAAAAATTAAATGGCACTCACCTTTGTCCTGACCGGGTTCGATTCCCGGTCTGGACACAGGTGAGTGCCATTTAATTTTTCTATGTACTTTGATTTCTTGTATCTATATATATATACAAACATGTCAAATTTAATAAAGTAGGTAGTAATATCACCTCGAAGTATCTATTAGATAAAAAAGATAATTTATGCCACACCTGGCCATAAAGTGGCTTTTTCCGCACGCTGCGCGCAAATGGTGTACACAACACGGGAGGTAATAAAGAAAGCCCTCGATCGCATATTTACGTCCCTCGCTTGCAGCTCGGGCCGCAAACTTCTGCGATCTCGGCCTTTCTTTGTATTACCACCGTAGTTGTGAATTGTACTATTTATTTATGCAAATGTCATTTAACAACTAATATAAAAACTTCTTTGAAGAATTCTCAAATTATTATTAAGTTATTAAAAAAATCGGCCAAGTGCGAGTTGGATTCACACACGAAGGGTTCCGTACCACCTTTTGTATTTGTCTCTATTTTATTTTTATTATTTTTTGTAATAGCGGCAATACAAATAAACATTCTGTAAACATATCAAGCATCTACCTGTAATCATCACAATAATCAAGTAAAAAACGCCAAAAAGAACACACTTTTTGCCCCCTTTAATTCTTGATTTTAATATGTTTTCATTATTTGATAATTAGTGAAAATAGAAACACATACCCTTTAAAAACTGCAAGTCTCTATGAATTAAGGTTCAAAAGATAGAGCCCTGTGACAGCCCGACAAAAAAGTTTCTTGTATGGAAACCCTCTTTTTATGTCTCTTTTTTATTTTATTATTTGTTGTTATAGCGGCAATGGAAATACACGTTCTGTGAAAATGTCATGTCTCTACCTATTACGTTTCAAGAGATAGAGCCCTGTGACAGACGGACAGACAGCGGAGGCTTAGTGATAGGGTTCCGTTGATACCCTTTGGACACGGAACCCTAAGAACAGGAAAGCTCGAGTAAATGTTTGATTTTCGTATATAAAATACGCGGACGCTTAATGGGTCATTCTCAAAAAGTGATGTCCTAGTAGAGAATCCCAGTATAGAACGACCTTCACCGAACTGGTTAATGGATGAAAAGTATTAATCCGTAGTTATGGCTTTATAAAACATCTTCTTATTTTTTATAATATTGTTCCTTTTTTATAAAGCCCTAACTACGGACTTAATTTTTTGAGAATGACCCTAATACTTTTGGCCAACGCTTTATACTGGCTCTATAACTCGCGTAGTAATCATTACAT
The DNA here is from genome assembly GCA_947034925.1 of Eudemis profundana. Taxonomy (NCBI): domain Eukaryota; kingdom Metazoa; phylum Arthropoda; class Insecta; order Lepidoptera; family Tortricidae; genus Eudemis; species Eudemis profundana. The sequence continues at coordinate 49,733,667 of OX344794.1, forward strand.
TACATCAGTTACTTAACACTTTCATGCTCGAATCATTAATTTTCCGTTGACTTTGAACTCTTACATCGCAACACTCAAAACATTTGTTTGCGTAACGATTCTTATGTTACATTGTGGTGTTATGGTTCACAGTACTCATTATTATAGAGGGCAACAACATCATATTACACACCTAGGGCGGCAATGGTGTCATAAGGGAGAATTGTATTTTATAATATTTTGATATAAAAATTAAAATTAATTAATTTACTTGGTACATTATCAATTAAGGACTTCTTAACAGTGGGTATTATTAGTCTAATCAATTATTTTGATAAACTAAAAATTCATTTTACATAACTGAAAATATTACAATAAACATATTGATATTGAATATATTTCAATTTTAATGTTAACTGTAGTATGTGGAGCGAGGGATTTTGACGTAGAATCCTGAAATTTCAAGCGAGGAGTTCAAGTGTTGAGATTTACGCCAACCTTGGTATAGATAGTTCCAGCAGAGCTGAGGTCACGCACACAACAACATTTCATGTACATGCAGCAGCATAAATATTTTTACTAAAAAAACCCGAGTGCGGTGCACTTTAAAAGTGCATAAAATCCGCCATTTTGTTAATTTTAACAATACCCAGTGACACTCGCGCCATCATGACAAATCTAATGATGTATCATTTATCAAAATCGGTTGTGCCGTTGAGTAATTATGAGCAGACATAGGAACGGACACACATACATACATAAATATATATAAATACATACAGGTCAAACACATAACCCTCCTTTGGGCTTCGCCGCAGTCGGGTAATTACTGTTCTTTTTTCGCACCGATAGCAAGTTCAACAGTGATTTGCAAGATAGACCGAAAAGTTTCCGTAAACTATAGCCTTGTGTTTATTTACTGACTCATTCATTTCATTCATCCACTTTTTGCAATGAATACGAGTACTTCATGTAGCTGTCTTTGTAATGTAATCATTCACCTCAACTCTCCTGGAACTATCTATACCTACTTTTTGTAAGCTTCAAACTATCACGACGATATGACGTCATATTACGCTTTTCGTCATAAAAAAATAACTGGCCAAGAGCATGTCGGACCATGCTCAGTGTAGGGTTCCATAGCCGTAACTAAAAGGTAAAAAATACGATGTAAAAAAAGTACAACAACAAAAGAGCGTATCTTCATAGCAATTACGTCCTTTGGTTGAGAAGCGCAATTTATCGGCAATAACTCAAAAACGGTACATTCGATCTTGTTGAAAATAATTTTTGTTGAAAGTATTAATTAAGCCTTACCTTCGTGATTTTTTTCATATTTTTCGGACGCACGGTTTAGAAAATAGAGGGGGGGGGGGGACACAATTTACACAACTTTCGGAGCGATTATTTCCAAATACATTCACTTAATCAAAAACATTACTTAGGAACCTTATAGTGTTTATTAAAGAGCTGTCGAAATATGTACCACACGTCGATATTTGCGAAAAAAATTTTTTTTACTGTCTTTAACATGTATGGAGTGCCCCCCTAAAAATATTTATTTTAATTATTTATATACCAAACTAAGTAGCGGCTCATAAAAGACACCTATATTCCAAATTTCATCAATATCCATCATGTAGTTTCTGAGTAAAATGCCTGTGACATACGGACAGACAGACAGACAGACAGACAGACAGACAGACAGACGGACGGACATGACGAAACTATAAGGGTTCCGTTTTTGCCATTTTGGCTACGGAACCCTAAAAATGGCAATCGCAATCGAATTCACGTGTTTTTTCGATCGACCGACATTTGACTATTGCTCGCTTTGACAAACACAAATGACTTTGAGTGAAATCGCGGCATTTTTGATTTGACATCTGCACGTCTAGCATAACTGACCGCGACTTCGTTTCTCGCGCGACAGAGCATCACCTGTCACTGTCACACTACATTGAGTAGAAAGAGATAGGTAGCACTTGGCGCGCGACAAAGAGTCGCGTGTCACAGTTGTGCTAGAGCTACTGAGCTTAGTACCAGCCGGCCACGATATCATGAAAAATATTCCATTTTTATCACCCTCTGAGGATAAACTGCTTTTTTACATGTATCTTTAACAGACTCGAAAAAGGAGATTTTTTTTTTTGAAACGGACAAACTCGCATCCCATACATGGGCGTAGCGATTGTCGGACCGGGTGGTTAGCCGTGGCGTTCCCTGGGGTCGAACCAGGTGGCTAGCCGGACCACCCTGAGTTTGGTCGGACTGGGTGGGGTGCCGGGGGTGCCTGGGGTCGAACCAGGTCACCTTGTCCCGGTCCACCTCGATAGAATCGAGCTAGGTGGGGGCCTGAACGCCTGGAGTCGAACCAGGTCGTTTGGCCAGGGCTACCTTGACTTTGCGCTGATTGCTCAGAGTGAGCAGCGGACCAGCGGAAAGGATGACTCGGGTCATCCTGTCCTTATGTGAACTTATGTATCCAACTGATGGGTGTTTTAGGTGTTCGGTTCGCTAAAAACCTAGCCCAGCTAAGAAGACTCCGGCAAGAAACTTAGCTGAGCCCGAGCGAGGTCGGAGTGAAGTTAAACTAGGACATTCGGGTCCTGGGGCAAGTCGGGACGCGGCCCTTGTGTGCTGTTGTCGCGAGGAGGTCGACCCCGCCGGCGGGGTCGACGCAGTGTGCGTCGGGCTCCGTCTGGTATCCCGTAAAGAGAATCCTAGCATAGCTCTCTCCGATGTATATTGAGCGGCTCTGGTTGAGGTCGATGGGTCGATATAGGTGGGAGTGACTCACTCCGCGATTTCCACGCGCAGCCTTGAGGCCCTCGAGGGGGGCTTAGCCATCGACCAGGAAGAACACGCGATAGGTTGGGGTACCATATACCACCGAGGTCGGGTCGGGAGCTCAAGCCTCCTCGGGGCTCAATTGTCCTAATAATTTTGGTTAAAAAAGAAAAGCCAAAAGACGATGTTGTAAGGTGGTCATTTTTGCTTTACAATATTGATTATGCCATATAAAGGGTTAAAACATCGAGGTACGTAACTCTAAAAGCAAAATAGAGCTCCCCCTATTCAGTACAAAAACGCGGGTTCGATGCCCGACATTTTTCGCTACAATGGCCGTCTGTAGTCGCGTGATCTATCAAATTAAAAAGGACGGACTAAAAGCATATTGGCATGTCGGGGGTCTATATTGGCACTGACAGGAAAGTACTGCGGTATTCATAATCATAACCTACCGCTAAATTCGTACACAGTTCAAGTAGTGGAAAGTTTCCAAAAAGTTAGGAAAATTTCTCGGAATTTTTTTGAAATTCACAGGAAATAATTAAAGAATCGTTACCTGCATATATCTGCGAATAAATTAAAAGGTGTATGTGATGTGAAGTCCCCAGTCCGTAGTGGGCTAGCATGGGGACTTCAGCCCATTCACTCGCCTCTATGAAAATAGGCCTGTGCCCAGCAGTGGGATGTAAAGACTGTATCGTTTCTTCATCAATCAAATCTTGCAAGTTGAATTTGGACCCCCTCCGACCATTTTGAAAATCGGTTGCCATTCGCGAACGCGTGGTGCAGGGGGCTGCGCGGGGTGCTAGGCTGTACGTAAGGACGCAAGCGTCAGAAGGCCGGGAACTTTTAGTATGTTATTTAAACCATTGTAATATACAATTTTTTAGCTGGTTGGCAAAGATTTTGTATCTAAAACCTAATACCATAATACTCCTGGGCTAGATTGACACTTATAGAGGAACATTTTAGTCACAGTAAATGTCAGCGCGCTGCCAGTTTGTAATGTAATGGATCCGGAGATTATAAGTAGCAGCTATTTCCGTATTGCATTTATATGACTTACTATGAAATTTCATGTTCACAATAATTGTTTTGTCGAATGTTTTTAAAAGAGAGACTTCCGAGGTCTTTTAACCGACTTAATAAAAACAGGTTATCAATTCGACCCGTATGTACAGTCGCCATCAGATATATCTGAGCTGTCAGTGTACTCATAAATATCTGAACACGGCTCTAATGCCATGAAAATAGAGCCGTGTTCAGATATTTATGAGTACACTGACAGCTCAGATATATCTGATGGCGACTGTATGTAATATTGTCAGAATTGCACAGTTTTTATATATGTATGTGAAAAGACTTATTTTTATATATATGTTACTCTATACCAGCTTCTAAGCGTGTATGCCAAATATCGTAAGTGTATGTTTGTATGTTTGTCCGCGCGTATCCGTTCCCGGAAATATTCCCGGGGTGGGAATATTCCCGGGAACGGATATGCGCGGACAAACATACAAACATACATATCTCTAATCTGCAACGGCATATCTCTAATCTGCAGCCGGGATACAGTTTCCATACAAATCGCGGCTGGCGCGCGGCCCATCCGTCTGATCGGCCCGTTGTCTGTGGATCGGCCCTAAGTCGTACGTTAAACCTTGCATGTAGATATTTTGCAATACAGAATCAATCGCGATATGCCAGTACTATTCCGCTCGCGTGTTTTTTTAATTACATTATTAAAATAAATTAGTGAAACCGATAAAAAAGGAAGGGATATGAACTATGACCTGCCGATTTCAACTCAGATTTGTATAATGTTCGACAAATGGAGGTAAAAGCGAAATCTGCACGTGAGCCGCTATTGCGTACTGTACCGGTATTATTTTACAATAGTGGACCCACCCACAACGTCGTTTACAGGTGAAATAAGTCGCATAATAACTAACCTATGTGTAGGCGGGGTTCAAGTTCAAGTAATTCACCTATAATACTAAACCATAAATAAACCGTAAATATAAAATAACTCCCCCATGTCTCTTCCGGGCGGTAGGGTGCCCAGACGGCTGGCGGCATTGCCACGCTGGATGGCAATGCCGATCCTCTGAGCTAAGAAGGAGCCAGCCCTCTGGTCACCAGATACCCGATACAGCCTGTGGGCAATTTGTTTGAATAGTGCAACGTCTCACCTATGTGTTAACTGGGGTCATAATTTACCTGTACCAAATTTCTTGGAAATCGGTATTTTTTGCGAGATGCGTCAACAAACATGAGATTTGTACCTACGATTATATTACCTATACCTTTATATATGGAAGCACTGATATACATAAAAATAAGTCGGGTTAGTTACACCATTTCGAAAACGGGTGGACCGATTTTTATAAATTTTTGATTTTTTGGGTTTGTCTCTGCTCCGAATAACAGAATAACTATTAAAACATCTAAAAGTTACACCTTTTCTGACTCGAGAACGGGGGGACGGCATTTCATGATACCTATGCCTAGGAATTTCATGATTCGGCGAATTCTACGATCGGGCGACGACATATAGATAAATATTCAAAACTGACTAATTCATAATCCGTTGAAACCGGATTAAGGAGTTTTTAGAAATATCAGAAATGTTCAATATAGGTTAAGACAGAAGTATTAATAATAATTATCACCTCTCTGATTGAAGTATATAAAAGTTCTGTATGAGTTTTAAACGGTGGCGGACTAATATTTGGTTATGTTGCATACTGTATATCGGGGACGTGTAGGAAAGGAACTACACATGTAGTTCCTTATATATATGTGTGGTTCCACATATATATGTGGCAGAACTTAATCGAAAAAGAGCAAGTAAGCGGACACTAAAGGACACTTATCAAGACTGAAAAAAGCTGGTTATAAATGTCAATGTCAAGTAGAATAATTCGTGGCCACACTAACGTTAATCGACCATTACAGCGATATTTACAGCGTTCCCCGTTAATGTGGCCCCAGCATGATGAGTACAAGATTTGGATGGCGGCATCAGTTGGCAGGATCGTTGTTGCCTGTTGGATGTTACTTTTCCATAAAGGTACACTTGTAAGGCGGTAACGTAAGGGGAAAGCAAAATTTGTATTAACATTTTGAGACACTTTTTTTCTTATACACACAGCTACATGAAGTACTCATTGCAAAAAAAGTGAATGAATGAAATGAATGAGTGAGTAAATAAACACAAGGCTATAGTTTAACGAAACTTTTTGGTCTGTCTTGCCATTCACTATTGAACTTGCTATCGATACGAAAAAATAACAGTCATTTCAAAATCCCGCTGTCATTAGACGACAGTGTTGTTGTGTGCGTGGCCTCAACTCTCGTGAAACTACCCATACTCGTGATTCTGATTAGGAATCACATCAAATTTATCAAATTTAAAACATCAAGTGTTTGGTAGCACATTGAATAAAAATTGCCCTGTAATCTATATATTTTTTCTACAGCCATATTCTTGGTAGAGTCTGTGGGAGTGAGAATAGACGTGGCGAAAAACGGAACTAACCTAACCAGTATGGCAAATACGGTAGAAAAGCATTACAGCGCCCTCAAATCTAAATCCCATTCTCTTTCCGCACGGACTCTAGTGTGTGTGTTTTTTTATCCAAATGTAAATCTGTCAGTCCATCATCGGCTTGTTTGTATCTTGCATGTGCAGTCAGACTGCGTAGTGCCTGTAGTTTTAACCACAAATTATGAATGGCTCTAAACTGGTCCTAACTTGTCGCACTTTCTCATTAACGAGCATAAAATTGCAAGTGTTTTTTTACGCTACGGCCTGCGCTTGCGTCACTTGCGTGGGATAAGAATAGTTATTATATAACGCTATCTGTAGTACATTTGGGATCCGAGGTCATTAGTTCAGTGAATATTTCATCACCGACTTGATTTTGACGTGGCTTTTAAGTATCCTCCTCCTTGCGTCGTATTCCTCATTGCTGAGGGTCGTGAAGTCCCCGTGGAATCAGCTTTTCTCTAACGATGTCTCGCCATCTGCGCCTATTCTTGGCATCGTGTAGTGCGACATGTAGCTGGGTGTCCAGAGTGATACGGACTTGATTTGCCCATCAAGTTGGACTGCGGCCTCTGGGTCGTTTGCCATCAACCTTGCCAGTAACGATGAGTTGTTCAAGACTGTGGCCTTCTTTCCTGGCTATGTGACCGAAAAACTCTAATATTCTGCTTGACAGATGGTTGACAGATGGTTGGCTTTTAAGTATAGGCATACATTAATTGGGAATGGCCAATTTTCGTCCAGGTACCTATGGTTACCTAACCTAGGTTCATAGCCTGCTTTGTAGCCTGTTAACCTAAGCTCTTTAATGTTTGTGATGTTAGTTAATTAAGTCTGTACCGTACATAGACATTCTGTGATTTTGACGCAGTAGCTTTTAAGTATAGGCATAAATTAATTGGAAATGTCCAATTTCCGTTGAGATGCTTAAGGTTTACGGGCCCGGGGACGCCAGCTTCGGAGCGTGCTAACATAAGCTCCTTATTCTTTGTGATGTTGGATAATAGGCTTGTGTCCTAAATTTTGTTTCTGATGTAAATGGATTCTACTATTTATGAGGAACAAATATATACCTATAGCTACTACGTACGCTTGGATTACTATAACAGCCACAAATTGCAATCAAAACTAGCCGACCGCACCCTGACCATACAAAACGGACGCACCCTGTGACGTCATCTTTTGTCCTCGCTGTACTAAGTCTGTATGAAAAAATAGCATTTTGCCATTTTGAGCACGAAAAAGTGCGTTTAAGCACATAAGTAGTTATCATACATTTATTTTTGCAGTGTTATTTAAGCATTCCGAAATTGACTTTTATTTTTCTTTAAGACGATAAAAAATATCGTTTTTTTTAACTTTGTGGTCTCATAACTTTATATTTTTTATACATTTTTTGTTTATTCCTTCTGTGTCATGATAATTTAGTATTTTTCAAACCATGTGACAATATTTTTTCATCACACTTGCTCGAAAATGGTGTTATTACACGTAGGTTCTGCGGGCTGTAAATGACCTATTATGCCCTAGGGCATACTGGTTTTTTTTTATTTGAAACGCTAGTTCTGTTTTACTCTTATTTGTCATGTTCAAAGGAAACGCCAACTTACTTTTTTAACTTTTATCACTGAAATAGGTATTTATTTAAAGAGAACTGTTATTGCAAATACATGTAAACACATATTTCGGTAACTTTAATTAAATGTTTAAATAGTGTATTTCAGTATATTGCAAATATAAAATCAACTAAAATGGCCGTTTTAGGTCTTTACCGTTATGGTTTCCGAACGGTACTTGACATTCGCATTGTCTATGGACATATGTCACTAATGCCACTTTCTGTTTTAATATTCTCTTGTCATACCGGGTCGATTAGTAAGGTTATTTTATTTAGATTTCCTCACAAGTGTGATGAAAAACATTGTCTGTGCCACGGGCGGTAAAGGGATTACAAACTCGTTTGTAATTCCTTTCTTACCGCCCTAGATACACAATGACAGAATTTACCTAATTATTATTTGTACGTCACAGCTGGCCATTAAGTGACAATAACCGCCCCCTACGCGTGCGGAAAATCCCACTTCATGGCCTGGGGAGACGTAAAATTTTGTACTTATAGTATTTTTTATTTATATTTGTCCGATCCACTTAAAATAAACAAAGCGATTATTTGTAAACCTCAAAGACACCAAGATGACGTTATTGTAAAAAGTCCTTACAACCACCTTTAAAGTTCAATAACTCTATCTCCATGAACCATAGTTTACAACTGCATTAATAGAATAATGGCGTTCCAGCTGTCTTCGCTTTGTTCGGATCTCAGCTAGTCAGGTAAATGACAGGGGTGTGAAGTGCATAATACGTCTAAAGTTACATTTCTATTAAAGCAATTTTAACTCTTGGCAAAGGCCTTAGAGTTGATAATCCACTAAAATGACAATGCACGAAGTTTTTATCTGTGAAGCAAACTTCTCTTTTATGACGGACGATAATGAGGTACAAAACCACACAACAGTATTGTTTCCTTTAAGTGGATCGGACAAATATAAATAAAAAATACTATACCCCGGGCGGTACTAAATAAAGCCTCAGATCGCATATTTATCGCCCTTGCTTTTGGCTCGGGCGTCAAATACCTGCGATCTGAGGCATTCTTTGTTTTACCGCCCTAGGTAACTAATGTACTATTGCACCTAGGCATGAACAAGGGATAAAACTTTTCTATTCCATAGCTATTCTATTATAATCTAATTTAAAAAAAATCGAATGTCTCTCTATAGAGGTCACTGCTTGGTACAGATACCGTTGTTATGTTGCATAAGAGAAATGGCTCGGATGGACTAGGCCGGACCATAAACATGCTGCTTTGCGCAAGCGCACAAAGGTTACTATACACTGCAACAATCAGGTGGAATAGTAATATGATTTTATAATAGTTTAACAACCGACATCTGAGTTACAAGTTTCGTAAACGGATTATTAAGTTTGATTGCGTAGGCGTACAGCCAGTGTTTGACAAATCAATTTAAAAAAAATCCTTTTTCTTTATTGCGAAGTTTTCTGGCCATTTTGTTATTTCTCATTATAATTATGAGCTCTATCCAACCTAAAACATGATAAAAAAGTCTTTCAAATTTTTCATAGGTACCTTTGCGCTACCATTTTACGAAGTATGTGGAATTATTTGCGGTAATTATTATTTATGCCACACCTGGCCATAAAGTTTTTTTTCCGCACGCTGCGCGTACGGAAAAAGTCGCTTTCGGGCCAAGTGTAGACATAAAACGATGTACACAACACGGGAGATAATAAAGAAATCCCTCGATCGCATATTTACGTCCCTCGCTTTCAGCTCGGGCCGCAAACTTCTGCGATCTCCGTCTTTCTTTGTATTACCACCCTAGTTATGTAATGTACTATAAATATCGACTATAAATATCGCCACTCTAGGGTGGAAAAAAGGGCACGCGTTATGTGTATGTATGTTAAATCGATTTGTCGATGTCATTTGTAAATGACTGTATCTATTTGTTTATTATATATGTATGTATATTTATATATGTATAGGTATAATACATATGTATTAGTACATTGTGTATCAAGGGCGGTAAGTAAGGAATTACAAACGAGTGTTTGTTACAAGACCGAGGCGAAGCCGAGGGCTTTAACAACACGAGTTTGTAATTCCTTTACCGCCCGTGGCACACACAATGTTTTTCATCACACTTGTGAGGAAATCTGATTAAAATAACCTTACATAACCTAAATAAAATTGTAAAACTGACAGTGACATTAATGACATGTATCAAGACGACAAATCACGTTCGGAAACCATAGCGGTAAAGACTTAAAATGGTTGATTTAATATTTGCAAAATACTGGAATACATTATTTAAACATTTAATTAATGTTACATAAATATGTGTTTACATGTATTTGCAATAACAGTTCTATTTAAATAAATATTTCAGTAATAAAAGTTAAAAAAGTAAGTTGGCGTTTTCTTTGATCATGACAAATAAGAGTAAAACAGAACTAGCATTTCAAATTTAAAAAGAAAACCATTACGCCCTAGGGCGTAATAGCTCATTTACGGCCCGCAAAACCTACGTGTAATGACACCATTTTCGAGCAAGTGTGATGAAAAATATGTATGTCGTGGACAGCAGCGATAATTCAAGAAATACCAAGATCGTCAATTGACTACTGTAGTACTAAGTAGATTTAAAATGGCGCGAACGCCGTGTGACGTAACGACCGGTTGCGGTGCACGTAGACGGGCTCGTTTGGCAAGAGTGTCGATTCTCTTTCTGACTGTCGTGGCGACAACACTTGTCTTACGATTCTGTCAGTTCGTCTGCCAGTAGTTAAAGTTGCTAGTTGATAATTGTAATTCTGTCGATTAATAGTGAAATGAATCATACTGTGTAACGTAATTGTCTAGATTTGCTCACTCAAGTACCTACGCCATAATATTGTAACAACTATTGTAATGCCTGATGATTTTAAAAGAGAAACTGGTGAGTTTCTTCGGCGCTTCTTCTCACCAGAATGTCATTACCGAAGTCGCCAAAAGAATCAGACGAATAAATGATTTGATCTGACATGAATCCACTTCTTTAACCAACATACCTCAACGGCCAGGATTCTGCAGCTAACCCATCCTGACCTGACAGTCAGTCACGTGGAATCCGACATCAGAAGTGGGATGTAATCAGCGCCCACAGGATGTGAACGATTTCCAGTGTTTGAGACATTCCACATCTTTGTCAATATCCAGTGAAAGGCAATTATGATATTTTGTGCCTAGCGAATTAGACATGCTTTGCAAATGCTTGGATCTCAACAGTGGACATAAAAGAAGTCAATTTCTTACCTACAAAGCAAGTCCAGCAACTACAGCGCAGCCAACGTTAATGTATTCAGAATATCCAACACTGCCGGTTTTGTTTAAATGGAATCTCTGAAGAAAGTGTGACCGCAATATCATTAATTGTGATCTCCGAAAATAAAAGAGGCACTTGCACTGCACAACAGTCAAAACCGTGAAATATAGTCACAAACAATGAAGAATCCTACAAGAAGTATGGTTTGAAGCCACAACAAATATCATCATTTGATTTGCTGCCGCGAGCAAAAGAAGATTCGTCGTTTTGGACTACATCACGACACACTACGGATGAGCCAGTGACAAGGTGACATGGGCGGCAACGGCGCTTCAGGCACATTAGTCAACAACACAACAGGCACCAACGCCTGCAAGATTCGCGAGTTTGTGGAAATCTAATGTGATCTGGTGAGTCGTACTCATTTTATAACGATTCTTGACCCGAGTATTTTCTCACAAAGCGAAACTTTACTTTTAAATTGACAAAAACTTTAAAGTTTACCATTTGAGATTAACAATAAAAAAGTTAGCAGTAACAAACAAGTTCACGAAGTAACTGTTTATGACAGTCACTTATTTTTACGTTTTACCCGACAATGATGATATTTGTTGTGGCTTCAAACCGTACTTCTTGTAGGATTCTTCATTGTTTGTGACTATATTTCACGGTTTTGACTGTTGTGCAGTGCAAGTGCCTCTTTTATTTTCGGAGATCACAATTAATGATATTGCGGTCACACTTTCTTCAGAGATTCCATTTAAACAAAACCGGCAGTGTTGGATATTCTGAATACATTAACGTTGGCTGCGCTGTAGTTGCTGGACTTGCTTTGTAGGTAAGAAATTGACTTCTTTTATGTCCACTGTTGAGATCCAAACAAACAAGTTCACGAAGTAACTGTTTATGACAGTCACTTATTTTTACGTTCTACCCGACAATTGTTCGAATTACGATATTGTAACTGTTCGATCTGTTTCGGATATAGTTTTCTCCGTTCGTAAAACTGATTCAAGACTACGTTTCTCAAAAGGGAAATAAATGTTGTCAACAGTTACATATATAGATACAAGAAATCAAAGTACATAGAAAAATTAAATGGCACTCGCCTGTGTACAGACCGGGAATCGAACCTGGTACCTCTGGATTTCCGGCCCAGTGACTCAACCATTCGTGATTTCTTGTATCTATATATGTAACATAGAAATGTGGTGTAAATTACCCGCATTAAACCAATAAAGAGACAAAAATGTTTCTTTCATGTAAAAGTTGTCAACAGTTGTTTTCAACTACCTTTAAATTTAATGATTTTACAAATGCCTAGTTACGTATTGTGTTTGGAAGTAATGTAAAGTTTACTAATGTGAGAAAAAGCGCGGTTCTATTAGTTTTAGTGATTGAAAGTATTGCGATGTGCTAAAAATGGTCGAGAGACAAATACCCGTTAATTTTAGTAATTCAGAATTCCCGTATAGTACAGTTTGTTTGATTTTTAAATTTAATAATCGAGACAAGTGTCCTTTGGAGTCATAATGATGTCAGTGGTGATCGGATGTATCGCATAGGACTACGGAGTTGGTTTTATGCCGAGTAACCACAAGGATGGTTGTAACACTACAGAAATTGCCGGACAAAAGCGGTACTTACCTTGATATTTTAGTTTTTGAAAAAATGTTTGGTTGTAATGGGTACTTGAACTCTAGCTTTGAATTTTTATTTTTATTTAGTAAATAAGAAAGGAACTAGATAAAGTTTCCCCCCCAAATTCAAAGGTCCATTTGATATCACAAAGTAGTGTTTTGTTTTGAAAGTACTAAACTCTAGATACACCTATAAGTACGCACACGATAGGCTGCGAAAAATGCCTGAAAGCCAAATACCTATTGACATTACTGTAGAAAAGGAAAACCGGGATGGTAATTGAAACAATAATATTGTTTTATGATTTTTTTATTAGTTGCTTAGTTAGAGATGGTTCTTGGTTCGGTTGGTCGACTATACTAGAGGTTAGATCGTAGCCGTAGTCCGTTAGAAGTCGGTATCTGCTCTGAGTAGTCCGTGGATGCGCGGTGCGCGGCTAGCCCTAGTGGAGGTCGGGTCTACTGCAGACCGTAGTGTAGTCCAGGGGGATGCACGGCGGGGTGCTAGACAGGAAACCTCCCAGAGTGTCTGGATTCTTCTCATTCCTCTTGATCCGGTTGATCCGCAGGAAAGGGAAGCGTCTTGGCCGGTGCACCCCGGGAGCAACGGCAAGTGATTTCTTAGGGGCCCCTAATTGATCACTTGCCGATGCTGCGAATGAGCCTGTCAGGGGGGGTTGGGGGGTCCCGCACCGGGTTTCCTCTGTTAGAGGACTCTCCAGGTGCGGCACGCGAGGGCGGAGCGTCGGGCACGGGCAGCATCCCTCCGACGTCTCCTTTTGGGGGGCACTGCGGGCAGGCACCAGACGGGTGACCTGTGCCGCTGCGTGGTGGCGGTGGACTAGTCCTCTGCGTCCCGAGAACTCAGCCTTGCAGGCTGCCGCTACCTCATGTGCTGGGGGCGGGAGGTGGAGGACTGGCCCACCGTGGTCCGTAAGGACAGACGGGAGTGTCTGCGGGGTAGGGGTGTTTGTCCTCCCGTGGACGGCTGCGGGGCAGGGGCGTTTGTCCTCCCGTGGCGGTGAGGGTGGGACTGGCGCCGGATATACGATTGGACCCCGTGTGTTCGGTGCCGGTTCCTGGTTTCCCCGGGGGACGGCCGTTGGTCGGGGGGAAGCAGGTGAGGGAAGGCACACTGGCCATGCTACAGTGTGCCTTTTTCGGAGAGGGTTCGCCCTAGGGCGAAGGTGCCGGTGATGTCGTGGTGGCTTGCTAGCGATCCCATGGCATCACCATGAAGGCACAGGGTGGAAGCATCCCTGAGTTTTAGTGGGTAGGCCAATCCCTTCTGGAGCGGAGAGCCCCACATAACCAATGCGTAACATCTGGCTGTCACCCCCGATGGCCTTAGGTTACGTAGTGGTATGCAGTTTCATACATTTCTCCGGGTTAAAAAAAAAAAAAAAAAAAAAGGGGGATGCACGGCGATCCATTTGGTGGATGCGCGTAATAGCAAGCATGTGACTTGCTGTGTGGGCTTAATTGCCATAGGCCACGAACAGGTTGCCAGTCTCTTACTTAGCTAATCATTGCTGTTGTTACATAAGTCTTAGACCATATGTGTGCACATAAATATCCAAGTAATGATTCAATTGGTAATTGGTTAAAAGTTGATTTGTACCACTGTAAATATTGAGAAATAATAAACCACAAATTCCACTTTATTTTCATAGTCTCCTTTGCTATGTGTTTAGTTGTAGCCTAAAGAACGTTTACGGACAAATGAAAATAAAATTATTTTGTCGGTTTTAATTTTTTTGTCACTCTGGTGATTATTGTCAGGAATGACCGAATGGCGTACTGTGTTGTTTTTTTTGCTTGTTTCAGGATAGACACACGAGGACGTGTGCTCTGCAGGATGGCCGTGTCGTGGACAGCAGCGATAATTCAAGAAATACCAAGATCGTCAATTGACTACTGTAGTACTAAGTAGATTTAAAATGGCGCGAACGCCGTGTGACCTAACGACCGGTTGCGGTGCACGTAGACGGGCTCGTTTGGCAAGAGTGTCGATTCTCTTTCTGACTGTCGTGGCGACAACACTTGTCTTACGATTCTGTCAGTTCGTCTGCCAGTAGTTAAAGTTGCTAGTTGATAATTGTAATTCTGTCGACTAATATAGTGAAATGAATCATACTGTGTAACGTAATTGTCTAGATTTGCTCACTCAAGTACCTACGCCATAATATTGTAACAACTATTGTAATGCCTGATGATTTTAAAAGAGAAACTGGTGAGTTTCTTCGGCCCTTCTTCTCACCAGAAAGTCATTACCGAAGTCGCCAAAAGAATCAGACGAATAAATGATTTGATCTGACATGAATCCACTTCTTTAACCAACATACCTCAACGGCCAGGATTCTGCAGCTAACCCATCCTGACCTGACAGTCAGTCACGTGGAATCCGACATGTATATGTCCTGTTTTTCATCTACTCACTTCTGCTTATATTTTGCGCCAACTCTACTACCCTAAGGTGCTCTGGAAGAGATCGCTTGTTACCTTTTCTTATTTACCATTTCATATGCTGGTTTAGATTTAAGTTTTATTACCTTTGTTTTTGACTTTTTGGTGCACATTAAAGAATATGATTGTATTATGTTGTACGCGTTATGTGATAGAATGTGACGGTCAGGTGTGGGGCAGCTCTGTCCTGTCATCCGACGCGAACGGCAGTTTTGTTGGAGAGAGAGAAGCTTATGTATAGTACTAATTCTTACTCTGTGCCTAGGGTACCGCCGGCAGCGGGGCTGGGCCAAGCTACAGGTGGCGTCGGGCAGCAGAGTGAGGAACCTCCTGACGATGCGCGCCGTGTCCAGGAGTAGGTACAGTCGGTGCCCTCACTTAAGTATCCAGATGTACATAAATATACGTGCACCTGGATACTTGGTAACTTGGTGTGAGGTAACCGACTTACCCTCTTTAGAGATAACAAGAAACGGTTGATACCTTTTATGTAAACGAACTTTTCACAAACATCGTAGGTACCTTAATGTGACCCACCGCATGCGAATAAGCAAGATCTCGACTCCAATGAGTGATTCGAATCATTAAATCCGGCTCCGCTTTCGGCACCGGCTCCGCTTAACGGCTCTTCAACTCTTTTGCATCGTTCAGATCAATTCACTCCGGACTCGCTGATTTTGATTGACTAATAATAATGTGCGCTTCGCTGCGCGCGCGGTGTAGTTCATTCAGTTCCGTACCGATAGAATAGGTCGAAATCGGAGTTAATAACTCCATGGATTCGATAAAATTTGGTAGGAGTCTATAAGAAATCGGAACCGCTTACGGTTTCGTATCATTTAAACCATCAAGTCCGGATTTACCCACCTCTAATAAAATTGGGATCTGGAAAGATCGATCGATCATACTGTCTCGTCAGCCGGCAATAAATAAATAATAAATAAATAAATAAATATTAGGGGACAATCTTACACAAATCGAACTAGCCCCATAGTAAGCTCAATAAGGCTTGTGTTATGGATACTAGACGACGATATATTTAATAGATACAAATACTTAAATACATAGAAAACATCCAAGACTCAGGAACAAATATTCGTGCTCATCACACAAATAAATGCCCTTACCGGGATTCGAACCCAGGACCTCTTGCTTCGTAGGCAGGGTCACTACCAACTAAGCTAAAGTGGTCGTCAAAATGCATTGTTACTCGTCCAATTTTACTTGCTTACTTGCCAGCGATGGGACAGTTACCGTACTGACCTTTGACCAACCATCTAGCAAGAGACTCTTGAGATGTTGGTCGAAACTCTTCGCTATAAGACTTCGCCGAAACAACTATCGGGACAGAGATCGTCGATTCAGTTTTGTTTGTTAATTATAATCACAAATAGCAATTGTTAATGAGTAATTATGATTAAATTAAAAACTTGTAATTGTAATAATTATTTGAAATTACCCTTGTAAACCTAACCTTACATTGTGAAGTAGATATTTGCTCGGAGGTTTCACATAGTTGGTGTGAAGTGTAGTACGTGTTACACGGTAGTAAAATTATTTCCACACCTTCTAGGTATAGGGTAGGTACCTATCTGACAACAATCAATAGTACGTTACTCACCTAGGGCGGTAAAACAAAGAATGTCTCAGATTGCAGGTATTTGACGCCCGAGCCGAAGGCAAGGGCGATAAATATGCAATCTAAGACCTTTCTTTATTACCGCCCGTGATAAGTACAAAATGTTACGTCTCCCCCAGGCCAGGAAATGGGTCCATTGGCGCGGGAGCCCTGGCGTCGTCAAAGCCAGGGCAGCCGGGGGGCACCCATGGTAGAAATCCTTGGACCCCATAGTGCCCCCAAAACGGCAGTGCGGAGAAACGCCGGTGGGTTTTTAGTGGGTATGCTCCTCCCCCCCTCTGATTAGCAGAGGGTGAGCGAGAGGAGTGAGCCCCACATAACCCCCCCAACCAACATCGGGCCTCCCTAGGCCCCGGGGGGGTATGCGTAATGCATTTTCCCACCGTCAAAAAAAAAAAAAAAAAAAAAAGGCCAGGAAATGGGAATTTCCGCACACGTAGCGGGCGGTTTTAAAGTTATAGCATGTTCAACTTTCAAGCAAAAAACCGCGTGTTTCAACCCTATTTAGAGATAACGGTTGATACCTTTTATGTAAACGAACTTTTCACAAACATCGTAGGTACATAGATGTGACCCATTGACAACCACGTAGATTATCATTATGAATAAAGAAGTTCCAACTAACAAATCAAACATAATAAATGTAAACAATTCGGACGCAGTAGGGTTGTAAAATGTTAAAAAAATAAAATAAATAAAAAATAAAATAATTTATTTCTGTAAGTAGGCCCTTAAGGGCTCTTTTACAAGTCTGATTCTAAAAATGTATTATTTCTTTTGGCGCTTCGGGTACTGACCTTTATTATTTTGATAGTTTAGTTTTTCTTTATTATTACATGCATTTCATTATTGCAGGTCGATTTTACATCAAGTTATCTTTTCAGGAAAGTCTCTCGTTTCAATCCGCCCGGTATCTGGAGGCACGGCCATGCCCCCGCCAAGTCGAGCAAAACAAAGGCACGGCCGTACAATACAATACAATCATACTTTATTGCACACCAAAAAATAAATTACAATGTAAACGTACACAAAAAACAGTGGTAAACAATAGACACAAAAAACAGTGGTAAACAATAGACACAAACAGTAAACAGCATCAGCATCAGTAGCAGCATTAACAGTGGTAAATATATTTCGTAAAACGGTCCTACTTTGCTCCAAAATTAGAAAATTCGAAATGAATCTGTCAATTTTTAATTTTAAGAAATACTTGTTTTATATATAACAAGAAAAATGTATTTCCTAACGCGTTATAAATTGAAACGCCACTATCTATTCCGTCAAATATATAAAAACAATAAATTCGGAGCATAGTTATCCATTGACGCGGCAAAAATTTTCTCCTACATACTTAATGTTTCTTGGGTGGTTGGCCGTGGCGTTCCCTGGGGTCGAACCAGGTCGCTAGCCAGACCACCCTGAGTTGGTCGGACTGGGTGGGAGCCGGGAGTGCCTGGGGTCGAACCAGGTCACTTAGTCCGGTCCACCTCGATATGATCGGGCTAGGTGGGGCTTCACGCCTGGAGTCGAACCAGGTCGTTTGGCCAGGGCCACCTTGACTTTACGCTGATTGCTCAGAGTGAGCAGCGGACCAGCGGGAAGGATGACTCGGGTCATCCTGTCCTTATGTGAACTTGTGTATCGAAAATTTGAACGTGTTGTTTGAGAACTATTGCACGTCAAAGTTCCTTAATTTTGTCACTGACTGATGATCATTATATTTGTAAGGTACTTCTGGCAGACCCAAAAGCTCCAAATTTGAAACATTATTAGTTTTTAGCCTATCAAGTCACGCAATACGAACTGCATAAGTAACTTTGTAATCCTATAAAAAATAAAGGCGATTACATAGTTTCTTTTGAAGTTCAAATGGGAAATAGAATAATGGGATTGGTGGAAATCGAGTTCAGTGGACTCCCCCCCCCCCCCCCCCGGTACTGACTTAGTTTGACATTACACCTCAAAACTTTTTTGTTGTAGAAGTACTGCGTTTGCGAGACTTGCAATATTTTACATGTAATGTTTTGGATGGAATATTTATGACGACGAAAGCTTTATCGATAGAGATCGACACATAAAGCGTACGCCGATGGCTTCTGCGATTTTTGCTATTAAAAATCTTCCATGATGCAGTACGTTGACCTTTAAGAACAAATGAGAGGTCAAACGTTAGTGAAAGTACGCTTGATCACGATACCCGACTAACGTTATGTAATGACACAAAATCAAGAGTAATAAGAAACAAACTTACTAAATGCGGCCGGCAGACACGAACGCCGCAACTGGCGCGTACAAGTTATAAGACGACGCATGATTTGAATGCCGTTTGCAGCGGCAAAGATAACTTTGCAGTAACGAGCACCATCTTCAAACACACTGCTTTGAAGTCGTAGTAAGCCCCGTTTTTGTATTTAAAAAGTAACCTTAGTGTAAGCGAAATAAAGTCCAAATTGGAAAACAATGGAAATGTAAGTATGAAGTTCTTAATGTGAGCTATTGTTTCCGCCTTAAAAGATATTATGTGATATAAAGTGTGTTGCATTTTAAGTCTTCATACAGTTCCTAAGAGTTTATATTTGAATGGATTGGATCCATCTTGATTATTTTGTTTTGTGCGTTTATGTCGAGTACTGCGTGACTGCTTTACCGGATTATATCTCAATTCTGAAAAGTCGGTAGTATGTATGAAGCTCATACGAGATTCAAGCGTTTTGTTTGTACTGAGTGACTTTGGGCATGGGCTCCCAATGCTAACAAATTAGAATTAATACCTAAAAATTTCGATAGATGGCATGTTAGGTGTCAAATTAAGAATTACGTGCAATTAATCCTTTCGGTTGATCGCCATCTATTGACAGGTAGTGGCTTTACGCAGGTAAAGCCACTACCTGTCAATAGATGGCGCTATGCTTTTAGCGCCATCTAGTGAGAGATAGCGGCGGTGCTAAGTCGCAACATAAATTTCGTATCTCTATCGCACGCGCGTAATTAATTATATTGCTCTCCCGCTTGCACAGTGGCATACCGCCAGCATCATAGATTGTAAACCTTTTCGTCAAAGTAATATGGCGCGCGCGTATGGTTGTTTTGTTTTTTTTGTAATGTTGTTCGGTAGTATTAGGGTGCTCTGCGGCAATTGTTTTATTAAAACATGTGCAGTAAAATCTTTTCGGAATCAAGTCTGTTTTCTTGTATTATTTGTTTCAGTGTATCTTTATTTTCTTAAGTTGGGTATTTTATAACACATATATAAAAAACAAAATACAACATATCCATGGAAAGAACATGTCTAGTCACTTAAGTAACTTTTTGAGTTATAGCAGTTTGAAAGTCATCGGGAACAATTACTATGGTAACCATTTCTTTAAAAGTGAAAAAAATATATAATATTTTAAGATATCCACCTGTAATCAAGTGGTAAGTTATAGATCATTGCGAGCTCTACATTTTGAGATTAAAGTCTCATTTTCAAAAAAAAGTGACTAGACATATTCTTTCCGTGGACCCTTCATATATATACAAAATATAAACACATCATAAAAAACCTAACCTGGTAGGGGGCAGCGGGGCGGGGCCAAAGCTACCGGTGGTTAGGGCTGCAGAGAGGAATCTCCTGACACTTTATTTGTTTTATTATTGCTATCGTTAGCTTTGTTGATTATTTTGCTGTCCACGAATAATGAGTTTGAATTGTCTGATTGAACATTAGACCAACGAATTATTATATTAATTAATTAATTATATAATATTAATTAAGTTTGTACAATGAAAATGAGATTAGCTTATTTATTTCGCATTTCAAAATTACATCATAAGTCAAATTATAAATTAAGATTGTCAAAATACAAAATAAAATTTTATTTATTTTAGGCTTTATTTATTTTGAACTTTACAGATACCTATTCCGCAACATAGATTATGAACGTAGTGAATTTAGCCCGTATATATTTAAATCCTATGATAAAAGATATTATGAATTCCGCACGTTCTGCAATTTTACTTTATGTATTTTGATCGTACGCAAAACGAATAGCATGATCGTAATCGTATAACATGTGTTTTTAAGTATTTTGCTACGTAACCGGCTTAGGTACAAAAGAGCCAGCGTAAATTTCTCCCACCTTCGGAATCTAAATAAAATTTACACGCGAAATATACATTTAAATATACATTTGGTCACAAGAAGTATACTATTTACAACTTTGCTGTGGTAATTTGTAGCTAAATGGATATTACAATAATTGCACTTATACTGTACTAGACTGGAAGAAAATGATTAAAGAACATCATAATAATGTTATATTAGGTGGTATTTTATAAATTGGAACTTTGTGTCAAACTGTTGTAGACCTCTGCCTCTGCACAGATTATAGGAATATAACCAGATATTTCACTCTCACACGTACAAAAAAACAAGACGTACATACGCAAAAATTCCCACGCTCGAACAATCCCTATTGTTCGAGCGTGGGAATTTTCGGACCCTTCCGACTCCTCCATTTCAATACGTAGTAAGTAGTCTAGTAAATTTTAAAAAGGGCTTAAACACATAAACATAAAAATGTTGTTAAGCTCTTTTTTTTAATTGTTTGAAGCACTTATTAAAACCATCCACCAATAACCACAGCATGGTCACGGTACGGTAAACTTTACGCAGTACAGTACGTTTCCCCCTATTCGATCTTGGCCGACGCCGAAAATTATAATTATTAATATGTTAAGACTTCATGTTAAAGCATCCGTGGTCTAATAATTAAATGGTCTAATAATGAACTCAAATAATTTAGCACTTTGTTTATACACAAACAAACTAAGGTAGGTATCACTGCAATTCAATATAAGTTGATAGTATTCACAGATTTTCTTAATCAAATGAGTTGGAAAACGAATACGTTATATGTATTTAAAATACATTATTGATAATTCGCACAGTTCTCGATCGCGACGGCGGCCGGCATCAACGGCGTTTGCGTACTGCAAGGATATTTATATTGTGCCAGTGTGAAAGACTTCATAATGCATGTTTTATAAAATCAAACGTACAACCCAAAAGAACCCCTCAAGGACACACGCGCGTCGAATGTGGAGTCGTAAGCTAGGCTTTATATGTATAACTATATTATATCGTGATATAGTCATTTACTTTAAAATGCCTGCGATCGGACTTTGACGAACGCCATCTAGTGACGCATCATTATATTAGTAGGATCGATTGCTGAGCTAGATACCGTCAGTTCAGTGCTGCCGCCTATGATCACACTATGGAACTAACGTAGTATCCCAATCCAGCAGAGTTAGGACGCTACGCGTATTTGTTTGAGATTGGGTATCTGTACTAGTATTCTGTAATCTTTGCTTTGGGTTATAATAAGGGTATTTTCTATAAAGTAAGAATTATTGCATCAGGAAAGATTGGGTTTGTAATGATTTGGGTGAATGATGTGTTTTGTCACAGAATAAGTAGGGGAACAGGGGGTAATGGGAGCCCGCGGGTAATGGGAGCAGTGCGACTAAAGGCAAAACAATAGCTCGATTCACTAGGTTGGCGACCATTCTCACGAAGTATGACTGCGTCTAATTACCGCGTGTCCATACATTTAGTATGAAGACAGCGTCGCGGTAATTAGGTGACCCCAGACATACTTCGTGAGAATGGCCGTTGGCATTGGCACTCGGGCGCTTTTGTCACACTGCCGCCGTGTTCCCCTGCCACCCTCGGCTCGCCAGTGCCACGCATTAATGGACCACGGACGATTGTAAATTTTTGCTCCGCGCTTATAAAAAATACGAAATTTCAACGGCCAGGTAAGTGTGAAGTTATATGGTTGTTATTGTTACAATCAAACCTGTTTTATTTTATGGCTAATGATATCAATTTCGAGTATCTGTGCGTATAATCTCATTACAAGCTACATTCAGGATATCATTTTATTTAACTTCAAGATGGTGGTATTCGGGTAATCACTGTAATCAGAGCTTATTAAGCTTTGTGTGTTTTTTGTTTGGATCCGTAAAGTTAATTATTATACAGTTACGTTTATATAAATATTTGTATGAATAAGTGCCATGAGATTTCAGACTGACAGAAATGTTTGGGGCTGACTTAATAATTACAACCAGCACAATTCACCATTACTATGGCATTCCAAATTATTTGTATTGAAAAGTATGAGACGTTCCGTCACCGACCGGCATTTGTCATACCGTGTCTGATACGTTCATAGTACGGTCATGGTATGCTACGGTGTAGTGGGCAGATACCTTTAAGCCGCAAGATATGCCGATGTTCTATGCTAGGTGTACAGGTTAGATAAGGCAAAAGGCAGTTAAGGCGGGTGAAACGTTGCTCCTAAACTATGTCATTAACGCGAGGAGCGCGAACGCATGACAAGTGCTTTTAACCGATGCGTGCGCAGACGGCAGCCACACAACACAATATCCTACTGACTAACGACTCATTCGACTAAGGCACTTGTCCCACCAAGAGCGAGGAAGCGATTAGCTATCGGCGATTTTCTCGCCCAAGAAACGAACAAAAGATAAGGATCCTGTGTTAGTAAAAGAGACGCATACATTAATAGTTCATCGCTGGCTGTTCACACTGCCGGCGAGTAAATTTTCTAAGAGAATTCACTCGCCCGCGAAGAAAAAACTCGCCAATCGCTACTCGCTGCTCGTTGGTCGCCGCTGGTGGGACTAGTGCCTAACTGAGTCCCAACGGACTGAAATCCGAGTAGCCAGGCCATTATAACTCTAGGCTACTCTCCCACACTCATCCTATGTTAGTTATACAGGTCCAGCAGAAGAGTAGGAGGTGCAGTCCGGCCTTGACGTCCTAGGCCTCCGCACTGACATAGGAAATCATCTTTGCCAAAGCTGAAACGGAGAGCGTAAGAATGCTTGCAGTACAGATCGCACCGTATGCGCCTCGACCTTGAATAGGTATCGCGCGCTCCTAAGCAGCCGAGTAACTAACTACTCGTCTGACTGTATCAGTGGCGTGGCTTTGAAGAAACCCTTGGGCAAGCCGGAGTAGCTTTGGCTTCAATTTTCTTTAAGAACACTAGAATTAAGTGCTGAACTGCCTAATATTAGGCAAGCCGATGGGAATTGAGTTCTATGGACGCCACGCCACAGGTCTGTATACTATGACTATTACACCTTTCAACCTTATTTGGTTTTGCCCCACATTTTCTTGATTTAAATCTGTTTAAATTTTACACGTGAACTCACAGAGGCATTAATTATTTTTAAGTCATAAACAACATTTGTATAGACAACTGGTTTTCACAGTAATCCTCTTTACTTACGTAAAATATGTTACAATCTACTGAAAATGTCATATGTGTGTATGTGCGTTATCGCACATAATGCCTTTACGACTCACGCCATAAGTAGGCGATAGAATTAAACACTCGTTTAAAACATATTCCACGCTTTTGCAATAAAAGTGAAAAGGTCTTATATTGGCCTGTAATCTGCCTATTACATAAATATAATTACGACGTTGTCTTAGGCCTCACATACATTGAGCACAGTACACTATAAGGCAATTGTATTGAAGATTGCTTTATACGACACGATATATTGAGTTATGTTTTCCAAAAAAAAAAGAATTATATTAAAATTCTGCCCAAACATAATCATTCTATGCATTTAACTGACAAGGTGGTTATGACTTTCTGCCAAGTTTTTAATAATTTTCTCTAAAAACTAACATAAACTTCAAATTAGTTATATACTTATGTCTTCTTCTAAGGACTAGTTATATCAGCTCTAAAAGTTTTGGCATCTAATTTGTAAGCACCTTATCATACATCCTCTGCTCAGCAGTGGCACGCATTTATTCGACGGAAAATACGTATGTATTTGCATTCCGACAACTCTTAGGTCCAGAATGCGTAAAATAGACGATGAAAATTATTTGGATTGTAGCATTCTGCGCACAGTCACGCTCTTTAATATGTGACTCACCTAAGGTAAAGTATAAAGACAGACAAATAGTCAAACTTTGGCCGTTAAAGCCGCAAGGTCGAGGCGCAGACAATGCAATCCGCACTGGGGCATTCTTACGCATTCTTAAAGCTTTGCTTGTAGTGCGTTTGTTCACGGCGCGCACACATACAAGCGCGCGATCTACCTTTTGTAGAAGGAAAAATTACTACTATTATACTGTGCAAGAATCAACTGTGTTTTGTTTACAGATAACCTACTAAGCGAGTTTATTGCATTATGGCTGTTCAAGTAATATTTTTAGTCACAAATTATTAATCGTGACTGTACCTATATACAATCTATGAAATCAGGACATGTGATCGATCCAGGCGTTAATATATCTGGCCGAGTTAAGGGTTACTAACTTTTAACATTACATGACCTCTCCCTCGCACCAGCGCGTTACACAGGGATATAATCTAGGACAATTATTTTGACCAATCGCAGGCTTGCACGCAGGATAACTGGGTCACGCCCAGGCTGTAGCCGTACCGCCCAGGGCGCGGCTCGTGTCGATTACCGGGGCAGGCCGAAAGTCATCGGCCACGCGGCCTCTGCCGGCCTCGCAACAGGCCCTGGAGTTCCGAGAACCGGAGGAAACTAGAACGCTCCCGCGTCCAGCAGAAGCGGTTGATATTAACACGGCCTTCGTTTCGAGGCGTCAAAATAGCTTAGAGCCTTATCTGATACCAGTGATCGTACTTTTTCCAGCATTCTTGGTGCAATGACGTCAAATGACACACGACAGCAACCTAGGGTTGTCGACGTGTATAATATGATTGACGTTTAAAATTATGTAATATAAAGTAAAAAAAAAAGTGTTTCATTTTCAATGACAACATATCATTGAAAATGAAACACTTTTTTTTTACTTAATCAGTTCTTTATATACTTTGGGCAAGACCGATTATCTCAAACAACTTTCACTTGGAAGACCAATACTATCGCCGTATTTGCCTTTTAGACAATTTTCGATAAATAATAGGGATGATGACTGGGTTAAAAATATGTCATTCTATTTAGTCCGTCAGTTAGATTATGGAAAAATATGGGACACGTATTTTTTGGTTTATCAAAATATTAAAAATCGACAAAGTTATAGATCATCAAACTTCTAAGCACTCTATCCTCGTCAGTTTTTGTTTGTCAAACAAAACAAAAAATACGTGTACAATATTTTTTCATGCTCAATGCAGCAGACGGACTAAACAGTTTTTTTTAGTCATCTAGCCTATTTGAATTTTGAATTATTTAATTGAGCCCACGGTATGTTGCAACAGATCATCATTATGAGCAAGTCGGTATTGAAATTTGACTGTTCGTCGTCCAAAACGTTTCTTCGAAAGAATACGTTGTTCTATATTACATTTTTTTGGGGATTTTATAAAGGTATCACAGGTTCTACAGTACACTTTATCGTCTATTATTTTCAAATCTACGTAATCTTTTAATAAAGCATGTGAATGAGCAGAATAATTATTAGATTTCTCAATATGGGTGCGGGTTTTCGTATGCCTCGTCACAACATGATTCGATCGTGTCATTTTTTTTAGCACAATGGGAACAAAATATTGAAGAACCTTTCCTTATTAAAAAACTATGCTCACTTAACTATTTCTCCATTGTGTTTAATCAGTTAAAATCAGTTAATAATTATTGCTTATTTTCACACACAAAATCAACGTAACTATTCTTAGCACTTGACAGGACGTCAGTGAAGAAACAAAATGACTTCTATATTTATGCACTGCCATTACCTACGCACTATACTATCTTTGCTAATGTATAGTTATTATATCAATTCCTTATCATAAATATGAACTATAACCTGAGATAAGGATTTATTGCAACTGTGTTACATTTCCTCATATACTCGTAGTAAATTAACCCTTCATTTCATTATGCATATTGGGTTTACATGTTCTGATAATATTTTCTGTATTTTCGATTTGTTTAATACGCTATATTATTTTTATTTTTGATTTTATTTGATTCTTGGTTCAAACAATTTAATATTGGGCTCTACTGACAACCCTAGCACTGCACCAAGAATGCTGGTATAAGTACGATCACTGCTGATTACACATGCGATTTGCGAGCGAGCAGCGGGTGAGTTAGAAGCGAAGATCCATACAAATATTGCTCGGTTTTGTATGGGAACTCGCCCGCAGCTCGCCCGAAAATCGCATAAGTGTGACAAGGTCCTTAGCTAAACCGCTGTTGAGTCTGCCGAGAAGGTGCAGTGCCTCGGGTATGTTTGCCGAGGCACGCACGTACGGGTTTCCAGCAATCATGCGGAAAAAAATAGTTTCTCTTATGAACCGTGTTAGGAAAAGCCGCAACAGCATCCTCAAAACAATTGCAGGTAGATTTGACTGCCCGATCATTATCCACTGGGTGGGGCAGGTCAAACCTGTATCTGTATATATTAAGTAGGTTAGGTTAGTAAGGAAGTATTACTAATAATAGTTTTTAAGTTAACTTATATAAGTAATTAGCAATTTATATGGGTTTTACCTGAAATAAATATTTTCTATTCTATTCTATTCTATTCTGCCACAGATACAAAACGTTACTTTGATTCACATTCAAAAAGTCCCGTGGCTGAACGACCCGAGTCACGTGGTTTTTTTGTTTACCTTTTTTAAATACCTAAAAGTACGGATTATAGGAGCGTTCCCATTGGTGGTAAATATGTGTGCGTGCGAGGTTCGCGACGGCCGTCCTGCGCTAACCGGGCCGGGGTGACATGCTTACAAGTTACTAAGGGTTTACCCTTGAATTGCCGACAGACATTTAATCGAATATTATTTCAAAGGCAACGTTCCAAGGATTTTCATTTCATCGACAAGTCATTGCGTCGATGAATCATTACTAGTTCATTTAAATCAGTGTTTTTTAATTGGTACTTGTGTTATTTCGTATACATTTTATATCATGTTTTTTCTTTACGGGTATTTTTATTTCATGTTGCTTTGAATGTAATAAAATTTATTCCGCATGAAATTATTTAAATTTGTAATCATTTCGGGTTTACCCTTGAATTGTCGACAAACATTTCATCGACATATCATTTCATCGAAATATCATTTCATCGAAAGTTAATTTTCTCTGAAACCATATTTTTCTATAAATTAATATAAAACAAACCTAACCTAATCTACATGATGACTCTTTAAAAAATCCTGAAAAGTTAACGGTTTCGGAGAACAAAGTTGTCGACAAAATGAAAATTCGATGAAACGTTTGTCGGCGAAACAAGGGGACACCAATGTTTCGTTATCGAAACTAAACGCAGTCACGTCAATCGGTTCACTCTGCACGGTTATAGTGTGTGGGTAGTGGGTAGTTTTATATTTTCGAGTTTAGGCCAGACTTACACCTGTAAGTTTTACTTACGTAAGTAAGGACGCAGATAGGTTAGACTGAGATAGCAGACTCACTATCCCAGTCTAACCTATAGCTGCGTCCTTACTTACGTAAGTAAAACTTACAGGTGTAAGTCTGGCCTAACAATAAAATAAGCATATTTTATTAGAAAAACTTTTTTCTGAAATAAAAAATGTCCGAGATATTCGACTTCAAAGTTGACAATTTTTTAAGACTTGTAAAAATTTCGATGGATGCTGGTGTCATTATAACACCTATTTTATTATTGTTTTATCGTATAGAATTCGCTAAAAAAAATAATAGTGACTTTCCGTATCTCCGGCGCTGCGGGAACAGCAGCCCTTCCGCCCTTGCATGACGACGCACGGTCACTTCGCTCGGCTCCGCAGCTTCGGCTTGTTGGTCGCCTTCGGCGACCAGCCTCAGCCGCTCGCCTCACTCGTTCCCGCGCTTCGTCATGGCGGGCGAGGGCTGCCCTCCCTCCGCGCCTCCGGCTCTATAAAAACACTCTAGGGCGCGCAGTGTCGGCACGCGTCCTAACCAGCGAGAGCCCTAGATTCGGACTTTCGCAGGCTAATATTGTATACATAAATCATTATAGACCGGATTTATGCCACACTTGGCCAGAAAGCACATAAAATGATGTATACAACACGGAAGGTAATAAGAAAGCCCTCGATCGCATATTTACGTCCCTCGCTTTCAGCTCGGGCCGCAAACTTCTGTGATCTCGGCCTTTCTTTGTATTACCACCCTAGTTATGTAATGTACTATTGACAATTCTTACAACAGAAAAATGTGACAATGTATAGTACGACATATAAAAATGTATTAAAGTAATACGTCGAATAAATGAATTGCAATGTTTAGTAATTGTGCCAATTAAAACAATTTGAAACAAATCAGCGATCAAGTAATATTCGTTGAATAGTATTTCTACGCAGTAAGAAAAATTGAAATGAATAGTAAATGAAACAAAAAAACGCCAAACAATATTACTAGTACTAAAGTTTCGATGAATCGTTGTCGATGAAATAATATTCGATGAAAAGTTTGTCGGCAAAACAAGGGTACACCGTTACTAAGTCATGCAAACTATCCTGTATTATTCCCGGGTTTTTAATAGTACATTACACAACTAGGGTGGTAATACAAAGAAAGGCCGAGATCGCAGAAGTTTGCGGCCCGAGCTGCAAGCGAGGGACGTAAATATGCGATCAAGGGCTTTCTTTATTACCTCCCGTGTTGTGTACATCATTTTATGTCTACACTTGGCCAGAAATTGGTTTTTTCCGTACGCGCAGCGTGCGGAAAAAGCCACTTTATGGCCAGGTGTGACATATAGTACATTACTGCAGAGGCCGGGAAGTGAGGGGTTGCCGGCCGAGTACTACATATAGCTGGCCGAGCAAAGCGAGGCCAGATAGTTACGAGTCTCGCAACCCCATTTCCCGCCGAGGTATGTATAGTGCTTTTCTCAAATATGCAATGAAATAAATGAACTTACTATAATAACCTTACTTAATATTTTATAACACAAAGTCTCTGTCAAAAGTGACATTAGTAACATATTATATCCATAGACAATGCAAAAGCTGTTTCAGTTCACATTTTTACCGCGAATATTTAGATGAAATATTTTAAATGTGTATTCGTGTAGTTAAAATTGCAATTTAAAATTCTTTATAATGTGTTATTTGTTATGGTCATGTCAATTTGAAATAAATAAAACTGCAAAATATAGCAAACATCGTTTTTTGTTTTTTTAATGGCTAATTGCCGTGATGCTGTGGCCCAAATAAATGTGGAATGGAAATTAAAAAAAAATACATTGCCGGCCTAGGTATGAAATTCCATTCCGTGCCAAGTGTCAAGCCGCACCGGAAACGAGGTACTTTGCGGCCTATTTTTAGGCACGTAATGTGAACATTTCATGCCATGTTTGAGAAAAATTTATTTCCATATCATCATCGAAACGGTTCAGCGGTATAAGCGTGAAACGATGTACGTAAATACTTTATTTCATAAAATAAGATGTACTGATTACAGAACAGGGTTGCAAAATAAAGGTGTAAGTACAAAGGCAAACTCATCCGTTTAAGGTAACAGAGAGATAAACAGAATTTCTTACGCATTTATAATATTAAGTGAAATAATCTTTACGTCACATCTGACCATAAAGTGACAATAACCGCTACGCGTGCGGAAAATCCCTCTTCATGGCCTGGAGGAGACGTAAAATTTTGTACTTGCCACGGGCGGAAATAAAGAAAGCTTCAGATCGCATATTTATCGCCCTTGCCTTCGGCTCAGGCGTCGAGTACCTGCGATCTGATGCATTCTTTGTTTTACCGCCCTAAGTAAGTAATGTAGCTACTATTATATCTCTTCTTGGGCGATTCCGCTAGAGACGAACCTTGAAATCAATTTTCAAGTCCCAAAATTTATCAATTTTTTGATACCATCGTGTAGGGTGAGGTCTTAAATTAATTGTTATGGACTTAACTTCATATTCAGGATGTTAAAGCGCTTGAAAACCTTAGCATTCTAAGATTTAGGACCAACTGCGAATCATACGATGTTGCACCCGCGATCGTTTTACAGTGAATAATTTATTGATAGTTTCAGTTTTTAATACTTTTTTATGTTTCTATAGTTGATTGTTTATTGTCTTTCAATATAAATAGGCAAAACATTTTAAATATTTGACAATTAAAAGATATTTCTGTTTTTATACTGTGATCCGGAGAGGTGGGCCGATTTGGTTGCACCCGCGATAGCACTTTAACCCTCTCTTGTGGCTATTTAAACATTTATTTTAAATTCTTATACACAAATCTGTAGAAAAGAGGTTAAAATGTAATCCTTAAAATAATATTTTTATAATAAATGTTTTTCGTTTTACTAGGAGGAGGCCTTGAATGAGTCAAAATGTTGCACCCGCGATAATGGAATCGCCCTCCTATAATCACAAGTGGTGGAAATGCTGGGAAAGGTGCTCGTCCGATTCTCATTTTACCCACCAAACTCCCGGTGCGCCTTAACGCAGGGTCTCAGGTCGCAGGTATTTGACGCCCGAGCCTACGTCTCCCCCAGGCCAGAAAGTGGGATATTCCGCATGCGCAGCGGGCGGTAATTACCACTTTATGGCCAGGTGTGACGTAAAAGTCTCTTAAAGGTCGGCAACTATAGGCAGCTCCTCTGGAGTTGCAGATATCCACGGGCGTCGATAACGATCTATTTAAGTGAATCGACTACTCATTTGTCACTGAAAAAATCAGCAAGTTAGGTAACAAAAGGAAATCATTAAAACGTTTCTAGAACAATGACATTAATCACATAATGTATAATTAATTGGATGCATAAAAGTCACGGGTGTACCTATGTTAATTGGATATCTTTATCTTATCGATATGTGAATGTTTAACGAATAGACTGTGGTGTGGCAAAAGATAACTATAATATATCCGTTGTCTTTTTCAGAGTCACTACATTAATATATCCTGTTGTCTGGAAGAGATCGCTTCATTAAATGAGATTATACACCATAATACCACCACATGCATAATAGTTCGAAAAGTTCGTCTAGCACGAAGCAAATATCAAACTTTTTTAAATACTAATTACCTGTTTTGATCATATAACTGAGTGATAGGACCAATGATAGCTGCCTTTAATGTAGTTTATTTTGATACTATGATGAAATTTCCATGAGAATTATTTTTCTTAAAAAAATATTGTCAAAATAATATTGAGCTCTCCTACAGCACTTCTGCACACTTGCGCTCAAAGCAACATTGTCGGTATATCGCTGTGCCGTGTTGTTTTCCTTAATAATGGCCCTTCATACATATTTCGAGCTCGTGACAAAAATAATTTGAATTAGAAAATGGAATAATTTTTACTCATCATAAGATTGGTATTTTCTGTTTTTAAAATTGTCAAGGAAAAATATTTTTATTTTAAATAAAAATATTAAATAGAGCACCTGTCTCAGTACACATTTTTTAACTCAAACATTTTTTTCTAAAAAATTTTAGAGCTTAAGAAAATGCTCTTGCATCGGGCCATAACGATCATTCTGACCGGAAATATGGTTATGGTCTGAACTGAAGCCAGAATTAGCGTGCAACCGATGTAATACATAGATAGAAGCTATTATATACCTAGTGTGGTACTTAGGTCAGGTCTTCACCGCGGAAGGCACCTAATGACCTACCACGCAACCTCCTTCCTTAGTGCCACAGCGTCCCACCTGGCCCAGCATCCGCGGGCGTTGGAACCCTGTCGCTCTGTCGCCCAGGATAGGTTATTGCGCAGGTCAGCAGTACAGGTAAACGAACGCTGGTGATGACGTAACTTGACTTACGCCCTTTTGTTAAGGGCGGGAGATCGATAGTGCCAGGTGACCTATGTTGTTACCTTTACGCAAGTTTAAATATTTGAAAATAACTGACTTTATAGTTTCATTCAATTAATAATAAAAACGTTAGCATAATATTGTCTTTGGTTTCCATGATTATCGTTCATTGTACTAAAACAACTTAAACGGATTAAATCGCGTATATTACTTCAGTTTTTACGTCCTGACGTTTCTGAAAAGGGTTACGAAACGCCGGGACGTAATAAATGAAGTAATAATTATACAACGCGTAATTAAAAGCAATGAAAAATACTATACAAGGTGTTTCATTGAACATAATACAACTCATGGTTTTTAAACTCATCTCCCTGGTGCTAAAACCCTATGCTAGGTCTCGTGTTGTTAAAGTAATCTTAATTAATTAATATCACTGTTTTAATTATTCATGTTTTCTTGGGCTCATCGTGGTTGCTATTTAGAGTTAAGAGAAAAAAGTTCGAATCTAATTTTGTAGTGAAAACTTACCTTTTTGCTTATCTAGGTCGATAATTTATGAATAAAATGCATGAATTCTGACACATTATTGAAGTTATTGGTCATAACAAACAAACAGGTTACGTAAGCGTGACGTCAGGAAGTGTGCCCACACTACGAGATTGTAATTTCTTAATTCTGCTAGCGAAATAGGAAAAGTTAATTATTTTATTAAACCAATTTGTGCATTTTGTTTTCGGTTGATAAAATATTTTATTACGTTAAATAATACAAATAAATAAACAGAGTATGGTAAAATATGGTAAAAAGAAGAGAAATCTAGTGCTCCAGGATGGGTATTCCGCAGCCATCTTCGCATCCAAATCTTCCTATCTTTCTTCTCGTTCCCCTAATTCTAATAGAGACTGCTCTGATGATTGATATTTGTATTTTGACTTTGATCCAGTTTATTATTTGTGAGTGTGGCTTGGACCATTTTTCACACAGCTTAAGACATGTTTTTTTTATGAAGGATTCATATTCAGTTCCGACAACGCCATCACAACAGACCACAAGTGGAGTAAATGGAGCTCCAAGATCTTCTGCAGCCGCTCCTTTTGTTCTCGGTCGTTAACTGAATCGGAATTATTTAATTTGTATTACGTTTAATGAAACAGCCTGTA
Source organism: Eudemis profundana (assembly GCA_947034925.1). NCBI lineage: Eukaryota > Metazoa > Arthropoda > Insecta > Lepidoptera > Tortricidae > Eudemis > Eudemis profundana. Next base: position 49,767,525 of record OX344794.1, read on the forward strand.
TGTATAATAAATAATAACTAATATTATAAATGTGAAAATTTGTGAAGATGTTTGGATGTTTGTTACTGAATAACGTGGTAACAACTGAATGGATTGAGCTGAAATTTATCATGCAGGTAGACGAAGTCCTGGATTGAATCATAGTATACAGTGTGTAAGTCTAATACGGGCGAATCTCTTAACGGTGGTTAGTATAGGACAAAGTGAAGGTAATTAGATAACATTTACTTAAAGTTGCAACAGTAATTTTGTCCATACAAAATAATTCAGCCCGCAATGTAATGCAAACACACTCACGTTAAACGCTCGTTGACAGTTACGTTGACATTTCGGTACCGCCGAACAGCAACCATGTTTACAGTACATTGCTGCTGAGAAATTTAAAAAAAATAATTATGGGTTCGTAATGAACTGCAACTTAAAAAAACCTTTTACTTCATGATTACACTAATGAATACTATGTCCGATTTAATTTATCGCCCGTATTAGACTTACAGGCTGTACTTTATCCTATCAAAACATTACATGTAAAAAGATGCAAGTCTCGCAACGCAGTTCTCCTACAACAAAAAAGTTTTGAGATGTAAAGTTAAACCAAGTCAGTACCGGGGGGGTATCAACAGAACTCGATTTCCACCGACTTACCTATTATTAGATCTATAAAATGTGTTCCTCCACGGTTAAATACCACGGCACCAAAATCACATGAAAAATATCGTCGCTGGAAAGCAATAATGCTGTAACCCGCACCACCATTGAAAATGCTTTTTTTGCATATTCTTATTCAGTTTTTTTTTCTGCGTCGGCTGGTATAGTTATTATTTGTCTGTGATGATCAATAAAATGTATACAGCATATTTTTTTTCACTTATTTTGTAATCACGGAATGAAGAAACGCTGTAACCGGCATAAAATCCCGTGTTTTCAACTGCGTTGTGGCTTACAGCAAAATGGTTTCCGCAATTAGTTCTCCGTCATCACGTACAGCATTTTTGACGATATGTATATTAATCTTAACTCTTAATATAACACAAGCATTGAAGTGTATTAAATTATGTCGTTTATTTATTGTTGGACACCCTAAGATCTGATAGTTGACCCTGTTGTCACGACTAGCACAGTGTCAAGCGTTCAGACGTCTACAACCACATCACGCTCAGCCGTCTGCTACGCAAGTACGATATATCGATACATTTAGACTCAAAGGGCGTAAACGCCATTAGAACCTACGGCGTTTACGCCCTTAGAGTCTAAAGGTATCGATATGGTTTGTAGAGAATGTCACATAAATTGCAAAATGTATCAAAACCGCTATTTATCGGGCGAAGTGTCCCGTGAATAATGACAATGCATTTACAATATATAATAACATAATGACAACTGTGTGGCAACGTGAACAACAAATCGATCTTCAGTGCAATACCGCGTTTGACCACTAAGGGGCCATCCACTTATTGCCTGTAGTTAGGGCATGCAATATCGGTATTACTTGTCCATACAAGTAGTACCGGTACCGATACCGAAAAACTGGCATTATGCATAGAAATAAAAACGTTATTGGGACGTTGTTCTTTTTTACCTACAATGGAATTGCCTCCCAAAGATGATTTGATTTTACATCATAACTTATTAATATTACATTTATATTCCTATTATTTCGTTATCAAAACACTTTGTTTCTCTGTAGCGTTATTGTTTAAAATTGTTTTCATAATTTAGTTACAATTTTACAGAAAAAAACCCGTGACAGAGCGGTAAAATACCACTCCGTCACAAATAATTAAGTAGTATGGAGCAATTGTAGGTTAAAAAGATGAACGTCCCTATTGCATTCCCTACCTGTAGTCAATACAAATTATTTCACGCTACCATTAAAGATGTTTTAAAAAATTTGCAAACAATAACTAAACTCGGTTTATTTAGAGTTATCAACGATTAGAACGATCAAAAAATAATAATAGGGATATGATTTGACCACTGAGTAAAATTAGGTACGTCATATTATATTAGTATTTTTGGGTTATTATCAAGTGGTCTAAAACGCAAGTGGTCCACAGCGTGAACTCGCCCAAAAATTACTTGGGCAAATTTAAAGATAGTCAAATACGTAATCGGTCCATGAAGCAACGTTCTTCCGGCGCTCCTTCTCACCAGAGAGAATCAGACATGTAAAAGAGCCCTTGAGGGCAGATATTTGCACAAATAAATAATAATCTTTTTTATTTTTATACACCGTGGGTCCGAGTTACCCGACCAACTTTAACTATAGATTCTAACAACTATTAGGAGTAAAACAAGTGATTTGAAGTATAGTCGAAAAACGCTTACTTTCAGAGCTATTGATTATTTTTTAAATTAAAACTCCCAAGTGTGTAACAAGCCCTAATAAATGTGACTAAGAGATTTTTACTATTTTTTTTAAATATTTTAACTAAACAGCAAATTTACCCTTCGCAGTATTTGATGGTAAGCGACTACGAGGCCAAAAAATTGACCCTTCATTTCAATTTTAGCTTTTTTTCTTTTTCATAACTTTTCCTCCAATAAGGACATGTTTATAACGAGGGGCTGAATTTACTGATTTATTTTGTTCCATAAGAATATTAATATAAAATGACAAAATTCGACCTACGTTGATATAACGTTATTTACTTGTAACACCATCAGTTATACGTGGTTAAAGTTTGTCGGGTAACTCGGACCCACGGTGTATATCAGTAAATTCACTAAATTTCTTAAGCGACATTAAATTGATTCTATCACGTATTTTATTTGATTTTGCGACATTGGGCACAATAATCGTGCTAACGGGTATACTGTCTACCCGCCACCACGGACGCTGTAACGGTTACAAAACATCGGAATGTAAGTTCAGCTATAACATAAGTAAGTATACGATTAAATCCGTTTGTTTGCATTTTTTTATCTTAATGAATGATAATAGCCGATAGTGGAGAAGAGATGTGTAGGGATCGACCAATTACATTAGTGTTCGCTGTTTCCATTGAAATGAAATAATTTATTTGCTTTAGGTATGGTTACAAAAGGTGGTAAGAAATGAGTTAGTATCAAGTCATATCTAACCAATAATTTGGCATGCACAACTCAACGATATATTAGCTGACACTAGTAGAGATATTTTTACAATACAATTTCAATTTAGGTGTACACTAACTAAATATTACAATAGTACATTATGATATAAGTGTGCGAAGTTGGTCATTACAGTCGAGGCGGTATTGCACAGCCCGAGCCGCAAGGCGAGGGCTGTAATAGAGCCAAGACTGTAATGAACAAAGCACACGCGTATCATACGACGTTTTTCAACACACTTGCGAGGAAAAAAACAATTAGGTACTCGTAGGTATAAAATACATTTTTAATTACTAAAGCAATTATTGAAAGTACAATTACTAAAATGATACGCAACAGTTTTTGTTGGATGATGCACAGTATGTGTTACCTATAGTATTATTAAAAATTTCACTGTGGTGTTCTTGAGTAACTGTAAATGTTGGAGATAGTGATACATTCCCATAGGAGGTGGATGGGCGTTCTAATTCTCCTTTAGTCAGAGTAGGCGGCACACAAAAATCACTGGCATATGAGGTAGAAGGTTGCGGTTCGGGACAAAACTTCTTAGAAGGTGGCTCCAAATTGATTGCTTGTTGTTGGGTGCAAATCTAACTGTACTTCGTCACTTGTACTCGATATTTTCAGTCACAAATCAGCAAATTATAAACGAACAAATGTTTGCACAAAATGGCGCGGAGGTTTATTTTTTCGCGCGCCGTATCTTTGGTTGAATAACTATGCGCGCGCAGCTTAAGTCCAGAGGCACCGAACACCGCCATTCAGCCACAATATATTAAACTAAATAATTATGTATTTCTAATAAGAATTTACGGTAATTAATGATTTAAAATATTGTATTTTTTAAATGCTTAAATAGATAATTAGATGAAGTATAATCTTATCTTATCAGATTTTGACTACAACAAGTTTATTTATTTACAAAATAATAAATCTATTGGTAACAACCTCTTTACGGATATTAAAAAGAAAGTGTAATAAGAAAAACGCTAGTGTGGCAATGTAAAGTAAAACGCACTAGTGTGTAATAACCCGCATTCCGGGCGTAAGACCAAAGAAAAAATAGCAACTTTACGAGCAAGTGTGTTGAAAAGTTATTATTATGTTTATAGGAGCATACAATTTTGTGAATCGATATAAAATGAAATGTCAACATTAAGCGTTAAAATAATCCTTGATTGAGTAAAATGTCTTTTATGCCACACTTGGCCATAAAGTGCCTTTTTCAGCACGCTACGCGTACGGAAAAAACCGCTTTCTTGCCAAATGTAGACATAAAATGCTGTACACAACACGGGAGGTAATAAAGAAAGCCCTCGATCGTATATTTACGTCCCTCGCCTGCGGCTCGTGCCGCAAATATCTGCGATCTCGCCCTCTCTTTGTATTACCAGTTACCACCCTAGTTGTGTAATATACTATTCTTTTAACCATTGATACAATTTAGTCTTAAGTCTTTGAGATCTTTAGGCAACTTGTTAAACAAACAATGCACATGACAGATTGTAAATTGTACTCTGTATTAGGGAATGCAATTACCGGTAATTTACCGCTAATTTACCGAACTTTAGTATGTACAGACGGTAAATTACCGGTAATTTACCGGTAATTGCATTCCCTACCTGTATGCGTTGCAGCAGTACAAAAAGGTTCGAGGAAAGGTAGTATAGTGCCCTTGCGCTCAGAGATGGGCAAAATTTATTCAAACGATAAATAACGAATAAGATTGGCCAAATTATTTGCGGATGACGAATAAAATTGGCGGATGATTATTCTAATACGAATAATTTATACATAATGTAATGTGTTTCCGTTGTAAACCAATATCAAGTCATAATGTTTAAATTATTCGTGTTGTACCTTAAATATTTTTCGTGGATTTATTCGAACGGTTTTACCATCCGTCATTTAAAAAAAATTGACAAGAATGATTTATTCGCGAATAAAAATATTCTGGATTATTTTTTATTCAAATGATCATTCAGATAAAAAATTATTCGAATAATGCCCATCTCTGCTTGCGCTTCGCTTGGCTCGTCTTGGCGAGGCACTACCGAGCGTACCCCCAGATACAATAGTACATTACACAACTAGGGTGATAAAACAAAGAAAGGCCGAGATCGCAGATGTTTGTGGCCCGAGCTGCAAGCGAGGGACGTAATTATGCGATCGAGGGCTTTCTTTATTACCTCCCGTGTTGTGTAAATCATTTTATGTCTACACTTGGCCAGAAAGCGGCTTTTTCCGTACGCGTAGCGTGCGAAAAAAGCCACTTTATGGCCAGGTGTGGCATAAAATTATAATTCTACGCGTACAAAGTCACGAGCAAATATTATTATAAATAAAGAAACCTAAATAGAAGTTTGTGGTTTCTTAAGAAACATCATCAAAATCATGTGACTTGATGCATGCCAACCAAATGATTGCGATAGACAGAAGCGTCATTACGAATGTTTGTATACGGATCGGATCGATTTATGGTGTATTGCAAAACGTGATGAAAGTCGCATGATGCCCTGCCCTGTCGCATTGTTAACATTTTATGGAAATTTAGAACCTGGCTGTGTTCATCTCGTCCCTAGTTGAAAGTAAAGTATATTTTAAGTAGTATTTAATTGGAATGTGGTCCAATGTTAAATAACACAGTGTAGCGGGTGGTTGGGCGCATAAATTATACTCCACTATTTTAAAGTACAGTTTATTAATTAAACTTAGCAAAACACGTTAAAACACAGGTAGGTAAGTATATCTAGGCGCGAGTCACGTGCGCACGCGGTGACGAGTTGCAGGCCGACTGGCGCGGCGCGGCGCGGAGGGCGCGGGGCGATGCGCGTGAACGAAAAATGGCTGAATGTAGTTGCGGGGGGAGTGAATGAGATAGATGACAGATGAGGCGCGCAATTAAACTCCTACAACAGCAAAATAATAAATAAACAATACAAAAGTTATAAAGTTATGAGAGACCTCAAAGTTTTACAAATTTCTCATAATTTTTATCGTCTAAAAGAAAAAAATAAAAGTTAATTTCACGTGCTTTAAATAACAATTTAAAATAACTGGCCAAGAGCATGTCGGACCATGCTCAGTGTAGGGTTCCATAGCCGTAACTATAAAGTAAAAAATACGATGTAAAAAAAGTACAACAACAAAAGAGCGTATCTTCATAGCAATTACGTCCTTTTGTTGAGAAGCGCAGTTTATCGGCAATAACTCAAAAACGGTTAATCCGATCTTGTTGAAAATAATTTTCGTTGAAAGTATTAATTGAGCGTTATCTTTGTAATTTTTTTTATATTTTTCGGACACACGGTTTAGAAGATAGAGGGGGGGGGGACACAATTTTCACAACTTTCGGAGCGATTATTTCCAAAGGTATTCACTTAATCACAAACATTATTTAAGAACCTTAAAATGTTTTCAAAAGAGCTGTCGAACTATGTACCACACGTTGACATTTTGTTAAAAAAAATTTTTTTAGCTTCTGTTACATGTATGGAGTGCCTCCCCTAGATTTTTTATTTTTATTATTTAACTACAAAACTTAGTTGCGGCATCTACAAGACATCTATATTCCAAATTTCATCAGTATAGGTCTCGTAGTTTTTGAGTAAAATGCCTGTGACATACGGACGGACGGACGGACGGACGGACGGACGGACGGACGGACGGACGGACATGACGAAACTATAAGGGTTCCTTTTTAGCCATTTTGGCTACGGAACCCTAAAAAGCACTTTTTCGTGCTTAAAATTGTATTTTTTCATAGACACAGTTCAGCGAGGGTTCAGATCGATTCACAAAAGCTGGCGCGGAATTTGCCAGTGCTTTTTTCATATTAAATCCCTGCCAGCTTGAATCGACCTATACAGGTCCACATGATGACGTCATAGTTTCCTACCGCTTTGTATGGAGCGATTTCAATGCTTACTGCGGTGAGCTGCTTTTGATAATAATTTGAAGCATCTTCATCCCGATGTGGTGTGTCAATTATAATATAAATATTTGTTCTTCACAAATAGCTAAGTCGATTTAGGTCGAAAAAAATTAAGTTCACACACCTATTAAATACAAAGTCGATGATTTTAAATGTTCATCTGTGAAATTTTAGGCAATAATAACGTAAAACCTATTTTTTTTTTGTTTTATTTATTGTGCTATGCGCGTCAGTGTGAATACGTGTGGCGCGATCCTAAACGGCCGAAGTCGGACTACTTATTTGTCTTTATACTTGACTCGGACGTACTTTATCGATCACATTACGCAGAAAACGTTATTTAATTTATGCCACACCTGGCCATAAAGTGACTTTTTCCGCACGCTGCGCTCACGGAAAAAGCCGCTTTCTTGCCAAGTGTAGACATAAAATGATGAACACAACACGGGAGGTAATAATGAAAGCCCTCGATCGCATATTTACGTCCCTCGCTTGCAGCTCGGTCCGCAAACTTGTGCGATCTCGGCCTTTCTTTGTATTACCACCCTAGTTGTGTAATGTACTATTATAAGCTCCGTACCGATCACCATGTCCCGGTTTCGTTTGCATCCAACTAGTTTTTAGGGTTCAGTTTGAGGCCCTTAGGGCTCTTGTTTTTTTTTGTTTTCTTAGGATGTATATTTTTTCACTGTATTGTATGTTACAAAATAAAGTTAATTTGTGTTCCCTAATTGTTAATTGATTTTAATAATTAATTTTGATTTTTAAAGTAGGCCTTAGGCCAGTAAAAAATAATTTTGGCACCATAACGCACAAGGGCACAACTAACATTTTTTTTGACACTGAGTTGTATACATATTTAGAATCAGTGAAATTTACTGATTCCGAATAAGTATGTATAGAAGTTGGTGTCGAAAAAAATGTTAGATGTGCCCTTTTGCGTTATGGTGGCAGAATTCTAGGTCTGGGTAATCTTCGCTACATAAAACTGAAATGTTTCATATGTTTATTTTTTCAGGTATTTATTTTATAAATTTAATATCTCTATTTACCTAATTTATTTTGTAACATTTTTCTTCCAGAACATAATTGTATTCCTATAATGTTTTTAACCGAACTTACAGGAGGTTTTATCATAAAACAGCAGTAGCGTGGCATCCAAAGAACTTGATTCCTACCGTCTTGCCTAATATCAGGAATTTGAGCACCTTATTCTAGTTCTTAAGGAAAATGTACCGACATCTGCCCCGGGTTGCCCAAGGATATCTTTTACGCCACGCCATTGCAAAACACACAATAAAAACAAAGCTCAGTGACTTAAAACCGATAAGTTACAGCGGAACCACGCTGCAACCGCATCGCCTCGCGCCTAACCGGTTTTGTAACCTACTTGCGCTTCAGGCATCCAACCCGTGCCTTTTTTAACCTGACCGGTTTGCGAAAGTAAAAGTCCTATCCTTAACTCATAACTGTCTCAGTGTATTGCCGGTAATTTATACACAATAGTGTGTATGTCAGCATTTTATATTATACTAAAGGATACCCACAGTGTCGTTCGCATTTTTGCTCAAAAGCAATCAATGGAACCCTTACAGGATCACTTACAGTCTACACACACAGTCACTTGAAGCTGTGAAAAAAACAAAATGCACAAGATTTAATCAAAAGTTATCGTCACTCGATAAATGTCCTTATGACGTATGTGTAGTATGTATGTATGTGTAGTATACTAGTCAACATCGACGCGGCGTAGGCACTGAGCCCAAAGTTTAGGTATAATAGCTCCCGAGTTTCCGAACCTTGCTAATGACGTAAAAAAACCGCCGGAAAAACGCCTGACATCGATCCTAAAACGTTTGGAAACTCGCCCAGCAGCGCATATGCATCCAATTAAAATATGCCGACGAAAAAGTCATTTATTTAGATTTTCCGTCGGGCAGCAAACTTTTAACGATAAAAAAACCGCTAACCGCTGCCACCTATGGCGTACCGTGGAGAAACACATCAGCCGCAATTAGTGTTGTGAATAACGCTCATTTCGAGGCTAAAAGACTCGAACCCTAAAGACTTCCGAGGCTTAACGACTCAAATGACAAAAATACATGTTCTTGCATACAGTTTAAGAATCTGTGCCAACTAAGAGAGATTTTCTCCTTGTTGGCGTTAACTTAAATAAAACAAACAAGATATTAAACATATCAACGAAAGCTGATTAATTAAAACAGCAAGTTAATTAGTGATTAAAACAACAATCTCGATAATTTTAACAAATATATTCATTGTTTCTATAATTATTTTCTTCTTTGTATGATTCGATTATGTTTAATTAGTTACCTCAGGACACACATCAATGTTTGTTGAATCAAATCAGAATATGGTTAATTGAACTATGATAAACAATCAATATCATCTTAGTTGGTGCATCTAACGTCTTGTTAGGCTCGTATGGAATCAAGATGCTTAATTATAACTATCAAAATCTTGTTAGGGGCAACCAATTTTTTTAGGGTGTACATATGCGTAAAATAAGCCAAACACGATTCTCAAATATAATCGAGTGTTTAAGCCTCGGGAGTCTTTAGGGTTCGAGTCTATACGCCGCGAAATGAGCGCTATTCACAACACTAGCCGCAATTCATACTCTTTTTTGAAGTCGGATAAAAATTCAAACTTTTACACAAGCAGTTCAAATCGCGGTTTCGGGTGACGTGTCCACAAACACCTTGGTGTTAATACGTGTCGTTTACCGCTATTGGTATGCTACTGGGTTTTTTTACTTAGGCTAATGTTTGTCAATATTTGTCAATAGCTCGTGTCAATGACACTAATCATGGCAAATAGCACGTATCAAGGTCGGCCATGCAAATGTATGGAACCCATACAAATGTACTTTTAACTGTCATAATGACGTAACCGCCGTTGAAGCTCGAATTCTGTTATATAATTGTATCATTTGTATGCGTATTGTCTAGACAACCGACTTAAAAAAAAGGCTAAGTTATAAGATATATTAACTGACTACGCAAAACTTTTTTGCTGGTTTACCAAAGTAAATTTTGGAGCAAAAGAGAGATAAGTTTGTACTCTTTTTCAACTTAGCTAATGAAGCGTACCTACATTTTAATGGTGCTATTTCTTATTTGTCACAAGCGTTTTTTTTACTGCAGAAGTTACCAATAAAGTCTTTTTAAGTATACCTTTCTCGTTTTAGTGCTGTTGCATGATCAATTATGTTAATTCCTTGAAAGCAGTTTATAATAAAACATTATGGTCAAACATTTGTGAGCACCATAAATGTGAACAACTGTACAGTTTAACAATAGGCAATAAACTTGAACTAGCGAAAATATATTCTTATTATAATACTTTCTATTAAGAGGTCAAAGCTTCAAAGATTTATTTGCTAGGAATTCAGTGTTATACATATAGCTCTTACAATATGTTTTGTTCTATGTATTCAGCCTACATGTAGGCATGTAGATATTTAACACACTAAATTATATTAATATTCAATAACATTTCTAATTCCAATAATCAATAATAATAGTTAAATATCAAATAATTACCTAATTGTAATGTGTCAAGAAAATATTTTATGCTACAAAAACAATTTTCAATAAGCCAGCTATTTAGTCTAGTTTTAAACCTATTTTCCTGAAGGGTTACAATTTCTGCAGGGATGCGATTATATATGCCAATGCACATGTTATAAATATTTTTTTGTACATTGCTTTATGGCATTGTGGTTTTAGTAGCAGGTGCCTCCCTTTCAATCGTGTTTGCCTTTGCGAAGTAACTATACGCTTTTGGAAGTAGTGTGGTCTTAGAAGATATGAAATGTTTTTAATGAAGATTGTGATAAAAATAAGACAATTGATAATTAGGGAACGCGCACAACGAAGGTGCTGCCAACTGGTGCCGTTAATCCGAATCTTGTACTCTATCATGCTGAAGCCACATGTACGGGTAACGCAATACCGCGATGATAGACGATTAACGTTAGTGTGGCCACGACATTGACATTTAAAACCAGTTTTTTTCAGCCCTGATAAGTTTCCTTTACCAAAGTACAAAGACAAACAAGTAGTCAAACATCGGCCGTTTAGAAGCGTCCGACACGTATTTACACCGGAACAAGGCGACCTGGTTCGACCCCAGGCGCCTCCAGCACCCACCCAGTCCGATTCACTCGGGGTAGTCCGGCTAGCGACCTGGTTTGACCCCAGGGAAAGCCACGGCCGACCACCCGGTCATATAATTGCTACGCCCACTAGGGTTGCAAGTTAGTCAGGTTTAAAAAAAAACGTATTTACACAGACGCACGACCGAGCGTCTGTGTTTGTGCAATATATACTGGAGCATTCTTGCGCCTTCTTAAATCTTTGCTTGTAGTGCGTTCGTACACGGCGCGCACACATTCAAGCGCGCGGTGTACCTTTTGTAGGAATAAGAAAATTCTGTATTAAGAGGAAACAGGAGGGCAGTTTTTCCATACAAACGTAGTCCCCTGTTTCTTCCCTGGATAATGCCAGTAGAGCAATCATTTTTTGTCCAAAAATCTATGGCTACTATTGATATGTTCCTATGTTTTCCTTTTTACGATAAATTGATTCTCAAAAGAGATATTAACCTTCAAAAACCTAAAAAAAATGCCAGATTTTCCGCTGTGTTCACACATCCAGAAAACAAATTGGACTAGATTATTAAAAAAAAGGAAAACATAGGAACACGGCCAAAGCCTTTCTTTAATGTTTAATGAAAAAATTAGTTAAATAGGTTAAGTTTTGGGGAAGAAATCAGGGGACTACGAAACGTTGTTTTCATGAAATTTTAAAAGGTATTTTCGGTCCAAGCTGCAGTTGTCTCTATCGCGCTCTGCGCGGGAGAGGCGGGCAGTGCGGGACAGCGACACATTTTACAAATACCTAATTTTCAATTCTCTCCACCCCACTGTTTCCTCTTAATACTGTGCCTTTACTGTCCGCATAGAGAGAAGTAAGTTGTACATAATGTGCTATTTTGCATATTAATTGCGATCGGACAGTCTTTATTTGAAAGCACTTATAATTTATTTGAAACAAGAAGTTTTAATATGTTATATTAATGATTAACTACTTCAAATATCAGAGACTAAAAAGATTAATATGTTATTTAAAAAATGAAGACTGACTGATTATACACCGTGGGTACGAGTAACCCGACAAACTTTAACTATAGATTCTAACAACTATTAAGAGTAAAAAAAGTTATGTGATGTATAGTCGAGACGCTTACTTTCAGAGATATTCATTATTTTTTAAATGAAAACTCCCAAGTGTGTAAACAAGCCCTAATAAAAGTGACTAAGATAGTTTTACTAATTTTTTAAAATCCTTTAACTAAACATCAATTAACGCAGTATTTGATGGTAAGCTACGACGAGGATAAAAAATTACCTTTTGTTTCCATTTTAGCTTTTTTTTCTTTTTGATAACTTTACCTCTAGTAAGGACATGTTTATAACGAGGGGCTGAATTTACCGATTTATTTTGTTCCATAAGCCTATTAATGTAAAATAACAAAATTCGACCTATGTTGATATAACGTTATTTACTTGTAATACCATCAGGAATACGTGGTTAGAGTTTGTCGGGTAACTCGTACCCACGGTGTATACTACTAGATAATGGTTCACATTTTTTTTTCATCTCACAACAACATTCGGTTTCAGTTCCGGCTGAAACTGAGATCAAAGCCGAAATTCGGTTTCGGTTTTGGCCGTGAAAATTAGTTTCGGTCGGTCACTAAAAAACAACTGTTTGAATTCTTATCTAAAATGAAACCAAGTATAAGCATACACGTGTTGTAAACAGCTACTCTAACCTGCACTAAACATCAGTAATGACGAATAACTTTCTCATATTTTTTATAAAGCACGTCACGTAACAATATGGGCCAAGTTCGCTAGAGGCGTTGCTATGAATAAACTATTTACTCATTTTTAGGCCAAGTTTCGTAAGACTTCCATTTGGTGTATATGCAGCCTCGGAATGCCACTGGGCTTAGGTAAATAGATGAATCATGGGTTAGTTTAGGTGTGGTGTGGCTCATCACAACTATACCAAAGTATAAAGACAGAGAAGTAGTCAAACTTCGGCCGTTTAGCGCGCGATACTTATTCAGGGTCGAGGCGCAGACAGTGCGAACTGTAGTGGAGCATTCTTGCGCATTCGTAAAACTTTGCTTGTAGTTCGCTCGTTCACGGCGCACACACATACAAGCGCGCGATGTATATCTTTTGAAGGATGAAAAATTACTGCTAAATACTGGTGCTAATGGCTATACTGTACGGTCATTAAAACTTGTCCATATAGATTATTGTAATGAAATGGTAGAAAGACTACGTTTCAACGTTAAAAAAATTACATATATAGATACAAGAAAGCAACGTACATACAAAAATTAAATGGTACTCACCTGTGGTCCAGACCCGGTACGATTCCCGGCATGGACCACAGGTCAGTACCATTTTATTTTTCTATGTACTTAGATTTCATGTATCTATATATGTAACTTAAATGTAGTGTAATTTACCCCGCATTAAAAACAAATAAAGTAACATAATGTTTCCTTAACTGTAGTATTAAAAATATTTCCAAAAAAAGTAAGGAGTGTTCAAAACAAGCAATAGATCGTAAATAAATAGTTTTTGAATCTTTTTGTCTGTCTGTACCATTGAATTTTTCGGAACTTATTTACTTACGAAATATTATTAAATATTTTCTAGTAGCTTTTCACGGAAGGAAAAACATCGTGAGGAAACTTGCACACATATGCGAAGAGGTTCAAAGGTGTATGTGAAGTCCCCAATCCGCAGCGGGCTAGTGAGGACTACAACCCATTTACTCTTATCTCACTCTAAAAAAAAATTGGTTGCTCCTAACAAGATTGTGATAGTTATAATCAAGCATCTTGATTCCATACGAGCCTAACAAGACGTTTAGATGCACTAACTAAGATGATATTGATTGTTTATCATAGTTTCAATTAACCATGTTCTGATTTGATTCAACAAACATTGATGTATAAGGTAACTAGTTAAACATGAACGAATCATACAATGAAGCAAATAATGATAGAAACTAGGAATATATTTGTTAAAATTGTCAAGATTCTAGATTGTTGTTTTAATCACTATTGAACTTGCTGTTTTAATAAATCAGCTTTCGTTGATATGTTTAATATCTTTTTTGTTTTATTTAAGTTAACGCCAACAAAGAGAAAATATCTCTTAGTTGGCTCAGATTTTTTAAAGTATATGAGTAGGCCTGTGCCCAGCAGTGGGAAGGGTATAGGTTGATAATGATGATTATACAAAAAAAAACCTTTAAATACGTTTCTCGCTCTGCAATCACTGTATTGAAAATGTGACATACATTAAAATGTCACCCAACTTGACCACTTGTTACCATAAAAACAGGTATCGGTATAAAATTAACCTCGCAATAAAGAGTGTAACTCAGTCGGACACAATCGTAAAAATAACAAGCGGAGACGTGATGTTGTTCTCGTATTTACGTTCAACGCTGTGTCAGACGACTTCTGACACAGCCACGAAAAACCGGACAAGCGCGGGTCGGACTCGAACACCGAGGGTTTCATACAAATACTTTAATTAAGTTTCCAGATTTTACCCTATACTTCTAGTATAAGACGGTATTACTTGCAAAATTTCATAGTTCTACGTCAACGGAATGTACCCAATAAATATTGGTTTCCTTTAGAGAGTCGAAATGCAAGGTTTTTCGACTCTTTCAAGGAAACCAAAATACCGTTGACTTAGAACTATGGAATTTGGCAAGTAATACCGTTTTATACTACAAGTATAGGGAAATAACTGAAAACTATAGGTACATTTTTAATTAAATCATACAAAAAATAGACTTTATTAAGTGAATCTAAAATAGTGTGCTTTAATTGTATGTAGGTATGTACCTACAAAATTGTACAGAACGTGGGCGGGTCCGACTCGCATTTGTCCAGTTTACTAAAGTTACTACCTCTAAAAATGTAGTTTTTTGTTTTGTAATGCAATGGATCCGGAGATTACATACGTCTCTCGATAAATGAAAAAAAAACTGTGTCCAGTTATTTGCTTGTTGCATTTTATAAATGTCATTTTATGTAATTTTTTTTTTTTTTTTTTTTTTTTATTTAGCATATAAAATAATAACTTATTAAATACGTATACAATTACAATCTAGCCTAAGTACAGACTAATGAGTAATATAAATTTGACCTAGTTTTATAAATTTATGATATAAGATTGTGTCCATCGGCACTTTTCTTATTGTCTCTATTTAAGGGGAAGACACTTTGTTCATGTGTCTATAGTTAATACTTTCACAGCACTTTTTATTTATCACTTTACACTAACTCAAAAGGTTTCGTTCTCTTGAGCCGTCGCACGATGTCCGTGTGATCGAGGAGCTGGATTGCCTCGACGTTCACATGATGAAGCAGCCTTTTTTCGTGGGCTTCGGCGTATTTTTTTACAACTTTATCGACGAACTGTATGTTGAGGTCCCGGTGTAGATCGTCATTTCTTATATACCAGGGTGCGTTCACAATGACCCTAAGTACTTTATTTTGAAATCTTTGTATAATGTGCATGTTGGTTTGTTTGGTACAGCCCCACAGCTGTATTCCATAAGTCCATACTGGCATAAGGACTTGTTTATAGAGAAGTAGTTTGTTGTGTACTGACAGTGAGGAGTGTCGTCCCAGTAGCCAGTACATCTTGTTGAACCGTATTTCAAGTTCTTCTCTTTTCTTTTTAACGTGAGCTTTCCAGCGAAGCTTCGCGTCAAGCGTCATACCTAAGTACTTGGCTGTATTTTCGTATGGTATGCGTTGTTGGTTTATATAAACTGGGCAGTACTGATCTTGTTTATTTGTAAAGTTGACATGAATGGATTTAGACTCATTTAACTTAATTCGCCATTTCTTTGTCCAGTTATGAACTTTGTTGACAGCTACTTGAACCTTTTCCGCTGCTTCTGTATGGGTATTTCCAACCGCCATTATAGCGGTGTCGTCGGCAAAGGTCGCAATAGTGTTGTTATCTAGTTCTGGAATATCACTTGTGTACAGCAGGTACAGGACCGGGCCTAGTACGCTGCCCTGTGGTACTCCAGCTTTTATTTCTTTGATTTCTGAGTAGGCATTTTCTTGCCTTATTCGGAATACTCTACCTGTTATGTAGGAATGCAGTATGTCTGTAATCGACTTGGGTAACAATCTTTTTAATTTAATTATGAGGCCTTCATGCCAGACTTTACCAAAAGCCTGCGCTACATCTAAGAAAACCGTAGAGCAGACTTTCTTGTTTTCAAGGGTATTTTCAACTATATTTGTGATTCTGTGTACTTGGTCTATTGTCGAATGACTTTCTCTAAAGCCAAACTGATGTTCTGGGATAAGTTTTTTATCTTCTATAATAGGTTTTAGTCTTTTGAGTAAGAGTTTTTCAAACAGTTTTGACATGACAGGTAGCAGAGAAATTGGCCTATACGACGTGGTGTCGGAAGGTGGCTTTCCAGGCTTAGGTATCATTATTACCTCAGCGATTTTCCATGAATCTGGTACATACTTTAGCCTTAACGCAGCATTAATAAGGGTTGTCAGCTTAACTATAGCTTTCCTTGGAAGATTGTGTAGTATTTCTCCTGATATAAGATCAAAACCTGGACATTTCCTAGGATTGATATGTTGTTTTATTTCTCGTTGAACTTCTCTAGGTGATACCAGTTTCAGTTCGAATTGATCTTCACATACGAGTAAGTCGTCAATTGGTTCGACATTTGGTTGGGAATCGTTTGGTCTAAATATACCCTCTAGGTATTCAGCAAATTGTCTTGCTTTTTGTTCATTAGTAACTGCCCAGCTTCCGGTTCCAAGTCGAATTGGCGGAATATGATTCATGGGACGTTTTAAGTTCTTAGTTGCTTTCCAAAGTGAGTAATCAGTGCTAAGCTCACTGGTTAGCTTTTGGAGATATGTACTTGAACAAGAATCGGTGTGGCTTTGGATTCGCCTCCGTAGTTGTTTAGTGAGATTATTTAACACGTTTTTGTCTTGTGGAGACCTAGATTGGTGCCATATTTTTCTCTGTTTTCTTTTTTCCGCTATTAGTTGCCGAATTTCCCTGGGGTATGCGTTCTTGGTATCCCTTTTTATAATTTCTGGCGTGTTTTTCCATGCCGTTTGTTGTATTAGCGTTACAAAGTTCTCTAAGTCTAAGTTTAACTCATCTTGGGTTTTTAATGATACTTTGAGGTTTATACTTCTATCTAATTCTAGTTTAAAGCTCTCCCAGTCCGTTCGTTTGTTAACAAGGCTAGGGCTAGTTTCCTTATTTAGTACATTTTTATGTATTTTTAAGTATATAGCGGAGTGATCTGAGTTCATATCATAACTTTGCTCAGTTTCTAAATAGTTACGAGATATATTTTTGTATACAAAGAAGTCTATTAGGTCTGGGATTTTTAATGGGTCAGTTGGCCAATATGTAGGAGATCTTGTTGATGCAACGTCACATTTAAATTCTGTAATGGCATTCATGAGTTCTCTTCCTTTTGTATTCGTGAGTCTGGAGCCCCAGTGCGTATTTTTTGCATTGAAGTCGCCTCCTAATACAAATCTTTCACCGAGTCGCTGCAGAAGGCTTATACACGTGTATTTTTCTATAGTGTATCGAGGTGGACAATATATAGCTGCCACCGTGAGTGGGTATTTTTCGGTTTGGATTTGGATTGCTATGCATTGGGCCTCCGGTAGTTCGTGTTTGATTTGTTCATCATGTTGTATTTTTGATTTAACAATCACAGCACTGCCGCCTCTTCCTTTGTTTGCTGGGTGTAGTGCGTGATAAATGTTATAGCCTTTAAATGTAATGTATGATTGTCTTGTAAAGTGTGTCTCTGATACAAGGCACACATCAATATTCTCTATATCTAGGATTACTTGAAGTTCATTCTGGTGTTTCAGTAGTCCATTACAATTCCATGCCATAATTTTTAGGGACTTATGCATGGTTATTTCTTCTGTATATTATGTATAGCTGTTTTAGTGCTATTTTCAATTCTTTTCAGGCGTTCGTCAAATGACGCCATGAACTTTAAAATTTCATTGAGTTTGTTTTCCTCAGTATTAGTTTGCTCTTGACGCTTTATGCTTGAAGCATTTTTGGCTGCAGTCTGAGCATAAGTGACGTTTTTATTTACAGCTGACACGACTTTTGAGCTGGGTTTTTGCTGAATGGCGGTTGGCGTATTTTTCTTGACCTCTGGTTGTTTCTTGGCGGTCTTGTTTCTCAGTTTCTGCATTTCCTTGGCTATCAAACAGCCTCTGTAGTTGGCCGGATGCGCTTCTCCGCAATACACACATTTTGGCTTGTCTTCTACTCGTTTCTTACAGTCTATAGTAAGGTGTTTTCCCGTACATTTAACACACCGCGGTTCTTTAGCGCAGTATTTATGCGTATGTCCATAAGCTTGACAGCGTTTACATTGGGGGATTAGTTTTGATGACTTCAGCGGTTGAATGTCTACCACACATCCTAATATACATTTCAGCTGATAAATTTTATTGATGCTTTCCTTATTATTGAAGGTAAGCATAAACATGTTAAGTGGTTCCTTGGTTTTCCAGCTTAATTTGTTTACAGCATCTTCAATGAGTAAACCCTTAGATTTTAGGTCTTCTATTATTCTTTCAGGTTTACAGGAAGATGGTAATTTTTTCACCATTACTCGGATGGGTCTTTCCTGTTTGTTTTCGTAAGAATGCCAGTGACAGTTATTATCTTTTAGCAACTCTGTGATCGCTTTATACGACTCCTCGTTACTTGCGTTTATTTTGACACCATCGCCGTTCAACATCTTTATTGAAAAGGTGCCAATTATTTGATTTTCTGACAAAAAGTCATAGAATTTTTGATAATCTTTCACGCCATCCACTACGACGGGGGGTGGCGGCGCTACTTTTTTTTCCTTTACCTTCATAGGATTTTCTTTTTCTTGTGGTGAGAGTGAGGGCGACTTGTTCAATTTCCTTTTTTTCCTTGATTGTGATCTGATCCACTCTGTTTCTTTGGCTAGTTCTTCCTCGTCGGTGCCATATTCCGCATCCGGCGACGTTGTCTCCATAGTCAATGTTGATGCAGCTATAGTTTTCGTTTCCATAGCACATTTTAACTGGTTTTGAAGAATTTCAACTTGATTTTTCAAATCTTCAATAAGGCTTTGCTGTTTTAATCGCTCTTCCCTTTCTTCACGATACCGGTCGTATAACATCCGTTCCGTTTCGGTTACTAGCTTGATACTAGTTTTAGTTGGCGTATCCATTGTTAAGGCAGGCGATAACTTCGCCTTAACGATATTATTTGTCGTCAATATTTACATACCTAGCGCGATGACTAACTAGGTCATCTCGTCTCGGCCGTATGCGACGGCGTTTTGATGACGCGTACTCACTATGCACTGTTGGTAATCGCGTTCGCGACCGACACAACTGTTCTAAGCGAAAATCGAACGTAGAATGAATGAAATTTTATGTAATAATGTCACAATTGTTGTAATGTTTTTTTAAAAAAGAGAAACTGGTGAGTTTCTTCAGGCGCTTCTTCTCACCAGAAGGTTATCTACCGAAGCGCCAAAAGAAAAGAATCAGACATGTAAAAGAGCCCTTGAGGCTTACTTGCAGAAATAAATGAGTTTGAGTTTGATATAAAAATGCAAGCATGTTACTTAACCCTACACCAATTTCGGTTTTGCCTCACGTACCCGATTGCATACGTCACCCGTTAAGTGTTATGCGTGAACCCTGTCACCTCAGTGCTCTGCCTATAAAAGGACGTAACTATTATAATGAAATAATGAACTTTATTCTGCAAGTAGGCCACAAGGGCACTTTTACAAGTCAAAGTTTACTGGTTCTTTTTAAAAGAGGAGACCACTGCTGAGGAGGATCAGTCAAATTCAATCAAAAATTATACTTAATGCAATAGTATTACTTAAGCTATGTTAAATTATTGAAGAGGAAAGTACTTAAGCCTTTTTGGAAAGGACAGCCATAAATGGACATAGCACCAGATGCATGTTATGTCAGAGATCACTTCGTAAGAGCCAGCTCTCAATAGCCGTCTTATTGGCTATAGCAACCTGCCTGCCTTATCCTAAGGGAACTTCATGCCGGGATATAAGTATCTTATTTTTAACCCCCGACGCAAAAAGATAGGTGTTCTAGTTTGACGCCAATGTCTATGTGTTTGTCGGTGTGTCTGTCTGTGGCATCGTAGCTTTTGAACGGATGGACGGTTTTTTACGTAAAAGCAGGTGTTCTTGCGGGTGTTCTTGCTATGTTTGGTTAAAATCGATCCAGCAGTTTTGAAGAGTAGGTATAGAGATGTGCCATTCTCGGAAACGTTCTCCGTTTTGTATGGGGAGAGAACGTTCTCGAGAACATTTCCCATACAAAACTAAGAACGTTTCCGAGAATTCTCGAGAACGGCACAACTCTAAGTAGGTATCAGCTCTTTTCCGTAATGTTGTAAGGCATTTTCGGCATAAAATGGAGTTTTAGTACAAAAATGACATTTAGAAAGCATGAAATAAAAATTAAATAAAAAAAACCCTAGACTATTGGCCCTTTATGTTTTAAGATAAGTTGTTGTCGGGGGACTTATTACTACATGCAGTACTAAAACAGGAGATCCTATACAGCAACTTATCTTATAACATAAAAGGCCAATAAATAGGTAGGTATGTACCATGTTTCTACCCCAAATTTAAGGTCAGCCGAATACCAGATAGTGGTTCTAGTTTAGCTTTTAAGATTTCAACTACTCATACTAATACAGAAAATTAATTAAAACCTTGTTAAAATCGGTATAATCACTCCTACGTACCGGCCAAAAATATATCACATTTGTGTAACGAATAAAAGAATGCAATGTATTTTTGACAGAAAACAAATAAAGATCGAAAAACAATCGCTATATGTGGCCAGATTTTCTCATCGGTCATCCAAGGAGTCTACATACACGATGCAGTAATTTGCAAATGTTTTATGAAGTATAAAAAGTTTTGGTGATATATTTTTGGCGGGTACTGTATACATATATAAGAATAAGTCCTTATATCGAGTGGAATGAAACGGGGGACTTACCTGAAAACATAGTGTCATATATTTGATGTAGAATCGACCTGCAATAGTTAAAGACTTACTTGTAATAATGAAATACAAAACTTACATTTGTACAACCCTACTGCTACTCCCCCCCCCTAGGTTCCCCCTTTGTGTATAACGTTAATCTCCATGGCAACGTTTGTGAAACAGTTCATTTACAAAAAAGTTATTAACCGTTTCTTGTACACTGTTTCTTGTTGTCTCTACTCTAAATGCTTGAAACTTCAAGCTTTAATTATAACTTGAAAACGGTGACAGATAGTAACATAGTTTATTTGGAGAAACTAATATACTAAGGTTAAACAATGCCACATTTGCAGGAAAGTCCGTCGCTCTGTTCCACCCTGTATACTTTATCTACCGCCCTATACGAGACTAACCGAAACGAATAGTGATTTTTAATTGACTTCTATTCAACTTGACTCCGTATATGTGTTTTAAATCTTGCGACAACTCTTTCAACTACACTTACTAAACCGATTTTCAAGAAACTTGGCACATATTGAGTGAATGTTACTATACAACATTATGTTAATTTCGATTTGGTTGAGGCTCTGATGATGGGGTCAAGAGGTGGAATGGAACATCGAATGTTGACAGACAAAACTGTTTACTTTTTTTTTTAAGTCGTTCGCTTGACTTTACTCCACAGTTAAGAGATTAATATAATAAATATTTAGTCTTGTTCCATTGTGAAACGAAAGTTATTCATACTAATTGGAGATTAACTATTGATTAAATTAATGCCTTAACCAAGGAGATATTTTTAGAAGACAAACCTACTACATATTTTAAAAAATGGCATTTATTGTTACGTTATTTTATGTAGCCGTGCGATGGCCAAGTAATTCTATGTATTTATATAAAAAAAAAGTGCACTATTGATACAATCATAAATCAACCACGACTTGTTTTTATATTATATCCCACAACTTTTCACGGTAGTAGAGGTCGCGAGGCTTGCAATGTTTCTTACATGTTATGTTTTTGATTTATGATTTGAGATTTGATTTGACTCGACGTAAATGTCAAAAGAAGAGCGTTCAGAAATTGTAACGGTAAGAGCGGTTTCACATTATCCGATCCAATATTTAATTATACACATAGCTTTTTTTTTTTAAATACTAAATTAAATTTATTAATACTAAATTAAAACCCTAAAATAGAAACAATATACACCTAAAATAAAAGCCTAAAGTAAAAATTAAAATAAACCTAGCTAAAATTAAAGTACATCTAGAAAATTCGGTCCCCTTGGCATGGTGCCGAAGATTGGATATTCGTTTCATTCATATCTTGTGTGAAGTTTTGAGCTACTTCTCTCTTTTGAACCGATTCTTCTAAAACTACACACTGACTGAGTTCTTGTGATATGCTAGTTAGGTTCATCAACCTGTTGCAGTCCACTGTCGGACATAGGCACAGTATAATAGCAGTAACTTTTTTTTTCTTTCGTTTTTACAAAAGGTACATCGCGCGGCTTGTATGTGTGCGTGCCGTGAACGAACGCACTACAAACAAAGTTATAGGGCCTTATCACACTTGCAATTTGCGGGCGAGCTACGGACAAAGTATAAAGACAACCAAGTAGTACGACTTCGGCCGTTTGGCTTAGTTTCTGTGGTTCGGTGATTTTAGTTCGGTTCGTATAGGTATATTCTAACTAATATATTATATGAACCGGACTAAAATCACCGAACTACTGAAACTAGGCCGGCCGTTTAGGAGCGCGCGACACGGATTAGACGCACTACGCGCGTCTGTGTGAGTGAACGCCATACTGTGGCATGCTCGCGCATGCTCAAATCCTTGCCTGTGGAGCGCCCGTACACGCCATGCGCGCTCCCGATGCACCTTCTGTAGGAAAAAAAACTACCGTATACGGTGCCACGGACGAGTTTCCATACAAAACTCGCGGCAAGGTCGCGGCGAGCGACATTTGTATGGAACTTAACTCGTCCGCAGCTCGCTCGCAAATCGCAAGTGTGGTAAGGCCCTTACGAATGCGCAAGAATGCCCCAGTACGGATCGCACTGTCTGTGCCTCGATCTTGAATACTTATTGCGCGCTCCTAACCGGCCAGCAAAGACAGACAAGTATAAAGACCAACCGTAGTTCAACTTTGGCCGCTTAGGAGCGCTCGACACTCCGCCGGCGGGGACGGCCACCGCGGTAGTCCCACACTAAATCCTCTCGACATCACATAAAAACTTAGCTTAGAACCACTACCTACAAGACGAACTACTGTATCACATATTCGCTAGGTACACTCCCCACTTCGGTTCGAGTGTCCTTGCACGCCGATGAATAACACCCGTGGTGCCGGGGTTTTGCCGAGGCATGCCTACCACCACGAAGACCGATAGTTGCAACAGCTCAAAGAGCTAGAGTATTTGTTCAAGCACAAAAAAAAAGCGCTCGACACGTCTGCCGTCCTCAGACTAAAAGGCCGCTACTTTGTATGAACTTTCATACTCATTAGCAGCCTTTTAGTTTGAGGACGGCAGACGTATTCACACAGACGTGTGTGAGTGCGGATTGGAGCATTTTTTTTCTTATGCATTCTTAAGAGGAAACAGTAAGGCCGAGAGAATTGAAAATTAGGTATTTGTAAAATGTGTCGCTGTCCCGCACTGCCCGCCTGTCCCCCGCAGAGCGCGATAGAGACAACTGCAGCTTGGACCGAAAATACCTTTTAAAATTTCATGAAAACAATGTTTCGTAGTCCCCTGATTTCTTCCCCAAAACTTAACCTATTTAACTAATTTTTTCATTAAACATTAAAGAAAGGCTTTGGCCGTGTTCCTATGTTTTCCTTTTTTTTTATAAACTTGTCAAATTTGATTTCTGCATGTGTGAACACAGCGGAAAATCTGGCATTTTTTTTAGGTGTTTGAAGGTTAATATCTCTTTTGAGAATCATCTTATCGTAAAAAGGAAAACATAGGAACATATCAATAGTAGCTATAGATTTTAAGACAAAAAATTATTGCTCTGCTGGCATTACCCAGGGAGGAAACAGGGGACTACGTTTGTATGGAAAAACTGCCCTCCTATTTCCTCTTAAATCTTTGCTTGTAGTGCGTTCATTCACAGCGCGTACAGCATACAAGCGCGCGATGTACCTTTTGTAGGAAGAAACATTACTGCTGATAGATAAAGAATTTATTCTTGATCATGTACTTTTTTATTTAGGATGAAAAACGTTTGATAAAATACCATTCCCCCCTATTATCTTCGAAGTTACTAAACAAAAAATCTGTAATAATTACCAATTATTATTATCATGCTAAATATTACAGGAAAAATATAACGGTTCTCCGAACCTGAACAGTTTTTTAGAAATTTGCAAAAATCGTAAAACATAGGTACATATTTGCTCCTACTAAACTAACCGCCATACAGTTTTTCTTGAACTATTCACGTATTTACTTACGAGTATGTACGGAACCCTAAGTGCGCAAGTCCGACTCGCACTTGACCGGTTTTCTTTAAATATGTGACCGTCTACGTTTCGTCTATTACCGACCGACCAACCAGACATTTCAACCAGTTGGACGGTTAGTACTTATTTTTCCCAACCGACAACCTGGTTGGTAGGTTAATAATAGAGATTCCCGACGTACACCCTGGCTGTCAGGTTGATACTTTTTTTTTCCCAACTAACCATCCAAGCTGCCAACTAGATGGTCGGTTAGTACTTTTTTCCTAATCAGCCAATTCAGCTGGCAACCAGGTGTTCAGTTGGTACTTTTTTCCTCACTTGCCAACCAGACACGCCAGCTGATTGGTCAGTTGGTACTTTTTTCCTCACCTGCCAACCAGACACGCCAGCTGATTGGGCAGTTGGTACTTTTTTCCTCACCTGCCAACCAGACACACCGGCTGATTGGTCAGTTGGTACTTTTTTCCCAACGGACCAACCAGACACACCAGCTGATTGGTCAGTTGGTACTTTTTTCCCAACGGACCAACCAGACACGCCAGCTGATTGGTCAGTTGGTACTTTTTTCCTCACCTGCCAACCAGACACACCGGCTGATTGGTCAGTTGGTACTTTTTTCCTCACCTGCCAACCAGACACGCCAGCTGATTGGTCAGTTGGTACTTTTTTCCCAACGGACCAACCAGACACACCAGCTGATTGGTCATATGAATCACATTATTTAAGTAGTGAGTAGTAGTAAAAATGTACAAACTCACATCTTTAGAAATGTAAACTAAACAATAATAATAATAGAGCCATTTATTCCAATATTTCAAGTAATTTACAAAAACATGCATTATTTCATTTGATTTTAATATTCATATTTCTAGCGTTCATTATCATTTTTTTTTAATAATTTGTGCGATTTGCAATTAATAAAGTTAGATATTAAAATTCATTTAAAATATTATTTCATGCATTAATAGGAATTATTTATAATTTAGTAACATTCAAAAACAAATATACCGGACTGGCAACCAGAGAAATATAAAGTAGATTATGAAGAGGCTGCTATACAAGCCATTACAAATGTTTTTCCTCAAACTACGGTAAATGGCTGTTACTATCACTTTAATAAGTCAATTTGGAAAAAAGGCAAGGAACTTGGGCTGACGACAGATAAAAATACACGAAGAATTGTTGCTCTTACTGCTGTGCTTCCGTTGCTACCCTTCAATAAAATACATGGAGGTTGGGACTACATAAAACAAGATTCTATTGAACTGCACGACACAGACCGAGTGCCAAAATTCTTTAAATATATTGAAACGTTTTGGCTTCGCAGTACTGAATTCATAAAAATTTGGTCCGTCTTTGGTGAACGTCACCGAACCAATCAGCCGGTGTGTCTGGTTGGCAGGTGAGGAAAAAAGTACCAACTGACCAATCAGCTGGCGTGTCTGGTTGGTCCGTTGGGAAAAAAGTACCAACTGACCAATCAGCTGGTGTGTCTGGTTGGTCCGTTGGGAAAAAAGTACCAACTGACCAATCAGCCGGTGTGTCTGGTTGGCAGGTGAGGAAAAAAGTACCAACTGACCAATCAGCTGGCGTGTCTGGTTGGCAGGTGAGGAAAAAAGTACCAACTGACCAATCAGCTGGCGTGTCTGGTTGGCAGGTGAGGAAAAAAGTACCAACTGAACACCTGGTTGCCAGCTGAATTGGCTGATTAGGAAAAAAGTACTAACCGACCATCTAGTTGGCAGCTTGGATGGTTAGTTGGGAAAAAAAAAGTATCAACCTGACAGCCAGGGTGTACGTCGGGAATCTCTATTATTAACCTACCAACCAGGTTGTCGGTTGGGAAAAATAAGTACTAACCGTCCAACTGGTTGAAATGTCTGGTTGGTCGGTCGGTAATAGACGCTACGTTTCAGCTCAAGCAAAAATGCTTTCGTATTGTCTATCTGTTTGTATGTCTATGTGCAGCTGTTCTCCTGCTCGCTTGTCCCCTACAGGGCGCTCGACGGCTATGCCACATCAGGGGAAAGTACCTTAAATATTGGCCTTAGCTATACCTAATAGTAAAATAAACTTTGTTTTACTACCCTAGTTATCCAGTACCCACATATAATAAATGCGAACGTGTACCGTATTTCCTAGTTATAATTTTAAATTTAATTTATATAAGTAGTTAAAAATTTATTTTTAGCATATTTATGACCTTGTATGAAAGAGCGAATTCCTCTTAATACAAGTGTAATACTTAAAAGGAGGATTCCTTACCATTTGTAAACACATTGTTAAAAATAAATAATTTTGAATTTTTTTTTGAATTTTTGAATTTAATAGTCGACACCCTACCACATCTCTATTGCTAATGATTAAGGTGATACGTATCGGTCGGTGTTCCATATAGAACATACTTTAGAGAGGTTGCGGGCATATGTACCCCCATATTCGGCGCCGAAGGGGTGGAATGGGGGTGCATACTCGTATGCCCGCAACCTCGTATTTCGCGTTCGCCCTCTGCGTGTGGCATCGCACACAGCGCGACACGAACTCTTTTACACCGTGGGTAACCCGACAAAGTTAACTGTCGCTATAGATTCTAACAACTATTAGGAGTAAAAAAAGTTACGTGATGTATAGTCGAAAAACGCTTACTTTCAGAGATGTTCATTATTTTTTAAATGAAAACTCCCAAGAGTGTAACAAGCCCTAATAAAAGTGACTAAGATAGTTTTACTATTTTTTTTAAATCCTTTAACTAAACAGCAATTAACCTTCGCAGTATTTGATGGTAAGCGACTATGAGGCCAAAAAAATTCCCTTTCGTTTCCATTTTAGCTTTTTTTTTCTTTTTGATAACTTTTCCTCCAGTAAGGACATGTTTATAACGAGGGGCTGAATTTACTGATTTATTTTATTTTGTTCTATAAGACTATTAATGTAAAATGACAAAATTCGACCTATGTTAATATAACGTTACTTACTTGTAATACCATCAGGAATACGTGGTTAAGGTTTGTCGGGTAACTCGTACCCACCGTGTATATAGCCGCATCTCGTCGTGCGTCTCGCGCAGTGCCGTGAATAGGGCGGTGCCACCGGTGCCCAGGCATAGGGCGTAGACTCTGAGGGGCGCAAGAATGGCTTTTTTTTTTTTTTTTTTTGAAACTGACGAACTCGCAGCCCCTCCTGGGCGTAGCGATTTTCGGACCGGGTGGTTGGCCGTGGCGTTCCCTGGGGTCGAACCAGGTCGCTAGCCAGACCACCCTGAGTTGGTCGGACTGGGTGGGAGCCGGGAGTGCCTGGGGTCGAACCAGGTCACTTAGACCGGTCCACCTCGATATGATCGGGCTAGGTGGGGGCTTCACGCCTGGAGTCGAACCAGGTCGTTTGGCCAGGGCCACCTTGACTTTACGCTGATTGCTCAGAGTGAGCAACGGACCAGCGGGAAGGATGACTCGGGTCATCCTGTCCTTATGTGAACTTGTGTATCGAACTAATGGGAGTTTTAGGTGCCGGTTCGCTAAAAACCTAGCCCAGCTAATGGCGGGGTCGACGCTGTGTGGGTCGGACTCCGTTTGACGGCCTCACAGCAAGGATTCTTTCGAATCCTGCTGAGATGTCGTCATCCGGATCCGAGAGGACGTTGCGGGGACGCCGGGTGAAGCGGCCTCGGGTGAGGCCGGACCGGCGCAGCACGTCGTCAGGACCTGGAACAGAGGGAACATAGTCAACCGCTTGTCTGATAAGTGGATTCAAGAATGGCCAGACAGTGGCGTAGGCAGGGCACGTGCCTTGGGCACAAAGAGGGGGGCGCAAAAACGAAATTTACTAACTACCCGTACAAAAAATACCATTAATCCAAATTCGCAAACATGGCGAAATAAAAAAATAAAAGTCTTGAATGCAATCAATCAATTTATGGATATTCCGCCCTGGGTGTCACGAAGAAACAAAGGGGCGCAGTTTGGATGCGTGCCCTGGGCGCCATTTCAGGACCCTAGGGTACCTATAATATCTAAAAAAACAGTTAGGGGAGACCGGGTATGGTTGTCTCGCGGGTTGGTTGTCACAGCGGCCATAAAGAAATACTAAACGAAGGAATAAGTGCATCGATTGGTGAAGTACGGAAGGATGTACAGCTCTTGCGATCTTTTAGCACCGATCGATGTCCTTAATGTTTCGTTTAGTATTATTTTATGGCCGCTGTGACAACAAACCCGCGAGACAACCATACCCGGTCTCCCCTATAGATGCTCGCACAGGGCGCAGAAAAGGCTATTTACGGCACTGGTCTCACGCTGATAACTCTTCACTCATCAGAGCCACTCGCTCGCGGTACCGAATCTTCCTTCTTCATTTCGAAGAGAACCCGCGCTTCCATCACGTGTGGGGGTCTTCGCAAGGGGCGTTTTAAGGGATAAAGCACTCGATAATTTAGTATTGGTTTTATTCCGAAATATTTACATAATGTTTCTATGGTGGCGCTCTGATGAGAACCCAATCAATATTTTATCTTAAAACATTACGTTAGATTGACAGATATTCGTAATTCTTCTGCAGAGACAGCCAGGGCCCCGTTTCACGAAGCGACAAGTTACAATTTGACAAGTCTACACTTGCAACATTGGTCAAATACAGCAAGGCCATTGGTTGATTTGGTCAATGTTACTAGTTTAGACTTGTAAAATTGTAACTTGTAGCTTCGTGAAACGGGGCCCAGGTCTATACAATACATAAAAAACACAGATCCTTTCTTGAAGTCGGTTTAGACGCCTATATCCTCGAAATTAGGTGAGCCAATTATTATCATTTTATTTTATATTTGAATATGCCTGAGTCTTCGTGTGGGAAGGCGAAAAGGTCATAACGCTTTTTTTCCTTATCCATATATTATATATTAAAATTATCTAGAAAATGATACAACGTGCCCCAGTTTGCTTTTGGTCGACTTGGCGGAGGCACTGCCGTGGCACTATATCCTATAACCATTAAAAGATCTCTGTTCCAAAAGTGGTTGTTATTTTTTTTTAAGGAGCTTTTTTCAGACTGACTATGCCAGCTCCGTTAAGCCTCTACTATACAATCTTCAAAGAGAAAATAAAATAAAAAATGTACATAAATACCTAAACAAAAAGGTTACCAAATTTGTACACTATGTTTTAAAAAAAACCGTATTTAAACTAGGCAACCTTTGAATGGGGTATACATGGTTGTTATTATAGCTCGGGCCGC
The DNA here is from genome assembly GCA_947034925.1 of Eudemis profundana. Taxonomy (NCBI): domain Eukaryota; kingdom Metazoa; phylum Arthropoda; class Insecta; order Lepidoptera; family Tortricidae; genus Eudemis; species Eudemis profundana. The sequence continues at coordinate 49,797,452 of OX344794.1, forward strand.
AAACTTCTGCGATCTCGGCCTTTCTTTGTATTGCCACCCTAGTTGTGTAATGTACTATTGTATAGCTCAGTTATTTAGTTAGTTATTTATTTTTGACCTTGTATAAAACTTGGGTGAAGGAGCGAATTCTCCTAACACAAGTTTAGACTTAAAAGGAGAATTCGACACACTTAGGCTATGACTGTTGAAAATAAATATATTTTTGATTTTTTGATTTTGATTTTTTTGATTATAATTGTTTTAGCGTTATACAGTTACAATACAAACACACTCAATTATAAATTATAACGTACGTACATACAAACATAACACTAATAAATCACTTTTCTAATTTTAAGAAAAATATATTGAATACTAGCATTTACTAGCGTTATTCCCGTTAATGTCCCAAGGGAGCTCTTTACAGGGATATATAGTACCTTTTAGAAACGAGGATCAATCCAGGACCAGGTCTACTTGAAATTTCATGTCAATCCATCCAGTTGCTACCCCGTTATTTAGTAACAAACATCATAACAGCTTCACAAACTTTTACATTTATAATATCACTTAGTAGGATAGGATACAAACATTTCATTTCTATTTTTTTATTATTATAGAGGACGCAAATACTACTATTTGGCTTAGACTTAAGCAATATTGATATGTGCCGATTTAAAAAAATCTCACTACTCGTAGATACGAAAGCTCATCACACTTATAAAATTCACATAAGTCACGAGTAACATATTAACATAGCTAATTATACATTACATACTTGTACGTAAACGTGCTATACATTGTGCGTTTCCGGGGCGGGAGAGGGGCCGAGCGGTCGATATATACGCGCTGCGCGTGCGCTCGGCGCAGTGTCAGCTCCTCCCGCTCCCAAGATGAGAGCTCTCACATACACGGTGGGTGAAGTGACTGATACCCTTTAATATAAGTGCATATCGTTTTTAATGCTAGTGCAAACTCGCCCTTTACTATAAGTGCGTATTAGATAGTGGAAGATGTAGGTTTTCAGTGCGTGTGAAAGGGTATTTTTAATATTGGTGCATTTAGGTGTGCGTGCAACCCCTATGCACTTTATTAATGCTAGTGCAAATTATAGGATATTTTCAAAATCAGTGCGTGCTATAGGGTATTTTTAATATTGATGGGTTGAAAATGCGTGCATTTTAGTGCGTGCTGTAGGGTTTTTTAATGCTAATGGGAATATTGGTGCATTTAGTACTTAGGGGTTTATTGTGCGTGTTTTGGGGTTTTTTTATTGCATGCAATGAGTTTGTTTCAATATTGGTGCTTATGGTGTGCGGTATTTTTTCGTGCATGAAACAAGCGATAGTATAGTTTTAATGTGCTTAGTAAGGTACTTTCAGTATTAGTGCATTTAGAAGTATTTTATTGTGCGCGCACAAGGGTAGTTTTAAGTGCGCGCGCCAGGTTATTTTTAATATTAGTGCGTGTAGAAGGGCTCTATGGTGCGTGCATTAAAGGGGTTTTTAATGCGTGTAAACGGTTTTTTTTAGATTTGTGCTTGCAGTAGGTTTTACTATGCTTGCAATATAATATTAATAGGGATGTAACGATACATCGTTTTGCCGATACGATACCGATACCGATATATTGTAGTAAATAATCGGCGATACCAATACCGATACCGTTATCTTAGCTAAATAATGAAGTATGAACTTCAGATATTTGTATGCCCTTATTATACCTAAAACTTGGCAATATTTAACAGAGAGTCAACCTTGAAAGTGTAAAGTAAAAATAAATAAAGTGTCAACTCATATTTTTTTTTCTTATTAAGAACCAAAGATTTAATTTAAATAGTAATTATCATTGCACAATGTAATAGACCAATACATAAATTAAGTCAGTAATTGAAATTACTTTTTGCAGATTTTTTTTCATACAGCAAATTCTTTTCGCGCTCTTCAAATATCGGTTGTACCTATATAATCGGCGATACCGATATATCGGTATCGTTACATCCCTAAATATTAATAAATGTGCGAGTGAATAATATTGATTCTGCGTGCAATAAAGTAGCTTTGGTGGCTCAGTGCGATGCAATAGAATTTTTTTAATATATGTCGTATTTTCCGAGGCGCAAGTTTAATCAAACTTGTAAGCGTGTTCTTATGGCCTTCTTTCGTGCTACATGGTCCTTTTAACCGCTTTTATAGTATTTTAAAATACAATTAAAACACTTGTTGTACTTGGATAGAATTGGCAGAAATATCACGATTTTTATATTTATCTCTCTCTCTGGGGTCGGTCCCTCATGTCTGAGGATCGTGGTCAGCATCAGGGTTGCACCTGGCGCGGATGATCTGCCTCCACCGGTTTCTGTCCAGCGCGTCTCTTGCAACCGTGTAGAATTTGGAGGACGACGAGTCTTTCACTTGATCGGTCCATCTTGTTGTTGAACGACCGCGCGATCTTTTGCCTTCGGTGTTCCCAACCACAATCAGTTTTTCCAGATTTTCGTCGCCTCTGCGCATTGTGTGGCCGAAATATGAAAGAATGCGTTGTTGACATATGGTGGACAAGCGAGTTTTTATTCGGAGTTGGTTCAGGATCGATGCATTGGTGCGCTTCGCTGTCCAAGGTATTCTTAGCATTCGTCTCCAGCACCACATCTCGAATGCATCGATCCTTTGTCTTTAGAAGCGCGGTTTTTCGGCAATAACTCATAAACGGTATTTTCAATCATGTTGAAAACAATTTTTGTTGAAAGTATTAATTAGGCGTTACCTTTTTGATTTTTTCCATATTTATTGGACATACGGTTTAAAAGATAGAGGGGGGGGACACAATTTTTGCAACTTTCGGAGCGATTATTTCTGAAAGTATTCACTGAATCAAAAATATTACTTAAGAAACTTAAAGTGTTTTTAAAAGACCTGTCGAACTATGTACCACATGTTGATGTCTGGAACTATAAGGGTTCCGTTTTTGCCATTTTGGCTACGGAACCCTAAAAACTGTCTCACGATATAATTTAAAAACTAAATTGTAAATTAAAAACATTTTCCTTAGAGATGTAAATGGTCTCCAAGTGTCAAAACAATTGGCAAGTACAAAAACAGAAAAAAAATCACAACGAATTAGACATTGTTTCAAAATTCTGAATCAACCACAAGTAATGTAACATTATTTTATTTTAAAGACCAATCAGGCATACAATGTGTTGCATTTGAATTCTATGAGAAAGTGAAAAATGTTCAAAATTAAAAAATATTGTTAATAACCTATGTTTTCCGCTTGCCTAAAACGCAATATGACTTATTCGCGTTTTGCCTAAACTTTAATTTCCAGTGGCATTCAGCTTGCCGATCGATTTTTGTCTATATAGTAGACTGCCTGTTTCGATAACGCGCCTAATTCGCGTTTTGCTTAATTCCTTAAATAACTGACGAAACCGCGTTTTGCCTAAACTTAATTTTCAATTGTTTAATGCATAATTCTCTAACTGACGTAATAATCGCGTTTCAACCGACTTTTGTTTTGACTTTTCGTACCACAGATGCTTGACATCCGATCACAAACTGTTATTACTATTCCAGGGGTCAAATTTAAGGGGACTGACTGCAAAAGTCTGAATATCTTTCAGGTCAATGAACTCATTATATACGGGTTTTTAAAAGTAACATTTCCCTTGTTAAAAGTAATGCTGGTACCGAAGAGAAAACTGAAGTAGGTACTAGTAGGCCGTTGGTAATGAGTGGGCATTCCGTCGGTTAGTTAAGTTAAGCAATACCTCAACTAATGGACGTGTAACCGAGTTGCAATGGTTCCTATAAGGTACTTAATTGAATTCTCTCGAAATTTACAGATTATGTGAAGAAAGTTCTGTCAAAAAAGAAATATTTTTGAGAGATGCTTTTTACTGATTGAAGCTTCATTTTGATAATCGCAAACTATCGATGAGGATCAAAACACGGTGGGCTTTATTTATGTAGGAACTTTATATCTATCTCATAATGTTGCTATTATAAAATGAACTTTGATGTTTTGAACATAAAATTCAATTCAACAGATACGGAACAAAGCATACGTGGTTAAGTTAAACAAAAAAACTAATCAACATAACCTTCGCATTTCGCAACATTCAAAGAGAAATGTTAACTTAACTGTCTTCGCGTTATTCTGTACAACGGCCCTCATAAGCCAAAGTCATTTGTCATCCGCCATACCGTTGCAACAGAACAAATGGAATGGACATACTTAAGAAACACTTCATTATAAGTACCAGCACCAGTACTTGCCGTTAAGTAAATATAGCTAGTCCTTAGTCCAGTGGGTCCTAACCTTTATTATCATATCACCCACATTCTCATCGAGATTTGTAGATATTATTACCCCTCCAAAAAAATAGGTATTATAAGCTTATAAGAAACTGCTCAAAGTAAAACTGCTTACCATTCATGCGTATTACCCCTGAGAAAACTTCGTTTTACCCCTGGAGGGGTAATTACCCCCAGGTTCGGAACCACTGCCTTAGTCGTTTGAAATACTCATCGATTTAGGTTATTTTCTCCATGGTTCTAGAAGAGTATTGTAGGGTTGCGTACCTCAAAAGGAAAAAACGGAACCCTTATAAGATCACTTTGTTGTCCGTCTGACCGTCTGTTCGTCTGTCAAAACTCTTTATCTCGGGAACGCGGAGGTATCGAGCTGAAATTTAAATCATACATTTACTTAGGTCTACAGACCAAAACCAAAACAAAATTCAAAGTTCTAGATTGACGTAAAAAAAGATATGGCCGTTTATGCTGCAAAAAACGTATATTTCAACACTCTCAAGGAAACCCAAATTCAAAGGGCATTTTCCCGTTGGTCTAGAACTACGAAATTCGGCAATTAATACCGCTTTATACTACAAGTATAGGGAAACATCTAATAACTATACATTTGTAATTAAATCTTAATAAATATTCTTTATTTAAAGTATTTAAGGTAGAGAATGCCTTATGGCATTAAATTCGCCTTTTGTACGATAAGTTTTCTTTTGTGCAATAAAGTTTAAATAAATAAATATTTGTAGGGAACCCTCTGCGGGCTAGTCCGACTCGCACTTTTATCCTTTACTTATCGATAGACAAAGCGTAGTATCATAAGCTAACAGAAGGGTTGCTTATACCTATACGTTGCTCGGTTTTGAGTGTCTGTAGGCTTATGATGCAACGCTTTGTCGCGCGATAAATAAATGACAAAGCATACGTCACTCTCACGCACTATTTGTCAGAACGTGACCGATGCTTTATCATTTATTTATCGCGCGACAAAGCGTAGCATCATAAGCCTACTGTTAACACGCTTCTTTAAGTATCCCAAGTCTTAGCGCTCCGTCTGCATCAGTCTTGATGTTATTTCATCGCATTATCGTCATAATGTTATTGTTTAATAGATACCCAGGAGGTATTAAATATGGATTTGGATGAGCATGTCGAAAATTAAAGCAGAATTATGCAATACAAAAAACTAGTGCAAAAGTTTGCACAGCAGAATGTTTTATCAAGAAAATGCCCTGCATTTACCGGTATTGTCTGCTTCATGTTACTCATGTCAGTCACTGCGTTTGACAGGATGTTGCAATCAGCTCGGAATCGTAGCTGTCTAGGGGTATATCGGATTTAATATCAAAGGATTAACCTTATGATAGGTTTTCACTCACTATCATCACCGCTGTATACATATGAGCTCGTTTTTCCTAATTTATTTAGTTTCATCAGATCTGTCTGTAGTTAAATTAAGCTAGCTTTTGAGTTTGACCATCCTCCCGGTTTTCGATTGAGCTGAAAGTTTTTGTTCGTATGTAAATTGGATGACAATGCAATATTATGATATGGAGCTAATCTAATAATGGATCCGGAAGGCGGCTAGAGCAGCTAAATTAAGCATACGGATTATATTAGGTTTATGCCATTATTGTGTCTTCCTATTCGCGATTCTGCACAAAAGAAATTCCACACAACTGAATTTAATCACATGCGTAATGCTTCACAGTCGTTATTTCTACGCAATCTTGTTTCTTCCTAGTAGCGATTCTGCACAATATGAATTCCACACTACTGAATTTAATCACATGCGTTATACTTCACGATACTATCTTAATAATCATTTGATACTTCATTTATCTATATCATTATTTAGATAGTATCGTGAAGGATAACGCATGTGATTAAATTCAGTTGTGTGGAATTCATATTGTGCAGAATCGCTACTAGGAAGAAACAAGATTGCGTAGAAATAATGACTGTGAAGCATTACGCATTTGGTTAATATCAGTTGTGTGGAATTTATTTTGTGCAGAATCGCGAATAGGAATAAACAATAATGGCATAAACCTAATATAATCCCATAAACCTACCGAAATTTTGATTGGGTTTTTTGCGAGTATACAAAAAAATACATTTTAAATTATAAAAAGCTTGTCACAAAAATACAGTTTATGACCTAAACTATTTTTTATATGGGCATAGAGGATAGCAGGTTGAAGATAAAACTGAATAATTAATCAAAGTTATAGTTCAAAACGGAGACAACTGTTATTTTTACTGACTCAAAGGAATAATTAGATAAAACTGTTACAATGTCTTAACATTATTTTCCGTTGCAGTTACTGTTTGTGGCTTTCGCGGCTGCCTTAGCAGTCCCCGTGCCTCAGGATGTGGCAGAGACGACCAGGGAGAAACGGTCCCCTGGCGGCTGGCATTCCCAACCCGAAGGCGTCTGGAAGAAGAAACTCGTCTGGAAAGAGGAGTGGAAACAAGTCTGGAAAACAGAAAAGAAACTAGCCTGGAAAACAGAGTGGAAGAAAGAAAAAGAACCGGCGTGGAAAACTGAGAAAGTACAGCAATGGAAAGAAGAACAGGTGCCCGCATGGAAGGTAGTCTCCAAACCTATTTGGAAGGAAGTTCAGGTCCCTATATGGCAAGAAGTCCAAGTTCCAGATTGGAAAAAAGTAACCAAGCCCATTTGGAAGGAAGTTAAAGTTCCAGTGACCAAGGCGATTCAGGTTCCAGAGTGGAAGCAGAGCTATGTCCCGGAATGGGTGAAAGAAGGCGTACCCGGCGAGAAATTCCTAGGTAAAGACGACCACGGATGGGAATACACCAGCCACGACTTGTGGCGCAAGAGGATGATTTGGAAGCCCGTGTGGAAGAAAGTCTGGAAGACAGAGCACAAGCAAGAATGGGTAACCGAGAAGAAGCTGGAATGGAAAGAGGAATGGAAACAGATCTGGAGGACAGAGAAGAAACAAGCGTGGGCGACGGAAAAGAAACAAGAATGGGTAGAAGAGAAAGTTAAAGTATGGAAGACGGTCAAAACGGCGGTCTGGGTGCCAGTTCAAAAGAAGATATGGGTAGACAAATGGAAGCAAATCCAAATACCAGTATGGAAGACCGTGGAAGTTCCAGCGTGGAAGAAGGTATGGAAACCGGTGTGGCAGAAGCAATGGGTGCCGATCCATCATGAACACCACGGATGGGACTAAGTAGGTAAACACTTTGTACACATTCATTGCATTATTATATCATACGTGTGATTGTAGACGAATATATGAGCGTACTATAAAAATATAGTCTCGTATGTCTCTATGATCATTATGATACTATATTTAATAAGGCAATGGTTTAGCGGGCGGTTTAGACAAAAGGATAGACCATACGAATAATTAAGAGTATCAAAAATAATCGCGGTAATACTTTTAGAAGTAACAATTCAAAATCATGGCTGACTAAATCCTTGGAAATTTTCTTATTCTTATGGTCTAATTAAACGAAACTTATCTGTATATATGGAGTATCTACCATTTCGTAGTTTCGTTAGTTACCTTTTGTCTTCTGGTTTATTCATTATAGTCACATTGTTAATTATTGTTACCATTATCAGTTACCATTTGTAAATATGCTATTAAAGTACTCAAAGGGAAATTAGGGTAGATTATGGGTGTGCAAGACTGTTCAGTGTTCTGATCTTCTGAAGTTTTATAAGATTACCGATGATGAATGCAGATTTTTATAATAGCAGTCGTTTTTGTTTCATTGTAAATCAAATATATAGCCAATAGATGAGTACCTACCTAACAATTCTGAGATTGCTTTAACCAAAAGAGGAAATATATAAATAAGAGAAATTCGACCATCAAAGCGGAGCCGCTGCCAATTTGCAGTTATCTCACTCACACATGTTTGACATGCGCTTTGCATATATTTTTTTGAGATCGAAGCCTAATTTGTCCGGTACAGAACAGTCCAGTATTGCTAGGCTGCTCAATGGGCAGACAGGATAACGACCGCTAGATTGACATTTGAATACGTACAGATAATGACGGCATTGTCTTACACTGAAAGCCTGGACATCCAAGCCTTATGAGATACGTTACAGTGTACACTTTGGATAACTTATAACCACCCAGTTAAGGTTCAAAGCCCGCTAGCCCTAACTATTAATGTGCCTAACGTTTTCGAAATATAATTTGCCAATTTAGCAACAATAGCAAACTTTAAAACGGCATGTGTCTAGAAGATGAAGGGCGCAATACTGCCGCCCTCAAACTAAAAGGCCGCTAGTTTGTATGAAGTTTCATACAAATTAGCGGCCTTTAAGTTTAAGGACGACAGAATAGTCGGCGCTAAGTTATATGATTTTGAAACTTAACTGTGTGGTTAGAGTTCGATTTTTGGCGTAAGCAGTGCAAATGCTGGCAGCGACTGTTTTTGAATTAGCTACTGGACTCGTATGTGTTAGAGAGAGTTCTCTTTCTAACGCATAGCCCCGTCCCTCGTAGCAGGCAAGCGACAGTATTCCGCATTGCGCGCCATGGCTGTAGCGAGATTTTTACCATTGTCGTGTCGTGTTCTGACAACCAAAGTTCTTTAAAATCTATCAACTCTTAATGTGGAATAGCCATGACATTACAGTGTTCTGTTATTCAAGCTCTGCACGGGCAGCACAACATACGACCTATCGCGCACGCGATACATTACAGCCAATAAGGACAGGCGTACGTTGTGATGCGTTACGGATGCGTACTCCCATTGGCCGGTACATGCTGCTGCGGGATAGGTCGTGTCTGATCAGTGCTAACCTTCCCGAGTTACTAAACACGACGATGTATGCAATTTGGGCCCACGTCTCGCCTCTTGTCCGCAATATTCATCTGTCTTCAGGTCTCGCCACTACACCGTATCATACCATGACCGTACTATGAACGTATCAGACACGGTATGACAAATGCCGGTCGGTGACGGACCGTGCTAGTGAGCATAGTCTCATACTTGTCAATACAAAGAATATTTATTATGCCTGAAACGTTCATAGTCCATAAACGTAGACCATAACCGTCTCGGGCGACTGTACTTAGACAGTGATGACGAGTGACGAACTATTTTTTTTTTCATATAAATTTTGTTCTATTTTGAATTTTGGTTGTCAGGAGACGTATCAAGGGTGTGTTGTAAGATGGGGTAATCGCTTTAAAAATAATTATATTTACCTCATCTTGCCTCATTTTATATTTTAAGATTGAATTGCAACAGAGCTTTTAGATCCTAATTATTCTTTCAAAATCTAGATAAGTTAGAACTATTTCTAACTTAAACTTTACTTAATATGGATCGGCTATTCATATAATTTAATTTATTAAAATTTAAACAATTTCACACGCACTAAATTGCTACATTATGTGTCATTTGAATATTTATGTGCGTGAAAAAATTTGAGGCATTTTTCAATAATTTTGAACGTTGTATATTATTTCATTTAAAGTATTAATATCGGAATTATTTATTTTTAAAATGAATAATTGATTATCATTGCTTTTTCCATTGATATTACTTTTTTCAATTGATTTGCTTTGGCTAAAACTGTTGCAATTTTATCACATAGTTTTTAATATATTCAAGTAGAATCTGGATATAACGACTTTCAAAAGACTTTCATAGAACAAACGTCTATGACGTTAAATATAAGTTCCCATTGACGTCGCTAAAACCGGAGTCGGTAGGTATAAACGGAGTCGTTATAAGCGAATTCTACCGTATAAGATAAACTTACTCATATAAAGCCAGGCTTTACAGTACATATATGATTGAAGAGGCTCTGTTTATTTTCCCAGTGTAAGAGTACATTGTTTTTTTATATGTTTTATAAACATACTTTTGTTTTTTTTTAAGTTTTAGCAATATACGAGTTAAGGATACGAGTTGAAGTTTTATTTTCCTTAAATGGTTCGTTATTACATGTTATTTTTTTTTGTGTACACAATATGGGAGTCGCCGAGGTCCTATAGCTAATGAGTAATTAATGTTGTATTGTTATGGGAACTCAATGTGTGTGCAAAGTTTCATAAGCATAGGTTTATTATATAAGTAGTTGTATAAGCCGCTGCAAGATTTGAAACAAACACATATACCTTAATTTAAAACCATTTATTAATGCGAAATTCAAAATAACCAACTTCAAAATTCAATTTTATTATCAAATGCAAGAGATACTACAAAAAAGGTTTCAATCGCAATCGCTATTGGTGTACCTGTAATATTTGAAGAGTTCCCTTGATTTCTAAAAGTCTCACTGTCAGATCCTGACCTGACGAACATAAGCTCTCTTGGACGTATATAATAAAAAAAAATCGAAATCGGCCCAACCGTCTACAAATAATCAAAAAAAATCATCGGACGGAGAACCTTTTTCTAAGTCGGTTAAAATATACAAATCAGTCAAGCCGTTCTTGAACATACAGAAAAAAGAAACGCATTAAAATCGCTCCACACGATTGGTTAAATACAATGCCACAAACAGATAAATTAGCTGCGGCAAATTCTCATCTTCGTAAAGCGGAACGATTTGATATTCACTTCATAATTGGTACTAAATACTCGTATGAACAACACAAATTAACTCGTTAAAGGCATTAAGACTAATGACAGGATTAAGGCTGTGTTTCCACCAGAACTGTGCGAGGATTCAGAGAAAAAAAACGTCGATGGAATAGAACAGTCGATGAAACATTTATTTAGTCCTCAAAATGGGCGGCACCTTTAATTTTACCCGGTCATTCCTGACCAGGGCCACCTGGAAATTAAAATGTCGCAAAAGCCTGAATTCGGCTCAGTTTTCCAGACATTTTTTTTAAAGGTTATTGTGAAATCTCCAGCGCAAACACTCTTACTGTTGTAGCGTTCCGTCAACATATTATCTAAATTGAAATCAAGCATCGTTAACTTAGAGAAGTGAAAATAGTTCTCTACATACCTACATGAACAACTAAGTTTTACAAAATTAGTTCTTTTATTATAACCATTTTTATTCTCCTTAAGGCCAGAAAATGACTATTGTTCGTTGCATGTATGTAACATTAAGTCCAATTTAGTTTTAGAGCTTTAGTAATCACATATATTTTTTATCGAGAATAAACGCCGCTCAGTGTTCTTTGTAAGAAACTCCATACTGTCACAATAATAATAGCAGTAATTTCTTCCTACAAAAGGTACATCGCGCGCTTGAATGTGTGCACGCCGGTACGAACGCACTACAAGCAAAGTTTTAAGAATGCGTATGGATCGCGCTATCACAGACATGCTATCGCGCGTCTGTGTGAATACGTATCGCGCGCTCCTAAACAGCCCAAGTTGGACTACTTGTTTGTCTTTATACTTTGCTACTGTAACCGACACGACAAGACACGTATCGGTTTCGGAACGGCAACGTCTTGGCTCGGCACAGGCTAGCGGCGCGTTGGTGACACGCGGTCACCGCGCTTACATCGTGCCACCGCTGCGCTTGCGGCTCGCCCCCGGTCATCCGTAAGGGTGATGACAGCTCGGAAGTGCCGTTTCGCTTCCGATACGTGCCTTTATACTAGGCCCTTTAATTTTATACTAGAGAATCAAAAAATATTCCTGTTTGTTTTTCAAGTTTTAGAGAACTCTTAAGGGAAGTTTGGAAAAACCTCTTAAGGTTTTGTTCAGGCCGGCGTTACTGGAACTGTTATTGGGACCTTCTCCAGTGCCAAGGATTCTCATAAATGTTAAGACATTATTCAATACTAAAAGAATATATGCTTATATTGTGTCGGAAGGATAAGACACATGATATGAAGACAGGGCGAAAAGATAATTAGCGTTCGACTATATTAAAACGACTAACTATCTTAATGGCCAATTATAGTACACTGGTTTCGATTCCGGAATTTCCGATATTAAGTTTCCGGAATTTCAGAATTCCGGAATGCAAGCCCTAATCAAAATAAGTAGATAACATTGAAAAATCTTCGTAAGTGGAATTTTACAATTCCTTGTGGTTCGGTGGTACTAAGGTGGTACTAAGTGGAATATAAAATTCATGATTAAGATTTTTTAGGCGTTTCTTCTTACCAAACGGTCGCCTTTCGAAGCGCTAGTAGAATCAGACCTGTACAAGTCGAGGCCTACTTACAAAAATAAAGATTTGATTTGGTATATTATATCGTTCTCCACACATTGATGGCATATTATTGGGACGTTAAACACGTTCTAACCTGTTGGATAATCCGGAACCTCGTCGTTAAACGCGTCCCTCATATAATTTGAACTATGAACTAATAACAACACTTCGTATGGTCATGCTGTGGTCCGTCAAAGTCGAAGTGACGAGTGCCGACATATTTTGACCCCCGAATTTGAACTGTTATTGTAACGATATTTCCAAATCAGAGGTCACGCTGCTATGGTCAGTCAAAGTCAAAGCGACGAGCAGACCGACGTAGTTTCAACCCAACTTACGAACTATTCTTACTAGTTCAACTAGTACTATTGCTCACTCAACGCAGCAGCCTTATAGTCCAGCGAGAAAATGCTCCAAGTATCTTCGGCACCATGCCGCAGGGGCCATTTTTAGTCTTATTTTAGTTTTCGCTTATTTTATTTTTAATTTAGTTTTAGTTTATGGTATATTTAATTTTACCTAAATTGTATATTGTTTCTTACTAGTTCATGGTTCAAATTATATTGGATACGGCATTGACGGTGAATTTCTGAATAAACTTACTGTCTGTAATTGGGCCGGGTGAGACAATACAAATAATTAGCGTGGCCAGACAGCTTAGATTGGGGGACGATGATCGATTTCACCATCCCGCGGGGGCACGTACATACTAGGCGCTTTTATCAGACGGGCCCTGTACGTATGTACTACACATTGGGGCAGTCATGAATAAACTCTAAAATATATACGTTTTTGGCAGTTGTAAATAACTTATCAAGAAAAAAAAAACCGGCTTCGGAGTTTCCGAAAGTTCTCATAGATAATTATCATCATCAGAACTGGATTTTGAAACAAATGGGGCCAAGCGGAGGGTATCTCAGCTTTATAAAAAAAAAAACAACAGATCTGTTCACAAACGATGCCTAGTTTCAGTAGTTCGGCGACTTTAGTCCGGTTCATATGTAGTTCGATGATATTAGTCGGGGTCCAACTAATATAAATTTTTGTTAGTTCGAACCGGACTAATATCATCGAACTACTGAAACTAGACCATAAATGACGAGTACTGAGGTAACAGACATTAAAAAGCAATTGAATAGATAACATCCTCTTTTTGAGATGTCGGTTAAATGTGGTCTAATCACCGATCCGTTGTTCAGCCATATGCACAAAAAAGACTGAGAATCTCGGACTACTTTCAGTTTTAACAAATGCAAACAAAGGTCTGGCTTGAAAGCCTCGCTAGCTGAGGAGACAGCTTTCATTGCTGCCTTTAAGTTCCAGTGTTGCCAATCATACGAGAAAAAAATCCGGAGAAGTGCGAGGACATAAATTAAAGTGCCCTTTAAATTTTGATTCTCTTAGTAAAGCCTATTTTTAATGACTTAATTAAAAAAGTATACTTTTCAGATATTCCCCTATACTTGTAGTATAAGACGGTGTTACTTGCCAAATTTCATAGTTCTAGGTTACGGTGTCACAGATTTTGCGAAAATTCAAACTGAGTAAACGCATACCCTCTAATTATGTTTTGTTATGTGCTAAAATGCCCCGTGCCGACTTTATCCTAAATTTTTCATATTAACCGGTTGAGTTGATTTTGCACCTATGAAAATCTATAGCGCTTAATTCGATATTCCATAACGCCGTCCAATTGTTGTAATGTTTTTGAAAAGATTAAATATTTTTACAAAAAAAAACTCGACCGCGGTGCATTTTAAAAGTGGACAAAATCCGCCACTTTGTTTATTTTAACGAACTTCATACCCATCTCACATACGACACTCGCGCCATCAAGACGAATCTAATGATGTATCATTTATAAAAATCGGCCGTGCCGTTGAGTAGTTACGAGCGGACATAGGAACAGACATATATACATACATACAAACAGGTCAAACACATAACCCTTTGGGCTTCGCCGCAGTCGGGTAAAAACTGGTGAGTTTCTTCCGGCGCGTCGTCTCACCAGAAGGTCATCTACCGAAGCGCCAAAAGAAAAGAATCAGACATTTAAAAGAGCCCTTGAGGCCTACTACCAGCAATAAATGAGTTTGAGTTAAAATCTTAGGTGCCAAAGAAAATTAATGTCGTCAAAGTTGATTGTTAACCCTACTTTTATTTGTTTAAAGAATGAACCAATATTAAGGTGATGGAACAATTCTTAGAAATCGTAAGTTAGTTTGCCGAGAATAATATTTCATTTTACTAGCAAATCCATAATTATTTCTAATATTGCAAATGCTCAATCATGAATCCCAGATTACAATTAAGAAACATCAGTATAAAAAACGAAATTTCCTAATAAATTGCCAAATAAAGTCGTATAACTTCGCCAGAGATCGTAAAAGTCAAAATCTAAATTGTATAATTAATTAGATGTAAAACCTGGGAACACTGAAGTCTAGATAGCGTTGCGTAAGCTGGCCTTCTAGCTTAAACGGCGGTTAGGTAACAGCCGGACGGGTTGAGACCTAGGTATTGTACACAGTCTAGAGCTAAGCTATGTCTTCTATCTCGTTTCCTTACATTGGAATAGAGTCCGCCCGAAACTAGTTTTTACGGCCGAAAACGAAACCGAATTTGAATGAATGAATGAATGAATTAAGGCGCGGTAGGACCTGGCTCGCATTTCACATACAAACTAGGGTCGGGCGGAATGCAGATTATTGCAGATTATCTTCGATTTCTAACATAAAAGTATACGTTATCAACCCAAACATGACAGGATGCCCTGCATTTTTGTGAAATCATGATTGTCAGGTATTAATTTTGTCAGAAAAGGTAACCGGTGATGAACAAAATGAAAAAAAATGAAAAAAATACTTTATTTTATAGTGTTTTCGCGCTACTTTTCTATCGAGCGAAGTGTTCGCTATCGTGTTCTAAGTGAGAGGAAGCCCTAGATACAGTTCTGAATATTATTATATATGTTTTACAGTGACCTAAGAGTCAAATAAGTGCTCTAAAAATGATTTGGAAACTAGGCTTCCGTGCCCGATTCTGGTCTCACCTCGCCTTAACATTTATTTAACGCACAAAAACCCAACATACACACAGAAAACATTACAATACATAAGATAAAAAACGGCGCTAAAATGGGTCACCACTCAGCATTGTGCCATAGCAAGCCATGGCGCTGATTTCGGTCTCGATCTTAGCTAACCGAATCTTCCATATAGAATTATGCTTTCGTGGGAAGAAACAACATCATAACAGTCAGTCTTAATGTTAAAAGAATATATTGCTAATCATTCAGTCTGATATTTGATGTAATAAGTTATATAAATGACATATGATCAAAAGTTATTTCAAAAAATATAATAGGCTACTTGACAGGTTTCTGAAAAGTCAATCCGATTGTTTAATGATGTCTATTGAGTACTCAGAAAGTGGTAATTTTTAATTCTTTTGTGTATTTTTTCCGAAAAAAGCAAATAAAAATGCACTTTTAAAATTAGCCGCCAAAACGGTTTCTCGGACAATATGGCGTCTATGACGACACATGATAGTAAACCGACAAATGTCAACGAGGATCGCATAACGTTCTACCTTTAAAAATAGGATTGACAGATGCTGTTGATGCTGTTTACTATGGTGTGACGTCATCGGCCAATCCAAACCGTTTTCGATAAAATGGCGATAGATAAAAAATAATAAATTTTCATCCGAGATTTATAAATAAATTATCCATTTATTTTTAGTAATATTGGCGTTAATTGGTTTTAATACTTATAATTAATACATATATCCATAATTCTCCCATTATTTTTCACACTGTCAAGTAGCCTATTATGTTTTGTGAAATAAAGACTGTCCGATCGCAACGCGAAGCATCTTGAATTCAGCTTCGGTTACGTTACGGTCGTAGTTTCGGCCCGATGGCAACCGAAACTATGCCGAAAACCGTTTTTAGGCCGAAACCGAAAGTTCAGTCGGACTCTAGATTGGAATAAATTTTTCATAAAACAGTTGTTATCAAAAAAGGATGCCCATAGTTAGGGTTTTATTAAACCAAGTGTTAACTATTTCCTTTGTGTAACGAAAGTTTAACTATATAAATTGTATGATAACTTTCGTTACACGAAGGAACAAGATTAACTTTTTGTTTAATTAAGGTCTAATTATGACATATTTTTTTTTAAAACGACTCACAAATCAACACCGAACATTAAATAAACGACGCGAGTCAATTTACGAGTTAAGTACTATAATGGTGCTTCCACATTGGCTGTTATAAATGTTATACTTATAACGTTATAAAACATTTGTTATCGAACATGTTATACCTAATTACTATGAGTTTTATGAAATCTTAGTGAATGTTATCGTGTTTTATAACATTTATAACAACCAATGTGGGAGGACCATTAAGTTTGGCTCACTCCGCGATTTCGCCGCGAGGCCACTATAGCTTGGCAACTTCGTTTGTGACACTCCCGTGTGTGCTTTTTGTTGTGTGCAGCCGTAACTACTTACACAAGTTACCGCCAACACGAACGGTGACCTACGAAAGCTGCCTCCGTTGGTCGCCGTTCGTGTTGGCGGAAACTTGTATAAGTAGCTACGGCTGCACATAACAAAAAGCACACATAGGAGTGTCACCAACGAAGTTGCCAAGCTATAGTACCAAATTTTGCCCCTCTATTGGGGCTTAACCGGCGACCACAAAGAGCACACGTTATGCTATAGAGAGAGACGGTCGGATCCGGTGCGTTCCGTCCGGAGGTCGGACCCGAACGCTAGTTTTGTTATAGAGAGACTTCTGTACGTACTATAACTTATTTTTTTTTTATACAACTAGGGTGGCAAACAAGCGTACGGCCTGCCTGATGGTAAGCAGTCACCGCAGCCTATTCTGGGATCATACTTTATTTTCAAACTAAAAATGTATCTACTGAAATAAAACTTAGTAGGTACGGTCGGCCTCAAAAGTTGCTGAACACATTTGTATCGTGGCGTAGTACTAAAGTGTTTAGCTACTTTTGAGGCCGACTGTACAATAGGAAACGAAGAAAAGTGGACAAAACTGGTCTAACATAAAACGTGGTAGGTACCTATTGTAAGCGAACGCTAAACCACTGCCGCCATATCTTAGTGTATGCCAAAGCTTTAATAGTACAAATAACGCTGTCACGTTCAGTGCTCAAAGAAATCTAGATGCATCTGCGCTTGCGTATGACTTAAGGACGAGGCGTGACCATGAGCGGAGCGGTCTTAGAATAAAATACTTCTTAACTCAGCAGAGACAAACGTTCAGCAGCTCTCTACCCATTACACCGTATCATACCATGACCTTACTATGAACGTTTCAGGAAAAATAAATATTCTTTGTATTGCAAAGTATGAGACTATGCCCACTAACACGTTCCGTCACCGACCCGCATTTGTCATACCGTGTCTGATACGTTCATAGTACGGTCATGGTATGATACGGTGTAATGGGCAGAGACCTTTAAGCTACTCGGCGTCACTACCAAGTCCTTCTTGCTTTAAACTCGCTCCCTTATACAGGCTGTGGCCTGTAATATGAGCAAAAAAGTTAAACGTAGGTTCTACCCCTCAAACTAGACAACTTTTATTCAGCGACTTTTAAAAATAACTTGTGGTTTGATTTTTAGCACACTTTAAAAGTTTATCCGAACACGCAATGTATTGCGAAATTGATTACGTCTATAGGGTGACAAGATTGACAAGCAATATCAATTAGACGGATTTTGATGTACATTGAAAATACTAATTACTTTGTATGAAAAAGAGACAATCTAAGGACTACACATTTTTAAAAAGTGGTTGAACAAAAGTTTTATTATTTGAGGAGTAGAATCTACGGTTTAATTTTTTGCTCGTATTACATGCCACACCCGGTATATTGAGCACCGCGTGCTTGAGCGATCGAAAAAGAATAGACAATATATTATTGTGATCACTGGCTTATGCAAGAACTTGTTTCAAACAAGCTATCTAGTTTATATTGGTACATTTTAAGAACTTCATGTTCCAACGGTTGGTTGGTACGATTGCTTATTCCCTAAAGCTCACACGACGATTCGTGTTGATGCTTCGTTCTTTTTATATGTCAGAGACAGAGACGCCAACACGTATCTTCGCGTTATCGCGATGTGTGTAGCCGTAACATCAATACGGCCGGTCCTTGTGATTAGCCGCGATTCCCGCCCGCTGCCTCCAACGCCACAGCCTACACTTTCTCCCGCCGCCTATGATTCTCGATTAATGGAAGAGGATAAACACCACGCAATTAACGGCTTTCTTTTCCTTCCTTTGAGTACAGTCGCACACAAAATCACGCATTAAGTCAACTTCAAAGAAGAATCTATGTGAGTAGGTGTCCGTGGGCTGTTCATTGGCTGATGATGAAATCACCTTACTTCGTTGCAATCGCAACCAATATCACAGGATAAGTAATAGTACTAGGTCATACGTGTGTCTCTCTCTATAATAAAACTGATGTTCAGGTCCGACCACCGGACGGAACGCACCGGATCCGACCATCTCTCTCTATGGCATAACGCGTGCTCTTTCTACCTGGCTAAGCCCCTCGGTGGGGGCAAAATTTAGTACTATAGCTTGGCAACTTCGTTGGTGACACTGACAGGTGTGTTTTTTGTTATGTGGAGCCGTAACTACTTACACAAGTTACCGCCAACACGAACGGCGACCAACGGAGGCAGCCTCCGCAGGCAGACGTTCATGTCGGCGGTAACTTGTGTGAGTAGCTACGGCTGCACGTAACAAAAAGCACACATGTGAGTGTCACCAACGAAGTTGCCAAGCTATAGTGGCCTCGCGGCGAGATCGCGGAGTGAGCCACTCCTGAGTTGCAGTTGCAAGTACTTAAAGACTCGAACAATGAGAGCTACCGTTTCTGTGCTCACCAGCTGGCGCCACTGTTGAGTAGGGTCCTGAAGTATAGCTGTCAGTTTGTTACACGTGTGTGAATACGAAGTTTACATTTCAATCATATTTAATGCACCCATTACCGCCTGCTGTACTCGCACGGGTACAAATAATCATGATCTATCGAAGTGAGATTTGAGAAGTATTCCCTTGTTACAAAAATGATATATAAACACCCAAAAATGCAGAAAAAATCACTTTGCGCGTTCATGGGTCAAAACCGTACCATAAAAATATCGAGTATTGCGTTTAGTTCGGAAAAAAGAAACTTAAGTTTTCGAATTATGGAACTGTCTCAAAGCACTGACATTCGTTGACCCGTAACTCATATTTGCCATAAATAATCTCAGATATTGCGAAATATTGATAACATTATTTCACTAACAAAGCCCCCCACAAACGGTGAAATTTGACATTTCGCAGACCTCACGCTACACTAGCGCCTCTAGCGGAAATTCATTCGAGCCCTCATTACTTCAAATAGTTATCGGAACAGAGAGGCATGAGTGGATAAGCCATTTCCATTTAACATCAAAGGATGTGGGGGACATATTGCGACCGCGCAAATCGAATGGGGATTAGTCTGCCGCTATCTTCCTAATTGGTTTATTGCTAGAGTTGTTCTATCAAGGGTTTGTAGCGCGCTCCGATAAAGCTTTGATCTGGACGCCGAATGTCCCTATACCTGTTATGTCATACCTGTTGTTATATTTAAAAAAAATTAAAAGAGAAACTGGTGTGTTTCTTCCGGCGCTTCTTCTCACCAGAAGGTCAGTACCCGAAGCGCCAAAATAAATAATGCATATTTAGAATCAAGACTTGTAAAAGAGCCCTTGAGGGCCTACATACAGAAATAAACTATTTTATTTTATATTCAGCCGATCCTTATATCCGCTAGTGTGTTTAATAAGTTTCAATTAAAAAATATTTTATGCCACACCTGGCCATAAAGTGGCTTTCTGGCCTAGTGTAGACATAAAATGATGTACACAACACGGGAGGTAATAAAGAAAGCCCTCGATCGCATATTTACGTCCCTCACCTGCGATCTCGGCCTTTCTTTGTTTTACCACCGTAGTTGTGTAATGTACTATTTGTGGGAAGCTTTTTAAAGATAAAGAGAGACGGTCGGATTCGGTGCGATGCATTTTAATATTGATCTCTTGAAATACGCTTCGATCTTTATTATAACTAAACTTAAAAAACTATTTGATCAACAAAATTAATATTATTGGTAATTAATATTATTTTTAAGTGAAGCACTTCACTGCGTCTATAACTGCTAAACGTGTCATATTAATTACATACTCTCCTGCAAAGCTAGCGCCGTTCTGGGCAGATTATTAATTAATGTTTTAGCGGGATACTTTGTCAACTGATCCCTCATGAGATTGTTCTGATGACACGTTTAGCTTAGTTGGATTGACACCACCTACGAAGCTAGAGGTCCCAGGTTCAAATCCTGGTAAGGGCAAATATTTGTGTGATGAGTACGAGCTTTTATCTATATAAGTATCTACATCGCCGTCCAATATGTTTATAATATATTTTTTTCCAATATATTTTTTTTGTAATAATATTATAATTAATTGTTTGTTTTGACTTTGTATTACCTAGGTTGGCCTAGATCATATACAACATTATATTTAGATATTCGTTAGTTTTTAGATTGACATTGTAGTAGTAATTTTTTTCCATGGAGATGTGTTTGTAATTTATTATTTACAATACAATACAATACAATCATACTTTATTGCACACCAAAAGATAAATTACAATGCAAACTTATACAAAAACATTGGTAAACAATAGGCGGTCTTATCGCTAAAGAGCGATCTCTTCCAGACAACCTCTATTTAATGAATTATTCTGTTTTTATTTTTTCATTTTTGACGATCTTTTTGTGAATTCATTTTAGTTTTAGATTATAAAACATTATGTAATTTTCACTAAGAAATAAATAAATCTAATCTAATCTAATACCCATAATACAAGCATTTCTTAGTTTGAGACTAGGTCGATTTGTGTAAGATTGTCCCCCAATATTTATTATTATTATTTATTTGCTCTCTTTACCTCTACCCTTTATAATAATCTTCTTGTTTGACAGACCTTTGTTTGTGCCTCGAAATGAAAGACGTTTCAAGTGTGACGTTAAAATTCATATGTGTTTACAAATTAGTAATTACAATAGCATTAACAAAAAAATCTTGCATTAAGTATCATTATCTCCACAAAAAATGTATGAAATCTACTTATTCGTATGGAAATCCTGTAATACTCGGCTTAATTATAACCAGCGGAACAGGGAGTAGGAACGTATAAAGTGTATGTTAGTCTTTGTCTGTTGTCTTATCTCGATCGCGATAGGCCAGACAATGGCGGGTATTCTGTTTTTTTAATAAATTTCACCTTGACTTAACGGAGGAGCGAAGTAGATGGGTACCGTAGTTTTAATTCGTCGTCATTTTCATAATTTTAACCAAAATATAAATAAATAAAACTGGCCAAGAGCATGTCGGACCATGCTCAGTGTAGGGTTCCATAGCCGTAATTATAAGGTAAAAAATACGATGTAAAAAAAGTACAAGAACAAAAGAGCGTATCTTCATAGCAATTACGTCCTTTTGTTGAGAAGTGCAGTTTATCGGCAATAACTCAAAAACGGTACATTCGATCTTGTTGAAAATAATTTTCGTTGAAAGTATTAATTAAGCGTTACCTTCGTGATTTTTTTCATATTTTTCGGACGCACGGTTTAGAAAATATAGGGGGGGGGGGGGACACAATTTATACAACTTTCGGAGCGATTATTTCCAAATACATTCACTTAATCAAAAACATTACTTAGGAACCTTATAGTGTTTTTTAAAGAGCTGTCGAACTATGTACCACACGTTGATATTTGCTGAAAAAAAAAAATTTTTACTGTCTTTAACATGTATGGAGTGCCCCCCCTAAAAATATTTATTTTAATTATTTATATACCAAACTAAGTAGCGGCTCATAAAACACACCTATATTCCAAATTTCATCAATATCCATCATGTAGTTTTTGAGTAAAATGCCTGTGACACTCGGACAGACAGACAGACAGACGGACGGACATGACGAAACTATAAGGGTTCCGTTTTTGCCATTTTGGCTACGGAACCCTAAAAATGGGGTCAATCTTACACAAATCGACCTAAGCAAAGCTTGTACTATGGGTACTAGACGACGATATACATACTTATATAGATAAATACATACTTTAATAGATAGAAAACATCCGACCATGACTCAAGAACAAAAACTCGTGCTCATCACACAAATATTTGCCTTTACAAGGATTTAAACTCGGGACCTCTAGCTTTGTAGGCGGTGGCTCCCCCACTGACCTAAACGTGTTTTATGATGCTACGCTTTGTCGCGCGATAAATAAATGATAGAGCATCCGTCACGTTCTGATAAATAGTGTGTGAGAGTGACGGATGGTTTATCATTAATTTATCGCGTGACAAACCGTAGCATCATAAGCCTAGTTCATCATATGGGGGGCGGCTCACGCTGCGGTCCCGGTTTGTAGTCTTCATTCCATAATCTCCCCCCATTGGCCATTGGTTCTTTGTGCTGTTATGCCCTTTGCCTCATCAACTTCCTAACTCTGAAAGTTACTGTTAACCGATTCGTTGCGTATGGCACGACAGGCTTGTCATGAAGTGAATGTGTGGCGTCATTGCGCACTGAAAGAGTTAATTGATTTTGTGTATTTGTATCGCTAAATTTGCGCCCTAATTTGCATTTATCATAGACATTTAAGTAGCTGTGAGAAAAACTACTTACTGGAGAGTCTTTTGCGATTTTTTTTGGTTATTTAATTTACTAAAGTGCTGGTAGATTTAGACTTGTACAAGGGCATTCCACGGAAACGTTACAGCGACACGACCTTTTTAATACTTTGACATGTAAAATTAGGACGCTTAATATCGGTATAGTAAAATTATAACTTGGTTTTAAGATTGGTAGTATTTCTTATAAGTTTTTTAGGGTAGCTACCATAGTGTTACGTAAGCGACAAAATTAGATGTCTTCATGGAATGCCCTACAAGCACTCTTTTAGCAAATTTTAAAAGTTTATAGCAAAAAGCTCTTTTCTAGGGAAACAATCGAAAGCCAGAGACTTTGAATTTAAATGTCAAATTAGCCCGCGTTATAGTTGCATACGGAACCATACTTAAAATCCGCTCACGCTTGGCCGTTTGACGGCGGAGATCATCGATCGACAACATGGGAAACACTTTTTGTGCAACTTAATGATTTATTGTGAAGCTAACTACACCAAATTGATGCACGGAAAAACTACAGCGAAGGTAATTTAGCTTCAGCTGACAAGTTATTATTAGGCTTCGTGGGGTTATGATGATCACTCGTGTCTCGAGGTGAATTATATACTATTGTGAGGAGTTGCTTTGCCAGCGACAGAAAGAGCACGCGTTATGCGATAGAGAGAGACGGTCGGATCCGGTGCGTTCCGTCCGGTGGTTGGACCCGAACGACAGTTTTGTTAGAAAGAGAAACTTCTGTACATAGTACTATTACTTACTCTGTGCTATTGTTAGTAGTTCGCTCCGTACAGTGCCCTCGTGACCTCATAATATGTCCCTCTATCAGAAACGACTCCAGGCGTTCAGGCCCCCACCTAGTCCGACCCTATCGAGTTGGACCGGGATAAGGCGACCTGCTTCGACCCCAGACACCCCCGGCACCCATCCAGTCCGATTCACTCGGGGTGGTCCGGCTAGCAACCTGGTTCGACCCAGGGAACGCCACGGCTCACCACCCGATCATATAATTGCTACGCCCACTAGGGTTGCAAGTTAGTCAGGCTTTAAAAAAATGCATAGAAGTGTACTACGGTCAACATAATTTAAAATTGAACATGAACAAGATTGGTTCACATCTTGAAGGACGATTTCTCCATAACTCTTAAATAGCATTTTTTCAAGCTTGGCAACTTCGTTGGTGACACTCCCATGTGTGCTTTTTGTTATGTGTAGCCGTAACTACTTACACAAGTTACCGCCAACACGAACGTCGACCAACGAAGTTGCTTCATTTATTTTATTATCCACCTCAAGCAGTATAGTCAAAGTTTTGATCCGGACGACAACATCTCAGCGAGATTCGAAAGAATCATCGCTGAGATGCCGTCGAACGGTGCCCGATGCACACAGCGTCGACCCCGCCGGCGGGGTCGACCTCCTCGCGACAACACCACACAAGGGCCGCGTCCCGATTTGCCCCAGGACCCGAATGTTCTGGTTTAACTTCACTCCGACCTTGCTCGGGCCCAGCTAAGTTTCTTGCCGGAGTCTTCTTAGCTGGGCTAGGTTTAGCGAACCGGCAACTAAAACTCCCATTAGTTCGATTCACACGTTCACATAAGGACAGGTTGATCCGCTTCATCCTTCCCGCTGGTCCGCTGGTCACTCTGAGCAATCAGCGAAAAGTCAAAGGTGGCCCTGGCCATCGTCCTGGTTCGACCCCAGGCGAACAGGCCCCCACCTAGTCCGACACCTATCGTGGACAGGTGACCTGGTTCGACTCCAGGCACCCCCCGGCACTTACCCAGCCCGATGTGCGTGCCGACTGTGTGTACGGCACACGGTCGGACGCCCTTGGGTGGTCTGGCCAGTGACCTAGTTCGAGCCCAGGGACCGCAACGGCCAACCACCCGGCCCGACAATCACTATGCCCGGTTATGGGTTGTGAGTTTGTCAGGTTTAAAAAAAAAAAAAAAGTCAAAGCTTAAAGACGGCCAAGTAGTCCAACTTCGGACGTTTAAGAGCGCGCGATGTACCTTTTGTAGGAGGAAAAATTACTGCTATTATACTGTGGTAAAGTACTATCCACAGATACAAACCTCCCTGACTAGTTGATAAATTGGATGACTTGGGTAAGCGCTTTGAGGACACCATTGGTAGTGGGTGTGGCCTATAATTTTTCAACTTTCGCTTTCGACAAACGGTGATTCTTAAGGACATCATATATTATCCGGGCATAAATATTCCTCATCAGGATGGCAATTTTGGTTAATTTGTAAAGCTTCGCCGGAACTACGAAATAGCCAAAAATGACATTCTAAAGAGGTTGGATCTTCTGAATATTCTCCATACGTGTTACAAACAATCATTATTATTTTCAAGTATGACCCTAAAACATGATGATGACGTTGATGACATGTGTAATTCAATTTCTCACTCTTCCCATGGATCAAAATACGTGATGCGCAAGCGACGCTACGCGGAAACAATTACGCGCAAAGGTCACGTGATGTAACGAAATCGGGATCCGTACTGTCGCGCTCGTCATACCGAAAGGCAGTGCTAGAAATTAGAAAAGCCCTAATTCTCTGCAAATGATAAGTTGGCTCATTTTGATCATAGTGTGTATTTTTTTACCCGACTGCGGCGAAGCCCAAAGGAGGGTTATGTGTTTGACCTGTATGCATGTATGTATGTATGTCCGTTCCTATGTCCGCTCGTAACTAGTCAACGGCACAACCGATTTTGATAGATGATACATCATTAGATTCGTCTTGATGGCGCGAGTGTCATTGCTGCCGTCCTTGTCTAAAAGGCGACTTTTTGCTATGGAAGTTCATAGTAAAAAGTCGCCTTTTAGACTTGGACGGCAGATTGGGTATGAAGTTTGTTAAAATAAACAAAATGGCGGATTTTGTGCACCGCGGTCGGGCTTTTTTAGTAAAAATATTTATTTTATAAATGCTCATTAGTGTTTAAAGAGCATTGAGAGTGCAAAAATGTCGTTTAATAGGTAATTCATTAATTAATTCACAGTTGTGTAAGTTAACTATATAAGATTCGACTTAAGGTGGGCCTTAAATTAAAGTTCGTGATTATAATTAGAACCGTCGGTTACGTCTGGTTGCTCTAGACTTTTCCTGTAAGTTATTGCTATTTTCTAAACTATAAATATTCCTTTTCAGTTAAATTTGCATTACGATTTGATGCTCTGAATTTTATCTCACGGAACTAAAACTACGACAAAAATAACAGCAATTTATTAAAAAAAAACTGCGTATAAAATCAGTTACCTAATATATTTCATCTATATACACAGTGATGTTTCATTCTTGCATCCCTTTTTTGCGGTCCCTTAGGGGTCTGTGAAACGAGAGCCGGGGGTCCGTGGCTATGCCTTCAACACAAACTTTCATGTGCCCTTGATTTTTTTTCTCTGATTATATTCGGAAATGGTCCGTCAGGTTTTCGAAATAATATCCGAGACCAAAAAAGTTTAAGAAACTCTGATCTAGAGGTTGAAATTATGGCCCAATCAATACCAGCTTCTCCCTTTGGATTCGATTCCAACCCGGGCAGTTTGTATTGTCGACGATCCCGATAATGATAAAATACGGTTTGGAACCACTTAACCTAAGGAGAGACGTTGGCTCTCTGCGAGGACCTTAAAATAAATAGCCGGCCGGAGGCTCGCCAACAACAACAACAACTGAAGCCATTTCTAATGCGCCGGCTGCTTGTACTTACGAGCCGCACGCACACATCAACTAGTTTTTTCCTATTGCGAGCAGCACACACAAATAGGTAGCCGGCCGATTAGACATGCTTCAGTTCTTTGTTAGTGATGCTCCGTCCGTATTTATTTGAAGGTCCTTGGCTCTTTGTGTTTGTTCTACCGTATGTACAATCGAACCAACTGAATCATGCATGACCCACCATAAGCTCATTTTGCTAAACTCCCCAAATACAAGTAGGTTGAAATTCGCTTGAAGATAGATTTCCATGGTGAGGCACTTGTTATCATTTTATTAGACACTGACATTACTGAGTGCACAGTGCACTCCGAGACTGTATTCCGAGACATATTCTTTTTTTTAAATCTTTATTTTAAGGGAGATAAATAATTCGCGTGATATTTCTTGTATGCCATAGCCTTTCTCACTTAAGACTATAATCCGGGCTCTCTGTTCTTATAAATTGGCCATTATTTAAAATTATGAAGCATTTTACTGTTTAGTTTCTATTTCTTTCACATTGACTGACAACTGACAACTTGACATTTGACGCACTTTTAGAACATTTTATTTTTGAAATATTTTTTCTATCATCAAAAAGTTAAGGTTATATAAGCGAGAGCAATGATACCAAAGGTTAAAGTTGCATAGGTCTCCGACCTGTATTGACGTAATTTTGTCAGTATCTAAAACGTCCTAAGTGCATTATACGCGATAGACCTTTCAAGTATGAAAGTTTCAAACGAATTGTCAGAAAAGTGGGTCATAACTCAGTTGGTTTGATTGTACAAAGGCAGTGTTCGAATTTTTCGGGCTCGTGCCTCCGTCACACTTTTATCACCGTAATTCCCGCCTCAGGAATAAGGTTCTTCCACACTTTTTTAGATGCTTGGCATTCCAAGAACAAGTGGCATCACACTCTTTTTTGCCAAGAACCGGCAGGATGTGGAATGAACCCCCGCCTGAGGTGTTCCCGCTATGACATCGGGTACTTCAAGAAACGAGTAAACAGGGCTCTCAAAGATCGGCAACGTATGGGTAACAAACACCTCTGGTGTTGCAGATTTCTATGGGCGACGTTGACTGCTTTTCATCTTTTCGATTGCCACTAATAACATAAAAAATTACAATAATTGTTTCTGAACTAGCTACACAGCTTCAGCCTCATAGACGTTTACCATCAGATTTAATCTAAATGACAAGTTTAATAAATCCCTCTTATTTGGTACTATATATTTATATGTCCACGTAATAAATGTGTTTTAACCAAACGTCACAAGATATCCTTAAATACTTAAATAACTACAACAACAAAAAAACAGAATTATAATAAGTGTATAAATTGTGCAGAATTATAATAAGTGTAAGTGTGTGTAAGTGTGTGTAGTGTATAAGTGTTTGTTAGTGTGTGTGTAGTGTGCGTGTGTGTGTGTGTGTGTGCGCGCGCGCGCGCGCGCGCGTGTGTGTGTGTGTGTGTGTGTGTGTGTGTGTGTGTGTGTGGTGTGTAGTGTGTGCCCCGCGGCATGGTGCCGAGGATTCTGGCAGCGTTCCCTCGCTGAATCGCAACGCTGATGCGCTGTGCGAGGAAACTGCCAGCTCTTCGGTCAATAATCATATCTCTTAGCCTTTTCGAGGGGTCTTATTACTTATAGATTGACTGGCTTAATCTTCAATAAACATAGGTAAGAACTATACAAGAAAACCAGCAAATTTAATACACGAAACCGCACTCAAATCGGTCCACGTGTTTACAATGGGCTAGACGACAAAAAAAAACTGTCTAGTCCGTCAGTTAGATTATTAAAAAATATTGTACACGTATTTTTTCTTTTGTTTGACAAACTAAAAATAACGAAGATACAGTGCTTAGAAGTTTCGAGTGACGTCACTCCTAGGTACAATTTTCACCTAGGAGTGACGTCACAAGCCCCCACTCCAGAAGTTTGATGATCTATAACTTTGTCGATTTTTAGGGTTCCGTACCAAAATGGTAAAAAAGGAACCCTTATGGTGCGACTCTGTCTGTCTGTCTGTCTGTCTGTCTGTCTGTCTGTCTGTCTGTCTGTCCGTCTGTCACAGCCAGATATCTCAGGAACTACTGCTGCTATCGATTTGAAATT
This sequence comes from Eudemis profundana, assembly GCA_947034925.1. NCBI lineage: Eukaryota > Metazoa > Arthropoda > Insecta > Lepidoptera > Tortricidae > Eudemis > Eudemis profundana. Next base: position 49,826,495 of record OX344794.1, read on the forward strand.
TGGAATAGTGTTAAAAGTAGCTAACCCGAGCTTATTGGACATAAAAAAAAAACTTATATCTTTTTTACTTTTTTTTTAAAGTGCTCCGTAATGGGATTTTGAAAATTGAAAGTAGGGCTAATATATCAAGTGGGGTATCAAATAAAAGGGCTTGATTTGTAGATTAAAACTATATTTTTGTATTTTTTTTTAAATAAGTAGTTTTTGATTTATGGCGTAAAATGTTAAAAAAAATACCATTCCCCCCCTATTATCTTCGAAGTTACTGAACAGAAAAATCTATAATAATTACCAATTAATAATGTTGTCCTAAATATTACAGGAAAAATATAACGGTTTTCCTAACTTGCACGCTTTTTGAGAAATTTGCAAATATCATAACACATACTTATTTGCTCCTACTAAACTAATCGCCATACAGTTTTTATTGAACTATTCATGTATCTATTAGGATTATTATTATTATTAGGAAGACCGTTATATTTTCTCTTCCTAACTTGAATATTTTTTTAGAAATTTACAAAATCCTTAAAATATTATTTTACTTCTACCCTCCCTACTAAAGCCATCTAGCGGAGAGTAGCAAAACTAAGCGATGGCCTATTTTTTCAGATTACATAAAAAATGTCTATTAAATACAATGATCACTCATCAGGAATCGGGAAAAAACATAAAGTAACAATAATTATTAAAAACTCTATAATAGGAGTTTGTTAGGAAATCTGACACTAGTAAATACCATAAAAATAAAATACCACTAGCGCCACAAATCTAAAATAAGGTAGTTTGTGGCAGCAATATTAATTTAATACACAAAAGTTTGCTTCAAAACATGATTCCTTCATAAAAAATGATACATGAGAACTAAATTAGTTGACAAACAATTATTGTTTGTTATTGGCTGATTGAAATAATAAAACGTTTAAATTACAACTAAAATTTACGCGCTATTTAGTATCAATAGATGTCACTGTAGCATACGCTGCATCGCGCTGTTAAGATTTTTCCTGGTTTAATAGGACTAAGGTGGGTTTAAGGCAGGGTTGCGTTGCTGTTTGTCGTATGGTTGGTCTACATATGAGTTTTTACGGAACCCTCGGTGCGCGAGTCCGACTCGCACTTGACCGGTTTTTTAATATTTAGATAAACCAAAATATACGTGTCCCATATTTTTCTATAATCTAACTGACGGACTAAATAGAATTATATAGTTTTAACCCAGTCGTCATCCCCATTACGATACCACAGACAAACAGAAGCACAGCAGCCCCAAACTTATTGACTGAGCGGGGGCGAAGAGCGAGCGAAGCTGTCCGTTTGTCCAGTGTCCGCACAGTATAATAGCACTAATTTTTTTCCTACAAAAGGTACATCGCGCGCTTGTATGTGTGCGTGCCGTGAACGAACGCACTACTAGAAAAGATTTAAGAATGCTAAGAATGCTCCAACATGGATGGCACTCACACAGACGCGCGATGGCGCGTCTTTGTGAATACGTTTGTGTGTCGCGCGCACCTAAATGGCCGTTTATACTTTGGTGTCCGCCGCTGGTTAACACATAGGACACTTTTTACTCGATTAAATAAACTGATGCAAAAAAGTGATATTTTGGCTATCCCAGCTTCACGAACGGCGGGGTAGACGCAAGATGTCTTGGCTTCACGGAGGGAATGCAACCCGTTCCGTAGTATCGGGGAGTGGACAGGGATAAAGACCGCTGAGCAACTGTTCAGTTCGGCGCTTGACAAGAAAAGTTTTAAGAAGCTTAGGCACTTAAAGAAGAAGCTCCCCAAGAACGAAGTTGCGGACCTTCATTGAATAAATATTGCGAGACAATTTTGCAACCGTTCACAAATATATAAAATAAAATTCAGTGTTTGTGAAACAATAAGACGAGTGTGCTGTTGACTTACTGTCGAGCGCGCGGTTGCCAAAATCCACGCAATTCGGTTGTTTGCTTAGTACTTGTGCGTGTCTGTTCACACGAGTGAGGTGAAATTGCGGCGTGGACGGAATTGTCATTACATCGCGTAGGCGATAGAGCGCCGCGAGCGACGAGCGGTAGCGGAATTTAATTAAACTGTAGGCTTATGATGCTACGCTTTGTCACTCGATATATAAATGATAAAGCATTCGTCACTCTCACACATTATTTGTCAGAAAGTGACGTATGCTTTAGTATTTATCACGTGACAAAACGTAGCATCATACGCCTACTGGTCGCTCTGACCTCACGAATCTGTCATCCTCAAAACTCCGCCATTTTGGGCAACAATTATTTATTCAAATAAAAGGTATATAAAACTTAGAATTTATTCAATTAAAGTTTTATGATATTCACTCGTTATTATAGCGAAAGGTAATAGTATGTTTTTACGCGATTAAGTCCCGTTTTGTTATAATAATGACTTAGAATATAATTAAGATTACAAAACACAAACGCTTTATAAAAAAAACTAACCTACCTCTCCTGTTCCCCCTCCCGCTATCGGGACGTAGAGTGAGGTGAGGTGAACTTCCTGAGGTGGTGGCAAGAACCTGACTGCATGAAGGGCAGTTGCATTCGGTCACGAATGTCACGATCCTCAGTCATGAAGTACCGACTAAGAAGGAGAAGAGAGGATGTGTTCCCAGAGGGCCATACAGCACCTTATCTGTAGGTACTTTACTGTTCGGGCAGCAGGAGGCTCGTAGTACTATTCATTTCATTTCATTTATTAATTGCTTACATGTACATTTTATGTTAAGGTATTGCAAGATGTTAGGAGCATACAGTGTGGGGAGTGTACATGATACCCTGATGGGCATTACAATTCAATCTTATACTATCTTAAAACTAATATTCGAATTTCAAATTATAATTTCAATGTTTATAAATAAATAAGGGAGCACATTCAAAGTCATAAATAATTAATTAATTGTCTGGACTCTAATTTCAAAAATAACATTAGTAAATTTATTTCGTCGGATTACAATGCCTCGCGGGCCGGATCATAGGCCCTCTCGTTTTCTTCCCGCGGGCCGGATTGGAACGGACCCCTGCTCTACTTTACGAGACCCTTCTTGAGCTAGGTAAGCGAGTAAAATTGGACGAGTAAAAATTCATTGCTGACGGGGTACATTGTGATTGATCGATCTTTCCAGAACCTCAATGTAATGCTACTCGCCCAATTTTACTCGCTTACTCGCAGGCACCGGTCACCTTATTGTTATAGACGGCCGCTGCGTCTTCTGGTTTGCACCACGCCATTATGTAACGTCCGAACTGACGCAACAGGGTGCACATCAGATTCCGAACGTACCTATATTAGCCGAGGACACAGATCAAGTACTATTAGACAGGGCCTAACAATTTTTCCAAAATGGCGGAAAATTAAATATCTACAGGTCGAGTATAAAGAGCAGTACCTCTAGCACAACTGTGACACGCGACTCTTTCTCGCGCGACAAATGCTACCTATCTCTATCCACTCAATATCGTGCGACAGTGACAGGTGATGCTCTGTCGCGCGAGAAACGAAGTCGCGGCCAGTTATGCTAGACGTACAGGCACGAATGGATTGAACGAAAGTTATTGTTGAGTGACGTTCTTATACGGAAGGATCCAAATATATTGTAAACAAGTACATAACACTTCATTTATTCAAGAAAAAAAATAAAAAATACATATAATCTGCACATTTCAAACTAAGCAACAAATAGTTATCATGGAGTCTTTATTTAATTTACTTATACCCTGTTTTCACTGATTTTTTTCTCGCCCGTAAATTGCAAGTGTGTATCTTACGCGCGTGCGAGGCCCTGTCAGGGGTGCTCACTCCGCAAGCTCGCCGCGTAGCTACTAGCCGGCTGCCGGCTTAGTCAGCGATCAAAAAGAGCACGCATTATGCGATAAAGAAAGAAGATCTGATGCACTGCGTTTCGTCCCATGGTCGATCCCGAAAGTCAGTTTTGTAAGAAAGAAAAAAATCTGTTTTCCGTCCTCTATGGCCCTGTGCTTGACTCTAAGATGCCACCAGACATTAGGCAAAACATCGCGACCTTGGGCTTGTTTCCTATCTATAACTATTTAATCTATGTCTCTAATCCTAGCCCGCGGCTACGCTCGCTATGGAGATCATGGCGTGTGGGCATCGCGCATCGATCGTCTACTACAGACAGATGAATGGATAGATGTGTCTGCAGATAGATGGATATCAGTATAGCTCAGTTTGTATAAGGTATTGGGGCAGTTCTCGATGATAAATGCTCTTGAATTTGAATAGCTTAGAACAAATTGTGTTTAAATGTTGATAATATCAATCAGGTAACTGATGGAAATATAATATATTTCCATCAGTTACCTGATTGATATTATGAATGGGAATAAAACAACTTAAACGGATTAAATCAACACAACACTAAACTTTTTTCTGATTTGTTTTACCAAAAATAGCATATCTAGAGTCTTTTGCTTAAATTATTTTCTTTTTTGCATAAGGCGTGGCTGATAAGGTTCCTTGGCCTTCTTTCTTATCAAGCGCCGTCATTTCTTGGAAGCGCCGCTAGTTTTTCTAAAGTTAGGTTTTTAAGCCCTTCTGGCATGTGTATGAACATCTTTACACATTAGGCCCATCTGGCAATACTAATATGGAATTTGTATTTTTTAAAGTGGGTAGGTTTGCACAACAGTAATTTTGACAGAGGAAATTTATGATTTTCTCAGTCTACCCGCGACCACGAACGCTGAAAAGGGTTATGAAACGTCGGGACTTGAAATGTAGATATACGCGATTTAATCCGTTTAAGTTGTTTTATTACTATGAGTGATAAACGCGGAAACCGAAGACAATATTATATATGAATGGGAGTTTAGTTGGTAATATTTATTTATAACAACATAAAACATTTAAAAAACACATTCAACAGCTTACTGACTAAATATTTTTTTATTATTTATTTTATTTTTATTTTTTTTTATTTTTTTTTTATTTCTCAATACTTTTACACATTTTGAAGTTAACAAAGTATGTACACATATTGAGATCGTCACATTTTTACAAATTTCACACTTATTAAATTGCATTATTTATTTACATTCATAATTATAAATCAATCTAATTGTTAAGATTATAATCGTAACTCAAGTATTCCTTTATACTATAGACAGTTCTATTAAGAAGCAGAGTTTTCACTTGGTGCCGGAATGTGTTGACATTAGTTTGAGCTTTAATTGCTTTCGGCAGTTTATTGAACAGCTTTTGGCCCATAATTTTCGGGCACTTTCTTGCCATATTAAGCCTACACCTACTGGTAATTAGATTTTCAGGGTATCGTGTTGGTCGCGTCCTATCTTCACCTACACGTTTAAATTCATTTTGGTTGTTTTTGACATATAATACAATTTCCAATATATATGTCGACACTGATGTTAATATTTGCAGATTTTTAAAGTGTTCCCTACAACTATCACGGTAATTGGCGTTATATAATAAAACTAACTTAACCTATTGCGACCTAAAATTATATTTACAGATGTCCCCTATGTCGCATCCTGCGGGCAAGGTGCCCATAAGACTGGCTGCGTTACCTCGCTGGATGCCAGCCAGCTCTATGGTCACTGGAGGACCGGATGAGCAAATATCTGAGCTTTTTAAAGAGGGCTGTTGCCTCCGGTCCCCACGGACCCAGGGTCTCCAGGGTTTTTACGTCACACCTGGCCATGAAGTGGCAATAACCGCCCGCTATGCGTGCGGAAAATCCCACTTCATGGCCTGGGAGAGACGTAAAGTGTTATCACCCTTGCCTTCAGCTCGGGCGTCAAATACCTGCGATCTGAGACATTCTTTGTTTTACCGCCCTAGGTAAGTAATGTACTGAATGCTTAATATAGCACGCAATAATTTGCGTGCCAAAGCTTTATATTTAATAGTATTTTATGCAACAGTTGTATAAGTGGGTTCAAAAAATGCGAATTGCGTGAGTTGCGATACGAGCCGCGAATGCGGCGAGTATCGCAAATAGAGACGCAATGAGCATTTTTTGACTTAATTATACAACGTTGCATACAATACTTTTTCTACGACGAGGTTTTAAATTATAAAATACAAAATTAATCATAACCTGGAAACAAGGCAAATATGACGTTTGACTGACAGTATGTGTCTGTCTATGGTAAACTTTTTTTTTTAATTTAAAATATACTTAAATTAAAAATACTTTTTTTATGTTGGCATCAATGAATTTAGTTCGGAAAGTTTTGTTTTTCTTAAAAACCGTAGGAATTTAATTGTTTGTTAAGTTGGTAGTTGTGCATTTTTACCGTAAAGTTAAAATTGAGCGCTTAATCGTTGACCTAAGTTTAACCTAGATTTAGAAGTCTGTGGCTGCTAGCAATAACGTAAAGTGACTATAACGACACTAGTGCTGTTAGGGGGAATAGAGTATAGACTTCTCTGAACTCATATTATGTATGTTCTTATATTAGTGTCCGTGACCAAGTAAAAGACAGATAACAGTACAGGAGTAGAAAAAATAATATAAAATATAGAGATAATAGACCAATGTTGTGTCAAGAAAAAAATGTATTAGAAGGTGGCATAATAGATCATTACAAAATCGTTCTATAAAAGAATTCGATTTGGCCAGTATTACAACAAAAACATTTACATATTCGGGCCGTTGACTGCCCACAGTAAAGGCGTTTATTTGAAGTTTGTTTGGCCATATGCCTGTCATAAAGTGAAGGGTTTATGATTCATGGATTTGTACGCTATCATCATAGGGCAGCAGGTCGCATAGTTATACCATCGGGTTTAAGCAATAGGGTGCATATCTGATCCTAAATGAACTTTGTCCCTTCTCCTATTCGATAATGTCAGATTCAGATTCTTTATTGCATTTCATGTTGTACATATAAGATCTTGAAACTATTTACAGCTTCGACATGTAAGGGCACATCAACGGTGGGTTACTAGTACAACAATGTGTTGTGACTTTTTATTTTGAAGTTCCAAGTTAGTTGTGGAAAATTAGCCCGCGTAATACTATACTTAATAATAAAACAACTTTAGCGAAACATACATTTTCCATAAGAGCTGTAGAATAAGGTGCATACCTGATATTAGGCAAGTCGGTAGGATAATCGAGTTCTTTGGACGCCACGCTACTGATATATCATTAAAAAACTAATTTTCACACCTCCTATTCAGAAAAGAGTATTTTGCTCCCTCATAAGAGGGATCAAAGTGGTACATTTCTGTTCAAGGACAACAGGGTATTTTTAGTTTGGACCCACTTAGAATATGCCATACCATAGACAGCTTTATTAGTATATTACACACAGAGGCGGTATAATGAGTGAGATCACAAGTGTTTCGAGCCGCAGGCGAGGGCCATAAATATAACATGGAAGTGGTATTTTCGTCCCGTCTGTAAAAAATAATAATCTTTTTATAATATAATAATGGACTATAAATTTAACAATTTTTAACATTTCATTTTAATGATAATATGTAATTCTCTTTGATTAACTATATATTTCGTTATTTTGGTAGGTAGCGTTTGTATTTGAATTTTCCTCATAGTCGGTGTGAAAAGCAGTATGTGTCACAAGGTAGCGAAATTATTTTCACCTCGGGCGTTAACACTTGAATCCCTCACTACGCTCCGGATTGTACTTTAGAATCCCTCGCTACGCTCGGGATTCTATTGTACAATCCTTCGCTTCGTTTAGGATTCAATATACGCCCTCGCCGTAAATACATCATTTTGCTCCCTTGTGACACAATCTACTATTATTATCAAACCGCGTTTAGAAAGGGATTGAGCTCATATGTCATTTTTGAACTAATGCATGATATGACATTGTCAGTGGTAGAGTATGCAGATAAATTAAATTGTTATTTTGGTACAATGAAGTTCTAAAGCATGGAAAAAATATCAAATTATACAGCGTGTTTTTATTGATTTCCGATAGCATTAAGAGATAGTTCTTCAGATCAAATAGAGTTTTCAATAGACAGATTTGTCAAATATGATAATATTATTTTTTATTAAACAAATGACAATATTTACCAAGAATAGAGTTTAAATATGCAAATCATATTTAGCTATTATTTCTATTATCTATAAGGGTCTGCACTTATGAAGATATCAAAGATTGGTTTATGATTATATTTAATCATTTATTAAGTACACTTGTGCTAACGGTACACTCGAATCCCTTTCTCAACGCGGTTTGATAATACTGTATAATGTGTTTTTCGGTTAAAAATTGTCAACCGATCGAATCAGAAATCCGTAGAAGTATGGTGAGACCAGGGCTCGAAACCGGTATTTTGCAAAAACCCCAAAATAGCTCAATATTTTGAATTATTTTATGCTTTTTATGTAGAGCTCAGTAATGTATTTAAGTCATGATTTCGTATTATTTTATTAGATTGTCTGGTTAAAAAACGAAATAATAAACCAAAGAACGATAAGAACGGAAATAATACCGGTATTTTTTTATGGAGCAAATACCGAGCCCTGGCTGAGACATTACCACCAGAGTTAGGAAGTCGAAGTGACAATGGGCTGGGCATATAGCCACAATCACCCACAGTATAAGTCATAGAACTGCGTACAGAAGTTTCTCTTTCTGACACAACTGACGTTCAGGTCCGACCAGCGGATGGAACGCACCGGACCTGACCGTCTCTCTCTATCGCATGCCGCGAGCTCGAGATAAATTTCGGGTACAGTAAAATAGCCTGGTCAGGTCAAGTCCGGATAGTTTGGACAAGCTCCTAATTACTGGTCGCAAGGCAGGAAAAAGGAGTAGGGGCCGTACGCCTATGCGATGGACGGACACAATTACATCTGGAGCCACATTACAGGCTAGCATTCATCAAGCTCAAAATCGTGCAGCTTGGAGAGCGTTGGTGAAGAGTTCCCGCAGCCGTCACGTCCCTCAGCCATGAGGATACGACGAAGAAGAAGAATAGCCTACAGAGCCAATTTTTTATCAGTTATGGCGTAACGTACCCCGGACCCGGAACAAACGAAGAAAACTCAGGGCAAGTGAAAACGACTGGACCTGCCCTACGTGTGATATAAGTGTTACGTTTCAAATTAGCGAGATAAAAACGTTCCCAAGTGGATATAACAAAGAACAATAGTACTAATGTAAGAGGAAATTACTATTGCATCAACGTAGGCGCAGGCTCATTTCGGCAGCACATGGAGTAAAAAGGACTTAAGTATCTATAGCCTTCATATGTAGTTGGTTCATTTTAAAAGTAAAGCAATTTTTCTATGTTCGTCTTAGGCTGAATATCCATCAGCGGATAGCACAACGCCGCCCAAGTATAAAGAAAGACAGACAAGTACTACCTTATATAGTAGTGATTTCTGGCTTCTTGGCTTGCCGACTCAACCCTTAGATCATACCCCACGCTCTTCGTTTTCTGATGACTTCGTAATCGTATAGTGGTGTACGTGGACCATTTTTTTTACCCGACTGCGGCGAAGCCCAAAGGAGGGTTATGTGTTTAACCTGTATGTATGTCCGTTCCTATGTCCGCTCGTAACTACTCAACGGCACATCCGATTTTGATAAATGATACATCATTAGATTCGTCTTGATGGTGCGAGTGTCACTGGGTATGAAGTTCGTTAAATGGCGGATTTTATGCAGTTTCAAAATGCACCGGTGTCGGGTTTTTTTTAGTAAAAATGTGGGCATTAAAGTCATACACTACATTTTTTTCCCCAACTGCGGCGAAGCCCAAAGGAGGGTAATGTGTTTGACCTGTATGTATATCCGTTCCTATGTCCGCTCGTAACTACTCAACGGCACAACCGATTTTGATAAATGATACATCATTGGATCTTGATGACGCGAGTGTCACTGGGTATTAAGTTCGGTAAAATAAACAAAATTGCGGATTTTATACACTTTTAAAGTGCACCGCGGTCGGGTTTTTTTAAATAAAAATATTTAGTTATTTCCAAGATGATGAGATTCAAAATTTGTACGGAAAATTTGGGACATTTGGTGCAACTTTTTTTTATTTCATAAATGAAACGTGCTCATGATTCTGAGTAAAATGGTATAAGACACACCATGATCAGACAAAAAAGTAAAAGGTACATATTTTCTGCAACTGACCCTTCATCGAATTTTCATTTCGTCGACAACTTTTTTCTCTGAAACCGTTAACTTTTAGGATTTTTTAAAGAGTCATCCTGTAAATACCATTAGGTTAGGTTAGGTTTGTTTTACATGCTATGGTGGAGTGGTTACACCGTTCGTTCCCATGGTCTCGCCCTATAGCACGGAGGCGGTACATAGAGGGGTTTTTAGTGGGTGAACCTGGGCCTCATCAGCCAACAAGGGAGTCCCATATAACCATCAGGGTCCATCCCCGCACCCTGGTGGTATGCGTAACGCATTTTGCCCTCTTAAAAAAAAAGAACGCATGGAGGTATCGAGTTGAAAATAAAACCATATACTCAGGTCTTCAGTCCCTTGAAGCTGCGAAAAAATCTAGTTTGTAAATTAACTTGGAAAAAAGATGCGCCCGTTTATTTCCTCGCTCCACTACGTCACACATCTCTGGTGGATACTAAGTCTTAATGATGGGCAAGTGTGGTGAATAGGCTTGTGTCCTAAATTTTGTAACTGATGTAAATGGATTCTACTATTTATGAGGAACAAATGTATACCTATAACTACTACACTTGGATTACTATATCAGCCACAAATTGCCATTAAAAGTAGCCGACCGCACCGAGCGTTGAAAACGGCCCATACAAAACGGACGCACCCTGTGACGTCATCTCTTGACCTCGCTGTACTGTCTGTATGAAAAAAATCGCATTTTGCCATTTTGAGCACGAAAAAGAGCGTTTAAGCACATAGTTGTCATACATTTATTCCTTCAGTGTTATTTAAGCATTCCGAAAGTTACTTTAATTTTTCTATAAGACGATAAAAAAATATCAATTTTTTTTAAACTTTGTGGTCTCATAACTTTATATTTTTTATATATTTTTTTGTTTATTTCTTCTGTGTTATGATAATTTAGTATTTTCCAATCCATGTGACTATATTATGTTGTAAAATTCAACATTAGTCAACATCCCCATTGAGTCAAGTGAATGTTGGGATAGAATTCAAGTTGCAAAGACAGGTGGAAGAATGCGTTACGCATTTTGTAATCTGTTTGTTTATGCATTTTACCTCTTGATTTCTCGGCTCGATGTTCCGGTCAATAACTTTTTACCCTCGACCATAAAATACTATTTTTTTTAATGCGGGTAAATTACACCACATTTTTATGTTACATGTACCTACAGTGTGAGTTTTTATAATGTGTACAAAAAAAATGTAGGAAAGAACACTTCATTTTATGTATGCATGTATGTCTAAAATATTGGAAAAAGTTGTGTGTACACAATTAACAGAGTACCTAGAACGTAACAATATTTTGCCAGACATGCAATCGGGCTTCAGAAAGGGTCGTAGCACAGTGACTGCTTTGCTTGATGTCACTGATAATGTGTTGAGCGCTCAGGACAAAGGAATGTGCACCATACTTGTTCTGCTTGATTTTTCCAGAGCATTCGATTGTATAGATATTAGTATTTTGCTGTCCAAACTGAGTTACTATGGTTTTGACAACAACGCACTGACTTGGTTTAACAGTTATCTAACTAATCGTCAGCAATATGTTAAGCTGAACCTTAGTGATGGGTCTTCTCATGTTTCGGACAAGACAAGACTAACTAGGGGCGTGCCCCAAGGTTCCATAATAGGGCCTATCCTTTTTATTTTATACACTGCTGACATCGTCTCACACATTGCACATTGCAAGTATCACATTTATGCAGATGATACACAACTATACATTTCGTGTAAGCCATCTGAAATCGATAGTGCTATACAAAAGCTCAATATAGACTTATCAAATATAGCTTCTTGGGCATCCAGCAATAGCCTAATATTAAATGCTACAAAAACGAAATATTTGATTTTTGGTAGTAAGCATCAATTAAATAAACTCAAACCAACCATTGATATTAAATTAGTAGATCAGCCGATAGAACGAGTTTATGAGGCACGGAACTTGGGACTGTTGATGGACTGTGATCTTCGATATGAGAAACATATTGCAGACTGTGTTAGAAATTGTTTTTATAAATTGAAAATCCTATACAAGATTAGGCCTTACATATGTGAAACTCTACGCATACAGTTAGTCGAGTCACTTGTTTTGTCTAAATTAAATTATATGGACGTAGTGGTTGGTCCGAGACTATTAGCTAAAACCAAAAGGCTCATCCAGCGCGTCCAAAATGCTTGTGCTCGTTTCTGCTTCAATATCCCACGGAGGGCGCATGTTACGCCATTTCTGAATAAACATCACATCCTTAAGATGCAGCATCGCCGCAAAATTCATCTGGCTGGTTTGCTATTTGGAGTAATACAGCACAAAGCACCATCATATCTATTCGAAAAGTTGTCATGGTTCTCCAACCGTAAGCGTGGAACACGTCAATGCAGTATACAGCTCATTACGCCACAACACGCGTCAGCTGCTTTTCGCGGCAGTTTCCGTTACGTTGCAACTAAATGCTGGAACAACATCCCACCCCCAATCAGGAACCTGCAAAATATAACAAGTTTTAAATTGGCACTTAAAAAACATGTTCTTGCACACCAAAACAAGCAGGAAACATTGCGACACGACACAAGCTGTCTTTGAATTATCGCCAGATTAGTACATACCTGTGTTTTATGTCCCAAAAGCATTGCCTGAGTGAAGCTGTGTGAGTAGATTAGGTACCCATGTACAATTTAATTAACATTTTAAATTGCATTAGTCAATTTACTGGTTGCAGAGCGGAGACGAACACTTTCCCGCTATCGCTAATGTCATTTTCTGTTTCGTTCTGTCCTGTACCTCAATTATAACATACTGTTTGTTTCATGTTTTGTTCTGTCCTGTACCTCAATTATAATGTACTGTTTGTTTCATGTTTTAAAAATTTTAATTTGTAGTTAGCATGTGTTTGTTAATAAAACTTAGATTTTGTTTTGACGTTTTTGACGTAGGACCGTGACCAGAGACGTGCCAGAGACAGTGAAGTTTGACTTGTTCGGTTGGCACCATTGGTTGGCGCGCGCTTTGGCCGCGTTCACTATAAGTGGACCTAGCCGACCAAGTCAATATACACATGCAATTTATAAATTTCATAATTTATCATTCTGTCTGTCTGTCCTGGACCGGTCATACGACTTTCTCGGCATAACGTCGCCCCCGCTTGGTTCCACCGGAAGACCAGCGCTGGTCTTTTAGGTCGGCATTATGCTGAGGTGGGACCGATTTGTGGCAGCGTTTTCTGGCAATCTTTACTTTAAAATATGTATATTGTTTTTCTATAATGTTTTTATGCTGTCATGAATAAATGTATTTTCTTTCTTTCTTTCTTTCTTTCTTTATCGACAAAAAAGTTGTTAAATTTTTTTTCTCCTTTTTTGATTTTTTATGATTTTATTTAAAAATTGTTTCGCCATTATGTACTACTAGTAAAGAAAACATCACTTCTCTTAAATTACTTGATTTATCGCAACCAAATAAAAAAAAATATTTCTAATGATAGGCTGTGGCATTAAATGGCATGGCATGTGGAAATTAAGATTCCAGAAAGTTTCTTTCGAGCCGGGGATTTTTATTAACATTAAGGTGATTTGAGTCGCTCAGTCAGGTATACAAACAAAAAGGGTTAAGAATCTGTAATAACGACATACATTTTGATTGAAATGTGTTTTATTTTAAAGCCCGATACATTTTATCTACATGAAAAGTCTCAGAACTTGTATACATACTGTATCTTTCGTGACAATGCAATAATATGGCATCATGGAGCTGGTCTGATGATGGAGCCAGAAGGTGTCAATAGGATTATCAAAATTTCATAATATACTCCCACCACGTTTGGGCTTTTTTGATTAGTTTTGATGTGCAGTTTAAGACCATAAAAAAAATGTACAGTCGGCAATAAAAAACTTGTCTCAAAACTATTTTTACCCGACTGCGGCGAAGCCCAAAGGAGGGTTATGTGTTTGACCTGTATGTATGTAAGTATGTCCGTTCCTGTGTCCGCTCGTAACTACTCAACGGCACATCCGATTTTGATAAATGATACATCATTAGATTCGTCTTGATGGTGCGAGTGTCACTGGGTATGAAGTTTGTTAAAATAAACAAAATGGCGGATTTTATGCAGTTTCAAAGTGCACCGCGGTCGGGTTTTTTTTAGTAAAAATGTGGTTATTAGGGTTCCGTACCTCAAAAGGAAAATGGAACTCTTATAAGACCACGTTGTTGTCCGTCTGTCCGTCCGTCCGTCCATCTATCTGTCTGTCAAGACCCTTTATGTCCGGAATGCGTGCAGGTATCGAGTTGAAATTAAAACCATATTATACTCAGGTCTATGGTCCTTTGAAGCTGTAAAAAATCAAACTTCTATGTTAACGTAAAAAAAGATATGGCCGTTTATGCGGCAAAAAACGTACATTTTGACTCTCAAAGACTTTCTCCGTTGACTTAGAACTATGAAATTTGGCAAGTGATACCGTCCTATACTACAATCTACAAGTACCTATATGGAAAACATCTAAAAACTATACTTTTGTAATTAAAACATAAAAAATATAGTCTTTATTTAAAGTATTTGCACGGAACCCTTGGTGGATGAGTCCGACTCGCACTTGTCCGGTTTTGTATTTGCTCTCTCTTCCAATGACAAAAAAAACAATCACACTAAAAATCGCCTTTTTTCTGAAGTCGGATAGTCATGTTTATCTCATGGCGGAAGAGTATCGTGGGATCGAATAGATCTCACAATAGCACTGCCAAGATCGTGCCTCACTCGGGCATTGAACTGGTTATATCAACTCTACTATTACCTTTTAATTGATAGCTAAGATCATTGTCATTTCAATTGTAAACGCATTTTTATGGCGAAATGACATAGCCATACAAAATAATTGATTTCATACTGTTATTGTTAACTGGTACAAAATTTCTTCTGGCAATAAGTCAGAAGTGGTTTACTCCGCGATTTGGCCGCGCGGCCCTGAGGCCCCCGCGAGGGGGCGCTAGCCAGCGACCAGAAAGAGCACGCGTTATGCGATAGAGAGAGACGGTCCGGCGGCCGGACCCGAACGACAGTTTTGTTAGAGTGTACG
This sequence comes from Eudemis profundana, assembly GCA_947034925.1. NCBI lineage: Eukaryota > Metazoa > Arthropoda > Insecta > Lepidoptera > Tortricidae > Eudemis > Eudemis profundana. Next base: position 49,841,715 of record OX344794.1, read on the forward strand.
TAATATTATTTACGTCACACCTGGTAATAAAGTGGCAATTACCGCCCGCTACGCGTGCGGAAAATCCCACTTCCTGGCCTGGGGGACACATAACATTTTGTACTTACCACGGGCGGTAGCAAAGAAAGTCTCAGATCGCATATTTTCGCCCTTGCTTTCGGCTCGGGCGTCAAATACCTGCGATCTGAGACATTCTTTGTTTTACCGCCCTGGGTAAGTAATGTGTCATTAATTACTTATTCTGTGATCAAGTTTCATATTACGTACGAGTATTTAATTGTACACCTTGTCGTTTTATAAGCCTTCACAGCGTCCGTGGTTACGGGTAGCCCGCTAAGGGTTACGAAACGGGATGTAAAGTGAGTTAATATTTGCAATTTCACAACAAACTGTCCACCCTACAAAATATTTTTCATCACTAACGCTTGAAAAATATCTCATTATGGGATCCCTAATAGTACAAGAGACCGTCTAACTACGGCCTTCCCTCATCCTCTTTCTTGTTGAAACAAATTTTATCAGCAACCATCGTAAATTAAAGAGCTATACTCTTGTCATTGTAGCTACTGTAGCGTGCAGCTCTCTCCATCTGGCCCTGTCGAGAGTCACCTCCTTGGTTTCCCTATACGACATGATGACTATTAGATAGAAAGTTGACCGTTCTCGCTGTTGCTGAGATGAATTTTGACGATGGGCGGGCGGATCCTCCCTATTTATATCCGTGTGGGCGGAGTGGGACGAGCGGTATTTCTCCTTCTCCAAATCATGCGTGTTTGAGAGAGCAATATTGCGTTTATTCATTTATCAAAACACAATATAATGCTCTTACAATACAAGGCAATTAATTTCTTATTATTTTTAAGGGTAAATGATACCAAAGTATTTTTCACATATAATTCACAAAGACAATAAAGATAAAAATATAAAACACACGCATAAACATAATCAAACAATAAAAAAGGTACTTATAACTACACGATTCTTACAATATTCCAATAGGATTCTCTCCTGTGTGATTTTATACTAAATTACAGATTGATTGATTTAAATATGCATAATTAATGAAGTACGAACATTATTTACAGAGCTGTTTCCGACAATGGGCGATGCCTGCTTTCCATCAGGTAGCTTGTCTACTCGTTTGCCGCTTAATAAGACGTATAAAAATGTTTCGTGTAGGTCATCCTTGGTCTTCCCCTTCCTCGCTTGCCTCCTATGTTTCCTTTATTCATATGAGTTACAAAATCGTCATGTGGTAAGATGAGCCAACATTTTTCATCATATTTTTTTAACGTCGTAACAAAAGCTCGTATCAGGTGCCCCAATATATTTCCTCTTCTATTCTTCAGTAACATTTTTTTTTCGCCTATTAGAGGCATCATTCGTTTTCTTTTCCATCCAGCTTATAGGTACCTTCCATCCTTCGCCAGCACCGCATTTCAAACGCATTCAATCAGAGACCTCTTTGTGTTAATGTCCACGTCTCGCATGCAAACAACGCTATGCTCTAGATGATTATTTAAAAATAAAAATAATGAGGGGAACTCCATGTTAGGCTGTATCTTAGACTGTAAAGGGATAGCACCCTTTCGGACCCTAGGGCAATAAAGTAATCCCTATATGCAGACTAAAACGGGCCCCTTCTCCCGCCAGTCCCTCCGCCTCAGGGCTAGACAGACCAGCAAGTAACCAAATATTTTATTTTTGCCACACCTGGCCATAAAATGGCTTTTCCCGCACGCTGCGCGTACGGAAAAAGCCGCTTTCTGGCCAAGTGTAGACATAAAAATGATTAACACAACACGGGAGGTAATAAAGAAAGCCCTCGATCGCATATTTACGTCCCTCGCTTGCAGCTCGGGCCGCAAACTTCTGCGATCTCGGCCTTTCCTTGTATTACCACCCTAGTTGTGTAATGTACTATTGTAATGTAGTTTTTTAGGTAAAAGGTTTTTTAGTAGGTACTAAACATAGTCTGAATACATTACAATAGAGAGAGAGTAATTTTTGATCCAGTGCTACTTTTTATCCGACTGCGGCGAAGCCCAAAGGAGGGTTATGTGTTTGACCTGTATGTATGTATGTCCGTTCCTATGTCCGCTCGTAAATATTCGTCTTGACGGCGCCAGTGTCACTGAGTATGAAGTTCGTTAAAATAATGGCGGATTTTATGCCCTTTTAAAGTGCACCGCGGTCGGGTTTTTTTAGTAAATATATTTAGTTTATTTACAAGAAACCAGCAGTTTTGAGACCATTAGACCGCCTCTAAGTCCGGTAATATTCCGCTTCAAAAGTTGCTTTTACTTAGGTACTATTAAACGTGAAATGATAGTAATAAAATTAATTCATTTCATTCTACAGACGTACAGTCAGCATGAAATAGTCTGTAACATCCAAAGCCACCCTTATCACTATAGGCATAAAGATGTGTGATGATATATCTGGCACTTTGAATATTACAGACTACTATTTTGCCGCGGACTATACATACGTACGTCCCAACAAATTTTGAGGCTGACTTGACTGTACCCACGGAGTGTATTGGCCGACAATATAAGCAATTAAGCACTAACATTTCGCTCTTTTCCACGGACTAGACTATTAAAAGTAAAAACCACAGACCTACGGACTAAATTGACAAATGACTGACAGGGGAAAATGATACCAGGAACAGCAAAATAAAAATAGTGAAGGGTATATGTCGATAACAATATATCGACAAGTCGTAAAGTACAAATAACAGACTAGTTTAAATCAAAAATAAGTATATTAGTTTCAAATAAGAGGTACAAATTTTGGTATGTTTGATTTTCGAGGTAGTGGATGGATAAAATGCGTTTTTACCCACGTACACAGTTTGTAAACAGTGGTCAACTATTTCTGAAGATACCCGCTGTTTTTTTGTTAAAAAGATGGACCACATTGTTGGGAATTTGAAAATAAGGAACAATAATTTTATTAATTCATTTAATTGAATGTATGTATTCGATAAACTATCATAAATATATAATTTTCATGTACATTATTGCTGGTTTGACATTAAATTTTTTTCTCTAATTAGGGGTCTACAGACCTTTTGATCTGTCGAAATCACTGGAAAAAGTTGGTATATAGATAAGCCGATCAAATTGCCAATTTGATTGTACCGTCTGGGTGGACCTTAAACCTGTGATGTAACAATAATTTTAATATCGATGAGAACGACACTGGCCAAACTGTGGCAACACTTGTTCATACTTACTTGTCAATTTAGTCCGTAGGTCTGTGTATTTTACTTGCCAAGGTATATTAGGTACGAGCTTGACGGAACTTCTGTTCTGATTTACCCTACTGAACTTTTTAGTGGCCACAAAAGTGACGTTTGTGAATCAAATAGCGAGCAAAAGTACAGTGGTGCCCTCTGTTATTGTATTGGCAAAATCAGTAAGAAGCTAGCTAGATAGTTAAACAAGAGCGGACGTAGCTAGAAGCGCGTTAGCTAACGCAGTTGTTAGTTATCTTTATTTCCACTAGATGGCGCTTTTATCAATATCATCTTTATTCTTTGAGTTAAAAATAGTTATGATAATATTTAATCAATTCATGATAATAATTGTTCGTAATAATAATATGTATAAGCCTTTAATTGTATGGAGCGAGTATATTCGGTCTACTAGGCTGTTTAATAACAATGCCTCGTGATTTGTCTTACAGACCTACCTACTGTCTTAATTTCTATCGAAAAGTTGATACGACATATATCTTAGAAAAATTACTGGCAGGGAATAATTTTAATTTATTTTTAACCGCTTTCAACTGAAAATAATATTAAATAATAGCGAATATAATTAAATATTTTGCAATAACATGAAACCTAATTGAAATTAACGCCATCTAGGGACTGAATTAAAAATGTACGAAGTTCTCTGTTTTTTGTGCAACAGTTGCAAAATCAATAACGACTAACGAGGTCCTAGCTCTGCTCCTTTACTCGACATGTGCAAGTTGTAAGACGGATTCACGATTTAGTTCGACATCCCGATATTTGCAATAATTTAGGTTGTGCGTTGGCTACTGTTGGTACTCATGTACCTTGGTCACACAGCTAATTTAATATGTATGGAACATAGTTGAAGGACGTTCTAGTTCACACACACGCTAATGTTCAAGCGAGAAACAAATTTTGCGATTTGCTTCTTCAAAGCAATAGGCTATTTCAGCGGTCGGCAACCTTTTAGCAGCCAAGGGCTACAAGCTGACGAAATTGACGCGGGCCGCACTTTGTTAATAATTAGTGACTTAATACGATTCTGAATATAACGAGCTTTACATACAAAATAGCCAGGGAGGCTCACGGGCCGCAAGTGAGCTGTTTGCGGGCCGCAGTTTGCCGACCGCTGGGCTATTTGATGGCCGGTGTCGAACTTTTGGTGCCAATGACGTCAACCTACTTACAGAATGATTCAGTTTAGGATTTACATTGATTTACTGTTACCGTAAATTACCGGTATCGTAAAGTTATGATTTTATTCTAGTGTGTGTGTTCTATAATTGACACCAAACATTGACAGTAGTGACCGAATTAAATCATAAATTTTACGATACCGATGATTTACGGTGGCGGTAAATCATAGTACATAAAACCTAAACTGTGGTAAGTAGCTTGACGTCATCGGCACTAAAAGTTCGACCCCATTTCATAATTTTTATTTTTACGATACCGGTAAATTCCGGTAACGATAAAACAATGTAAAACCTGGAGTGAATCATGTTGTAATTGCTGTATGCATATTGACGTCATTGCCACCAAAAGTTCGACCGTTCGACCCCTATTGATGGCAGATCAAATCAACTTCTTTTTATGAAGTGTCAAAACGCTCGGAAAGTATGCAGTTTAATGAAATACTGACTTGTGACGTCATGCTCCATATGGTCCCTAATTTTTAGTTTTTATCATTTTAAAATCATTGGTGGCACGAAAATGAGGGTAATTGATTTCATTAAAGCAGTTTTGGAAATATAATTTGAAGGCTAGCGTTTATTAATTTAATTTAATTGTTGTTGAAAAAACGGCCGTTTATGCCGCAAAAAACATATATTTCAACATAAATATTTTAATAGAAGAGAAAAATTTAAAAATTATTATGTCTCGGGCATTTTTCTCTCTTAAAATATTCAGAATTCGTTGGCAATCGCTTAAGCTACAATAAAAAAACATAATTATATTTCAACACTCTCAAGAAATTCAAAATTCATAGGGGCAAATATAATTTGGCAAGTAATATTTCAAGTCGGGTGGCAGGAGCATGCATTAAACCGAGACGAGTGGCTGAAAAAAGGGGAGGCCTTTGCCCAGCAGTGGGACACACAAAAGGCTAATAAAAAAAAGTAATACTGGCTTATACTACATGTATAGGGAAAAGCTGAAAACTATACATTTGTAATAATCATAATCATAAAAAATATAGTCTCTACTAAGGGAATCAAAATGTATAGGGTACTTAAATATATGTACCTACTTTGTACGGAACCCTCGGTGGGCGAGTCCGACTCGCACTTGTCCGGATTTTTTTAACACCGTCGTCGTCAAACGTTAAGACCTTTTGTTAAGGTGGTTGCGTTCCCATACAAAAGTTGGTGCACCTTCACGGGCTAACGGCAGGGTATATTAAGAAACTAATTTGACAAATATCAATTAATTTACGTTTTATTTTGGGCAAATGCATAAAAAATGGTATATTTTCACGCTAAATACCATATTTCACCGATGAAAAACTTGGATATTCTATCACTGTGTGCGAATCACCTACAGGTGGGTAACACAACTCACGCAAACACAGGCAAATGGTGTATGGGCGTGTGTGTGACTTATCTATTGATATTTCAAAACGGATCTTAATTTACGCACCTTTTCAGTGTGCATCCGTAGCCGAGTGGTCTAAAGCCTTCACTTATGGATACGTTTGGTTGTGGGTTCTAATCCCGAAATAATTTTATTTTTTCTTTTTTTTTTCGTTTTTATCGAATACTACACGCTGTAATTAATTTTGTAATTTAGCCTGTTTATGCCAAATTACTAAATATTTTGACTAAATTTATATTCTGAAATATATATGTACCTACTAAATATTGTTTTGTTTTACTTTTTAAATCAGGATACTTAAATAAAGAGAAATAATAATAATACGGAGGTAAATTTTACAAAAACAATCTAAGCAATCCTTATTAGGGTAAAAAATTACCAGGATTTGAACCCGGGACCTCTAGCTTAGTAGGCGGTGTCACTCCCGCTAAGCCAAAAGTGTCGTCGATCGTTAGGCATTCATAGATGTCTGACAAACGGTGACAGATGGCAACGTCGCATGTCACGGTGGCAACGCAACGTTGCAACTCTGGGCAATTTTTTGATTCGCGCAAACTAAAATACGAGAGTCTAGTAGTCAGGGACGTTCAAATACTTTTCAAGAAAATTTATATTGTACCATCACCTTATAACTTTACCCATCTTATTGTTTCCTAATAAATACAAGTGATGTGAAAACACAAATCTACTATACGAGTACAAAATTAATATTTGACATTCCATATTTAGGATTCCACAAAATGAAGAAGGTTTCCAGAACATTACGCTGTCACCAATAATGCTGTCATTCGTTTTGTTTCTAAATTTTCCAATTGGTGAAGGGAAGATGCATTTATCGTAGAGAGGATGCCAGAATTGATTTGTTCTTTAAAAAATATGATTTAGGTACCTGAAATCGTGACGCGAATCTTAGAACAAAATCCTAAGTTCCTAGACCTGAGATGCACACATATAAAAGGTAGTCAGTTAATTTAATATTAGACTGAATTACTAGTGTTTTGCAATGCTAGTTTTATTGACTTATAGTAACATGGTACTTTATTTATTACAGAACGACTGACAGAGTCAACTCGCATCAATCTCTGTATTCGAGAAATTTGGCGTCCCTTGACAAACTTCAAGTAATGTGCTCAATGCCAGTTTACTTGTAAGCCTAGAAAATCATGTTTGGCGGCGTATGTTGCGAATTCTTTGGACCGCACGCCGCACCAACGTGTCCATTCTCAAGGAGCTCGGAATAACAACAAGGCTGTCCACTATCTGCTCCCAGCGGATACTAAACTACTTCGGACATGTTGCTCGCAGGAACCCAGACAACTTGGAGACGCTGATGGTAGTTGGGCAGGTAGACTTAAAAAGACCACGCGGTCGATCACCTACCCGTTGGTCAGACCTAATCAAGAAGCTCACTGGCCTGCCAATACCTAAAGCTATGAAGACCGCCGAGGACAGAGACGCTTGGAAAAGCTTGGTGCAGCAAATTTCAAACTAGACACGACCTTCAGCAATGAAGACGACGACTAAATCTAGAAAATCAAGAGTTCTCTCAATAACACATTGAGTGAGTCTGAGTCTGCCTGTTCAATGTTTATACAACTTATAATATGTTATTGGTCCGTAAACTTACGGCCCTAAGAATCTGTAAAATATGGAGATCGGCTTCGCCAAACTTGAGAATAAATATATTATGAATAAAACTATTTTACTCAGTTATACGTCTTATTCCATTCAATATATTCCCATACAAAAAAGAGCTGTACATTTATCGTGAAATAAACGGTTGCGTTTGTTTCACAAATTTATTATATTACCCAGTGGGTAATAAAAATTGAGTAATACCCATGTGGGTATGAAACTAGGTGGTAATTACAAAGTTATTTTTTGACCTATCAAAAAAAATGTGGGGTAGACAAGGGGGAAAATCGGCGTTCGTTTGTTCGATGGTAACTCGAGAATATTGTTGCTCGAGTACCTACACTTTTCTTTATTTTACCTTCGAATTTTCATGACTATTACCCGAGTTTCTGCTTATACGGGTTTACACAATAGCCGGAGCGCCGGAGCACAATAGGCGAACTTACAAGTTAGAATCTCTGTCAATAGATGTCACTTTTATCAATGATTTTGCTTTAGTGTGCGTGTATATTTACCTGTCAAAGTACTACTCGAGTTTCATACACATTCCTGCGCTTGGTAAGCACGTACATAAATTATTATGAATTAGAAATCATCGAAAGAGACTCAAAATATTGGGCCAATTGATTCTCATGCTGGTAAAATAAGCAGATATCATAATTATAGTCTTGAACATTTGGTCACGTGACCAAGACAGCGCCATCTCTGAGCAATTCTGCCCCGGGTCACCGTGCGATACGCCCTTAAGAGGCTCCGACAGAACGTCAATTGGTCTGTGGGCCGGTAGACCACCGCTTACATGGATAAATCCAAATCTGCAATTTTACTGTAACTGTTATATCTTTGGGTTATTCTTCAGAAATATGTCTGCGACTTATTCCGCTGTCTCCATACATTTAGTATGAAAAAGGGCCAGAGGAATAAGGTGACCGCAGACATATTTCTGAAGAATAACCCCTTTAAGCCCCGCTGCCGGCAGCACCCTGTGTCAGGTTTTTTATAATGTGTTTATATATTGTATTTTACTTTTCATTTACATAGTTTAAAAATATAGTAAATAAGATAAATAGATGAATATTAGAATTAGACAGGAAATGCAAAGATAACATTACCTATACTTAGCTAATTTAATTGAATGGAGTGAATTTTAACTATAGAAAAGTTAAAGAAAGTCATGGTTTTAAAAAGTAATCCAGGGGACAACTTTTTCTTGAACCTCGTTACCATGGTTACGACCATGCTAATGAGATAGAAGAAAAAGTTGACCGGCCCACCTACTTACTGCAAGTCTCTAATTAATAGCGGACTCAATACAAGTAAAGTGGTTTCTTTGCCGTTTTTGCTATACGGCGGTACATATAAAACCCTGCGTGTGTAAATCCGACTCACACTTGGCCGGTTTTTTAAATATTTTTGATGGCAATAATTGCACAAGTTCATAATATAAAACATAACAGTGTCTTTTATTTTAAAATGGCAACAAAAGCAGGAGTGGCTCACTCCGCGATTTCGTGGCCTTATGGCCCTCGCGGGGGGTCTTAGCGAGCGAACAGAAAGAGCACGCGCTAGCACGGCTATGCGATAGAGAGAGACGTTCGGACCCGGTGCGTTCCGCCCGGACACGAACGACAGATTTGTTAGAGAGGCCTCTCTAAGGTACTTCGAACCGTGATGACATCTGCAGTGAGCAATTGCCAGTTTTTAACCTTATTTCCTACAGCTTAAGTACTGTTAGTTCCAGATATTTCCGTTGTTGTGATGGCGCCATTTTTGGACCAGTGATGCCCTCTCACAGCAGTGATTCGCATTGTCTATGCGAATGACGTCACTGTTTCACCGACAGTGCCGTCGGTTCGGCAGACGGATGAGAAAAGGGTTGCCAGTTTAAACCGTCTTTCTGGAGTTTAATGATTTTTCCTTATTAATACAACTGGCTAAATCCAATGAATATAACTGATTTACATTATATTTCAAGCGCGTTAACAAGTATGTTGCAATTGAACATTTCAAGTTTAAAGATATTCATTCAGTGTCTAAACTGATACCAAATAATGTTGCATGAGCACTATATTAACATTAACATTATTATTATTATTTTGTATGAACATTACTAAATAAAAGAATATGAATATAACATGAAGGATGCTTACTTTTCTATTAATATCTTAGACAACAGTAAGATATTTTTAAGATTTATGTTCTAACATAAGTTGTATCAGTTTAATGCCCTACCATTCGAACTCTGCGCAGTTCCTTATGATTTAACTAAGATATTTAATACTTTGGTTTTTTCATTGCCATTCGTTAAAACGTTATCACGTTATTTACTAACAAACGTCTAAAGATTCAAACATCTTCACGAACTTTCACTTACTTTCACACAGTATAATAAGTACCTATTTGCGATATTGTGTCTTTGTATTGTACAAGCTATTATATGGCCAGCACATTGCAGATAAAAGCTATCCTCGTATCTGATCGTCTATTTATAATTTTCCGGGTAATTTTCTCCTTAGCTCTGGCAATGCGGTTCTAAGCGCCAGTATAATGCTATACGCATTGCGGCTTACTCGCGTCGCGGCGCAGTGAGGGCCCAATGTTTACAAACCAAAAAGTGATGTAATTCCACAAACCCAGTGCCCAAATAGTGCTGTATCACACAAAATCCGGGAAAAACATGTAACTCCATATGTTGGCATTAAGGTACGGCGTTTCATTTACGCTTTATCTAGTTTTTGCACGGTTATATTTAATTTTCAAATGTTTATAAATTTTAAAGGCATTTGGTTTTTATGTCTATGTTAATGGCAATGTTTTGGTGTAAATCTGTAGGTTAAGTAGTAACACATGGAATATATTAGCAGCTATTTAGGTGGTCATATCGGCGTGACCTTCGCAGTTCGCGAACGTTTTGCTATTGAGCAAAAAAACTGACTGACGGGAAAAAAATATAATTATAATATCTCGTATTAAAAAAAAATGTTTACAAAATACATAACTAAATATAATAAAATATTTTGTTTGTTTTCAAACATTTAATGCGACGTTCTTTTTGTACTTGTTTAGTTGTTTTTAGGGTTCCGTAGCCAAAATGGCAAAAATGGAACCCTTATAGTTTCATCATGTCTGTCCGTTCGTACGTCACAGGATTTTTATTAAAAAACTGCACAATGTATTGCAATTTGGAATAAAGGTGTCAGTGATATATATTACTTATACCTTGTATGAGCCTCTGCTTAGTTTGGTAGTTAAATAATAAAAACAGTCTTTCTAATGGAGGTACTTCATACATGTAATAGAAGCAGAAACGTTTTTTTCAGCAAGCGTCTATTATTCGGTAGTTCTTAAAAATTTTTTAAGTGAATTTCCGTAAATATCGGAAATAATCGCTCCGAAAGTAGTAGGTACTAATAAAGATTTACTAAGTTACGATTTTTTTTTCGAAAAGTAGACTTTTGTCGCATACGAAAATTTTCAAAATAATCGCCTTTCTTCTTTCTATTCTCGGTACAAATTTATTTTCTTTTTCATTCTGACCAGCACGAATATTATATACCGTGATGAATATACATACAACAAGGTCCGGTTAGTTACACTATTTATAACTCGAGATGGACCGGTTTTATGATATTTAATTTTTTGGGTAACAGAATAACTCTAAAACATTTAAAATCCCCAAATAACAGAATAGCTGCGGCGGAACAAAGTTAGCCGGGACAGTTAGTATTATATATTTACTAACAAAATGTTACTTGATATTTCGCCAAAGAGCTTTTGGTTAAATGTTAAAAAAGCCGTTTCTTCCGTATACTTGTTTTCATGCAGTATTTTATTATGAGTTACTATTTAATCTAACCAAGCATATTTTAAATTACTAACTTAATCAGGAATCCTACAAATCAATGCCTGAATCGATTTGCCGCTTAAATCGATTTATTTCTATCAAAAGTCATCAGAAATTTATCTATTTTTTTAATTTTCCGAGTTGAGTCGTGGTAGGTAATCTACAACCTTTGATGAAAGACCAGTTATTCATTTGCACAACATTACTAAATCACATATTTTATCTATATAACAAATAACTTTGCGAACATATAAACAATTTAAAAAGCTTCATCTCATAATCGATTAATTGACAAAAAAAAATTGTAGGTACTTTTCGAGAAAACAGACGTTAAAGATTAAAATCGCTTTCCTGTAAAATTTGCCAAAACCTGGTCACTTACAAACCTAATTGTGCGGGCGAGCTGTGCCAGTAATCCTATATCTTCTTTATACAGGTTGAATTTTAAATCGTGAACCGTTATATTTTTTTTGAAGTCTATACATAGTTAACAATAACTTACAATGCTTTTAAACCTAAATTAAGTACGTTTTTTTTTGTCCACTTTTAATTTGATTTATCCTAATTTCACCTTAATTGTCACCCTACATTCATGTTTCGTACTTGTCATGAAAATTTCAACGTTAGATATCCAACCTCCCAATATTGAAGTTGGCTGGATAGAATTTAGGCACGTATTGTCAATAAATGTCAACATCGTCGACATTGTCAACATAAGTAGGTATTTAAAAATCGTATTTACTCATAAAATAATTCAGTTGTATTACGATTAATGGTAATAAACGCCTCCACCGTTTTGTTAATAATTAATTAAGCGGGTCTTTAATTGTAATTAACACTAGTGCTCTGTATTAGTCTTAAGTAGCTTTACCGGTAAACGTGGTTACGATTCACGATTTAAAATTCACCCTGTATACTTTATACACTTCATTTACCTATCCTCGCTCCGCTGAGCTGTTTCTATTGGATATCACAAACACATCCCTCGCTACGCATCTCTGGTGGAACCGCAGCCTTAAGATAGGAATCTGAGGAATCGGGTATTTTGAAAATTATTCTCTGAATGCGGTGTTTTGGGCACAATGATGATGATGATGATAATCGTAAACATTTCTCATTACTATACGTCTTCGGTCGACTGTTTATTCTCCGGCTACGACGCCATTATCTAGACATCGTGTCATTTCAAAACCATTGTTTGTACAAATCACCCAATTACACTTTAAAAGGAAAACTATTATACTTACTGTAAGTGCTGTTAAGTTTTATAGAACATAGTTATATTAATTGTGACAGTGGTACGTCACTTCTTCACGGCCGAAAAGAGTAGTTTAGGTTAGGCTATTTTTTCTAACCTAACCTAACCTACAAGTTTATATCAATACCTTTAGACTCAAAGGGCGTAAACGCCATTAGAACCTGCGGCGTTTACGCCCTTTGAGTCTAAAGGTATCGATATTACTATTCGTAAAGTAATCGTTACAAAGAGATATAATAGGTAAGTATACAATAATAATTTAAGTGCCTACTAACAATTGGTAGGTATAAGTATACAATTGTAAACGTACACCCACACAATAAAAATAAATTAATATAATAAATAAACAAATATGTACCATTGAGTAAACAATATCAAATAATTGCAATAATATCAAATACAATAAATAATAAAATGTCAAGGTGAACTCTTACTAGCTAATACAAAATAATTACAAAATAGATTCTAGCATTAGAAAGTAGGTACTTATCATTACCAATAATCAAGTATTTAAACATAATTTGAATTAAAACAAAAATATTGCTTTGCTAATCGCCGATATGAATATCACAATGCGAATTAGCAAAACAATATACCTATTTGTTTGAACAATTTTTTCAACAAAGTTATAATTTTTGATTAAAATTTGACTGACCCTCCTCAGCAGTGGTCTCCTCTTTTAAAAAGAGCCGGCATACTCTGACATGTAGGTAATAGTGCCCTTGCGGCCTACTTGCAGAATAATAGTACATTACTGCAGAGGCCGGGAAGTGAGGGGTTGCCGGCCGAGTACATATAGCCAGATAGTTACGAGGCTGGCAACCCCATTTCCCGCCGATGTATGTATAGTGATTTTCTCAAATATGCAATTAAATAAATAAACGAACTATAATAACCTTACTTAATATTTTATAACACAAACTCTCTGTCAAAAGTGCCATTAGTAACATATTATATCCATAGACAATGCAAAAGCCGTTTCAGTTGACATTTTTACCGCGAATATTTAGATGAAATATTTTAAATGTGTATTCGTGTAGTTAAAATTGCAATTTAAAATTGTTTCTAATGTGTTATTTGTTATGTTCATGTCAATTGGAAATAAATAAAACTGCAAAATATAGCAAACATCGTTTTTTGTTTTTTTAATGGCTGAATGCCGTGATTGTGGCCCAAATAAATGTGGAATGGAAATTAAAAAAAAAATACGATAGAGATTATTCAGTCAGCCATTTTCAGTAAGTTTTGTTATAATTATATTTATTATATTCATGAAATACGAGCTCGACTCGTTGCTAACTCATAATTCTTTAAATATGGTTTTAATGAATATGATTCTGATTGCTAATTAAATAATAAGTAATGTATTTCGAGCACAGACCACAAATCCACAATATGTCACAGCCATATTTTTCAACTTTGTTGAATTGTACAATATCAGTTCTGCTACCATTTATTAATTTACTAGCATTTTCCCGCGGCTTCGCCCGTGTTGTTCCCGTTACTGTCCCAAAGAAACTCTTTACCGGGATATAATGTATCCTATGTTTCAATCCAGAACTTGGTCTACTTGCATGCCAAATTTCAGCTTGATCCATCCAGTTGTTACCCCGTTATAAGGTAACAAACATCCAAACATCTAAATATCCAAACATCTTCACAAACTTTCGCATTTATAATATTAGTGGGATTGGAATCTTTACACTTCACAGACATAGTCACAAGTATTCCAAGTACAATGCAAAATATAGCAGTCCAAACACAAGCCGGAGTCAGGCATAGGAGGAGCCGTCAGAATCCAGACCAGCCAGAGTAAGTCGTGTGTGTGGGAGAATTGGTATCCAAAAACAGGCCAGGTCGTCTTAAAATAATCATAATATTATAGAAGTAATCAAAACTTAAGGTTGAACGTTTTAGAGAATTTTCATACAAATTTCAGTCCCGTTTTTCTCCAGCCGTGATCATTTTCTGTATTTGAAACATTATTAGTTCGATAATACTTTTCCTTCTCATTCCGCCAATAAGAAATAACTGGCCAAGAGCATGTCGGACCATGCTCAGTGTAGGGTTCCATAGCCATAAGGTAAAAAATACGACGTAAAAAAGTACAACAACAAAAGAGCGTATCTTCATAGCAATTACGTCCTTTTGTTGCGAAGCGCAGTTTATTGGCAATAACTCAAAAACGGTTAATCCGATCTTGATGAAAATAATTTTCGTTGAAAGTATTAATTAAGCGTTATCTCTGTAATTTTTTTTATATTTTTCGGACTCAGGGTTTAGAAGATAGAGGGGGGGGGACACAATTTTCACAACTTTCGGAGCGATTATTTCCAAAGGTATTCACTTAATCAAAAACATTACTTAGGAACCTTAAAATGTTTTTAAAAGAGCTGTCGAACTATGTACCACACATTGACATTTTGTGAAAAAAAATTTTTTTAGATTCTGTTACATGTATGGAGTGCCCCCCCTAGATTTTTTTATTTTTATTATTTAACTACCAAACTTAGTTGCGGCATCTACAAGACATCTATATTCCAAATTTCATCAGTATAGGTCTTGTAGTTTTTGAGTAAAATGCCTGTGACATACGGACGGACGGACGGACGGACGGACGGACGGACGGACGGACGGACGGACATGACGAAACTATAAGGGTTCCTTTTTAGCCAATTTGGCTACGGAACCCTAAAAAATACCGAAAAAATGAGAAATATTCTAAATAAATCCATTTGAAAACTAATAAATTTTTTATCAAACCGTTGTTTGTGTGAGTGTAGAGTATCATGTCGGTGTAAACAAAAGGGCGGCATTTATCAACAACAGCTGATTCTGGGTGTCAAAAGAATGCCTAGATTGTTTAAAACCTACTCCTAAAACTTCTGGCTGCTAAGCTAATAAAAATTAAAAAATAAAGTGCTGTCAGCCGGTGTCGAAGTTTATCTCCATCAACAAATTTCATTTCCTAAACTGATTTCAAGAAGGAGGTGGTATTGCATTGTAACAGTTTTTATCATAAAGATAAAAATTGTACAAATACTTGAGTTATTTTTTCTATGGATATAAATACGAGCTCTTATTCTTAGTAAAAAATATTGGATTTTTCGATGCAGTCCATTAGTTTTAAAAGCTAAAAGAGTTTGCTATCATTGACCATAAATGTATCATTTGAATAAAACCTTTTTCGTTACTGCACTCCCATGCTCGATTAAAAAAATATGTTGCCTACAACAGTCACATTTATATTTGAAGTTGTCAAAATTTTTCATACAATAGCAAAGATATTCCTTGTTATTAATTTTATTATTTGAATAGAAAACAGTTAGTTAAATATTTCCTTGATCAACATTTTGCATACTACTTGGGTGGTAAGCCTCCCTGATGTGAAGTAGTCACCGGAGCGTACTGCCATTTTACTAAAAATAATGAAAACAAACGTACGCACACTCGTGACCAGATGGATTACCCATGTAAATCCTAATTTGCGTCATCATCAGAAGTTCGTTGCCGTCACCCCTGCTATGAAAAGCTATAGCTCTGCATGGAGATGTTCGGCTGGAATCAGCCAGACTGGAGATCGCCTACTTAGCGCGTTCAAGAATTAAGAAGCGATATGAGGCAGCTGAAAGGCTTGGCTTTGTATTCTACCGAAGTCTATGAATAATATTCTATCGAACCCGTGAATCAAACTTTTTTTACAGCGCAATAATAACAGATCCTAAATGTATGACAGAGTAGCAAGATATTCACAAAAGTTGCTTGTAGTGGAATTTTAGCATTTTGGAGTAAGTAAGTTTGACGCGACAATTCTCAATGAAAATAAATAAATAATATACGATATAAAATATGTTTTTTTCTTGGCTTGGCTAATAAGTAAGTATACTATAAAAGTATACTAACTTAGGTCAGTAAGTATACTAGTTACATGTAAGTTACATGCACAACTAACTATTCATATGTGAGAGGTCAATTTGCAAAGAAAGAAGTAACAAACATGTGCAGATAGGTAATCAAAAAATCAGAAATATAAAAATATATTGGATACCTAACAATATAAGTAGTATGAAACTAAAACTTCATATTTCAACATCACCTGAACGTCTAAATCTTTATCAAATAGATTAAAATGGCGCCAAAATATGTAAACAAACATGACCTGTCATACTGTCATAATAATAATTATTGACAGTCACTGACACTAATGACTGTCAACGGGTACGCGTGTGTGCGAGAATGTGGAAAATTGCGATTATTTAAAAAAATCTGTTTTATTGTCCACAAGAAGACTCTAGAGCTGATATTGGTTGCGATTTAAGCTCATCATTTTTTACTGATCCCGCCAAGACATAGAAATAGTAAATATTTGGTTGGGTTTAGCTAAAAATAATAAAAACACTACGCAAACGACGTACAACGCCATCTGAGCGGCTAAAATTGGTAACTTTCTCTAACGTTCATCCTTAACGGAACGTCTCTTTAATTCAAATCGAGATGTGATACAGCGGTTTTTATTTATCTCAGTTGACATAATGTCTATAATATATTCCATTTCACAAAAAAATACAGTATGTCATTAGTTGAAGTACCTAATAATTCAATACAATAGTTAGATAAATGAATAAACGCCTAGAACTATACAATGTACAGGGTGATTTCGGGGTCGTGATCCTAACCATTTTTTTCTGACTCAGTAAATGATTGCGATGCTACCTGTATTTATTTTAATTGAAACAAAGATGATTCGTTATTTACGTATTTTTATTTAAAAATTATTATTGACTCAAAATGCGTGGTCACCCTACTTTTAATATTACACCTTATTAGAAAACAAATTCTCTGATAGAATACTTAATGCACTTGACATAAGTTTTCTTGGGAAATAGTAGGGTGGCCATGATCTCGAATTATCGCAGTTTTTTTTGCTGACTAAAATAAGTCGCTGGTGTACTGTCCTAACCTATCGTGATCCTTAGGAGAAAGTAAGTTAAATGCTTCTTTCTTGCTCCACGACCCCGTAATCACCCTGTATATATAGGGTTCATTGGGGTAAATCCGAGCACGGGGTAATTCTGAAAATAAAAGATTTCTCATAATGCACGCAACATATATTTACTTTAATACGCTAACACTGTACTAGACATACTGATAGTGCTTCGACTAATTATAAACCTCAAAAATATTTCATAGTTTACTGAATAATTGTAATTTTCAAAATTACCCCAATGCACTATATTTTAAAATTTCAACTGTGCATACTTCTAAATCTATTTTGGTAGTGACAAAGTCATTGACAATATAAATTCCGTAAAAAAATTCAATGTGTGAATTGGAATGTTCAGAAAAGACAGAAGATATTGTTACCATAACTTATAATGTTCAGTGATAATAATAATATAATCTTTATTAAACGTGATTGTTCCACCCGCTCTCGACTTATAAATGGTGTGGTGCAACTAACTCGACTTTGTTTTGTGTACTTATAGATTTTCGACGTTATAATTCTTTATTTTTAATGGCAATATAATTTGTACAAGTTGACAGTTATTTATTTACATAGCAACATTAGGAGCTTCGACGCTTGGCGCCATCTGTTGTTATCAGCCTGACGGCTTACCTAATCCTCATTTAGGACATTTTGCGTCCACCGATATCGCAACGTGTATCTATCTAGTTCTTAATTGTTATACCTACTTTACTATTTCGGGGTATAGATAGCAATTTATCAATAGATAATGTAGTGAGGATAAATTAGTCATTTGATTATCGTGGGCTTGCATGTTCGCCGCGTTTGGTCTGAAGGAATCGCAATTTTCAGTAAGTTTTGTTATAATTATATTTATTCGTATTATTTACTACTAGATCTGACGGCAACTTTATTCAAGCAGGTGAAATAAGTTATAGTACATTGCACAACTAGGGTGGTAAAACAAAGAAATCTTTATTACCTCCCGTGTTGTGTACTTAATTTTATGTCTACACTTGGCCAGAAAACGGCTTTTTCCGTACACGTAGGTAGCGTTTGTTAGAAAGCTGACTTAACAGAGAGTGCTGCTAGCTAGATTTCACCAAAATTATTTTAGCCTTTTATAAGATGTACAGTTATTTAAATCGGTTTTTTTTTTCAATTTTATATTTTTTACTGATGATAATGATTTTATTCGCCGAGCTAGCGAGAAAAGAACTTTTTTTGACGGATCGTCCTATATATTCCATTACCTACTCTTGAGTCTGCTAAATTAGCCCGCGTTGACCTATAACCATTACCTACTCTGAGTCTATGTGGTCTATGTGGTGGCTTTTGTAGTCAATCAATTACATTTTTGCACAAATTCACACAAATTCGTATATTTTAAGCAAAATTTAATATTACACATCAATTAAAGGGATGTTTACAAAAACAGCATAAGTGACTACACTGGTTCATAATTACAGAAAAACATTGTTAATGACAGTAGGTCAGTGGCGTGGCATCTAAAGAACTCGATTCCTATCGGCTTGCCTAATATCACGCATTTGAGCACCTTATTCAGCAGCAAGATGTACGCCAAATCTGCACCGGCTTGCCCAAGGATATTTTTTACGCCACGCCACTGGTAGTAGTCAACCAGTTTATTCAGTTATGTTGTTTTTGTAAACATCCTTTCAATTGAGGATCACCTTTAATGGCAAATCTAAAGACCAATAGCAGTTTTGATTTTAATTTATAGTGTTATATATAAATTGCTAGCAAGCAATGTGTAAATTCTTTTCACCCTTAAAATCTTATAAGTCAATTTTAACGGGTATCATTTAATCGATCAGCAAAAAATTCATATTTTGGTCAGCAGAAATATGTATTTGGTCAGCCAAAATAGCTAGTTGGTAAGCAACTTATGGTTAGCAAACATTTATAAATCAGGCTGCAATTAATGATATACTGAACTGCTCTAAATTATTTTGGTCAGCAAATTAAATATTTGAGCTGCATTAAGCGATATACGGTTAATCAAATTTTGGTAAGCAATCAGTAGGTAAGCAAAATATTTCATATTGTTCATCAAAATGAAAGGTGCAATAAAACCTAATTGGCATGCACAAAATGGGCGCAACTTTACTATTCTGCCGCAATAACGCAAAAAGGCACATCTAAATAAATTTTTCGAGTTTACAATAAAATAAGCATATTTTATTAGAAAAATTTCTAATTCTAAAATAAAAAATGTCCGAGATATTCGACTTAAAAGTTGACAAATTTTTAAGACGTAAAAATTTCGATGGATGTTGGTGTCATTATAACACCTATTTATTATTGTTTTATCGTATAGAATTCGCTAAAATAAGCATGTTTTATGGAAAAAACTTTTCTCTGAAATCAAAAATAACCGAGATATTCGACTTCAAATTTGAAAAAGTTGACTTTCCGTATCTCCGGCGCTGCGGGAACAGCAGCCCTTCCGCCCTTGCATGACGACGCACGGTCACTTTGCTCAGCTCCGCAGCTTCGGCTTGTTGGTCGCCTTCGGCGACCAGCCTGACTCGTTCCCGCGCTTCGTCATGGCGGGCGAGGGCTGCTCTCCCTCCACGCCTCCAGCTCTATAAAAACACTCTAGGGCGCGCGGTGTCGGCACGCATCCTAACCAGCGAGAGCCCTAGATTCGGACTTTCGCAGGCTTTTTACATTTATAGTAAGTAGTATCTTCAAAAATAGCAATACGGTAAAAATCACTGATAATTGATAAACATTACTACTTGACACTGACAGCTGACAATCACCGAATGACAAAACAAACACGGCCACGATTGGCTGCTCGCGTCACGTGGTCTGTTTCGCTCTGCCCACAGTACTGCTGATTTTTCAAACTAAACGCAATCCAGTCATGTTTTCTCTGCTAACCAATTGTAAAATCTTGCCGGCCAAGTAATTATTTTGCAGCTCGACTGTTTATTAGGCAGACAAATGATAAATAAAGCAGATTAATATTGGTTAAAATGTTAACCGTTTTTAAATTATTTGCTGAACAAGAGTTGCCGCCCGATTTTTATTTATTGCCAGCCAAATCTTTGTATGCTGCCCAAATGATTTAACTGCTTATTTTTTTTTTGCGGATCAATTTTAATAACGCTGACCAAAAAAATACTTTCCAATTTTAACCCACTTTTGGTAGTCTGTGTGATTGCTAAGTCACAAAGTTTTGTGAGTTGAAGGGTAAATAGGTAGTCGCACTGGACTAACATAACAGTTACAGTAGACATTTTTATCATTGTCAGAACGAAACGCAATTAAAATGTCACTTATACTGTATTTTGTAATGCGGTGTTTAGGACAATTCACACAGTGCGAGTTACTATGCTGGCAATGGCGAGCTACTGTCCTGGCAGAGGTGAACGACTGGCATTCGGAAATAGTATCGCAAATTTCTAAACCATTTAGGATAACCGTTATATTTTTTCTGTAATATTTAGGATGATATTAATAATTGGTAATTATTACAGATTTTTCTATTCTGTAACTCTGCCGTGCTAGTGTGTAAAAGGCGACCTTTTTGTATGGAATATCATAGCAAAAGGTCGCCTTTTACACTAGCACGGCAGAACTGTAACCAAAAGAAAAAGTACAATGCAAACTTATATAAAAAGCAGTTAACCACATATTGTCAAAGGTTTCGCCATTCATTTCAAAGCAAGAACACATACATGATCATAAATTGTCCCTTTCCTATATCTCTGAATTCTCTGTTCATAGAAAATATGGATAATATGTTGTTATTACACCGTAATAGGTTCTTCATATTTGTATGATTCCTATATCTAATCTATTATCATATTTCCGTACCTCAGAAGCATAACAATGCAAGTGGGTAAGTATGGAAAACAATCGGACATACGCTGTAAAACAAATTGAATAAATAACTAATGATAATACATACATTAGTACGTAAGCAATAGACGGATGAGACTTTGTGAGAGAGACTTTCAGACTTTTAGACCCTTGACCCTTTTAGACCTTGTTAGTATAGGCTGTGACATTTGGCTAAACCCGCCCTCCAGTAAAAAAATACCAAAAAATCTATATTCTGAGAAAAAAACACAATATGTACATTTTTTTAGTAGTAGTAAAAAAGTGTTTTTGTAAAGTAGCAAACTGCCTGCCAAATCCAATGAAAACTCGATCGGCTTACTTTGTTCAGTTAAGGAGTTCCTATGGCCACTATCCGACTCTATCATCAGGCTAGCTCCATGGTACCATATTACGAGTAGGAGCATTCCATTAAACAATCTACTTTTTGTCATTTACGTAACGCTATGATGGTAGTTATCCTAATAAAAAGTATTAGCTGCTAAGAAACACTAGCTTAAGGCACTGGTCCCACAGCCGGCCAGTAAGCGAGTAAAGTTGGGCGAGTAGCATTAGATACATTGCGGATTTGAAAGGGTCGATTGATAACACTGTGCCTGGTCAGCCCGCAATGAATTGTGGAATGCTCCATTATTGCATCGTAGCGTAGGGACACAGGAAGTGAAAAAAAGGTTGTATCTCTGTAGTAGGTATGGTCTTGCCTCCCCATCCCCAAAAGCGGCCCTTTATTAAGTTACTTGCCTATGCAATCAAACTTGCACAGTGTAATCGCGGCTTCATAGTGAACCTCGCGGACAATACTCACTCGCATTGTGATGTTAACGCGAACAATGCGCAGGATTACTCTAAGCAAATATCTATAAATAGAGAGCCTTGCTCTTTGTTAGCACTGTACTGAAACTGAATGACTGTATATGTTAAACTACATGTAACTTTATTGCATAGAAAGTCCAGGTCTTGCCAGAATACGGGCAGACCCGTCTTTCCCAGTGGGCACTTTATGCAAGTGCCCAGGGCCCCGCGATCGATAGGGGTAGGGATCTACTACAAAATAGTATTCTGTCAAAGTCATAGGGGCCCCATTATCCCTCCAATAGGTTAAAAACAGCCCTGAATACGGGGAGGTAACCCTAGCACCTAGGGGAGGTAGCTAGCCTAGTGTTAGTTGTCACATCATATTGGATAAACAAACGTTTCATTAAAATGAGGGAAAATCATCGTTAGGCGTTCTCTTCTCACTAAGGCACTGATCCCACAGCCGGCGAGAAAGCGTTCGAGTAAAGATGGGTTTAGACCAAACGAAAGAATGCACATTCTAACCCCACTCTACCAAATTCTTTGTGTATACACAAAGCCACCTTTACAGTTCGTTGTGGGCTGTTGAGGTACATTGTCATTGATCAACCTTTCCGGATCCGCAGTGTAATGCTACTCGCTTACTAGTTCTTAATAATAGAAACGATAAAGTTTGTGAACATGTTTGGATGTTTGCGACCAAATAACTCGGTAACAATAAAATGGATTGAGATGGAATTTGGAATGCAAGCGAAAAAGGCCTGGAAACATATGATACCTACATTAAATATTCTGGCAAAAGTTCCCTTGGGATAATAACGGGAAAAACTCAGGCAAAGGTGCGGATAAATGCAAGTCTTCTAGAAACAAATTTCTTCTCTTCTTCGTCGTATCCTCATGGCTGAGGGACGTGACGGCTGCAGGAACTCTTCACCAACGCTCTCCAAGCTGCACGATTTTGGGCTTGATGAATGCTAGCCTGTAATGTGGCTCCAGTTGCAGATGTAATTGTGTCCGTCCATCGCATAGGCATACGGCCCCTCCTCCTTTTTCCTGCTATGCGACCAGTAATTAGGAGCTTCTCCAGACTATCCGGACCTGACCTGACCAGATGCCCGAAGAAACTTTGGAAACAAATTAAGGGTGTTTCATATTTGTAAGGGGGGAAAAATGTGTTTATTTTGTCAGACTTTGCTTACCCCCTGAGTTTCTCTTATTCTAAAACTGTACATCTAAAATTTCAAGGTGATGGAAACATATTTAGGGGTCGCGCAAAATGGTCAGTAAGAAAGAAATATACTGAGACGCATTTTTAATTTATTTCAAAATTGTTGAATTTGGATATACAGTAATTTAACTAAACCTAATCACATTTAGAATACTATAACCATGATTAGTTACGTTAGATATTGGTTGGTATAGTTACATATTGGTGTGTTCTAATTATCAACAGAAACGACGAAATGCTAAACCTGGAACCTTATCTGTGGTTCGCTTGTAACGCATTTCATGTGATGCTCGACGACTCTTAGTAACAATTGTTTCTGTTATTTTACTGTGATGGAATCGTTATTTAGCATTTATCAAGCAATGCCACATTTTACAGTATCATTTATTATCTTAAGAGCATCAAGAAATCGTTGTTTGAGTTAAAAATTCCAAAGTGCACAACCTCTAAATATGCAACGGTTTTGATGATTATGAAATAAAGGCTTTTACATGAGTAAGACTCAGAAATCGAGCGAAGTGAAATGGAAATCAAAAGTTTGCAAATATTAAACACCCTAAGAAACAGTTCTATCGATTTCAATGCATCTATCTTTAGCTGTCTGTCTATTGTCTATCAGTTGTATTAACAACGTAGCGCATGACGCAATCGTGCACGCTCCTCAGTGCACTGTAAATTGCAGTGAGTTGCTGACGTGTATATTTTTATTTACAAGTAATCATCATCAGGCTTCGTCCCACTGCTGGGCACAGTCTATTCTCATAGTAAAAGTAAGTGTGAAAAAGTGGAGATAGGTATAATCAGTACAATCACGCAAGTTATTTACAAGACATTTAGACACGTTTAGCCCAGTGGGAGTGCCACCGCCTGCGAAGCTAGAGGTCCCGGGTTCAAATCCTGGTAAGGGCAAATATCCGTGTGATGAGCACGAGTATTTGTTCCTGAGTCATGGATGTTTTCTATCTAATATACGTATGTATTTATCTATATAAGTATGTATATCGTCGTCTAGTACCCATAGTACAAGCATTGCTTAGTTTGGGACTAGGTCGATTTGTGTAAGATTGTCCCCGATATTTATTATTTATTATTATTATTTTAGCACTTGTTCCAACGCCGGCGAGTACGCGAGTAACAGCTCACTGCGGGCTGACGAGGTACAGGTGTGATCGAGCGACTTTTCCAGATCCGCAATGTACCTAATGCTACTCGCCCAACTTTACTCGCTTACTCGCCGGCGGTGGGACCAGTGCCTTTAGGAAAAGGTAAGAGTACTGTAGGCTACCCAAAGGTTGTCTGGAAGAGATCGTTTTTAGGGTTCCGTACTTCAGAAGGAAAAAAACGGAACCCTTATAGGATCACTTTGTTGTCCGTCTCTATGTCGTCCGTCCGTCCGCCTGTCTGTCTGTCCGTCTTTCAAGACCATTTTTATCGGGCATAGAGGTATCAAGTTGAAAATAAAACTATATACTCAAGTGTCCCTTGAAGCTGTGAAAATCAAACTTATAAAGTAACGTAAAAAAAATTGCCGCAAAAACTACATTTCGACTTTCTCAAGGAAACCAAAATTTATCGGGTACTTTCCGTTGACCTAGAACTATGAAATTTGGTAAGTATTATACAGATACCGTATTTTACTACAGCTAGATAGGGAAAAATCTGAAAACTATAATTTTGTAATTAAATCATACTCATTATTTAAAGTATTTGTACGGAACACTGCGTGGGCGAGTCTCGCACTTGTCCGGTTTGCAGCGATAAGACTATCTGTTGTCTACCGTTTTAACTATGTTACGTACCTTTGTAATGTGTTTTTCTGGTGTGCAGTTAAGTATATTTAAATTATAAGTTATAGTAAACATGAAAATGTATTAACTGTTAGAATAGTCTATTTCTCGTCGTGAAACATACGTTTCCCATTTTGTATGTTGACGTTTGGAGATCGTTTACACCTCCAAAACATATTTTAACAACGGAGTATCCGTTGTCAAAATATTATGTTTTACATCTCCATTAATTTGACTATATGTCTATTTATTTACACATCCCTAAACCTACATGTAAGTTAAGTTTAATGTAATCATAATTGTTGTAATATTTAATCCCACCAAAAACATAAATGTAAAAAAGGAGAGCCAAGTTCAATACAAAAATTATGCTAGGCTGGTTGGCTTCGCCGCAAAAAGAATGGAGATCTAAATGAGTGCCAAGTCCTATGCGAAATCCAAATATGTATTTATAGGAAAAAAATAACATTATGAACAAGTATTAAATTCTATTTCTTTGCTTTATTGGATACCTATTGCTGCTATTATTGCTGTTATTTAAAAATGTGAGATCTTAAAGTAGATCAGATTTGACTTGGCCAGTTTTCATTACATCAGTCATTTTATAAAGTTATTCAACATATATATATTTATTCTTCAAATATGACAGATGGACGGACGGATACACGGACTTAAAACACTAAGTCTGAAAATATTTTGACAGGATCTTCTCAAACTCACGGACAATGAATTCGGGTAGTTTTCTATAAAACCCGAATTCAATGTCCGTGAGTGCATTTACCTACTGTCCTTCGAAGAACTGAGACAGATACTTCTGAATGTGAGATCCAATATCTAACAGCCCACTTGCTAGGAAATCTAGAACTCACTCTGACACGACCTTATAACTAAACGTATTGTTCCCATCAAGCAAGAAGCTGTATAATAGTGGGAAACAGATCACACCACACATCACTCTAAAAACAACCATATTATCAAGGGCATAAAGTCTTATTTTGATTGCCGCCGGCTCGACCTCACCTGGGTCTAATGAGCTCGTTCTAATTTACTTGACACTAGTTTCTGAGAGAACTAGGGTCATGTCGTGACGGATGAAGGTCGTATTTAGATCGCTATAGTGATGATATGATAAGGCTTTGTAGGTGTGTAAAACTTACAAGGAATGGTACCCAACTGTCCGGCTCCGATCTGATTTATTTTGATATATGTTAGAGAGTAGTCTAAAATGCTATCATTTTAGACTACTCTTAAAAAAAAACACCTTCAAAGGGCTCAAATTTAAAAGGATGTTTTTTTTTATAGGAAAATATGAGTTTCAGCCGATATAACGAAACAGGTGCTTATTATTTTTTCATGTTCACAAACATAATATCAAACCAGTAACTAGCAACTTGCTTGAATTTTTTTTTCTGTAGTATTTGGAGGGTTTAGTCACTTTTCAGTACTTTGGGGGTCAGTTTGTCCCAATAGGTTGAGATTGGGCAGCTAAAAAAAATACGTGTCTATTATTTTAGAGATCAGACAGATCGGAGCCGGACAGTTGAGTACCTTTCCTTGTTAGTCATTCATATAATAACTACTAATAACACCGGGGTATTTACCCCGAGTTCCCTATATTTCGGCACTGTTACTCGTGATGATGGCGCTTGCAACAGTGCCGAAATATCGGGAACTCGTAAAAACAAATATACATGGTAAATATCCCGGTGTTAATAGTAGTTATTATGTGTACAGCATACGTACGCAGTGTTGCCAGGAGTGGCTCACTCCGCGATATCGTCGCGTGGCTGGGCGTTTTCCAAAAAAACGTGTCCGAAAATTTGATTGAATTTTTTTTCCACTACGTCACGTTCATACAAGTTTGTATGAACGAGACGTAGTGG
Source organism: Eudemis profundana (assembly GCA_947034925.1). NCBI lineage: Eukaryota > Metazoa > Arthropoda > Insecta > Lepidoptera > Tortricidae > Eudemis > Eudemis profundana. The sequence goes on from OX344794.1 coordinate 49,868,826, forward strand.
AAAAAAAATCCATACAAATTTTCGGACACGTTTTTTTTGGAAAACGCCCGGCTACTAGTACCAAACTTTGCCCCTCCGGAGGGGCTTAGCCAGCGACCAGAAAGAGCACGCGTTATGCGATAGAGAGAGGTCACTGTCACATTTCACTGTTCTTAATTTAGCAGTGTAATGGAAAATTCGGGTACACGACTGATAATTGAGCGTTTTCCAAAAAAAATACGGGGGACACTTTTTTTATGTATAAGGTTCGAAAGTACTAACGATTCTGAGCCAAAAAAACCTCACAAGTCCATATTTTGAGAAAGTAGCTACCCCGGTTTTTTTTTTGGATAACGCTGTATAGCCTATTTTAGGGTGCGTTTCCACTGACACGAAAGCGGGAGAAGTGAAGAGGAATGGACCGTAAATCCCCTCCACTTTGCAAACTGCCTATTTCGGTTATTCGAACCGTAAACGTTCAGTTGTTTACACAACCACATGGTTTGTAAATATTGAGGGTACTACAATGTAGTAGGTTCCTTGAAAAGGAAATAACCTTATATTTGAAATTGAACTAAAGCTAAACCAAAGTATAAAGTCGAACAAGTAGTCCAACTTCAGCCGTTTAGGAGCGGGCGACACGTATCGTTACTGTGCGAGATAAAGTGCATACTGGAGCATTCTTACGCATTCTTATTTCTTTGTTTGCAGAGCGTTCGTAGTTACACGGCGCGCACACATTCAATCGTACGATTATACCTTTTGTAGAAAGAAAAAATACTGTATTATACTGTGCCTAAACTATAGAGACTAAATCTAAGTGATGTAAGATCGAACCCCTGCGCCAGGGTCCAAATTAGGCTTTACCTGCGTTCCTCCTCTGAATGACTATGCTGATCCGTTGAGTGAGGATTTCCAAATGGCATTTTTTACACAATATTTGAGCGCCAGAACGGTAAAACAAGACTTGACCTTTAAAAGAGGTCGTAACACCTTCCTTGTTTTTGAAAAGAAATGTTTCATAAACTGACTAGTAATGAGATTGTTTGGTTAGACGCAGGATGAAGCACGGGGCGGGGCGCTGCTGCGTGGCAGCGGCGCTGACGAGGCGCCGGGCGTTGCTGGCGCTGCTGGCGCTGGCGGCTGTGGCGCTGCTGGCGCTCAGCTCCGGAGGCGGTGAGTGTTCCAGTGTGTGTAAACGCGGTGTGCAGCGCGGGGCGGGGCGCTTCTGGCGCTAGCGGCTGTGTCTATTCTATTCTATTCAGTGTGTGTAGATTTATAGACGCGGGTCGCAGCGCGGGGCATTAGTGTGACAGATATTTAAATATCGATACCTCTAACGTCATCTACATAGGTATTTCATTGAATATATATTGATTAAAACTCTTCGTTTTTGAGTAATTTTCGTTTAAAAATTTATCATTAGTAGTTAGTAATCGTTACAAAATTGTCATACAACATTATATCTCGCCACAAAGTTGAGTTTGAGCGGCATAACTGCACATATTGTTTAATTAAAATGTCCATCGTTTATGGTATAAGTAGGATATTTCGATCATTTAAAGATGTAAAATCATGTAAAATAATATATTTCGTTTCTATACAATAATTAGAAAATTAAAACAACGCTTTGCACAACTGAAACCACAAGCGGTCTCTTACGAAGCTCAGTCGAACTATTCACGTCTTATTGGTCGCCCTATGTATACTCGTAACTTTGCACTTTTACCTACAATTACAATCAGTAGACACAACCGTTATAATTGTAAGGCATACATGTCATTCAAGTGCTTGACAGGGCCTCAGTAGATGCCAACTTGAATGTTCAAGTAATTAACGATTGCAAGCTCCTAATAAATAAATAAAGAGACAGCAGGGTATCAACAATTGGGTATAAGAGTGTCAAACACTTTGAATCTGCTGCCATTCGAACCTTGAAAGTTATGTCCCGAGTTACTAAGGGCCGACACGACTGCATGACAGCCACGATATGTATTGAAACTACATCCTAGCTGCACGCTGACTGCACAGTTTCGCACGTTTGCACGCATCTCCCTTACCCGCACGATTACTCTCTCTATACGTATTCTTCTGCTGACTGTTCTTATACATAATGCTGGGTTTACACGAGCTTAGTCACTAATGCTTAGTACTTGTTACATACACTGTCATATGCGTGTACACATTATTAGTGCTTAGTATTAGTGCAAGCTGCAAGTGCAAGTGATTAGAAGCCGATCCTGTTTACTAAGCGACAAATGCCTACTAACTACCTCCTACCAACTAAAAATCTATTAATACTTGTGACTGGTCGAGTAGTGTGAACAGTCATAGGCTATTGTGACTGCTTACCATCAGGCAGGCCAGGAAAAGAATAAAATACAAAACTCAGTTCGTTCAGGCAGTGGAATTGATGCAAACAGTATCTATATGCATTGTCTTCTACCATTGTCGATAAAATAATATTAGAATAATGCCTAAAATATTTTTCACAACAAATCCGTGGTGGTAATCCATGTCGAGATCTTTTATTACTAACTAGCATTTTCCCGCGGCTTCGCCCGCGTTGTGCCCGTATTGTCCCAAAGGAACTCTTTACCAATCCGGTTTCAATCCAGGATTTGGTCTACTTGCATGCCAAATTTCAGCTTGATCCATCCAGTTGTTACCCCGTTATAAGGTAACAAACATCCAAACATCCAAACATCTTCACAAACTTTCGCATTTATAATATTAGTGGGATACCATTTACTTATAACAATGTGTAAATGAGTACTTGTCGCTCTTCAGATAAGTCCCTAATCATTAACACTAATGACAAGTACTAAGCTCGTGTAAACCTAGCATAAGGCTCGGGGCATTTACAATCGCACACACAGCCACGCTCATCTGCGCAATTCTTATCGAAGAGATATCTCTGCGTTCCCTCGATCCAGGAGTAGTAATGCGGAACGCTGGTGTACAGAGTTATCCCGTAGACTTCTAGTCTGATGGAGACTAAGCCGACCTGATATCGGTCGGATATTCTAACCAATGGTCCTCCAGAGTCACCGCTGAAACATGAAATGGGAATAAGAAAATATTGATTGTCACATAGAAATAAGTAAGACAATTACCTATAAGAAACAAATAAAGGTGAAAGACGTATTTCCTACAACAAAAAAACAACTGTCCAATCCGAAATGGTTTTATTAGTAAAATGCCATCAGTGGCTAGCAAAGGAAACCGCAATGATTTCCGACAGATTCAAGCGTACAGTGTCTAAGCTCCGAATAGACACCCGAGACGACCTGTGACAGGTTCGAGCCAGTACGGTCGAGCCTTACACTGTCTGTAACTGTATCCAATCTGTAAGCCACTTCTAAATATTAAAAAAAAATTGATTGTTTTCCTAAAACAACGGTTTTAATGTAAAATTCCTGACGCAAAGGTTTAGGCTGTTATTTCCACTCTGTTAGATCATCTGAAAATATGGTTCCTTGATTGCAATTTCCTGTCATAGCTGAAAGGAGTTCCTGTCGGCGAATTTGACGCCCGTGACGATTTACGACAGGTTTAAGCCTGTACGGTCTAACCTTAGGCTGTCTTTGACTGTAACTGTAAGCAGCTCCGACGCGCTAATCCTGTCCGCGAATTTGACAACCGTGACGATTTGTGAGAGCTGCGAGCCTGAACGGTCGAGCTGTCGCTGACTGTAACCAACCTGTAAACGTGCTGCGATGGAAATTTTGCCCACACAAATGATACCCGTTATGATTTCTTACTGATTAAAGCGTAGGCCCGAGCCTGTCTCTGACTGTAAACGATGCACTAATATTTCCCGCACAAATTAGATGGGTAATTTCAACTCTAGTGAGTGATTTGAATCATTAAATCGGGCTGCGCTTTCAGTACCAGCTCCACTTAGCGACTCTTCAACTCTTTTGAATCCTTGAGATCAATTTACTCCGGACTCACTGATTTTGATTGAATAATCCGCGGTGTAGTATTGATAGATTACCTAGTCAGAGTTAATAACTCATGGATTCGATAAGACTTGGAAGGAGTCGATAAGAAATCGGACCTGCTTACGGATTCGAATCACTTAACTCTTCAAGCCCGGATTTACCCATCTCCTGCCCAAATGATACCCGTGATGATGTTTTACTGATTAAGGCGCATGTTGGTACGGGGCCTAAGTCAGTCTCTGACTGAAACCAACCTGTAAACGAAGTGCGACGCGTTAATCCTGCCCGCGCAAATCACGCCATCGATAATGTCAATACGTTCCATGAACTGGTTACATCTCTCCATTGTGAACATCACCTGTCCAAGACTCTTGAGTGGTCTTTGTTCCTTTTCTATAACATCACTATCGTCCTTCTAAAATTAACATTAAAATAACAATGACTATCTAGTATATTTATAAGCAACAACTGATCAAAATAAATTTGAAATACTTCCATTGTTATGACAACAAATAGGTATTTTTAGTATGAATTAAGGTACGCGGTAGATACGTATTTCCTGTGGACATTATAAAATTTTAAGGCTCTAAAGCCTAATTTTCTTAGTCTTTTTCTTAAAACCTGTATGATAAAAATATGAGTAAAATGTACCAGAGTCGTTAACTTTTGTATTGTCCACAGAAAAGACGCCCGTTTTTCTGAACGCGTATGACCCAATATGAAATCGTTAACTAGCTAATATTTGATTAGTAAATAAATTGTAATATTTGCACTTACCAGGATTTGAACCCGAAACTTTTAGCTTCCTACCTTCCCCTTGATTCTATTTTGATAAAGACGCGTCTAAACGAGCAATATTTTTGTGCAATTTGTGGCCCGGCAACTATGTGCACTTAGCTTTAGCATACGAAATAAGAGAAAGATAGCAATACTTCACGTCACGTTCCATTTCCATCCTCGGGGACAGAGATGTGTGATAGGAAATGCAGCTAAAGCATAATTTAAATAACATAAAATAAACCCATCGTGTTGCGGCTCATTTGATTGGTTTTGACACAAAAAAAAGTACAAACGGCGATAGAAAGCTTGTCTTAAAAATTAAATTTCTAAGTACTACTTACCGTGACTGCGCCCCATCCAGCAACCAGCAGATGCCTTTGGCTGCTCTCTTCGACGGGCCTGAAGTCCTCCCGAGGAACCAGGATAGCCTTCACGACAGTGTCAGCAAACTTCACCGGCCGCGCCAGAAACATGATCGAAATGTCAAACCGCCCGCCTGTATAGCCACAACAATACAATTGAACGTAATACAACTCGTGTTTTTTAAACTCATCTCCCGGATGCTAAAACCTTGTGCTAGGTCTCGTGTTGTTAAAGTCATCTTAATTAATTAATATCACTGTTTTAATTATTCATGCTTTTTTGGTCTCACCGTGGTTACCCTCGAATCTTTTTGTAGTGAACACTTACCTTTTTGCTAATCTACTCGTAGGCCTATAATTTATTAATAAAATGCATTCTGACAAATTATTGAAGTTATTTTTCATAACAAACAAACCAGGCCAGGTAAGCGTGACGTCACTACGAGATTTTATTATTTTCTAATTTTTTCTTATAATTTCTTTATTTTGTTTGCAAATGCAAACTAGCAAAAGTTACTTAATTACGACGTATTTTAATAACTCAATTCGTGCATTTTGTACTCTGTCGTTAACTGAGCCGGAATTGCTTAATTTGTATTATAAGTTCAATGTAACACCCTGTATAATCCGCATAAGGCTGCGTTCCTACCGGAGCTGAGCGAGGAGGTACCGGAGTGGTGTGCGAGGAAAAAAACAACAATTAACTTGCCTAGCCTGGTTCAACTAGGGTGGCAAACAAGCGTACGGCCTGCCTGATGGTAAGCAGTCACCGCAGCTTATGGACGCTTGCAACACCAGGGGTATTACGTGCGCGTTGCCGTCCCTTTAAGAACCTATTCACTCCCCTCTTGAAGAACTCCATACTGTAGCCTTCCGGGAGCTCATTCCTCTGCTCATTCTTTGGAACCGCACGGTGCGCGACCATTTTGGTTGCAACGTGTGTGAATGAATACCCTGCCGATGGCGGTGCGGTGGTAGAAAGTGGCCGTAGGCATCATGTCGAACAATTCCTCAGAACACAGCCCATTATACAAGCGGTAAAACACACATAAGGAGGCGAAGTCACACAGCACACACACACTGGTGGAAACGCAGCCTAAAAGTGAAGAGCCTTCACTGTCGCTGGCTTCATAGAAAATGAGCGCTATTGGCAGAGCTATAGCTTGAATCAAATGAATTTCTGACGTCATTCAGTAGGTTTGTACCCAATCGCAGATTTTTGTCTTTTAACCGATATGCGACCTATCCGAAAACGGAGTCTACTCTAACTTCTTATGGATATTTGTCATAATGGTTTTAGACTCAACATTAAGTTGGTTATCAACACCACTGGATACATAAGATGTATTGATTTTAAAAAGTGGGCACTATGGGGCAATTTCAACGTCTGTTTTGTTAGGCGCTACAACTATAGGTACATTATTTCGATGATGTCCAATTGCAACGTACCAGTAATATCATACTTCTCATGTGACTGGTAATCTATGACACGACGCTCCATGGTTGACTGTAGGACTTGCTCGTGACCCATGTAGACCCAGAACTCGAAACTAAAACACAAATAAAGCAGGCGCCTGAGGGAGGCAACAGACAACTCTTGCGCAGGCAACGCACTCGTGCAAAGGCTCGCCATAGCGATCCAGCGCAGGAACGCTAATGTAATAATAGACACTCTGCAAAGGGGGCCAAGCACACGTTTTGAATTTGCTTTATCATTGGATCTAGTTAGATTTTTTGAACTGTAGAGCATGAATAATTTCCGGCAACACAATCCAAAAAATCCTATAATAGTTATCGAACATGGTGACAAAATTCAGGAGAATCGTTTGAGAAATGCGACTTCTAGAGGACAGTTGGACATACACAGACATACGAAATCATTTTTGCCCGAGCTGAAAGGGAAACGTTTCGGTCACGCTTCACGCTAACTTTGTCACCAAAATACCAAATTTAAAAACAAGAAACCATTTTTTTCGTACAGAACTCACCCAAGAAATCGTTCTCTTCTCCCTCCCAAAATGTCATCAACGCAGTGGGCAGCAGTCAGGATAGTCTGCGAGCTGATGAGGGATGACCCGCACCCCGCGGTCACGCTGTACCCCGTGACCGATATGAAGGCTATGAACGGCCAGTCAGCTATGGAGGCTTCCCGCCCCCCCACGATAAAAGGAATCATCTTCGCGAAGGCTGACGTGAAGAATGTGATCAGAAGGATTAAAATCATAATGCTGTGAAATTTCTAAAATTAGTTAAAAAAAATTGTTTTGTAACTTATACGTTGTCAATTTATTCGCGTCTTCATGTCGTCATTGTCGTCATTGTGTCGGCTTAAAATTATAAGGGCAGTGATAACTCTTTTTAATAGTCTCAAGTGAACGTACGCGTTGGCAATAAACTGCCTCACTGATCACACCATCCAGATTTTATGATGATTAAACGAATTTATAGTTTCTTGTTACCATAAATAATAGTATTGTAAGAGAAATCTTAATAGCGCAAAGTAAAATCTCTTGGGCAAGTGAACAACACCATCTCTCGGACACTTCGTAGATAAAATTTCGGCTACCCTTATAACATACAGAAAATCTGCACCTAAGAACAGAATCATGCTGAGTCGAAGGCAAACGTACCAGATAACGAATCCTGACAATTTTTGACATCCATTTGTGAATCGAGTCGAGTCGGTCGGTTCGAGTGTATCGATTAGCTACCCAAATTTTTTTTTCCCAATATTTTTGGTTCCATTCGCCTTTTCTCCACTTATTTATTTTCCTATGCGGCTATGTTACTACTTAGGTAACTTTGTCGGACGCATTAATTTCTATTCGATTTGTTTCTAGATGTATTTTTCGCATGTGTTTTGAATTTTGTCACCTAGTCCGTATTATCCTCGTGCATATATTTTACCGGTAGAAAAAGTTCTCAATATTTAGGTAATAGTATGGTAGCTAATCGATACACTCCAACATGGAGTGTGTTTTTCCTTGTACTTTTTATTGTTAGATATTACTTAATTAATCACGTTTTTCGTCTAATATAATAAATTAATGATGCGACTGGCTGTGCTAGTCCTTCTGAGGGCGTTCTACTCGGAACTCAGGTGTAAAGTTGTTTGTAATAAAGTAAAGTTGTTATATTCTTAATATTTTCTATAAAAATGTTGTTCCACGACTTTCACGGAGATTCGAAAAAAAAATGTGTATTAAAACATATTGACCATATGGAAATGAAAAAAAATCTTGTAAAAATGGAACACTTTTTTATTGTATTAGACACAATAGTACACGCTCTTGTAGGAAAAACTCAAAAGGTTACAATTCTTAGTACAGTAAGAATAATTTTTTCAAAAATGGCCTTGTAAAATATTTTAAAATAGCATAATATGTCAGTCTATTTAGCCAATAACAAGATATCACGGCGATATGAAAAGCGACCGAAAAATGTCCCCGTGAAAAAAAAAGACGGTCGTAAATGCTGTACATTCGAAAAAGGTTTCTAACCGGCCAGTACTGCGCCAAGGAGGTTTGCCGCGTTACACCATCTATGTACTTACTGCCGAAAACAACCTTTAAACCGTAGGTGTACTTAAGTAACATTTTGCGGATTTCTTAACAGTATGAACTAATATGCATTGTCAATAATATGCTATGCCATCGAAGCGTAATGCTTAATCATTGTATGCCGGGTTTATTTAATCAATAAGCTGTTAATAATGTGTGTTTTTTAATGTTTTATGTTGATCTATGCCTAAACTGTTATGCGTTTTCATAATAGTTACAATTAAGATAGGCATCATAACTCTTATAATAGACACCCACGGGAGCTACCTGTTTTATATGTCACCACGATGACATCGACCAAATGTACAATATTTTTTGTTTGAATAAAATAAATAAATCAAAGTCCAAATACGCCAATCATAAATTAAAACACATTTTACTAAAATAGAAATAATTAAAAATGTACCGTTGGCAATTAAAGCTTGTCTCAAAAGCTTTAATTGCCAACGGTACATTTTTGTAGTCGCAGACTGCATGTCAATTATTATTATTATTTTTTGAAGCTGACAAACTCGCAACCGGAATAGGCTACTTGACAGTGTGAAAAATATTGGAAGAATTATGGATATATGTATTAATTATAAGTATTAAAACCAATTTACGTCAATATTACTAAAAATAAATGGATAATTTATTTATAAAACTCGGATGAAAATTGATTATTTTTTATCTGTCGCCATTTTATCGAAAACGGTTTGGATTGGCCGATGACGTCACACCATAGTAAACAGCATCGACAGCATCTGTCAATCCTATTTTTAAAGGTAGAACGTTATGCGATCCTCGTTGACATTTGTCGGTTTACTATCATGTGTCGTCATAGACGCCATATTGTCCGAGAAACCGTTTTGGCGGTTAATTTTAAAAGTGCATTTTTATTTGCTTTTTTCGGAAAAAATACACAAAAGAATTAAAAATTACAACTTTCTGAGTGCTCAATAGACATCATTAAACAGTCGGATTGACCTTGCAGAAACCTGTCAAGTAGCCTATTGTCAGGCCGGGTAGTCGGCCGTGGCGTTCCCTGGGGTCGAACCAGGTCGCTAGTCGGACCACCCCGAGGGGTCGGACTGGGTGGGTGCCGGGGCGCCTGGGGTCGCAAACTGCGGGAGTGGCGTGGGCTCGCTACTTGTGGCTGGGTTTACCTAGTGGCTCGCCTCGCTCGCACACTAGCCGGCTACTGTGTCCAGCCATCGTACTGGCGGTGGCGTGTAGTGCCCTAACTGAGCCACTTGTGGTCGCGTTTAGTGGCCGTGATGTGCCTTAGGGCCTTATCAAACTTGCGAGCTGCGGGCGAGTTTCCATACTATACCAGTCGCGAGGAACTCGCGGCATTTGTATGGAACTTCGCTTTTAACTCGCCCGCAGCTCGATCGCAAATCGCAAGTGTAATAAGGCTCTTAAAGGAATGATCAACATACGTCACAATTTTGGCGCGTACCTTCCAAACCGGTGCTTAAAATACGCACTACATATCTAAATACCGGTTTGAAAGGGTACTCGCCAAAAACGTGAGGGATGAGTCACGTCACTGTGTCTACGGGCCCTAACAACCTTTAACATTTCATTCAAGTATTCTAATTGGTATTTAAAAATTTAATTATAGATTTTGATTAATCATCAAGGCCCGTTTCTTTTCCGCATTCCAGTTGATATAGTTTCTTCTGCGTTTTCTGTATCCAGTTGTAGTAATAAGCTACGCTGGTGTATACGGTGATGCCATGGGTCGACAGTCGATATGACACTATCCCAGCCTGGACTTGGTCTCGTACCCGCGCCAATGGACCCCCAGAGTCGCCACTGCAAATAAAAAGCTTGGTGGAACAGAAAACAAAAGGGAGATCTCTCAGACTGCCTGGGGACTTTGGTCAAACACAACAGCCGCCTGGCCACGAGAGAGACCACTACCATTTTTTTTCTCTTTTATAACCATAATTCTTCTGACACTTCGGCTTTTTCTTTATAGCTTGGACTGCGTACTGCGAATGCGAGCGAACTCACGCGGCTATGGTTGTAAGCTCAACCAAAGTCGTAAAAAAAACGTTAAAATTAAAATCCACCCTGGTAAACGACCTGGCGTTTGACAAGCGAATGCCCGATAGTTGACACCCTCCTGTTACCCCTATCGATAAGATAACTTAACATAGAAGATGGCAATTACTAGGAGACAGTGGGGCGGCATTCGACATTTTAAGTGTGGTACAAACCTGTATGCGTATTCAGGGGCATTTACCATCCCAGCACAGATAATACCAGGATCTAAGTCATCTTCCCCAATGTAACTTTTGCAAAGTTTTCGGTCGATCAGTGTCTGCTTCAGGGATTTCAGTACTTCGCTGTAGGTGGGTGTGTTGGGCATAACAAAGGCCTGAAATAATGTAAGGTTATTTGATGATCAACAACAAACACAAACATGACGATGAGATGACAAGAGACAAAGACGACACCAAAGTGACTCAGCACCATATGTTGCAAACTTCTCTTGTCAGGCCTGTGGTAGGATATGTCGCTCTCGCATCGGTTTATTTAGCCACCAAAAGCGATGTATCTCTTACATTGCACCATGAATCGTCTGTAATAGACGCAAAGGCCTATGATGATGATGATGATCAAATCGGCTTCTGTTTGTCAAAGCGCTCAGATAGTATGCAGTTACCAAGTAAAGCTGACTCGTCACTGCTCAACAATTGTTTTAAGTTTTTGTCATCTTCAAATTGTTGACGTCACAAAAATGAGTGCAGGAGAATTTATCCATTCAAGTGCGAACTAGTTTTATAGAAGGAATATGATCTAATTGCTCAGGTTGCTTGCCGTAGCTTAGCAGGAGGTAAGATCTAGCTAAAACTATTCGATTTGCCTTACGGCTGCGGCTCCACTGTGCCGGAGACGAACGGACAGGAGACGTGAAGGGTCGACCAATCATATTAGATGAAATCCACATCGCGTCTCAATTTCGCTTCAATGGAACAGCAAACTCTAATGTGATTGGTCGAGCTCTACACATTTCCACTCCGCTCCGCTCTGCTCGTCTCCGCCTCAGTGGAGCCGTAGCCTAAGACTAAAAAATGACAAGTCACACACTACCATTCAAGTTTCACTCACCGAAATTTGACCCCAACCAGCTACGGCCAGCCCACCTATTCTGCTCATATTCTTCTCCATTTCGGGAGACATCAGCAGAGCCTTCTTGATATTGACCTGGAATTTGACTGGCTGGTCCAGAAACATGATTCCGATGTCGTAAGTCACTTCGTCAGTGTCGTACTTTTCGTGAGTGTAGTAGTTTACTGCCTCGCGCTTCTCCGGTGCTAACGTGAATTTTGCATGGCCAAAGAAAGCGGTGAATTTGTATCTAGAAGAGAAGACTAACAGTGGTAAATATATACTTTTATAAAGATTCCTGCAGGGCAAGTGTGCGAAAGCGCATCATACTTACAGATTGAAATACAATTTGCTATGAGTTACATCGTCGAGACAGTGCGCTGCTGTGAGGACCGTCTGAGAGCTAATCAGGGATCCCCCACAAAGGGAGGAGGCCTCCAATCCTTCGAATGCGACTATGAACGTAGCGAACGGCCAGTCTTTAATCGAGGCGTTATTTCCACCCACTATGTAGCCTGTCATGTTGGCTGTAGCTGTGGCTAGCAGGGAAAGGAGAATACTCCCCAACATGGCTAACATCTGAAAGAGAAAGAGCAATAATCAAAATCATTTATTTATGCAAGTCGGCCCTCAAGGGCTCTTTAATACATGTCTGATTCTATCATTTTGTTTTGGCGCTTTGGGTATTGAGCCTTGTGGTGAAAGGAAGCTCACCAGTTTCTCTTTTCAAAAATATTGAGTAGGTATTATTACAACAATTTAAGACATTATTAGAAGAGAATGCATTAATACAGTAGATTAAACTTAAAGCTACGTTTTTAGAGATGTAAAGGGTCTCAAGGCGTCAAAACAAGACAAATAAAATAATAGATAATAAATAGACCAGTAAAATTAATGCAGATGTATAGACTACAGCTTTCAGGAAGTTAGCATCAAGCAAGGAAAATTGACTTTAAACCGTACCGAAAACGAAATTGTCATATGGTCATTTCGTTACCTATAACTACGTTACGCTTTTGATTTTGACATGAATTAAACGAGAAGTCCAGGTCTTGATCGTTCGTTGGACTCTAATACTGCGTCGAGTAAGTCTAGCGTGACCTTAATAAGATTTAGTGTGATGAAAAACGACAGTATACTTAATTAATGGCAATTTAATGGCTGTGAGCCATTTTAATTATGTTTAATTAAGAAGCCGAAGACTTTTGGAACGCTTATGAATTTGGGTTAAGCATTTGATTTCTCAATGACACGTTACTGGGTCTTGATGTCTTTTCGACGTTACCGTTGAATTCATGACAGTAATTCTCTATCCTACGGCTACACACGTCTCGTTTTTAGGGTTCCGTACCAAAATGATAAAAAAGGAACCCTTATGGTGCGACTGTCTGTCCGTCTGTCACAGTCAGATATCTCAGGAACTACTGCTGCTATCGATTTGAAATTTGGAATAGTTTTAAAAGTCGCTAACCCAAGCCCTCCCGTAAGTGTGTAGATGTAAAAGAACTCGATTGTACGTATGTTAATCTGATCGTTTGCATGGTGGGGGGTGGTCGTATGTAGTAAGGATAACACATACTATTTTGTAAATAAAGTGACTTTATATTTTACTGACACATTTTATTGGCCTTTGAAAAATTAAAAAAAATTATAAAAAGAAAATCTTTATTTCGTTCAAACAATTTTTGGTAATATGCTCACTCGACGTCTATCATAGTGCCGTTTTTAACCGACTTCAAAAGGAGGATTATCTCAGTTCGTCGCAATCTTTTTTGGATTCCGTATCAAAATGGTAAAAAAGGAACCCTTATGGTGTGGCTCTGTCTGTCTGTCCGTCTGTCACAGTAAGATATCTCAGGATCTACCGTTATACTGATGCAATCGATTTGAAATTTGGAATAGTGTTAACAATCGCTAAACCGACCCTATTGGACAGAAAATATACCTTTTTTACTTTTTTTCAAGGGGACCGAAATGGGATGTCAAAAACCAAAAGTAGAGCTATTATATCGAATGGGATTTCAAATGAATAGGCTTAATGTGTTGATTCCAAAACCGTTTTTATTTTTTTTTCTTAGACATGTGATTTTTGATTTAAGACAAAAACGTTTAAAAAAATACCATTCCCCCCTATTATCTCCGAAGTTACTGAACAGAAAAATCTGTAATAATTACCGATCATTGATATGATTCTAAATATTACAGGAAAAATAAAACTGTTTTCCTAACTTTCAGCGTTTTTTACGAATTCGCAAAAATTGTAAGACAAACTTATTTGCTCCTACTAAACTAACCGCTTTTTTTTTTTTTTTTTAGAAACTGACAAACTCGCAGCCCCTCCTGGGCGTAGCGATTGTCGGACCGGGTGGTTGGCCGTGGCGTTCCCTGGGGTCGAACCAGGTCGCTAGCCAGACCACCCTGAGTTGGTCGGACTGGGTGGGAGCCGGGAGTGCCTGGGGTCGAACCAGGTCACTTAGTCCGGTCCACCTCGATATGATCGGGCTAGGTGGGGGCTTCACGCCTGGAGTCGAACCAGGTCATTTGGCCAGGGCCACCTTGACTTTACGCTGATTGCTCAGAGTGAGCAGCGGGAAGGATGACTCGGGTCATCCTGTCCTTATGTGAACTTGTGTATCGAACTAATGGGAGTTTTAGGTGCCGGTTCGCTAAAACCTAGCCCAGCTAAGAAGACTCCGGCAAGAAACTTAGCTGGGCCCGAGCGAGGTCGGAGTGAAGTTAACCAGGACATTCGGGTCCTGGGGCAAATCGGGACGCGGCCCTTGTGTGCTGTGGTCGCGGGGAGGTCGACCCCGTAAACTAACCGCGTCGATGTATGGGGACAACAGTTTTGCAAGAGCAAAGTTAAGTTTGTTGTTGATGAGTTTATACGGAACCCTCGGTGCGCGAGTCCAACTCGCACTTGCCCGGTATTAGGGTTCCGTACCAAAATGGTAAAAAAGGAACCCTTATGGTGCGACTCTGTCTGTCTGTCTGTCTGTCCGTCTGTCACAGCAAGATATCTCAGGATCTACTGATGCTATCGACTTGAAATTTGGAATAGTGTTAAAAACCGCTAATTCGAGTCTATGGAACAGAATAAAAATCCTACACCTTTTTAACTTTTTTTTTTAAAGGGGACCGAAATGGGATGTCGAAAATCAAAAGTTGAGCTAATATATCGAGTGGGATATCAAATGAAAGGGCTTAATATGAAGATTTCAAAACCGTTTTTATTTATTTTCTTATATGTGTAGATTTTGATTTAAGACCAAAAACGTTAAAAAAAATACCATTCCCCCCTATTATCTCCGAAGTTACTGAACAGAAAAATCTGTAATAATTACCGATTATTAATATTATCCTAAATATTACAGGAAAAATAAAACGGTTTGCTTAACTTGCAGCGTTTTTTAGAAATTCGCAAAAATCGTAAGACAACCTTATTTGCTCCTACTAAACTAACCGCGGCATATGTCGATGTATGGGGACAACAGTTTTACAAGAGCAAAGTTAAGTTTGTCCCACCATACAGTTTTTCTTGAATTATTCAAGTATCTACTGACGATTTTGTACGGAACCCTCGGTGCGCGAGTCCGACTCGCACTTGACCGGTTTTTTTTTTTATATGTACCTTACCTGATTACTTGTAGAGATGGCTACCTCGCTTTCGATTTTTTTTGTTTGTAATGGTGTACTATATATTCGGGTGGTACCATTGACACAAAGTCAGGATCCATGCAATGATAGTATTTTGGAATAATCAAGTAAATCCTTCAAGGCAAGGTTAGGCTTACCATAGCGTTTTGGGTATTTTTAGGTTTTCGTACTCAAGAGTATGTTTTAGTTTATAGCAGGGCTCTTCAGGTTCTTCAGGGGTCCGGTTTTTTTAATAAAATAAAGTAGTAGTACTTAAGGTCCGCACAAAATAGGTCGGCGGTCCGGATGCGGACCACAGTCCACTATTTGGTGGTTTATTTTATAGATATTCGCGGGCAAGTTTTCGAAAAATATGCGCATATTTTGCGTGATGGGTTGAAGGCACTAGCACAACTCTTGCCAACCCAACTCTACCAGGTTGTCTAGCATAACTGGCCGTGACTTCAATCCTATCGCGACAGAGCATCATCTGTCACTGTCCCACTATATTGAGTAGAAAGAGATAAGTAGTATTTGTCGCGCGACAAAGAGTCACGTGTCACACCTGTGCTAAAGATACGGAAAGCCTAGCAGACTCTTTATGTCGCCGACGACTTTTGGGAGCAACTTGGGTGTTTCGAAGTATTTTCATAGTATAATACTAGCAGTAATTTTCTTCCTACACAAAGTACATCGCGCGCCTTGTATGTGTACGCCCCGTGAATGAACGCACTGCAAGCAAAGTTCTACGAATTCATGAGAATGCTGTTGTATGTACGAATCACACTGTCTGCGCGTCGGCATTGAATAGGTATCGCGCGCTCCCAAGCGGCCGAAGAGTTAATTACTATCAAGGTTCGTAACCGGTTTTTTGCAAAAACTCCGAAATAGCCCAATATTTTGAATGATTTTTTTCTACTCCTGTACTGTTATCTGTCTTTTACTTGGTCACGAACACTAATATAAGAACATACATAATATGAGTTCAGAAAAGTCTATACTCTATTCCCCATAACAGCACTAGTGTCGTTATAGTCACTTTACGTTATTGCTATCAGCCACAGACTTCTAAATCTAGGTTGAACTTAGGTCAAGGATTATGCGCTCAATTTTAACTTTACGGTAAAAATGCACAACTACCAACTTAACAAACAATTAAATTCCTACGGTTTTTAAGAAAAACAAAACTTTCCGAACTAAATTCATTGATGCCAACATAAAAAAAGTATTTTTAATTTAAGCATATTTTAAATTAAAAAAAAAGTTTACCACAGACACATACTGACAGTCAAACGTCATATTTGCGTTGTTTCCAGGTTATGATTGATTTTGTATTTTATAATTTAAAACCTCGTCGTAGAAAAAGTATTGTATGCAACGTTGTATAATTAAGTCAAAAAATGCTCATTGCGTCTCTATTTGCGATACTCGCCGCGTTCGCGGCTCGTATCGCAACTCACGCAATTCGCATTTTTTGAACCCACTTATACAACTGTTGCATAAAATACTATTAAGTAATGACTTCGTATTATTAGACTGTCCGATTGAAATAGTACCTATATTACACAAATAAGGTGGTAATACAAAGGTACACGGTTTTATGCTTTATTACCTCCCGTGTTGTGTACAGCATTTTATGTCTACATTTGGCCAGAAAGCGGCTTTTTCCGTACGCGTAGCGTGCGGAAAAAGGCACTTTATGGCCAAGTGTGGCATAAATGAAATAATAAGCCAAAGAACGAAAAGAACGGAAAAATATTAATATTTTTACATGGAGAAAATACCAGTATCCAACCCCTGGTGACTATACTTATCTGTGCTTATTCTAGTGTTGTGCTGTTATTTTTTACAGTATCTCTTGCATTTTATAATAATTAAAGTTAGTTATTTTCAATATTTCATTTTATCTAATGAAAATACAATATAATAAACAGAGTCGTATACAAATAAAATATAACTAAATAGTAAACTAAACTTAAGTAAAAATTAAACTAAACCTATTAAAATAAACCTAAATTAAAACTAAAAATTATCTAAAAAAAAATATTTATTTTATCTTAATTATCTTGTTTTTGTTACTTAATTCTCCTCAAACTTCGGCAGTAGGTTGTGAACAGTTGTTTCTGGTTATCTCTGATCCAGTCGTAGTAGTACGAGACGCTGGTATACACCGTCACGCCGGAGTCCTGTATTCTGTATGATATTATTCCCAATTGGTAGTTGTCGCTTTTCCTCACCAAAGGACCGCCAGAATCTCCACTGTAAAAAAAGTTTTTTAAATTTAAAATGTTCACAAACAGGTGAAACATGTTGAAAGTTAGTTTATAATCTACGTACATATTTTTAGTAATCCAGCGCTCATTTCTTAACCGATTTCAAACTAATTATTCGATAAGAAATGAAAAAGAGTCACAGCCCAAATCACTATATGGGTGCCTAGTAATATTTGAAAAGTTCCTCTGATTTCTTTAAGAGTCCATCATCAGACCCTGATTTCGTTGCAATGGGATTACTTCGGACGACCTTACGAACAAAAATACATTCCGAAATCGGTTCAGTCATCTTCGCGACATCGCGTACCAACCACATAAAAAACCATACAGACGAAATGAACACCGTCATTATTTTTGAAGCCGATTAAAAATATTCTTAATTTTCTACCCTTAACGACGAAAACATGCTTGAGAATCGACTTCAACAGCGTCTAATTTGGTTGAAATATCTTTTATGCCACACCTGGCCATAAAGTGACCTTTTCCGCACGCTGCGCGTACGGAAAAAGCCGCTTTCTGGCCAAGTGTAGACATAAAATGATGTACACAACACGGGAGGTAATAAAGAAAGCCCTCGATCGCATTTTTACGTCCCTCGCTTGCAGCTCGGTCCGCAAACTTCTGCGATCTCGGCCTTTCTTTGTATTACCACCCTAGTTATGTAATGTACTATAATTTCATAGCCTGATGATACATTTGAAATGATTTGCTTTAACCCTTTAACACCCAAAAATCACCGAGGTCGGCAGGTCCTCCCGCGTCCTCGGGGCTCAATTCTCCTAATGATTCTGGTTAAGAAACAAATCCCAAAAGACGATGTTGTGTAAGGTGGTCATTTTTGCTTTACAATTTTGATACTGCCCTATAAAGGGTTAATTTATGACGCCGATGATGATGTTTTTCTCACCGATATGCGAAGTTAGCGGCGGACTTGGCGCATATAACCCCAAGTACGTCCCCGTATAGGGACTCTTTGCAATCGCTCATGGTGATCAGCCTCTGACCTGCCGCCTTCAGCGTGTTGCTGCTTTTGCCGTCGATCTCCGTCTGCAATGATAATAAAAATAAATAAAAAAGCCCTTTAATTCTTGCTACGTCGAAGTTTACTTAGTAAGTCGAAGTGACCAATGACTCCCTACAAGACGTTTTAGTACATTTTTTACCTCCATAACTCGAAATAGATTAAAAAAAATTAAGATTTCTTCAACACCACGCCACTGGAACCTACCTATATATCCCGAAGAAACTGTTCTTTTGTTTTATCACCTCTGTATCTCGAAGCTTGTGAATATATATATACCTCTGTAACCCGAAGAAAAATTATGGCAGGTTGGTCATACCTCTGAAAATTTTACATCTATAACTCTATTTTTTATTTATTTTACCTCTGTAATTTGAAGTCAAAAACTACAGAAGCCTTAACCTCTATTAATCTTTTAAAACCTCTATAAGTCGAAGACATTTATAAGTCGAAACCTCGTTAGCACGATTTTGTTTAGTGTTTCCATTGAGTTTCGACTTATCGAGGTATCTATACTGTGTCACTTACCAAACCCCACCCGGCTACCACGGCTCGCTTGTCGGCCACAGGGTCACTGCCCGCCGGCACCAGGATCACTTTCTTCACGGTAGAAGAAAACCTGGTAGACGGTCCGACTGTTGATTATTGACATAACCAGAAGTGGCTCCGCAATTTCGCCGCACGACTACTACTTAGATTTTGGTTAAATTTTGCAAAAGAGCGTTTAAAGTCTAATTGAATAAAGGAAACCTTTTGGAGAAAGTAAAACAAAAAAAACATTTTTTTGGATTACCCTACTCTTGATTCACACAAAGCCAAAATTGGCGCGACATGTGCACAAGGGGACACTCCAAAGTTTGGACCATAGTTGAATGCATTGGACTATATGTAGAATAGAAACCCGAGTTTACGGTATTTGTATACCTAACCTGACGGGACTCTGGAGGAAGACAATGGAGATGTCATGCTTGACCTCCTCGTCCTGAGGGTCGTAGTCTTCGTGGGCGACGTACTCCTTCACTTGCCGCATCATTTGCGCCTTCGCGTACTCGTTATGGCCCATGAACACTGTAAACTTGAACCTAGATAACAACAAAATTCGTTTATTTTTTTTAATCATAATGTAATTATTTATTGCACTTTAAATTAAATAAAACTATTTACTAAACATTATAAAACTATTCTAGAAAATTAAAGCTAAACCTAATAAAATAAAACAACAAAATTCAATGATTTAAAATAATCGACTTCAAATTAACGTAATTTGCCATTATTAAGAAATACACGATTCACTATGAGAACTAGCCAAATCGTCATGCGTGCCATTCCATCATCAGATCCCAACATGGTTGCAATGCCACCTCTTAGGTACTCCTTTTCTTAAAAAAATAATTTTCCAAATCGACCCTGTCGTCTTTGAGTAATCGAGAAACATACATAAAAAAATATCATGTCGAACTGAGATCTTCCCATTTTTTATTCATTTAAGATAGTAATAACAATCGTCTCATGAACCTCTTCTGTTCTGTTCGAGAAAGCTCTTATAAAGTGAGCCCCTAACACCTGAAATTGCGACCACTGTGCAACGGTAATACCGACGAAGAAATCATCAATTTTGTGAAGGCGGTAATAGTACCTTGTGTATCAAGGGCGGTAAGTAAGGAATTACAAACGAGTGTTTGTTACAAGGCCGAGACAAAGCCGAGGGCTTTAATAACACGAGTTTGTAATTCCTGCACACACAATGTTTTTCATCACACTTGTAAGGAAATCAAATTAAAATAACCTTACTTAACCTAAATAAAATTGTAAAACTGACAGTGACATTAGTGATACATCCATAATCCAGAAATATGTGTTTATATGTATTTGCAATAACAGTTCTCTTTAAATAAATATTTCAGTGATAAAAGTTAAAAAAGTAAATTGGCATTTCCTTTGAACACGACAAATAAGAGTAAAACAGAGCCAGCGTTTCAAATTTAAAAAGAAAACCATTACGCCCTAGGGCGTAACAGGTCATTTACGGCCCGCAGAACCTACGTGTAATGACACCATTTTCGAGCAAGTGTGATGAAAAATATCTTACTAAGTCCCATCTCGCGACCACTGCATGCCATGCATGTTCTCCTCGGTAATACTGTGCCTAATGACAGTTATTCCCCACTATGGAAATAATATGAAATCGTGTAAATTGACATATGTAATTTATAATGTATTTTATATTGTGAAATAAAGAAATCTAATCTAATCTAATCTATGAACCCTGTGAACCCGATATCTTGGCTGATACATTGCTGTGACGAAGAAGCATCACATACACAACGGAATTCTGTAGTAAGAAACACAATCGTTTATAAACAGATTTCAAAACTTCTTTCTTTAATTAGAGGAGTCAAAGTATAATGTAATGACAGACAAGTAGTCGAACTTCGGCCGTCTAGTAGCGTTTTTAACTCGCTGGTTCCAACTCACTGATCGAATATCTCGTGTTTCTGAGTGATGTCATCAATGCAATGCGCTGCGGTCAGTACCGTCTGCGAGCTGAGGAGGGAGCCTCCGCACGCCGAGGTGGTCCGGTTGCCCGGCGGCCCCCCCTCGGCGGTCAGGAACACGATGAACGGCCACTTTCTGATGTCCGTTGAATGCCCCCCCACTATGAACCCTTCCATTTTGGCTGAGACGCTGCTGGCGAGGATTGTGATGAAGAAGAATCGCAACATTCTGAATCTGTGAAAACATTGCTGCTATTATTTAATTCGTAGAGCAACGTGGATTCTGTAGGGAGTAGCTTTAGGCTTTCCCCTTATCTACCGACACGGAAAGACATGGCTCAGCGTGGCTGCCCACTGCCCAGCCGAAAGAAGTATTTTTCTTTTTTATTGCCTTAGCCTGGCAAACAGGCATCTGATGGAAACCGTCTATAGACATTTCCAACACTAGATGCATTGCGGGTCTCGAAGAAATTTGATGACAAACTTTAAAAAAATCTTATATTACAGAAAATTTCAGCAGGAAGTTAATTCCAGATCCCTATTGTACGCGCTATAAAGGATCTAGAGAACCGGCGCGTTCTTGAGTGTAGTGACTTAAGGAAATTGGAATGAACCACCTGCCGATGACGAGTGGTGGGATGGTAGAATTACTTATGCGGTAGGCACCAACCTAAACAGTTCCTCGGACGGAACACTCCCCATATACAGTTGGTAGAAGACGCAGAGATCTTTTATTCTCTCATCTTTGGTCATCAAACAGCTTATTTTGACTGGCATTAGGCAATGCCGTGTCAGTAGATGATGTGAGGAGACCCTTAGCCAGACGTTTCCCTCTACCAAGCAACCGCCAAACAAAAAGCTGGTCAAGTGCGAGTCGGATTTGCACACGAAAGGTCCACAACATTGAGCATACAGACACGTTTTTTGTAATGTGGCTTGCTTTTTGTAATTTGTTGTTATAGCGGCACTAAAAACACATATTCTGTGAAAATTATTACGGATCTAAAGATAGTACTATGACAGACGGACAGCAGAGGCTAAGTAATACGGTTTCAAGTACGTCATCTGTTAAAAAACTCACCCCTAGAAACCCCCGCAAGAAGGCGCCTGTTGACTACTCAGCGTTTTAATTACTACTGAAACCAATTGGGTAATAAATCGTCCTATCGTTGATGTTACGACTTAAGTTAATGATGATTAAGCCACAGTGTAAATAACATACAGCCGGAGACGTTTAGGGTGCGTTTCCATCTACGCGGAGCCGGGTGGAGTGGACAACGGGTTGACCAATCGCAATTCTTGAAATGTCCACTCCACCATAGTCTCAGAATAAGTAATAGTACTACGACTACAAGAGTTTCTCTTTGTAACAAAACTGGCCTTCAGCCCCGACCACCGGATGGAGCGCATCGCATCCGATCGTCTCTCTGTATCGCATAATGCGTGCTCTTTCTGGTCGCTGCCTAAGCCCCCTAAGGCGGCAAAATCGCGGAGTGAGCCACTCCTGCCATGGTGATTGTAGAAGAAAACTAGGTATGTTCTTGCCAAGTTCAGACATGCTGACGTCACGCTATGTTGCCATTGATACTTCCATAATTTAACAGATTGTGTTACCCATCATCAATCAAGGACCCATAGATCCGGTAAGGGACTGTCAAGTGTTCCTTCCTATACATCTCTGAAAGATTATTGGTATCATGCCGGGGTGCCCGCCAGAGCAATCGCGATGAGCCGCGTCGTCCCTACGTGTGCTTAACGCCTCCGCGTCCTTGCAGCAGAACTGCTGGCTGGATGAGTCACCGGAACGGAACGGAAGCGTTACTGACGCTAAAAATCGGCCCCACGAAACACGTACATACCAAAGGGGCTGAGCTAGTACTTAGTCTTGAAATAAAAATGTATAGCATCGAATGAATTTTTCACGTCAGTAGGTTGGAACCAATCACTATTTTTTCTCTTTTAAACGATATGCAACCTCTTTGAAATTGCGTCTTCTAAAAATTAATAGTAATGGCTTTAGACTCAAACATAGTAAATATTAAGTAGGTTATCAGCCCCACTGATACATAAGACGTATTGATTTTAAAAAGTGGGCGTCATGGGGCAAATTTCGGCGTTATCGTTATTTACATTATATTTCGATGGTTTTATGTATTATTTGTTTCCTCGGGTGAAAACTATTGAATGTGAATTAACTCAACATTCCATTTCTGGCCGAAGGGTGTCGTGTTTCGACGGTTCCGGGGCAACCTGCCGAATCCTACACCGGAGACGACGATGCAACGGGGCCACGCCGTTTCGTCGCCTAAATAGATATTATATTTCTACGTTTCATGACGCATTGGTTTTTTTACTGTAATGTCATGTTAACATGTATAAATAATTTTTTTTTTTTTTTATAAGTTCATTCTTGCAATACTGTCACGAAGACATTCAGCAAATGGTTAGGGAGTTGCATCATTGACTTGAAGGGCGAGCAGTCCATTGACGGTCGCCATATCTTGTTTTTCTCACAGGAGGTCTATGGGGGCCTTCCTCTTTAATCGAGTAAATGTGGATTCGCTTTGCATCAACTGCGTAGCCAGAATGTTTGGGTGGTTATTTAGTCTCTGCTTGTATGTTTTCATGGAGATATTTATCTCTTCCTTGACAGTTTTAATTTTTAGGTCGTGGTGTAGCTGTTCATTGGTGATAAACCAGGGCGCGTTTGTTACCATTCTGAGGATTTTTGACTGAAACCGTTGTAAGATTTCTATGTTTGAGTTGGAGGCGGTTCCCCACAACTGGATACCATATGTCCAGATTGGTTTAAGGATACATTTGTATAGGAGTAGTTTATTTTCCATAGACAGTTGGGATTTTTTTTCCATAAGCCAATACATCTTTCTTAACTGTAAACTAAGAGCCTTTCGTTTTGTGAAAATGTGTTTTTTCCATGTTAAGCGGCGATCGAGGTAAAGTCCAAGGTATTTAGCTTCGTCAGCTTGAGGTATTGCTTCTCCGTTGAGCATCACAGGGGGACATGTGGCATGTCTTGTTGCAAATGTCACTTGCACTGACTTTGACTCGTTAGCTTTTATGCGCCAAGTTTGTAACCAGTCTGCTATGTTATTAAGGCATTCTTGGAGTTTTTTGCTGGCTACCATCGGATTTTTGTCAGTAGCTAAGGCTGCTGTATCATCTGCGAACGTGCCTATAACTACTCCGTCTGTCAGGGGTAGGTCAGATGTAAACAGAAGATATAAAGTTGGGCCGAGGACGCTACCCTGAGGCACTCCGGCGTAGACTTTATGTAGGTTGGTAGTTGCTTCACCATATTTAACCAGAAAAGATCTGTCAGTTAGGTATGATTTGAGGAATATATAATAAATTGATGGAAGTAAGGTTTTTATTTTATATAGTAGCCCCAGGTGCCATACTCGGTCGAAGGCCTGTGATATGTCAAGAAAGGTGGCGCTACAATATTTCTTTTCCTCGTAGGCTTTGTGGATTACTTCTACTAGTCTGTGGACCTGCTCAATGGTACCATGTTTATCTCTGAATCCAAACTGATGATCCGGAATTATTTTCTTTGAAGCAATTACAGATTTGAGTCTCTTTAGGAATAGGGTCTCCAGAAGTTTCGACACAATTGGTAGTAGACTGATGGGTCGGTAAGACGATGCTTCCTCAGGGGATTTTCCAGGTTTTAGTATCATAATAATTTGGGCTACTTTCCATTGTTGTGGGAAAATGCCTCTTTTCAGGATGCAGTTGAACAATTGAGTCAGAAATGTTATCGCTTCTGCGGGCAGTTCACGCAATATCTTAGCTGTTATCATGTCATACCCTGGTGCCTTCTTTTGGTTTAGACTATTGATTGCTAGAACAATTTCGTTAGTCGTGTACCCTTTAATAGGCAGTTCAAGTTGGAAGGGTTCCTCGAGACATTTTAGAATTTCGCTATTGTCTTCTGTTGTCGCATTTGGGATTTTATTAGGTATGAAGACCCCGTCTAGGTGCGAAGCAAAAACTTCTCCTTTTTCTGCGTCATTTTTAGCCCAGGAGCCATCTTGTTTGCGTATTGGTGGTTTCGAAGATATCGGTCTCTTAAGTTTATTCGTAGCTTTCCATAAGGAGTAGTCCGTAGCCGCTGTAGGGTCCAGGTTCTTTAAATACTGCTGGACACTATTATTTCTTTCAGTGCACAAGATGTGTTTCAGTTTTGCTGACAGGTAGTTGAGTCTTTTTTTGTCTTTGTGGTATCGGGATGTTTGCCACTGCTTGCGGGCCTGCCTTTTCTCAGCCACGAGTTCCCTTATATATTTTGGAGAATTAGGCATGCCTTGTGTTGTGATGGGCGGAGTGCTGTTCCGCGCCGCTGTTTGGATACATTCAGTGAAGTGGTCAATCGCCGCCACGAAATCGTCCTCAGTTTTGAGTGGTACTTTAGTATTGATTGAGGATTTGACCATGGTGCGGAAAGATTCCCAATCGGTCTTATTGCAGTGAAGTCTGGCAGGGGGAGTCGTCGCCATGAATTTCTGGTGCACCTCTATGAGTACCACACTATGGTCCGAGGATAAGTCTTCTAATGATGTACATCTGAGGTATTCCGGGGGGATCCCTTTTACAATACAGAAGTCAATTAGGTCTGGTATTTTTTTTGTGTCCGTTGGCCAGTATGTTGGCTGACCACTAGATACTGCAGTAAGTTTCAGTTCCTTAATAGCAGCTTGTAGTTGCCTTCCTTTTGGAGTTGTTAGTCGAGAGCCCCAACTTATATTTTTGGAGTTGTAATCGCCGCCGGCTATAAATCTTGATCCCATAGTCCTGAAGAATTGTATATATCCTTCCTTTTTGATGGCGTGTTTGGGTGGGGAATATACTGCGCTAATCGTTATCTGTCCCCGCACATCTTCAATAACAACATTAGTTGCTTGTATTTCTTCAGTTCTATACGATTTAGCTTCATGGTGGTTGATGTTATTTTTTATTATTACTGCTGAACCTCCATGCGCTTTGGCGTCAGGATGCATTGTGTGATAGAATGAGTAATAAGGTATCTTGAGGTGGCTTTTATCAGTGAAATGAGTTTCAGATATAAGAAGTATATCTATGTCGTTTATTGTTAGAAATGTCCCAACTTCGAGAACATGTTGTGACAGCCCATTGGCATTCCAAATGGCTATTTTTATTTTGTTGAATTTGACAACTTAGTCATGAACTCTATTAGTAGGTTTGTCATTGTTGTCATTTGTTGCATTAATTGTCTCATTGTGTTCAGAATTTCCTTCGTGTCGTTGTTGTCTGTTTGCATTAATGAGGAGTTATGTCGGTAAGTTCTGTCATTTTCTTGATTGGGAGGTTTGCGTACTGCTTCACTATATGTCGCATAGTTTTGGTTAGTGGATTCGTTTCGAAGACCCTTTGCATTGGAGTTGGTTTCAATGTTACGCTCGTTATTTGATTGGATTCGGTGCTTTAGTTTTGGGTGTTGAGGTGGGTATTTGATTTTCATGAGATCTTTATATACGGGGCATCCTTTATGGTTGGCTGGGTGGGGGCCATCACACAGAATGCATTTGACGGAGCTTGACCTTTCCTTGCGTTCGCAGTTAGCAGACGCATGATCGCCTGCACATTTTATGCATTTTGGCTTTCTGTAGCAGTATTTTTTTGTGTGCCCGTATTGTTGGCAATTGCCACATTGTGGGATATCCTTTTTGGGTTTTGGTGGTTCGACTATTATTCTGCAGTGCAGAAGGCTCTTTATATCATATATAAGTTTGTTGTTATCGTTTTGTTCAATCTCAACAAAGAATATGGGTAAGGGTTTTTTAGTGACTCTTTGTTTAACATTCCAAATGTTAGTTACTTTGTGGTCATACTCAGCTAATTCCAATTTTATATCATCTATGTCGGAGGATGGGTGGAGATTTTTAATAACCACTTTGAACGATCTTTCGTTCTTTGGTTTGTATGTGTATAATTCAGTTCCTCTGTCTAGTAAATTCTTTCTTATTGTCTTGTATAGATCAATTGTTTTAGCCTGTATTCGGACACGGTCGTCCTTGAGGATTTTCATAATGTAGTGGTCTTCTGCTATTTCATCTAGCAATTTCCGGAGTGGTTGGATATTGCTCACTCTGTCCACATATAGTGGAGGAGGTTTGATGTCAGTTTTTTCCGTAGGAATGATATCATCTTGGTTATCGTTATCAAGTTCCGTGAACCTATTGGAAGTTGGGATAGTCTGGCTAAGCCAATAGGTATCGAGCTTCCTTTGCTTTTGAGTAGTATTTTTGTCCGGGCTGGTGCGAGATCTTTTGCCAGTTGGTACTGTTCTCCACTGTTCTGGAGCTGTTTCCTTAGGGTCTTCAGCGTTGCTAAGGGATTGGGATCTTGGTCGGTTGAATAAGGCCGGGTGAAATATTTGCTGAGTGAGTGTTTTACCAGCTTGTTTTTCAGGTTTCGAGTTAGAGGGTGCAGATTCGTCAGTTAGAGAGGTTTTTGGGTTCAGTTCTTTCATTTTATTTTTATTCCCACGAGTAGGGTCGAAAAACAGGTCGCTTGCGGGGTAACGCCCATTCCCGCAAGAGAGCAATTCAACGGTGTTTGCCAGGTCCACCGAGGTTGGCGCTAGGGACTGAACTCCTTTCAGCCACGCATCCCGTTGGCGCGTTACACACCGTGGGATTAGGGTAATTTTTTATAGAGGTATTCTTCCTCTCGGTCCGGGCGGTGAAGCCAAGACCCCCATTCTCGCGAGACATGACCACGAGGTTACGGGTTGCATTGGACATTTCCTCCCAACGCTGGCTTGGCTTGTTAGGCCGAGTGGGTCTGGTTAATTACCGCCGAAATAAATATATTTCTTTAGAAGCACAAAAGTGACGAAACGCATTTTAGTTGGATAATGTATTTTCACAAAATGGCAATATATGAAGCTTGCGACGTCAGCATATCCAAGGTCATAATTGTCAGTCTCGGGAGGAACATAATTATCTGGTTTTCTTATACTATGCACTCCACGTGGGTAGGAACAGTGTAATGGATGTGGCTCATAATTTCCGAAAATATGGATTGTTGTCAAATACCTAACCCAAGTTCTGATAATAAAATTACCGTAAGGTCAGGGTACTTGCGCCCTGGGGGGTAACTTTGGCCATAGGGATTAACTCGATTCAGGTTTCATTATTGCATTTAAATTACGGCACATTGCCATGTGGTTGGTTTTAGCTGACCGTTCATGTTTTTATATTTATTATCAGACCTTATAGATTTGGGATATGTAATTTACAATGTGGGCAAAGTTACCCTACATTTGGCCAAAGTACCCCGACCTTACGGTATGTATACTTCATAGGAAACTTAAAAAAATCGTTTAAGTGCGCATGTTTTATGAACACGTGCCTCTTTCAACTTTATAATTAGGTACGAGACTTGTCATTCAGTCGTAAAAAAACTGGTAAAGCCCATCTAGATGTGGGGTTTCAATTCTACATCTACATATTTCTTAAATTAAGTGAAGGAAAAGAATATTTATTTTTTTAAATGTTTATGATTTTTCTCAAACATGGCATGAAATGTTGACATTACGTGCCTAAAAATAGGCCGCAAAGTACCTCGTTTCAGGTGCGGCTTGACACTTGGCACGTAATGGAGTTTCATACTTACCGTTCATACTTAAATATATTGCCGGCCTAGGCCGGCAATATATATATTTTTTTAATTTCCATTCCACATTTATTTGGGCCACAGCATCACGGCATTCAGCCATTAAAAAAACAAAAAACGTTTGCTATATTTTGCAGTTTTATTTATTTCAAATTGACATGAACATAACAAATAACACATTATAAACAATTTTAAATTGCAATTTTAACTACACGAATACACATTTAAAATATTTCATCTAAATATTCGCGGTAAAAATGTGAACTAAAACAGCTTTTGCATTGTCTATGGATATAATTATGTCACCTTCTGACAGAAAGTTTGTGTGGTTTGTGTTATAAAATATTAAGTAAGGTTATTATAGTAAGTTTATTTATTTCATTGCATAGGTATTTCAGAAAAGCACTATACATACCTCGGCGGGAAATGGGGTTGCCAGCCTCGTAACTATCTGGCCTCGCTTCGCTCGGCCAGCTATATGTACTCGGCCGGTAACACCTCACTTCCCGGCCTCTGCAGTAATGTACTATTATAGTATACCTGATTAAAATAGTCAACACTAGGAATCGGAAACAGTACCTCTAAATTTGCAGCCCAGCACCTCCACCTCTTGACCAGCGGAGCGATTGGCAAAAGGCCTTCACTGTATCCATGCCAAGCATGTTTCTCGGCGAGTGTTCTGACTGCCAACTTGCTAAGCGAGCATCGCTGAGCGATGATAAATCTTGTCGCTGTGACAAATTAGTGGAGCGAGATTGTTGGCCGGCATTTTGAACAGCAGGGATCAACTATGTATTAACACATGCATTTCTTGTATTTGTACGCATCTACGTATATTTCACGTTTCTTAAGGGAGAAAATAATGCTGGCCAGTAGTGACTTTAGTGTCACTGACATATACTTTTAAAATAATTTGGTACTGATCAGACCTCGTAAACTTGGCAGCATTTTCAGTGCAGGCATCATGATATAGTGCCATAGAAGTGAATAATTTCTATTTAAACGGTTTAGTACAGTTAATGTTGTCAATATTAACTCTAATTAATGATTTTGATTGTAATTTCTCACTCTTATGACCATCTCTCATAATGCCTGCACTGAAAATGCTGCAAAGTTTACGATGGTAATGACAATAACTGGCTCCCTCCGGTCGTATTCGCAACCAGTTGCGAATTAAGAATGTTCATTTTTTGTTCACAACCAGTAGCGAATCAAGAAAACTATTTCTTTAACAGCAACTAGGTATCCTGATGATTAAGAGGAAACAGGAAGGCAGTTTTTCCATACAAACGTAGTCCCCTGTTTCCGCCCTGGTTAATGCCAGTAGAGCAATAATTTTTTGTCCAAAAATCTATGGCTACAATTGATATGTTCCTATGTTTTTCTTTTTACGATAAATTGATTCTCAAAAGAGATATTAACCTTCAAAAACCTAAAAAAAATCCAGATTTTCCGCTGTGTTCACACATCCAGAAAACAAATTTGACTAGATTATTAAAAAAAAGGAAAACATAGGAACACGGCCAAAGCCTTTCTTTAATGTTTAATGAAAAAATTAGTTAAATAGGTTAAGTTTTGGGGAAGAAATCAGGGGACTACAAAACGTTGTTTTCATGAAATTTTAAAAGGTATTTTCGGTCCAAGCTGTAGTTGTCTCTATTGCGCTCTGCGGGAGAGAGGCGGGCAGTGCGGGACAGCGACACATTTCACAAATACCTAATTTTCAATTCTCTCGGCCTTACTATTTCCTCTTAAGTTTCGTAACCAGCTGCGGCAAAGATTTTCTCTTCCTAATTCACAACTGTCGTTATCTGTTTGTTGACACTCTAAGTTAGTCGATAAGAATAGAAACTTTTCAAGAGAATACTGGCCATTACAATAATATCCATCGACAATTCCACGGACAATTCCTAGATATCTAAAGAAAAAAGTCACCTACAAACAAAAAAAACATTCACACACTAACAATTTATTGTATAAACAACAGTGGCGTGGCGTCCATAGAACTCGATTCCCATCGGCTTGCCTGATATTAGGCAGTTCAGCACTTAGTTCTAGTGCTCTTAAAGAAAATTTAAGCCAAAGCTGCTCCGGCTTGCCCAATGATTTCTTCAACGCCACGCCACTGATAAACAAACCGCGATTTTCGCGTATATTTTGGCTGAGCGGAATGCAATCGTATGGCACCTCCATAAGTATGTATGTAAACACTTTATTGCACATAAAATCATACAGAAACAGTAAAAAGGAACAATGGTTATGAACAAAGGCGAACTTATCCCTGTAAGGGATCTCTTCCAGTTAACCTTTATACTATACTATAAGTTATACTAAGTTCGCCGCTGTTGATCTTGGTACCTTTCAATTCTAATCTACGTATTTTGTAGGTAACTGTACAATATCTGACGTTTTAAGAATCTGTCATTACCAGAATCAGCCGTTTAAATAATCTGCCATTTCAAGAATGCCATTCAGGGAAATGGATTTTTTTTACGTGACAGTATTGGGATTCCAGAAACTATACAAAGTAAAGAAAAACTGTTATGAACTACCTATTAGGTATATTTAAGATGGACCCTGGAATGTCCTAAAACTACGACCAAGACCGCCGGGGGTGGACAGCAGCATCCCTGGAGTGTACTGGAGACACTGCGATCGCCAACCCGCATGCCAAGCGTGGCGATTACGGCATTTACCCCCCATACTGGGGGAGGCCTATGTCCAATCGTAAGTATTAAGTAAATAATTATTGGAACTATGGAACATTCGCCAAACACAAGTCTCACGCTCAAGAGTTCGATTGATGGTGTTTTAAATTAGGGATGTAACGATACCGATATATCGGTGCCGATATATCGGTATCGTCGATTATATACAACCGATATTTGAAGAGCGCGAAAAGAATTTGCTGTATGAAAAAAAATCTGCAAAAAGTAATTTCAATTACTGACTTTATTTATGTATTGGTCTATTACCTTGCGAAATTATAATTATTATGTTAATTATAGCTTTGGTTCGTAATATTTATTTTTAAATTTTGAGTTGACCATTTTATTTAATAAGACTTTACACTTTGAAGGTTGACTATATCCGTTAAATATTGCCAAGTCTTAGGTATAATAAGGACATACAAATATTTGCAGTTCATACTTTATTATTTAGCTAAGATATCGGTATCGGTATCGCCGATTATTTTCTAAAATAATCGGTATCGGTATCGTATCGGCAATAGTACATTACACAACTAGGGTGGTAATACAAAGAAAGGCCGAGATCGCAGATGTTGGCGGCCCGAGCTGCAAGCGAGGGACGTAAATATGCGATCGAGGGCTTTCTTTATTACCTCCCGTGTTGTGTACATCATTTTATGTCAACACTTGGCCAGAAAGCGGCTTTTTCCGTACGCGCAGCGTGCGGAAAAAGCCACTTTATGGCCAGGTGTGGCATAAAATTATGTATCGTTACATCTCTATTTTATAAATATTGTAATCGTTTACAGGAGGGTTCATTTTAACAATTTTACTCGCGTACTCGCAGGCGGTGGAACAAGTGCATATTCAAATATTGATTTAAACCTTCACGATTTTCACTCATTATTATAACAAAACGGAACTTATTCGCGTAAATACATATTATCACCTCGACGTTTCGGATGCACGTCCGAAACGTCGAGGTAATAATACTTATGTATTTACGTGTATGTACGAGTATCTGTAGTTCGGACTACATGCAAACATGCTTTAGTCAAGTTTTTCACCTATACACCTTGTTCGGTTTTATTGCAAGGTCCACGTCAGGATCAGATGACGGAATTTTAGAGAAATCGAAGGAATTTTTCAAATATTATCACACATAAAGTGATGAGTACTCATGATTTTGTTATAGAATAAATTCGTATATTGAATTCTATATCTTCAACATTTTAATTATAAATTAAGAAATTTTACGCGTAACTTTGTAGGCCTCCTCCTCAAATCGTTTTTGAAAAGGTGCAGTCGGTATTTTGTATCAAAAATAATCTTATTTAACACGCTTGTTTTGTATTAAGTAAGCTAGCCCGACGGGCAATATTTTCGGAACATTTTCATCTGCGTGTCCCTTATCCAGTTGTAGTAAGCGGGAACGCTGGTGAACACCGTGACCCCCGTGTCCTCGTGTCGATAGGAGACCAGCCCGATCTGCTGCTGGTTGGCCGTCCGGATCAGGGGTCCACCTGAATCGCCGCTGAAATGATTTGGGTCATAATTTGAGTGAATTTGAGTCATCATTTGAGTGAATTTGAGTCATCATTGGAGTGAATGTGGGACATTTGAGTTTTTCACGCGTGTCACTTCCCTGAACTCATTTTTGACAAGATCCCGGCAGATTCTTTTGAGCGTCTTTTGAGCGGCGGTGTGCACAGCATGCGTTAAAAACGTGACGTCTGAGGCACGTCACCGCGTACACGCCGCGTCAGCGTCTTTTGAGCGGCGGTGTGCACAGCATGCGTCAAAAACGTGACGTCTGAGGCGCGTCACCGCGTATACGCCGCGTCACCGCGTAAACACCGCGTCAGCGTCTTTTGAGCGGCGGTGTGCACAGCATGCGCTAAAAACGTGACGTCTGAGGCACGTCACCGCATATACGCCGCGTCAGCATCTTTTGAGCGGCGGTGTGCACAGCATGCGTCAAAAACGTGACGTCTGAGGCGCGTCACCGCGTATACGCCGCGTGAGCGTCTTTTGAGCGACGGTGTGCACAGTACGCGTCAAAAACGTGACGCCTGAGGCGCGTCACCGCGTATACGCCGCGAGTCGGTCGGTTTACATTTTTAGCAAAACCGTTTGGTTTCAAACGGTGATAATAGATGGCGCTGACCTCAACCGATTGTACGTTAATTCTAGTTACGTTAAGCTATGAAATGATACACATATCCATCATGATTGATGTCGTGGAAGCAAATGATAACCCTCTTTATGTTTGTATGGAGAACCAACCGAATCCAATCACCTTAATATAATTTTGATATTAGAATAGGCTTGTGCCCTGATTTTTGTTATATAGTCCGTCAGTTAGATTATCAAAAAATATTGGACACGTATTTTTTATTTTGTGAATTAACCAAAAACTAATGAAGAGATATAGCCCGTTAAATATCCCCGTGACGTCACCCCGTGGCTCGATTTTCACCACATCGTAGCGTCACGGGCCCCCACTCCCGAAATTTAACTCGCTTTATATTTTTTGTTTGATTGATAAAAAAAATCAATTTTTTTGGTGATCTAAATTACGGGCTAACTAAATAAAAATATGTTTTTTTTACCCAGGAGACAAGCCTATATATATATTACGAAGCGTGGATTTAATTAGTAGTCAAAATCCACTTTAAAATGGTAATCCATTATGGAAACATGTTTTAATGACGTGAGAGCGGGAAATTCAGTAACCCGAATGGAGTAGTTCAAGCTCTCAGTGACAATAACAACTGGAGAGTTTTGACAGTTGTTGACAGTTAGAGAAACGCGCGCCTACTTGGCGCGATATGTTTAGATAGAGGCTGTGGTGTTCGCAAACTAATCCATTGGCTCTTAAACTTGTTTTAAATCACAGTAATTTAGTGGCAAGTGTGTTCACATGAACCTAAGTGATTAGTTGAAGTAGCGGAGTGTGTCCATTTCCGAATGTTTCCTTGGTATACGCGCCCAAATAGTAACAATGATTGAGGCCGGTCGGCTAAGCTATTTGTCCACTTCGTCTTAAATATTATATATGGACTAGGATGTATACCTGTAGGCGTATTGTCTGGACACTGCGGCGCATATGACCTTGCTGCTTATGTAGACGATCTCCTTCTGGCACGCCCTGGGGGAAATGGCCGTCAACTGGGCGGCCCGCAGCTTCTGGCTGAGACCAGCCGTTCCATAGGGGTCGGTCTGTAATAGGCAAATTCATCATTGGGGGCACCATGCACACCATCAACGCGAACCATGATTTTATTGCATGTTGCATCATAATGCAAATTCGAGCGTTAATTTATCTCTAAAGAAGTGTTACTTATCATCCCTAGATATCGTTGATTAAATGCAAAAGCGACACAAATCAAAAAAAGTCAAAATCAGTTTTATTGCAAAAACGACATTATAAACACCAATTCTATTGCATGACACAAAGACATCTGTGGATTTATCGTTTGAAATGACTAAAATACGCAAGTGCCCGTTTTGCATTAACATGACTTCGTAGCTAACTTCAGTGCTAAACCGCCATATTTTTTGTTGCGACTTGCCAGTCGACCCAATCGCACGTCAGTTTGGTGAAAAAGGGCCATAATACAAAAAAAGTTCCCGTTTTCATAAATAATTTATATATAAAAGTGTCATATTTCTAAATGTTGCAGTCTTGAATAAAAAAAAACATGAAGGTGTTGTATTTTTGTATATACAAAGGAGCCATATTACAAAATGTGGCAGTTTTGATTTTAAAATATAGACTTTAATTGAACATTTTTATAAGCAAAGCTGCCGTAGTTGGGCTTGTGACTGTGTTGATTTTAAAATCAATGTTAATATTGTATTATTTTATATACAAAGGGGTCATATTACAAAATGTGCCAATTTTGATTGTAAAATGTACACTTAAATTGAACATTTTTAAAAGTAAAGCTGCCGTATTTACGTTTACGACCGCTTTGATTAAAACACATTTCTATTTGACGATAATTATTTTAATCCAATAATGCCATAATGCATAAATGAGTGACTTTTTTTAGTAAAATAAATGATATGGCTGTACATAAAAACGAATTTATTTGTGATGTGTTTGTTTTGCATGATAAATTTAATAGTGCACACACAAATCCGTTATATACAAAACTGAAATCATTAACTTCAATGGGTTAATTTGACTATTAAAAGATTTTGTTTGATATTCATTTATTTCACAATATGTTTAGAAAGTCAGTCACTAATGGTTTTATAGTTTTGTTCTAACAGAATGGATAGCAGGGCGAAAAGTAGTAGTTTTAGGAATGGTGATCAACGAAAATGTCACTAACACACGTTCTGATTTCGATTTAGAAGAACGATTAACAAACTTGATACCTCCTCCTTCAGTCACCACCTACTGGCCTTCGAATGTCGTCACCTTGTTACAGGGCGCCCTACACTATATTTTCCGATTCGCGGCCCGCACTCTGGACCTCGTATGCGCGAGTTGTCGTCGGCTCTACGACAGATATGCCCAGGCCACTGCCACTTTAGGTTGCTGATTCGCTGAGCTATGGCACTGGCGCATCTCTTAGGGATCTCTTAGCATAGCTCTTTCCATAGCTCGCTGAGCGACTTTAAATTGGTGAACCAGCAGACTCTTGAACAGACTAAGTTTCGATTGAGTCAAAGGCCTTTTCATAGTCCACGAAGACTAGACACAGGGAATTATACTCTACGGTCTTCTGTATAATCTGCCGCACTGTGTGAATGTGGTCTATAGTGCCATAACCATTTCGAAACCCGACCCGCTCTGGAGGCTGGAACTCGTCCATTCTTCGTGCGAGGCGGTTCGTAATGACTCTTGAGAACAGCTTATATACGTGGCTCAGAAGCGTTATGGGTTGATAGTTTTTCAACAAGGTTGTATTGTATCCCCTTTCTTGAAAAACAGAACAACCACGCTTCTGTTCCACGCTTGCGGATTTCTCCCATTGAAGAGGACAGTATTAAATAACTCCTGAAGCTCCCTCAGTATGGGGGTACTTCCCGGCTTCAGGAGTTTAGTCGTGATACCATCCTCCCCAGGAGCTTTCCATTTTTAAGCTGCCTAAGGACCAACACGACCTCGTCTTGGCTGATCTCAGGCAGGTCCTCTGTAAAGTGTCGTATGAGGGTGGATCTGGGATATTCATCCTTTGAGTCAGGTCGGGGTGCGTGCGAGGCGTAAAGCTGGCTGTAGAAGTCCTTAACTTGCGAGAGAATCTCCGGTATGAAGTGACCACTGTCCCCGTGCGCATGGTCAACTTCGTCCGGTGGCTTCTTTCGAGTGACTGGACGAATACTGTCGACCTCCGATTCTGCTCAATTACTTTTTTAATCAAGAGCGTGTTGGAAGCTCGGAGGTTGCGTCGTACCAGTTTCGTAATTGTCTTGTTTAGAGCCCGGTGTTCTGACAAAGTTGACGTCACTTGGAGTTTCCAAGGCAGCGAATCGGTTTTCCAGATTTATCTGGAAAATTTTGCAGCCTTCAGCGGTTTGGAGCAAATTTGGTTGGAGCCTGCACTTCATCAGGCGGACTCTCTCGCGTTTGAAATAGATATTCAGAGTGCCTCGAACAAGTCGGTGATCACTTCCGGTTTTCACCCTGGCGAGCACTGAGACATCGCTGAAAACGTGCCTTTTATCCGCCATGATGAAGTCGATCTCATTTGTTGTGACACCATCCAGGCTTTGCCACGTCCACTTCCTTTAGGGCTGATTTTTGAAGAATGAGTTCATCATAAACAGTACCTCTCTTTCTAGGAAGTTGACAAGCATTTGCCCCCTTTGATTTCTGGTGCCATAACCGTGTGGTCATGTGTTAACTCTTATGTTTAAAAGACTTATTAGATCTCACATGTTAATTAGTAATTTTATTAAGTTTTAAAGTTTATTAGCTTAAAGTTTTAAAGTTTATTTAAAGTTTAGCGACAAAAAAATAAGTTTTGTTTTATTTGTTGTAGCTAAGATTGCACGTTTTCTGATTATTACACAATTTTCGTAACTATAAAGTACAATTAAAGCATTTTTTCCCTATTTGTGGCCATTTTCTGTAAAAAAAAACTGACCTTGGTTGTCTCATTTTTTATGCAAAACGGACTTATGTGCTAATAAAAGATTCTACGAGTTAATTTACATTAAAGTCAAAATATATATCAAAAGAGAATTTAAATACCTTCATTTTGATATATAACACATGTATATATTCATGTAGTAAATAACATGAATATAACAAAAAAATATTTTAAAAGCTTTAATTTGCTCCCCTGTAAAAAAGAGTCATTTCGACTTGTGTCGCTTTTGCATTTAATCAACGATATATTGACACTTAAAGGGTCATACATGTTCAGGAAAACGGGCGTCTTTTCTGTTGCCAATACAAAAGTTAACGACTTGGGTACATTTTACTCATCCTTTTATCATACAGGTTTTAAGAAAAAGACGGTTTGTATAAGTCTATGGGATCCAGTAAGAAAATTAGGCTTTAAATAATTTTTCATCACACTTGCTCGAAAATGGTGCATTACACGTAGGTTTTGCGGGCCGTAAATGAGCTATTACGCACTAGGGCGTAATGGTTTTCTTTTTAAATTTGAAACGCTGGTTCTGTTTTACTCTTATTTGTCATGTTCAAAGGAAACTACCAACTTACTTTTTTAACTTTTATCACTGAAATATTTAATTAAAGAGAACTGTTATTGCAAATACATGTAAACACATATTTCTGTAACATTAATTAAATGTTTCAATAGTGTATTTCAGTATTTTGCAATTATAAAATCAACCGTTTTAGGTCTGTACCGCTATGGTTTCCGAACGTTTCGCATTGTCTATGGATATGTCACTAATGTCACTGTCAGTTTTACAATTTTATTTAGGTTAAGTAAGGTTAATTTTAATTAGATTTCCTCACAAGTGTGATGAAAAACATTGTGTGTGCCACGGGCGGTAAAGGAATTACAAACTCGTGTTATTAAAGCCCTCGGCTTCGCCTCGGCCTTGTAACAAACACTCGTTAGTAATTCCTTACCTACCGCCCTTGATACACAATGTACTATTATAATGTCCACAGGAAAGACGTATAACCTTAATTCATACTAAAAATATTTTTGTCACATTTGTATCCTTAATATACCCTAAAAATCCGGACAAGTGCGAGTCGGACTCCCCCACCGAGGCTTCCGTACAAATTTGTATTAAAATTCCCTATAAATTAAGATTCCCTTAGTAAAGTCTATTTCATCTGATGATTTAATTAAAAATGTACAGTTTTCAGATTTTTCCTTATGTTTGTAGTATAAGGCGGTATTACTTGCCAAATTTTATAGTTATAGGAGAACGGAATGTATCCTATGAATTTTGGTTTCCTTGAGAGGGTTGAAATTTTCATGTTAACTTAGAAGTTTGTTTTTTTCACAGCTTCAAGGGTCCATAGACCTGAGTATACAGCGTGTAAGTGTAATACGGGCGAACAATTAAACCAGATATAGCGGTTAGTAGTGTTATCATTAATTAATATGATTTTATAATTACAAAATTTTGAAAAGGAGATTGCCGACGCGTCTATGGGGCCTCGTACCAAATCAAAAGTCATTGTGTCAACACGAAACCGAATGTATCTTAAAAAACAAGAAACTGCCTTTCTTAATCAGTAAATCCCATTAAAATTGTATTCGGGGATCCATAGGAAATTGAGATTGATTTCCAGATTTCGAAGTGAGTTTTTGCGTAGCAAATCGTCAAAGTATTTGTCAACCGGCCAAATACAAAATCACCTAATAACTTTAATTCCTGACGTTGACGAGACTTCACTTAACTTAGTCGTATGACATGCCATTTCGGATACCTGTTTTAGGTTTTTTATTGTGCCTATTCAGATTGTTAAAATATTATTATAAAAAAAGTTGTTTGAAACTATTTTGATACATCGTGAGATAAAAAATACTGTAACATTACATTTACGCTCAATGTCTCGTATAGTGAAGTATTAGCGAAATATCACTAGTTATTTGTACCAAATAAAGAATTTAAAATGATTTACGACCTTTGACACAAAATTGTGAAAAGACGTGTCTTATAAAGTACCTTATATTTAAACTTAGAATAAGACAGAATGTCAAGCTGTCAATTTTTGTGCTAAGATCAAGAAAACTACATACATAATTAATTGTATTAAGACGTATCTATGACGTTAGCTTTGTCTTTTACACTCATGTGAGAAGTAGTCTTAAGAAAGAACGAGACAAACATGTTACTTTCCTGGGTACAGGACAGCTGGATGCAGTTCGTATAAGAAAGAACCGCGGAGTTTTATGGAATTAAAATTTTTGTATACATTTGTGTAGACGGTGGTGCCACTGTCATAGGCCTTTTAGATTTTGACCGATTTTGTCTGTCAAATACAGTTTTAAGGAAATCATACATTTTTCATGGTGGCGGCGGAAATCGTACAACACATTCTTTTTTAATTGATCTCAGATTTCCCATTTTAAATTCAATAATAAAAAAATCCCTCTGGTTAAAAAAATAAAACTAAGTTTTTGGTATCGTTTTGGTTGTGACACAATTTAATGACGATATTGGTACCAAAAGTCGGCAATCTCCTTTACCGAGCAGCAATGTACCGCATACATGCTTGTTATGACATTGCGAGATACGAGCTTTTTTAAAGTAACTGACAACTAGCGTGTTTGTCAACTTGAATGTGTTGCGTTACATTGCGGCCTGAATTATTTTGTATGGTAAATATTTTCATTGTGGTTTTAAGCAATAGTTATCTAAATATGCTTCTTAGGTCCTATGCTGACCACCGTTTCAATATTCGCCCGTATTAGATTTACAGGCTGTATAGTATTAAGTTTAACTCGATACCTCCACGCGTTCCCGAGATAATAATAATAATAGACGGACAGACAGACGGACGGACAGGCGGACAACAAAGTGAGGGTTCCGTTTGAGGAACGGAACCCTAAAAACATGCAATGAAATCGTGACTCGCGCTACTTTTACGTCGAAAGATACATCATCATTTGAACCGCAATAACGGAACGTCTCAAGTTCAGTGCTAGTAGTTCTACCTCAAAGACTTTCACAACGATCGGCGGCCCGTTTGCTTCCATCTCCTTCTGGCGACCTTAAATAGGTCGTCAGGCCATCTTCCGGTTCTTGGTATCCATTCGAGAACCTTGACGCTGCATCGGCCATCGGTTTTTTGAACTATATGTCCAGTCTATTCCATTATAACTAATTCATCACCGTCAAGAAGAAATCGCAGATAAAAAACACGTTTCTTGCTAGGTTTTATTTTTTTTTAATTAATAATTCATAACTGTTTAAGTTACATTTTTATTTCGTTTTATTATTTGTTGTTGTAGCGGCATTAAAAGTACACATTCTGTGAAAATTTCAAGTCTCTATCTAGGTTCGAAAGTCTCTGACCCTGTGACCAGGGACGCGCTGACCCCCGGCAGTGCCTGTGTGCGAATCCTATAAAACACCTCTTTATTGTCGTCGTGTTTCGAATTCCGGCGTCCCTATTGCCTTAGCGTTTGTGTGCGCTGCACACTTCGCACACAGGGGCGGCGCGGCCCTGCCTGAGACACACGGACAGCGTAAGCTTAGTAATAGGCACCCTTTGGGTACGGAACCCTGAAAATAATTTTGCTGACGGAGTTCCGGGGCCATAATTGAAAAAAATGCAATCGATTAGAGAAAGTTTTCTCTTTTGTACGTAGGTAAGCATTACATTGCGGATCTGGAAAGGTCGATTGATCACACTGTGCCTGGTCAGCCCGCAATGAACTGTTGCTCGCCCAACTTTACTCGCTTACTCGCCGGCGGTGGGAACAGTGCCTAAGGTCGGTTAAAAATTAAAAAGGTGGAGCATTCCACGGAAACGTTACGTAAGCCACTACCATTTGCATACATTTTAAAAGTAAAGTTGAGAAAATGTATATGGGTATGATTACATCATAAGTTGGCTTTACGATTGATGCAGCTAATACGTTTCATTAGAGAAGCCACCAATATGCGTTACATAAGCGACAAAAGGCAAAGTATAAAGGGGCATTTCTCCAGAAATATGTCTGCGACTCATTCATCTGTCTCCATACATTTAGTATGAAAAAGGGCCAGATGAATGAGGTGACCGCAGACATATTTCTGAAGAAATGCCCAAAGACAAACAAGTAGTCCAACTTCGGCCGTTTAGGAGCGCGCGTAACGATTTGTTCCTGATTCGTCATATTCCTAATTGGTCATATTCCTTATTCGACACTTTCCTAACTGAACTGATCATATTCCTAACCCGTCTATTCCTGATTCGTCATATTCCTAACTCGTCATTGTACAGTCAAATGAAATCGTATAAAGAGGTTCTTATCATTTACCACAGAGGATTTCTAAGTAAATTTGTGCAGGCAAATGTACGTGATATAACGAGTTAGGAATATGTCGAATCCGGAATATGACGAGTTAGGAATATGACCGGTTAGGAAAGAGTCGAATAAGGAATATGACCAATTAGGAATATGATGAGTCAGGAACAAATCCGCGTAACGTATTTACACAGACGCATGATCGTACGTCTGAGTGAGTAATGATCCATACAGGAATTCTTGCGCATTCTTTAATCTTTGCTTGTAGTGTGTTCGTATACGGCGCGAACACATTCAAGCGCGCGATGTGCCTTTTGCAGGAAGAAAAATTACTCTATTATACTGTGACCAAGGTTTAGGCTCTACCAGTGGCGTGGCGTAGAAGATATCCTTGGGCAAGCCGGTGCAGATTTGGCGTACAATTTCCTTAACAGCTGTAGAATAAGGTGCTCAAATGCCTGATATTAGGCAAGCCCTTAGGAATCGAGTTCTTTGGACGCCACGCCACTGGTCTCTACTGACAATATTTTGGAGTAAACTTACTTTCCCCCACCCCGCGACCTCCAAATCTCTGTCTTTTTTGACGTCAAAGTTGCGTTGCACCAACAACACCTTCAAGATATTATTGTGAAACTTGACAGGGCTGACTAGGAACATGATGGCGATGTCCCCTCTAACC
Source organism: Eudemis profundana (assembly GCA_947034925.1). NCBI lineage: Eukaryota > Metazoa > Arthropoda > Insecta > Lepidoptera > Tortricidae > Eudemis > Eudemis profundana. The sequence continues at coordinate 49,911,421 of OX344794.1, forward strand.
TCGTCGTCCATAGGGTCATAGGTCTTGTGTGATGTATAGTCGATGACTCTACGCTTCATCGTCGCACGTTTGATAGTTGAATGGCCCATGTAAATCGTGAATTCGTACCTGGAAATATAAAAAAAAATTGGCAAGATTTTGTTACTGACTCTTTTGTTGCAGACTATACTGTAATTAATTAGGGTATGTGTCGACTACATCGTTTTATTTGTATATTATGCCAACACAAATGTATCATATTTTACATGCATGAGCTAAATGGGTTGAGGATTGCTGCTTAAATTCAGCTGTATTAAACCTGAACAATTTAACACGAATAAATAAATATGTATATTTTTTTAAATTTGTCTCTTTGAGCATCTTGCATAAATTACAAAATAAGCAAAAAAATCACCGCCGATTTCCATGAAATTTATTGTAACTTGAAGTAGCTGAGTATTTTTTTACATGTTTGTCTTTTTTTTTACTGCGCTATTTTCTGGCAATTTTATGTTACAAACCCAATGGAACAAAATATTTTTTTTTATTGTTTTGCCGCTTTCTTTCCTATTGTGTTACCATTATTCCATATACTTTGTATAATGGTAACATATAGGAAAATTCATTAATGAATGGAGAATTGGGACATTTCTTTTTCCTTTATTGGGATAGAAATATCTCGTATATCTAAGTAGAAATAACATAAAATTGGCAGAAAACTTTACCATGAAGAAAATGGCATTTTTTTTTTCAGAAATCCTCAGCTTATGACCTTGGTTAACACATGCCTAGCCTACCTATAATACTCAACTACAGCGAAGCAAAAACAGTCATTCAACTTATTTCAATCCAGGAAACGAAGCGGGGTCATTCCACGGTTAGAGGTAACGTGTGTCACAATTTTCATTAAGTTGTAACCATGATGATGGTGCAAATTAAAGTGTTAATATATCTCTAAAGAAGTGTTACTTATCATCCCTGGATATATTAATACTAAAATTAGTATCCTTAATAAAAAAAAACACGCAATGAAATCGTGACTCACGTCTCACGTTACTTTACGTGGAATGACCCAGCGGGCATCTAGCACGGAATAAGAAGCACACACAGGTCCATTTCTGTTTTCTTTGACGTGAGGTCGTCCACGCAGTGGGCCGCCGTGAGGACCGTCTGAGAGCTGAGCAGCGAGCCCCCGCACGCCGAGGATGCCTGGCCCCCCTGAGTCGCTTCTATGAAGGCGATGAACGGCCAGCGGTTTATGGACACCTCGTTCCCGCCCACTATGAACGGCTCCATTTTGGAGGCTGCTTCGGAGGCTGCTTCCAGCAGGAGGAGGATGAGAAACATTTTCTGTCAAAAAACACTTTGAGAATAGCAGTTTAGTGGGCACTAAACTGCTATTCTCAACAACTGCACTTTTTTTACTTTTGTAAAAAAGTGGCTCTCTAGTCGGTAGCATTTCTTAAGTTAGTTACCTGAGAACTTTGTCGTAACTGAACTGATATTAAAAAAAACATTTGTGGCTGTCCGTCAGAAAAGGGTCCTTACGTCAACGCCATGAGGCCATTTTCTGATGGAATGCCACATTTGTATATTGAAAGGGCGCCCTGGATTGGTCCCATTTTTTCAAAATCCAGTTTTCATGATGAGATTTATAATGGATTGAGGGTCTTGAAAATAGGTTATTTTTTTAAGTTAGCTTTTATATGTACATGTAATCGCAAACTGCATAATGATAACCAATGAAATGAACCTAAACGCGGCGGGTTGATTTTCAGTACTTTAAAGGTTCCTCAGAAGGCTGGCGTCATCATCAGATGTCTCCATGCCATCTAATTGCATTTTCATTGAAGATACGCAAGTATACCAAACTTGAGTCAATCTAACGACAGGAAGTAGTTCTAATTTAGCTTCCTGGATTTCACCCACACATAATACATACTAACATGGCAAATTAAACAAGTTTGTAAGACCTCAAACGAACTTATTCAATAACAAATGCACGAGTTCCTATAAAAATACCTAAATCGTTATTTATAAGTGGACGTAGTTTACCGAAAAGGATGCAACCCACACAAACCAATTTTAGAATTCTAGAATTTAAATAGTTCAGCAAAAGGTTGACATTTCACTGATGACTTTTAGTGGGTTGGATCCTTTTCGGTAATCTACGTATACATATAATATTTAAAGAGTATACATATAATATTTAAAGATTTCTCCACGATCCCATCATCAGACCTGACCTGGTGCCATCAGGACCACCTGGGAGGTGTACTTTTCCAAACAAAACCGGAATTTACCACATCGGTCCAGCTGCTTTTGAGTAATCGGAGAAAAATAAATTCCAACGATCTGCAAACTGCTGAAAACCTTCCCCTTATGAAGTCGGTTAATAGAAGATTGTAATTGTCAATTTCGCGTTAAGTATGAAGATTTTTACCCTATATACAGATGGCGATTGATGCGAAAACGGTTCTTTTTTTTGACTGAGTTTCCGAGTCTTGTCTGCAGTGCGACCATGTACTCTAAGTTCGGGAAAGAACGGTTCTTGAAGCAAATACGTATAGCTCTCATAAAAGCATTAAATCGCTCGCCATAGCCACAGTAAAAGCACAAATCAGCAAGTAATATTAGTTTTCACACGTCCTATTCAGAAAAACCCTTACGCGTACTATGCTTTGTCGCGCGATAAATAAATGATGAAGTTTTCGTCACGTTCTGAGAAATATGTCATGCTTTACTATTTATTTATCACGCGACAAAGCGTAGCATCATAAGCATAGTAGACAGTATGCTCCTAGGAGGCAATACTGCCTCCTAGGAGGGATAAAAGTGGTACTTATCTGATCATGGACTTTATAGTATGAACTTTCTGATATTTATCGATTTTGCGGGCAGTTGGCTGAATGTACATTTTTAATATTTTACTCATGTGATTTAAACACCAACTGTCACACAAAGTAATTTCATCTTGGGCTTTAACACTTTAATCCCTATACCTAAACATATGTGCTTATTATAATATTTGAAGGGTTCCCTCAATTTCTCCAAGAGCCCATTATTGGAGCAGGATACCAAAAATCCGATCGGAAAAAAAAAATACAAAACGGTCCAGCCATGTTTGAGTTCGAGTGACATAGGTACAAATGAACCCACAGTTAACTGACCACCCATAGACTTTAACACGTTGCAATAAAGTTGACATCCGTTTACAATTGTACACTTAACAGTGTGTTCGATTGTACAAAATAATCCAATGAACTGGAAACCTGCCTTCTTTTTTGGAGTCGGTTAAATAGTGGAATAAATAACTGTAGATACCTACCATTATCATTTTACTGTGCCTGATCCAATCAACTGGGAGTTAATCATGATTTAAGTGTTTTAAACCCATATAGCTTGTAATTATGGCCTTTTTTAAAGTTTGAAATTATATTGCCACCGGCAATATTGGTGGCAACATGCGTAATAAGTAAAATTATTGATATTTACGATTATTTTTAATCGCCTTCAAAAAATGAGCATATGCCCCGATTACATAAAAACAGCTGGACCGTGTTGAAAAATCTTTATTTGCTGAAATCAAGGATCTTATTGGCCATTCTCACGAAGTATGTCTCCGGTCACCTAATTACCGCGACGCTGTTTTCATATTAAATGTATGGAGACGCGGTAATTAGACGCAGTCATACTTCGTGAGAATGGCCGTTAAAACAAATTAAGCACCTCTACTCTAGTAAGCCGGTCGCATTGTACTTACAAGTGACACGCACACATCGATCGGCGTAGTAGCCTACTACGAGCAGCATGCGCAGGAACAATTAATCTAATAATTGATGTACATGGAAATTAGCATTCGTTTGTATTCGGAAATGCGATGATTGCCGATGTGCATTCTTTATGGCAGTTTACTGTACTTTCCGTACTTTCGGAGCGTTTTGACACTTCATAATAACCTAAATTAAAAATTTAAAAAACCCCCGACCAAAAATATCAGACGACCTGATGACCTTGAAGACCTGAACCGATTTCCACCAAACATAGCTAAGAACACTCTCAACTGATATACCTTTCAAACATAAAAAACCGCATTAAAATCGGATCATCCGTTTGGGAGCTACGATGCCACAAGGACATTTTACACACACAGACACGTCAAACTTATAACACCCCGTCGTTTTTGCGTCGGGGGTTAAAAAGAAGCTGATTTGATCTGTCATCAAGTAGGTAGCCTATTTTTGACCGCGAGGGTATTATAAATGTGAAAGTTAGTGAAGATGTTTGGATGTTTGTTACTAAATAACGGGGTAACAACTGTATGGATTGAGCTGAAATTTGGCATGCAAATAGACCAAGTCCTGGATTGAAATATATGATACTTTATATGCCAGTAAAGAGTTCCTTTGGGACAACAACGGGAACAACGCAGGCGAAGCCGCGGGCAAATGCTAGTTCTGTAAAAGCGCTAAATAATGACTAATGACATATTCACTGAATACGCAACAGCCTATTGGGTCCAGTAAACTATTCTTAGCCTGTAATATTGATCGAATGCATCGAAAATGACGCAACAGCGAACAACGAATTTCATTACCCTTGCCGAATAATGGCATACTCATACTTAATGATAAGCTATCACTGATATGTAATATGCGTAACATATATGAGGTATGCCAAATTGATAAAAATATTTTTACGTCACACCTGGCCAAAAAGTGGCAATTACCGTACGAAATCCCACTTCCTGGCCTGGGGGAGACGTAAAATGTAGTACTTACCACGGGAGGTAATGAACAAAAGCCTCAGATTGCATATTTATTGCCTTTGCCTTCGGCTCGGGCGTCAAATACCTGCGATCTGAGACATTCTCTGTTTTACCTCCCTAGGTAAGTAATGTACTATTTCTGTCCTCCGGCTGAGGAAATAGGAGGGCAGTTTTTCCATACAAACGTAGTCCCCTGTTTCCTCCCTGGTTAATGCCAGTAGAGCAATAATTTTTTGTCCAAAAATCTATGGCTACAATTGATATGTTCCTATGTTTTCCTTTTTACGATTAATTGATTCTCAAAAAAGATATTAACCTTCAAAAACCTAAAAAAAATGCCATATTTTCCGCTGTGTTCACACATCCAGAAAACAAATTTGACTAGATTATTAAAAAAAAGGAAAACATAGGAACACGGCCACAGCCTTTCTTTAATGTTTAATGAAAAAATTAGTTAAATAGGTTAAGTTTTGGGGAAGAAATCAGGGGACTACGAAACGTTGTTTTCATGAAATTTTAAAAGGTATTTTCGGTCCAAGCTGCAGTTGTCTCTATCGCGCTCTGCGCGGGAGAGGCGGGCTGTGCGAGACAGCGACACATTTTACAAATACCTAATTTTCAATTCTCTCGGCCTTGTCGCCGTATGCGCTAAACGAAGTTGCCGTTTTTTGGCTCCGTCGAACAGAAAAATAGTGTACAAACCTTGGCCAGTAATTATGAAGCCTCAGATCACATATGTAATTGTCGGTCGAGGCGAAGCCGCCATTTCTTACTTTACTGGCTACATGCCTATATGTAATACTAACAGTACATTACTGCAGAGGCCGGGAAGTGAGGGGTTGCCGGCCGAGCACATATAGCTGGCCGAGCGAAGCGAGGCTAGATAGTTACGAGGCTGGCAACCAACTTAACAAACAATTAAATTCCTACGATTCATAAGAAAAACAAAACTTTCCGAATTAAATTAATTGATGCCAGCCAACATAAAAAAAAAGTATTTTAATTATCGTCACATCGTGTCACCAGCCATATCAAAAAAAAGTTTACCATAGACACAACTGTCATGCCGGCTGTACACACTCGGAGAGATCGGGCGAGACACGCGTGACGTCCATGTATTTTATATTTTAACCTAGTCGTAGAAAAAGTATTGTATGCAACGTTGTATAATTAAGTCAAAAAACGCTCATTGCGTCTCTATTTGCGATACTCGCCGCGTTCGCGGCTCGTATCGCAACTCACGCAATTCGCATTTTTTGAACCTTCTTATACAACTGTTGCATAAAATACTATTTAATTAAAACCCTGTCAATCTCAGTTTCCGTCACAAATGTTACACGTTAGAACCCTGTCGCTTTAACCCCTTTTATAATATCTTCAACCACATCAAAGCAAAGTTTTAGGGCGATTCCGCAACCGCACGTGCAGCTTATAGACGCATTTGCCAATGATTTAGTAATGATAAAAAAGTTTCCAGAATATATCAGTGGCGACACCGCCACCTAGTAACGTACGCTGGAAGCAGTGGACAACATCAACATCAACTATGGATAGATGGCTCTCACATTAACGGCCAAACAAAAGAGCGTCATCTCCATACGGTTCTATAACGCGCTATAGAAGTTTCTTAACTCACTTCCTATATATGACACTTCCAACCATCTTCCTTCGGACATCGGTACCCAGGCACAACACCCGCCTGGAGGAAAGATCTATCTATTGTCTTCTCTTCCACATATCCTTTGTAGGCCAACATTTTAACGTGTTCTATTGCCATTTGTCTAAAAGAATGTAAATGAAATGTATAGTATAGCCGGGCATTTCTGCGATGATTTCCGTGGTATTGACTTTGGTTGCCTCATTGATGTCGAAGTCCTGAAAGATTTACGTGACAATTCCAGATACCTGTTAGGCGTTGAGGTTGTCTACCAAATACTTGAGAATATCATGCAAAGCTCTCAAGGCTTCAACATTAATGATGCCACCGAAGTCAATGCCACGAAAATCAACTGAGAAATACCCAGACCGAGAGAGTACGAGTAAGAGAGAGTCATACTTCAGAGGAAACAAAAATAAATTATGATAAAAAACCTACATGTTTATCAACTTTAGGTTCTTTGTGCTGGCATTAATAAAGTAGGTAACAAATACAGTGGTTCGAAAACGAATTACGAGACGCGTCTCTAGCAGAATAGCCCAACAGCAGATACGGCGTCTATTTGCGCTTGGCTGGCTTTTTACCACCCTTCCCCACTGGACATTCAATTAACTAGCACCTCCGTAATTACTTTTTCCGTCAAACGAATACCTACCTAATACCGTTCACTAAAAACTCATTTCGCTTTGGAACGTTTAGGATGCTTCCGCGTTCGATTTTAAACTTTATTACGAATGTATTAAGGTTTTAGTGGTAGTTAAAGAGAATTTAGGTCAATCCGTTCGCGCTGGGCCATTTAAATGTGTTCGTTTCAGTACATGCATGGATTAGCGTTTGGCCTACACTTCGAATTGCTTCGTTTGAAGTTTGTATCCTGCCGTCCCATTCAAATTGATATGATGAGAGAGCGAGAGGGTGAGAGGGCTGGCCCGAGAGATACTTGAATGAAAACATGATACAATTTTAAGATTAGATTAGATTTAGATAGATAATAAAATAATTGATAGTATAATTGATAGTTTTATGCTACCGATAAGTTTCAGTAACAATGAAGTGAAAAATTCTCATACTGTATCCCTTTGCGAACGGGAAATTTGTTGTATAGGGAACGTGCACGAACTATAGGTGGCAGCACTAAACTACAAAAGAGACACGAGCGGACAATAAAGGAAACTATCGCCCCCTGCAAATCAAGCTGTCAATGTCAATGATAATATGTAAGTGTCAATGTCAAATATGGTAAGTCTACACTGACGTTAATCGTCCTTCAACGCGATAAATTAACGTTATTAACGGCGTTTTCGTCAATGTGGCCCCAGCATGAGAGGGTATATGATTTAGATTGGCGGCACCAGTTGGCAGCACCTTCGTCATGCACGTTCCCGTTGTGACAGCTCATAGCACCCGTTCAAGCACAAGAAAAACCTTTAACTATTCGAGCGCGGCGCTAGTGTGTGCTCGATAGACCCATATCACAAAAAAAGACTTGCGCGTACACAGAATGATCCAAAGTTTATTGCACCATTGTGCAGGAGCCGTCATTTTGTTTGATATCGGCACCAAGATTTCGCACCCTGATCAATTGATCATAGACTTCAATTTGATACTTCTTTCCTAAGTCTCTTAACACTTGGACCCTCAGATTAGAGGCTAAAATCACAACCCTTAGCACTTTAGTGCATCAACGTCATTGGGCGAACAGCAAAGCGGTAAAAGCGAGAGGTGAGTGTGAGATCAGTGACTCACTCCGCGATTCCGACGCGGATACTAGTACAAAATTTACCCCTCCGGGGGGCTTAGCCAGCGACCAGAAAGAGCACGCGTTATACGATAGAGAGAGACAGTCGGGTCCGCTGCGTTCCGTCCGGTGGTCGGACCCAAACGACATATTTGTCGAAGCTTAGTGATAATACTAGAATGAAGTGATGTCCTTTTAGACCTCTAACATCGGCTAACCAGATAGACTGAATTCTTTTGTATAATAAGTTGGTATTTTCGAACAATAGCTAAGGCTCCCGTGGGAAAGGTTCAAGTATAGCAACAAGGGCTTTTAATTACATATTAATAGCAAGTGACTTAAGGTGATTCAGGTTTCTTCATAGAAATGAATAATCGTAGGCTAATAGTTAATACTTCAATAAAAAATAAAGATTTTTTATTTTAAACAAAATTGTGTTCCATTTTTATGGAGGACAGTTTTTTCAGGGTTCCGTTCCTCAAAAGGAAAAATCGGAACCCTTATATGATCACTCGTGTGTCTGTCTGCCACAGGTGTCACAACCAATTTGCTCCGACATTACTGGTCCGATTGAGTTGAAATTTGGTACGTATATTAAGGTTAAGGACCCAAACACGGACATGTCACGAAAATATATGAATTTTAATCATGGGGGCCACTTTTGGGGGGACAACTAAAAAATAAAAATAAAAAGTTAGCTAACTATATCGTGGGACATATTAAATGAAAGAGCTCACTGTGAGAATCTCAAATATATTTTTTTATAATTTTCATATCAATAGTTTTGAAGTTATGAAAATAGGCTAAAATTGACCATTCCCCATCCTTATCTCCGAAACTATTGGAATAAGAATTTTGAAAAAAAAAATTGGAAAATAGTCCTACACCTACAGATTACTGGAAAACCTATTAGAAGTCTGTGCAATAAAGAATAATTATTTTGAACGTACGGAACCCTCTCTATGTGAGTCCATCTCGCACTTGTCCGGTTTTTTTAATTTGTCTGAGTCTCGTTTGGTCAAAAATTGGCCACTTTGGGCACTCTATTGCCCAAAGTGGCCAGTTCCGAATGAGAGCCACAGTGTGGAGAACCGACCGTTCCGAATCACCTTAAGTCATTTTTTCAAAGCATTGCTTTGTGCTGTGCGTGTAAGTTAATGATAGTGCATGGTCAAAGGCCTGAGAATACAACCGGTGAGGTTAAAATCGCGTATTGCAGGTGCACCGCGGTTCAAACCCATTGACGTATACAAAGGACAGGGCTAAGCGAGCGCGCAGACGGTTCCAACGCTTTGGCGGTAAAAATACCGCCAAATCAGTGCCAGACGGCAGTGCGACACGCGGCGCGTGCACTGCGCAGCTGGTCTTTATAGCTGCATATTTGTTACGGGGAAAATAGTTCCAAACTGTTCGGATGGGCCTAACCTTACTTTTGAAATCATTGTTCTAACCTAATTGTTGCCTATCACATCACACTAATATCATAAATATGCAACTTTGTGAAGCCGTTTGGATCTTTGGATATTTGGATGTTTGTTACTAAATAATGAAGTAGCAACTGGATGGATTGAGCTGAAATTTGGCATGCAAGTAGACCAAGTCCTGGATTGAAACATTGGAACCATAACCGTTGAGGAACACATTTTATAGTTCTCACCCAAAGAATCCTTCACGGGTAAATAATAGGCAAGTCGGTGGAAATCGAGTTCTGTGGACACCCCTCCGTGCTGACTTTTAACATTACCTCACAACTTTTTTGTTGTAGATTTGCGTTGCGAGACTTGAATCTATTTACATGTAATGTTTTTGATGGGATTTAATTTACATACAGTACGCTACGATATTGAACTTTTTAAAAAGGGTGTCATCAAATTTCCTTGAGACCCGTAACACAGTGGTAATGCATCCAGTATTGCAAATGTCTATAAGCGGCGGTGACCACTTTCCATCAGGTGGGCCGTCTGCGTCTGCCTGTTTACCAGCCAATAAAAAAGCATTGTCAACGGTCCGCCTTTCGGCTTCATCGTCAGATCTGCTCCATGTCATTTATTCATTTATTCATTTATTCAATTATTGCGATCATGTTCATTGTCCATACAATAGATCTTAAAGTGTTATACAGTAGGTACATGATACCCTGCTAGGGCATTGCAATGTCTTACATACTAACATGCTAACAGCGTAATTTAGATTTATAAAGAACAGATAAAGTTATACAAATTCAAGCTCCAAATATATGTCGTCATTATATTAATTATTCTATTAGAATTAAAATTTGATTAATTTTTTTAGGTCATGTTCTAAGACTAAAGTGAGATTCAAAATTAATAATAATGGATAATACTGATATTATTATATACCGTCAAATTATGAATTGAAATTATGAATTGAAATTAAAATTATACAATGCTTAAGTTATCTAGCGACTGGTCATTCAAAAACTCATCAATTGAATCATAATAATTGCATTTTAAACTCCAACAAACCGAGACTTTCTCTTTTGAAGTCGGCTGTAAAAGGCTGTAAAACCGCTGAATATTGCTTTGCCTCACCCCACCACCATCTGTCAATTAACTGTAACCCCTATACAGATGGATTGTATCTGTTTTTCAATCGGTGGCTACGCGACTGGCGCCGATACGGCGCCGCCCACGAGTTGTCTCGAGCTTTCATCGTTATAAAACTCTGAATAAATTGTTTTAACCTATCTTGATCATGGTTATATTATGAAAAATTATCACCTATTTATATTTTTATAATTAATGTTTGAATTGAATGTAATAAAACTTAAAAAAAGCGTATAAAATAAGTAATTTAAAAATAAGTTTCTATCAATAAACGTTCAACATCCACCTACCTTTTAGCATTGTTTTTAGTACATTTTACGAGTTCTTTAGTTCTTAGTTGCAAAGTATAATGGTTCCTAGAAATAGTAATTCCACCAGAGGCCCGTTTCACGTAGTTGTAAGTTGCAATTTTACAAATTTAAACTAGTATCATTGGCCAAAAACAACGACACCATTGCTTGGTTTGACCCAATGTTGCTAGAATCTGGCTATTTGTATTGAATTCAAAACATTTATTTCAGGTCCATTAAATCTAATATTACGCACGCGTAGCGAGCGGTAATTGCCACTTTATGGCCAAGTGTGACGTAAAAAATTTTGACTCGAACAGATATACTAAAATCGCAAGTTAAAGAAAACCTTCTAGAATAACAACCGTCTTATTTATTGCTGGAAATATTGAAAGAAGGGGTTATTAAAAGTGTCGATGTCGGGGTGTTATTATACGGCCATGATTATAGGCTACAGCCCGCTCAATCATCGTGTCAGCGGATCCGCCCTGCAGTCAGTTGTTAAAGAAATGCATTGTCCACTTTTATTATTGATGTGTTGACTAGACCCGTACCTAATAATTTTTTTTTCGCTCTATAGAGCACGAAACTGATAAAAAAATTCGTTACTATTTTCCCCTATATTTAGTTTGGGCGTAACGAAACTGACATTCAAAATTTGTACGGAAATTTTGGACATTTTGGACGTCTTTTTTATTTCATAAATGAAAAGTGCTCATGTTTCTGAGTAAAATGGTATACGATACACCATGATCAGACAAAAAAGTAAAAGGTACATTTTTTCTGCAATTGACCCCTATATGAAAAACTTAACTAACGCACCTGTTGCGTGTAGTAGTAACCTGTCCGTGTAGTCAGTTTGACGTTACATTTTTGAAAAAGGACATAAGTCCCATATAAATTCGTGTACACACGGACGGATGGACGTGCAACAGATGCTTTAGTTAAGTTTTTTACGTTTTGTTCTTAGCCTACAAGTGTGTCCCACTGCTAGGCGGAACCGAGGGGAGGCCTATGCTCTCCAATGTCCCACACATGCAGCTTTAAATAAAAATCTTACAACCCAGTAAACCAACAACTTTGTTCCCAGCCCGTCTCACGCGCGAGGAAGAGATGGAAGAACGCTTGGCCCAAATGCAAGTGCATCTGCAGTTCCTGGACAGCCTGTACCGAGCCAGGCAGATTGAGGTCATGAACATGCAGGTCAGTCGAAAGTAATACTGACACGTTTCAAATTTACATCCTGTATGTTTTAGTCGAGCCCATGAATAAGCGGATTAGTCAAGAAATTGACTTGTTTAAACTTTACACTGTGTATGTTTTGATGAAGGTTATGAGCTTGCAGGTCAGACGACTGTTACTATGTAACGTTGTAAAGAGATTAATCTACATATAATAAAACGTTTTGCTTTTTGGTAACTTTGCTACTTGGGCTAACTGCTTTCGATACATTTTGACAATGTGCTATTGGTGATATTAGGTTTTTTGACATTATGCTACACAAACGAATGCTAATTGAACCACTGAGATTTCGCTTTTTAGTCGATTTGCGTCATTGGACTTTTTGCTACATGGACGTTTCGATACTAACCCGTCAATTACCAGCCACATACTATTCGAACCGAAGTATTTTATATCTTCCATTAGAACACTTTGTCAAGGGCAAGCAATGGAAGTAAAATCGCCTAGCTTTGTAAAGTGACGCTGGCAAGTCTCCAAACAGCTTTAGGGCACGGCTAAATGCTGGCATGCATAATCCTCTGCTATACCAGAGTACGACACATGGGTGGAGAAAGAGCGTTTTTTCAGTTTGTCAAATTGCATCTGCACACTACTAGCGCACAACCTAAGGATAGCACTGACGTCCCTACGATCCCTTATATGATCTGGACATTAGTACACTGTTTCAATTTTTTTTTATATTTGCATCGGAAAGATGCGCTATGGCGATTCCGTGCCGTGTTGCTCTAAGCCACGCAACAGCAATTTTAACAATTCGAAAAAATAATAGTTTGTCAAACTTTTTTTAGAAAATTGAATAGTGCTTGAAACACGGACCAAATAACCTAAAACAATAATTATGTTGTCTGTGGCTTGAAGATTTTCAGAACTTAAATAGAATGTCATAGGCTGTCATTCAACTGTCATTGTCATTTTAAGCAGGCCGTAAATTATGTCGTACATTTTACTATTATTTTTACTTATATGTTTTGAAATGTTCTTTTATAAATTATATATAGCGTTTATAGCTGCAATTATAATAGTAATAGCATACAGGATGATTCATATAAATTGTCCCATATGGGGGAGTTTAAAGTTTACAAAACAGTTACACTGTTCTCAATTATTAAATACGAAATAAAAACCGATTTTAAACTTTATTTACTGTTGATACGTGTGCCACTTGTTAATACTAATGCAAAAGTAACTACACAAAATATCAAAATCACCAGAAGTATTTTTAATATTTGCAGAGTTCCCTAGATTTATCCAAGATCCTATCATTTGATTCTGATCCGTGACAATGGGACTACCTGGGAGGTAAAGCTTTTCAAACAAATAACTAATTTTCCAAATCGGTCCAGCCGCAGCCGTCTAAGAATAATCAGGGAACATACATCACAAAATATTCCGTCCTTTCTGGAGTCAGTAAAAAAATCCTTTCACCAATTTTCGAAACACTCCAGTCTTGTTGGGAAGTATAGCATCATTCCAACTAAAGTGCAGTGCTTAAAAATTTACAAAGCAGGTCTTAATTTTTTCCCTTTCATGGTTTTAGACTTCCCCTGGCCCACTTATATTTATCACCTGTATTTATACGTTCAAATCTAAATAAATTAATGATAATAAGTGTAATTGCAATAAAATGGAAGTATCCACATTACTTAGAAACTTTGTTTTGTGTTTAGTCATTGTATGCTGGCCAGAAAAAGCTTAAGTACATGTCCACGCAATAAAAGGGCATTTCTCCGTTAATTTCAGTGGCGATTTTAGGAGTTTTGCACGACATTTTCAAGTATTTTGTACGTGCGCGCCCATTATATATTTTTAAGACCTGTATCTGTACAACATAAGGCAATAAACGAATATGAATATCTCGGCATGCACTTAGATAGAACGCTAACCTTGAAAGACCATATTAAAGCTAAAAGAGATCAGGCTAACAAAAAACTTATAAGGATTTATACTAGCTAATAGAAATACAATCATCACTGAGTGTAGAAAACAAAGTACTGATTTACAAGTGTATCATCAAACCAATATGGACTTACGGCATCCAACTCTCGGGTTCAGCTCGTCACTCTAATGTTGTAATCTTACAACGATTCCAGAACAATGCCTTAAAACTAATAAGTAAAGCTCCATGTTTCATAAAAAATGTAGAAGTCTACGAGCACTTGGAAATGCAACAGTTAAAGAAGAGATAGAAAGATTCTGCTTCCATCTTGACTGACACATTAAAATCTAAATTTCGGTTGAAAAGGAAGCGCCTCGCCTCAACCTGAAAGGACAAGACTAATAAATTTAAGGATGTCATATCAATGGATGTGCATCCTACACGTCATATTTACTTGCACAAACCACATCTGATTATGGCTTATGGCTGATGGCAGATATACAAAAAAAAAATATGAAAAAAAAACTGTCGGCGCCGTTCAGCCGCACGCGCCGAGCCGTACCACATTTTTTCACTTTTATTGCGTAGACATAAAGCTTTTCCTGACCAACTTAAGCCGATTCTGCTTCTATAGATTAGATCCTACGACATTGTCTTTGTTACAGTCCAAGTTGGTGTCGCTCGGGAACAACACGCCAGAGCAACTGGAGAAGGCGCTGGGCCCGACCACCACAATGCCGCCCGAGGTGGTCCAGCTACTGAAGAACCTCACCGGTGAGTCGCGCGACATACCAGCAGCACGAAATCTCGCGTAAACTTACTTAACACGTTCACTGTCTCCATACAAAACTATCGGACAATGTCACAAGTCCCAACTGTGCAATCATTATGGGGAAGTGACCCCATAGTGGAAGCACCTTTATGTATAAGCTGTGTTCTGAGGAATTGTTCGGCAAAATGCCTACGGCCACCTTCTACCACCGCACCGCAAATTTTCTACCGCGCGCGATCCGAATGTGGAATGAGCTCCCCTGCGGTTGCGGTTTTCCTGGAAGGCTACAGTATGGAGTTTTTCAAGAGGGGAGTGAATAGGTTTTTAAAGCAACACGCACGTATTGCCTCTGGTGTTGCAAGCATATATAGGCTGCGGTGGCTGCTTACCATCAGGCAGGCCGTATGCTTGTTTGACAGCACGGACTCCTGAAAAAACCTAAAAAAACCTTCATGACCTCACATTGGGGGCACCGGGACAGGGAACGTCTTATAGAGTTGGAATGTCTGTTCCGATACATGAAAAAATATTTCCGCATACTGATCTCCTCCTTTTCGCCGTCGGTAAAAAAATTTGAATAGCCCATTACGCATACCAAAAAAGGACGAATGTTAACTTATACAATGACGTCACATTAAATAGCATTAGCCGTAAACAACACTGCATTATTGAATGTGAATTGAATCGATACTGATGTTTAAACTAAGCCTTGAGTGCTAAATTTAGCTTTGTACACACTACCTAGCTATACATATGAAACAGTTCCAGCTCGCTCGATCACACTCTACATAAGGACTGGTTGAACCGTTTGAACCAATGTCTGTTGCTCACTTTGAGCGATCAGCGAAAAGTCACGGTGGTCGCGGCTAGCGAGCCTGCAGGTTTGTAAGCCCTCACTTGGTCCGGATTCCTATCCAGGAATAAGTAGGACTCATAAGTCAAGCCAGGTTCTAAAAAAGTTTCATGACTAAGGTACTGACAGACAATGCTCAGCCTAAACAACTGCAAATAGCGGGATAAAACATTTTAGTACTTTTACCTTGATAACCTAAGCCTGCCCATTTTCAAATCTACGCGAATTATTCGTGTCGATATCCTCAATTTTCTTATGCTAATATTAAAAAAGTCTGAGTTGTAGTAACATGCCAAGTCAAGCACATTCATAACATTTTTCAATAAAAGAAAATTATTAGATTATTAATATACCTACTCGCCAAGTCGAGCAAGAAATACACATTTTACAAGCTAGTTGAAGATTAAACTAACTAGTAAGAAATTATGCGCTAAAATGTAAAAGGGACGTTTTTCAGGCATAAATAAAATGTTGGCCCCTAAAACCATACGTTTTAGGTTCGTCGAGCTCCCAGGACGAAATGTGTACCTTATCAATGGCACTACTTCATCATCATAAACATCATCATCTAAGAGTGTAAAGCTGTTAACTTCTTTAAATTTCTTTTCTAAAATAAACAAAATTATATCAAATTAAGATTAAAGATTGTTTGTAAATTTCAAAGGAGTTTTCTAATTAGATGACGTGTGCAATTTTAATCTAAAAGTATAATTGCAAAAAAGTACGGCTAAGTTGTTTTTATAATAAACGATAGTCTTTATGGGTTCATTTTATTGGTTTCGATAAGCATATTCCAATTATACAATAATAGGAACAATAGGCAATAAAGGCATGTGTCATAATAGTATTTTATGCAACAGTTGTATAAGTGGGTTCAAAAAATGCGAATTGCGTGAGTTGCGATACGAGCCGCGAATGCGGCGAGTATCGCAAATAGAGACGCATTGAGCGTTTTTTGACTTAATTATACAACGTTGCATACAATACTTTTTCTACGACGAGGTTTTAAATTATAAAATACAAAATTAATCATAACCTGGAAACAACGCAAATATGACGTTTGACTGCCAGTATGTGTCTATGGTAAACTTTTTTTTTAATTTAAAATATACTTAAATTAAAAATACTTTTTTTATGTTGGCATCAATGAATTTAGTTCGGAAAGTTTTGTTTTTCTTAAAAACCGTAGGAATTTAATTGTTTGTTAAGTTGGTAGTTGTGCATTTTTACCGTAAAGTTAAAATTGAGCGCTTAATCCTTGACCTAAGTTCAACCTAGATTTAGAAGTCTGTGGCAGCTAGCAATAACGTAAAATGACTATAACGACACTAGTGCTGTTATGGGGAATAGAGTATAGACTTCTCTGAACTCATATTATGTATGTTCTTATATTAGTGTTCGTGACCAAGTAAAAGACAGATAACAGTACAGGAGTAGAAAAATATATTTTTCTACTCCTGTACTGTTATCTGTCTTTTACTTGGTCACAAACACTAATATAAGAACATACATAATATGAGTTCAGAGAAGTCTATACTCTATTCCCCATAACAGCACTAGTGTCGTTATCGTCACTTTACGTTATTGCTAGCAGCCACAGACTTCTAAATCTAGGTTAAACTTAGGTCAAGGATTAAGCGCTCAATTTTAACTTTACGGTAAAAATGCACAACTACCAACTTAACAAACAATTAAATTCCTACAGATTTTAAGGAAATCAAAACTTTCCGAATTAAATTCATTGATGCCAACATAAAAAAAGTATTTTTATTTTAAGTATATTTTAAATTAAAAAAAAAGTTTACCATAGACACATACTGCCAGTCAAACGTCATATTTGCCTTGTTTCCAGGTTATGATTAATTTTGTATTTTATAATTTAAAACCTACCTAGTAGTAGAACAAGTATTGTATGCAACGTTGTATAATTAAGTCAAAAACGCTCATTGCGTCTCTATTTGCGATACTCGCCGCATTCGCGGCTCGTATCGCAACTCACGCAATTCGCATTTTTGAACCTCCTTATACAACTGTTGCATAAAATTCTATTACAATTCTTAAATTTTAATTATTCGTTGTAGTTATAAGCCCATTATTTTACGGACCATCTCCTATGCACATTTTTTTGTCACTGGTGTCTCTTGGACAACTTGACAGAATAACAAGCCAGAAAAAGTTGTTTGAGCCTCATCTCTCCTCAAGCATGCTCAGGCTCTCAGTAAACTTGTACAAACATAGTAAACAACATTTCGAAAAATCGCCCGTCCATACTTATATCGTAAATATCGTTCTAAAATTTACGCTAGTGTAGCAAATTTCCCAAGACGCGATAGTAAATCTATAATTAACTTGTATAAAGTAAGTGGGCGCTCCGCTATTTCGGTACCGCGTTATGATCAAAGTTTATAAACGAAACTAGAGATGTATCGTTTTGGGTTTATCAAATTTTGCGACGCGGCTCGATTTCTTTATTCGTGTTCCAGCAAATACAGGTTGTTAGTTAAACAATGGATAACCTGTAAACTGGGGATAAAGTGCACTTAGGTCTATAATATAAAGCTAATATAGGTTTAGTAGAAGTGTCACAATTTTTGAGATATTTTGACTTATGTAATTTTTCTACGACAAAGACAAAGAGCCAAATTCCGGAAAACATAGATTTTTTGGAAGCTCATAGTTTCCCCGTTTTCTGTCTCAGTAGGCTCATCTGATGCTACGCTTTGTCGCGCGATAAATAAATGATAAAGCATTGTCACGTCCTGACAAATAATGTGTGAGAGTGACGGATGCTTTATCATTTATTTATCGCGAGACAAAGCGTAGCATCATAAGCCTACAGGTTTTTCACTGTCATGGCAGATTTGTTTTGAGGGTTTGAAGAGCCGCAACAGAGCCTTTACCACGCTTCCTGTCCCAGTGCCCCCAATATAGGGTTATGCAGGTTTTTTTCAGGTGTCCGTGCTTTCACTATGGAGACACTTCCCCTTACAGGTTGCACAGTTGGGACTTGTGACATTGTCCGATAGTTTTGTATGGGGACCCCTGGCTTAGATGATAATCATTGGTTCAATCACTTGACACCAACCGTTGCTCCAGGGACTCGAGCGGCCTCCGGCGTGGACCCGAAGAACCTGCAGCCCCAGAGCCTCCCCTTCTACCACCAGCTCATGCCGCACCTCCTGGACGACCCCCACAGCCTCCGGCCCGCCTACCATATGAGGGGTCCAAGACAGCTGGCTGAGATAGTCATCGGCATCCCAACTGTGAAGAGAGATAAAGAGAGCTATCTACTGGTCACGCTCACGGTTAGTATCGCTGCAAGAAAAGGAGGCTTTAGCCGAAAATTTCAACTAATGTAACTAAAAAATCGGCCAAGTGTGAGTCTGATTCGCACCGGAAGGGTTCCGTATCGCCGTCGATCAAAGAAAGCAAAAAAAAACTTGTGTCGGGACCCACTTTAAATTTTTTTTTATTATTTGGTGTTGTAGCGGCAATAGGAATATACACTTTCTGTGAAAATGTCAACTATAGCTATTACGGTTCAAAAGATATAGCCTTGTCACAGACGGATAGATGGACAGCAGAGGCTTAGTAATAGGGTTCCGTTGGCACCCTTTGCGTACTCTAGAAATAGCTTTTTGATTTTCTATTGTTCAGATAATAATATTTCGACCGAATGTTTATTGTTCCTTATTATCGTTAAACAAAGGGGCGCCGTTTCGCGGAGCTCCTTTTCTTTGTAGTTATGATGGCGAAAATCATAAAAACCCATTCTACGTGAGTTTAACATTGCGTTTGTATTAAATCACACCTCTTTATCGCACCTCCCACCTACATAGTCAACCTCATTTTTTAGATGTTTAGCAGCCACAAAATAAATTGTCGGCACACTCATTCTGTCACGAACGCATACTACAGACTGTGGAACTAGTTCCTTGAGTATTCCCGCTGCGTTATAACATGGGGTTATTCTGAAAGCGAGTATACAGGGCTCTCAAAGGTTAGAGAGACTGGTGTTGCATATATCGGCGGCGATGACTTTTCCATCAGGTGGGTATAACGTTAATAACCACGCCTTACGGTGAGACACGTGGAAAATTCCGCGTGTTACGCGTCGATACTGAAGCCTGGCCATTAGTTCCGACTGTAGATTGCGATCTTAGATGTCATTATGAAGGCTTTTCCTATGTAGAGGATGTCCTCTACATAGGAAAAAGCGACAGTAAAACAACGTACACACTGCAGTTCATTTGTGTTTTAACAGAGTTTAAAAAAAGGGTTTCAGTTCCTCGGCTTCTTTTTATGTTTATTCCCCTTCACTCGAAAACGGTGGGACAGAATTAGAAAAATATATTTTTGTTTAAAAGGAAATACGTACTAGGTGGTCGTATTGTGTTCGCCTTGAGTTACCGGATCCTTTCATTTGTCGGTCTATCGTTATAGACACCATTACTATAAACTCTGACTCGAACTGATGCCTCCGTGGTGCTGATAAGGGTACAATGTGTAGTACCAGGAAATTTTAGTATATAATATTTCCCTGCTAAAATTTCCCGGTACTGCACGCCCTTATGCTGATTTTGATGGCACAGAGCGACGTATAAAAGCAGATTCGAGTCCCAAACGACACATAGATTTTTTTAATTTTCGGTTAACACAAATAGCGACACAACTATGATGACGAGGCAATGACGAGTTGACGTGGTGATGACTTTGGTTCCAGCACCTGATCACGGGCATGACGGAGGCAGACCAGAACGAGACGGTCATCATGGTGATGGTCGGCGAGCCTGACCTGGAGTTCGTCATCAACACCGCCAAACAGATCGAGAACATGTACGTCTAATACTACATACATCCAAATATAATGTATGGAACTAGAACGCTAATAAAACTGACGTTGAACTTTGCCCCATAACGCGCACTTTTTAAAATCAATACGTGTTATTATCAAATGCTATTGATAACCTGTGAGTCTAAAATCATTTATGACAAATATTAGTATTACGTTTCAGAAGACTTACAGACAGACAAAAATCTGTGATTGGTTCCAAACCTACTGAATTGAGAAATTCAATTGCCGCTATAGTTCTTTTTTCTTCTTCACTAGTAAGTACTAGCTCCGGCAACGTTGGCACGTAGTCCGTGGGGCCGATTTTGAGCGTTAGTTACCCTTTCATTCTATATTTCGATGATTAAATCTCTATGTATTCATGTACAAAATACTATAGTCTATTCTCTTAGCCTAAGAGAATAATACCTAGGTATTATTCTAGCTGGCTAGCTATCTAGATAGCTAAGAGACTTAGGTATCTAAAAAAGACGGTTCGTTCGGCCAATGATATGCCAGAGATACAAAACATTATTTTCATTGTCTGAAGGAACAAATCATTTGGGTTTTGTGTTTACCTTTATTAGATACCGGAAAGAACAAACTATAGCATCTGCTCCCGACTTCGCTTGAAGGATTAGAGTCTTACATCCGCTGGTTAAGATAATGATTGATTTTCCCAGAGATGTGATTTCCACGATAAAAACTATCCTTTGTGCTTTCCAGAGTCTTAAACTAACTCCATACTACCCACATTCTTGCTACGATTTTATTACATTATGTGCAGATACTACTACTAAAGACCATAGACAAAGTATAAAGCTGAACAAGTAGTCCAACCTCGGACGTTTAGGAGCGCGCGACACGTATTCACACAGACGCGCGATAGCACATCTGTGTGAGTGCGATCCATTCTGGAGCATTCTTATTTCTTTGCAATAGTGCGTTCGTATACGGTACGCACACATCGAAACGCGCGATGTGCCTTTTGTAGAAAGAAAAATTATAGCTATATAGTGTGCCTTAGACAATGTTTGGTATTTTGCAGGTTCCCAAAAGAAGTGGAGAGCGGTCTAATAGAAGTAATCTCGCCGTCTCCCTCCTACTACCCTGACTTCGACACCATAGACCCCACACTCGGGGACTCCTCCAAGAGGATGAGGTGGAGGACCAAGCAGAACTTGGATACGATATACTTGATGTCGTACGCGCATAGTCGGGGCACCTTCTATCTCATGCTAGAAGACGATGTCATCGCTAAGAAGAATTATTTGCAGGTAAAATTTAAGAGGTACTACAGTTCCTTGTTGAGTATTAGCGTAGCTTTTTTGTTACTGCATTGCGAGTGAGTACAGTATGTTCTTCATCGTCCAGAAAAAAAATGTTTTCGTTCTATTGGTAAGAAAATCCTGGTTTAGGGAGGAAGTAAAATTATGTACAGTCAGCGTCAAATAGTCTGAAGCATATATATATAAGCAACTTGCGATATTGCCTTTTGATTTCTATAGCTATGTTCTATAGCTATGCATTGTATTAAAATGATGAATATCGAAGTGCTACGAATGAATAATTTGATAAAGAGCGTTTTCCAAAAAAAATACCGGGGTAGCTACTTTCTCAAAATATGGACTTTTGAGGTTTTTCTGGCTCAGAATCGTTAGTACATACTTTCGAACCTTATACGTATAAAAAGTGTCCTAATTTTTTTTTCCATTACGTCACTATTTTGCATTATGTTTGTATGGACGTGACGTAGTGGAAAAAAAAAATTCCATACAAATTTTGGGACACTTTTTTTACGTATAAGGTTCGAAAGTACTAATGATTCTGAGCCAGAAAACCTCAAAAGTCCGTATTTTGAGAAAGTAGCTACCCCGGTATTTTTTTTGGAAACCGCTCTAAAACGTGCTTGCAAAAAAATAGAAAAGGAAAAAATATACCTATGCATAAGCAATTTTTCTAACTGGGTGCTCTGGCGAATGTAAAGCCCTCATTCATACTTATATCTACAATGTAAATATTCCTCTCTTTATTACTTTAAAAACTCCATTCTATGTTTTAGACGCACTCTAGGTGAGCGAGCGAGCAAAGCGAGTTATGTACAATAGTTAATATTATAGACATTAAGTAAGTAGTCAACGTATATTTTTAACTGGTGTAAATAAGGTGACTCAGTGCAACTGTATTTTTTTATGCATAATTATAATGATATAAGTCCGCTTATTGCGAAGGAACCGATATGTTTATATTTAACCGATTTCAGTAAAGGAGTTTCTCAGTTTGTCGTTTTATTTTATGTTAATTCTCCGATTACTCGAAGTTACTCCGATTACGCCTTATGCACACTTTTTTGTACTGTGCAATAAAGTTGAAATAAATAAATCCATCCTCAAATTGTATGTTAAGTCGCCAATCCCAACTGGTCCAGGGGACTAAATCCTGTACCCTCTCATCTATTATGGCCTGGACCCAGCAGTGGGCCATGACAGGTTGAAGGTGATGACCAGCAAAAGAATGCATAGGTGTTCTCCTCCCCAGGACATCAAGTACTTCACCGCCTCCACCACCATCAAGACCCCGCAGTGGTTCTTCATCGAGTATTGCGTGCTGGGCGGCATCGGGAAGCTGTTCCGCTCCTCGGACCTGGTGCACTTCGTCACCTACGTGCAGCTGTTCTACACCAACATGCCCATAGACTGGCTGCTCGAGAGCTACCTGGCTGACAAGGTGTGCAGCATCTACAAAGCTTCGGTGAGCATCTTATTTTTAAGAGGAAACAGTAAGGTCGAGAGAATTGAAAATTAGGTATTTGTAAAATGTGTCGCTATCCCGCACTGCCCGCCTCTCCCCCGCAGAGCGCGATAGAGACAACTGCAGCTTGAACCGAAAATACCTTTTAAAATTTCATGAAAACACCGTTTCGTAGTCCCCTGATTTCTTCCCCAAAACTTAACCTATTTAACTAATTTTTTCATTAAACATTAAAGAAAGACTTTGGCCGTGTTCCTATGTTTTCCTTTTTTTTAATAATTTAGTCAAATTTGTTTTCTAGATGTGTGAACTCAGCGGAAAATCTGGCATTTTTTTTAGGTTTTTGAAGGTTAATATCTCTTTTGAGAATCAATTTATCGTAAAAAAGAAAACATAGGAACATATCGATACCTTTGGGTTCAATTGGCGTAAAGGACAAAACGCTAGTTTTGAGGAGAAGCAAAAAACCATTTTATTTTACAAAAAATGGCTATAGTTTTTTTGTTTCTCGACCTATATTTTCGACATGTATATGAAAAATATTTGAAATGCCCGTATCTTTAACCTGTGATGGTAGTTCTAGCTGTAAACAATGTATTATGGAAGTTAGATGTCCTTTACAACTGGTAAAAATGCTATCAATGTCATTTACACCCGTGACTTTTTTGGGCATTTGGAAATGATGGGGTTGTAAATGACAATCTCAGATGACTTTGTTCCAATTTCGGGGCGTAAAGTTAACAGCCATGTAATAAAAATTTACAGTTTTCTACTTAGTTTACCTTAAAGAGACTTGAAAAATGTATAAAAAGATGATGAATTCAGCTAGGCATAATAACTACTATTAACGACGGGATATTTACCATGTATGTTTGTTTTTGTGAGTTCCCGATATTTCGGCACTGTTGCAAGCGCCATTATCACGGAGTAACTGACATGCAGCGAGTTTTTAGTTGTAGTCTACCCACACACCATAGCGATCTACCCTCTTTCGGGTTCGCTTCGTCCGCGCGTTATTCATACTACTACCGTCCGCATTCTCACTTGGAACTCGATCACGTTCACGACACATAACACTTTCAGTATCACTTCGCGTATTTACTCCTGAACATGTCTTTTTTCCTTTGGAGAACTTACGGATCACTGGATACTAGATGCTCGACAGTTGAAAGGTTGAAACCCGTCTTCCCGGTTGAAATTTTTATACTTGAGGATTTTGATAGCTTCCTTAACCATTCTGGGTATATAGTGTTTTTCTGTCGAGCGAGAGGATCTATGGGTTGTGCAACTCAATCCAATGATTCGTTTCCGCGTTCAGAAGATGTTCAGCGATTGCCGATTTTCGAGGTTCGTTGTTTTTAAACATTCGGATGTGCTCCTTTATACGGCATGAGATAGTGCGCTTATTCTGACCTATGTAAGAGCTACCACAGCTGCAGTCAATTTTGTAAATACCTGGGCATTCAAGCGGAAAACGGTCCTTTGGCGTACGTAGATATTGTGCCAGTTTTCTGTGGGGAGTGAAGACAGTCTTCACCAAGAACTTCTTTAAAATATTGGCAACTTTATCTGTCACTCCCTTTACATTTATGGTAGGTACGCCGGTTGTCGTTCAACTTTATAGTCCAAGTGCTTAGGCAAAACGGTGCGTCTAGGTGGTATAAGCCGCCCATTATAACCATTTCTCTGTAGAAAGTTCTTTAAATGTGTCAATTCACTACCCAAATGATCCTCGTCACATAAATTGT
Organism: Eudemis profundana; assembly: GCA_947034925.1. Lineage (NCBI taxonomy): Eukaryota > Metazoa > Arthropoda > Insecta > Lepidoptera > Tortricidae > Eudemis > Eudemis profundana. The sequence goes on from OX344794.1 coordinate 49,936,493, forward strand.
ATGCGCGGTCAGTAAGTGACGCTACTACAGAGTACAGTTGTCGAGGGTGGTGGGATCATTTGGGTAGTGAATTGACATTTTAACGCAGGGCAGCTTGTGGCGAGCTGTTGGGGAGTAGCGACCCCACGTACCCGAGTGCTCCGGGGGGTCCTTAGGGAGGGTTCATGGGTAAGAGTGTAAGGACCTCCGCCTCTGGCTTGCCTTAACCGGCCGTCCAGAGTGGAGTCGCGAGAGCTATATGCTCCAGGCGTGGAAGTGTTAAAGGGCATAACGCCGCGAGTACCCTCGGAGAAAGCGCAGCACACCTCTCGACACCCTGCAGCCCTCGGCACCGGTGTTGCCCCTAGCTAGGCCATTGCTCATAATGTCGCTATTTATTTAACAGGGGCCCATCAGCGGAGGGCAAGTCACGGTCTTTCAGTGCCACGAAAGCCACGAGACACTTTTCCTGACAGGCGCCGTCATGTCTCAATCCATAACCCAGTATTTAGTCCATATTTCCACCGCCATAGCCCAGTAGAGTTAGATTCCATCAATCAACAATAGTCCTTGCATCTGGCGGGGGCTGTCTCTGCGTGCGTCCCATGACACGGGCAGGGACAGCATCCGCTGGGTGTACACTTTGCCTTTCATTAAATTGTTGAAAAGGCCTCTACGCGTTGGCTTTGGCTCCGCGCACGCCTCCCAAAGGGCCGGGACACCATTGTCTCGTGTACGGGAAAGACATACAAATAATAATTTATTTATTTCAGGCATCAAAGGCCCATAGATAAATACCTTACAAACTAACATACATATCACATTACAAAATAAACTTAACAACTTAATAATGTCCTACTAGTGTTTTACTCTATTCCAATAGCACTAAATCATAATAATGGAAGTGACGTAGTGGCTAATGATTATCGACATTAGGATGTCATCATTACGAGTACGTAGTGAGTAAAACACTGTTAATGTAAACAATAAGTATAATAGTATGAAAAATAAAGAATTCATCATCTTTTTCTACATTTTTCAAGTCTCTTTAAGGTAAACTAAGTTGAACACTGTCAATTTTTATTACATAGCTGTTAACTTTACGCCCCGAAATTGGACCAAAGTCATCTGAGACCGTCATTTACAACCCCATCATTTCCAAATGTCTAAAAAAGTCACGGGTGTAAATGACATTGATAGCATTTTTACCAGTTGTAAAGGACATCTAACTTCCATAATACATTGTTTACAGCTAGAACTGCCATCACAGGTTAAAGATACGGGCATTTCAAATATTTTTCATATACATGTCGAAAGTATAGGTCGAGAAACCAAAATACTGTATCCATTTTTTGTAAAATAAAACTGTTTTTTGCTTCTCCTCAAAACCAGCGTTTTGTCCTTTACGCCAATTGAACCCAATTAAAGGTATCGATAGTTTAGACCTTTACGATTAAGTAAATTGCTTTTATTTCAGAATTTAGACACACATTTGTGGCAGTAAATGCCAAAAATAAAGGCTAATCCCTATACAACCCTGCTCTTCTTTAAAAAATGTGCTATAATTAGATTTAAGGCAGGTCTTAAAGGACAAATAAAAGACTACTTGCCCTTTACAGCCCTGTTCGATTTATCAAATTACGGTATGTAAACAAGTATAATAATTTGAAAGCAGGTCGTAAAGGACGTGTAAAAGAATACATGCCCTTTACAACCTCCTTAATTCTATCAAATAATGGTGTAATCATTTTTTAAGCAGGTCGTAAAGGACAAGTAAAATAATACCTGCCCTTTACAACCTTATTCGGTTTATCAAATTACGGTATTATAATTTAAAAGCAGGTCGTAAAGGACAAGTAAAAGAAAACATGTCCTTAACGCCCACCTCGACTATGCGCTTATGGAAAGTAATCATAAGAAATGAAGGGCTTAAAGGACAACAAGAAAAAAATAGGTCATATACGACAATATTCATATTTACCGGCGTACTTTACGATACACCTTTTAATTCGTATTTTATAACTTGACACTTACGTCCCTTAACCTGAGCTAGTTTTGCGAACACGATGAATAAAAACTGGGTCGTAAAGGCACTTTTTTTAAAGATATCGAAATTTTAACTACACAGAACGGTAGAGCTTGAAATTCTGAACAAAACTGTATATATAACTCATTTTCGCCAAAATGTCCTTTACGCCAATTGAACCCAAAGGTATCGATATCAATAGTAGCCATAGATTTTTGGACAAAAAATGATTGCTCTACTGGCATTATCCAGGGAGGAAACAGGGGACTACGTTTGTATGGAAAAACTGCCCTCCTGTTTCCTCTTAACATGTTCCCTGCCCCGGTGCCCCCAATGTGGGGTCATGAAGGTTTTTTCCGGAGTCCACGCTTCCACTATGGGGTCACTTCCCCATACTGATTGCACAGTTGGGACTTGTGGCATTGTCCGATAGTTTTGTATGGGGAACTGTCCCCATTCACTGGAACCCCACGTTCAATGGAACGGGTTAAATGCGATTGGTTTTCGTCTTGCGAGTTCCTGAGGTTTAATGGAATTATGATAATCAAAAAGACCACTTTGGTACCGTCACTACACGAATGTTGAGCCACTTGTCACTGTTCTCAATTTAGCCGTGTAATACAAATTGATTGAAAATTATGATTCGATTACAATCGTATAGTGCAAGTAGAAAATTATATTTATTTCTTTGTCATTCGGTATTTGTAACAAATCGGGCTGTCAAAAATAATCTGACGGATGTATAGCGACTGTTATAAGCAGCTACGTCAGCTTCCGAAGGAATCGTGATCTCGGGTTAATTGGCCTTTCGCTGCTTCCATACCTGTACCCGTCGAATGCCTAGTTCCATATCCATAGGAACGGATACTGTAACTTGCTGGAGAGACTTGCAAGCTTGTATCTGTCGGCATGCTACGTGTATGTACAAAACTAGCTAAACAGCCATACAGATTTTTATTATTATCATTCACATTATGTTAACTTTACTTTACAGAAAGAATGCGCGAAGAGCAAGACAGACATCCGACCGAAGTATAAGTCATCGCTGTTCCAACACATCGGGTTATATTCTTCGTTGAAGGGAAAAATACAAAAAGTTCAGGTATGTGGATACATTTTCACCAAATATAGATGTGTCGACATTTTCAATTAGTCGAATTCCATTCAAAATACTTATAGTATCGGCATGTTTTCTGTTAAATAATAAACTTCACACTGATATACATACATTATTTGTGTTTTATTTCTACTTACTAACTCTTTATTTTTTTGAGCTGTCACAAAAAATAGACTTTCATTCTTATTTTGTTACATACCAAATTACGAGTAAGAAGACAAGAAAGACGAGAGAAAATTAAGAAGACTTGGCCATTTTGATATACATTTAGAGGCTGAGGCTGTATTGCGGAATTTCATAGATACTGGTACTGGAGCTGACGTGGATTTTATATGCAACAAGTGTTTATTTCCTATTAAATCCGCACCAGCTCTTATGAATCGACCTGTACTTTTATTTCATAGAATATTGGTTAAGTGTTGGTAAACAAATCGAATTTCATTTCTTTCAATAGTACATTGTGAGTTTACAGGAAAACCCAAAGCAATGCCAGTAATTTAGTGAATATCAAATAACACGATACATTTTAAGTCACTAAAATGAAACATTGTGAACAGTTACTTTATAGAAAAATAAAATATAATTTTCTAACATAGGATTGCCAAGCACCCACACTTTCAGGCATACACCATTGTCTTACTTATAATTGACTACTTGCATTTCCAGGACTCGCGTTTCGGCAAGCTGCCAGGCTTCTACCCCCACGAGAACCCTCCGTTAGAGAGTATACACAATGACATCGAGGAGAAAGGCGATCATACGATCCGGCGCGCGTACGAGGGAGAGACGTTCTTCTGGGGCCTGAAGCCTAAGAAGGGGGATGTCATTGAGTTCGTGTTCATGAAGCCTGTCTTACTTGAGAGGTGCGTTTGTTGGGGGGTATAGTCGGACTACGCTAAGTTTGCAGAGGTCGAAATAGTACATTACACAACTAGGGCGGCAATACAAAGAAAGGCCGAGATCACAGAAGTTTGCGGCCCGAGCTGCAAGCGAGGGACGTAAATATGCGATCGAGGGCTTTCTTTATTACCTCCCGTGTTGTGTACATCATTTTATGTCTACACTTGGCCAGAAAGCGGCGTACGGAAAAAGTCACTTTATGGCCAGGTGTGGCATAAAAAGGTTTTATTAAGAAAAAAACACTATGTTGACGAGTATATCTACCTGGGCCAGCTAGTCTCTTTCAGCAACAGACAGGACAAAGAAGTCGAACGCCGTGTCGAAAACGCCTGGAAGAGCTACTGGTCCATGAAAGAGCATATGAAGGAACCTTCCCCTGTCACTGAAGCGAAAACTCGTCGACATATGTATTCTGCCTGTCCTAACCTATGGTGCCCAAACATATGTTTGGGCACTGAGGCGCAGAAGTCCAAATTGAAGGTTTGCCAAAGGGCAATGGAGCGCAGCATCTTAGGTGTTAATAGGACGGATCGCGTCCGGAACACCACCCTGCGTTCCAAAACACGCATAACCGATGTTGGAGCTAAGGCCGCCAAGCTCAAGTGGGATTGGGCCGGCCACGTCTGCCGCATGCGCCCGGAGAGGTGGGCTAATATAGCCACCAAGTGGGTGCCGCAAGACGGGCGACGCAGGCGGGGCAGGCCTAGACCGAGATGGCGCGATGACTTGGACGCATTCCTTAGCGACTGGCCTGGGGAGGCATCAAATAGGGAGTTGTGGAAATCAAGGGGAGAGGCCTTTGCCCAGCAGTGGGACACCGCGTAGGCTATATAAAAAAAGAAAAAGAAAGAAACTACAGCAAGAGGGTTATTTAACCTTAGCGTAGTCGCGCTCTTGTTTCACGATTGCTTTGCAGAAGAGACTCCTTACGAAGTCCACGTTGATCGACCAGCTCTTCAGATAAACCTATAACTTTATATCAATAATAGACTAGCAACCGAAGCCTATCTGGTCGATTGGAAAAAAATCGACCCGTTTGGATACACTGTATAGCGTAGCCTAAGTTGAAAAAGCTGCTCAAAAACTCTAAACTGATGAGCGTTTTTGAACGGTTCCAGGTACACATTCCGCAGCGGTAACGTAGACCATCAGTCGGACAAGTTCTACGAGACGTACGTGGAAGTCCAGCCACTAGGAGCAAACTACTCGATCGTGGACAGCTTCGACGAGTTCGGGCTGGCCGACGGCTCGCTGCGCCGCGACTGGGGCCCGCTCGCCGCCATCCGGCTGCGCGTCGGACGGGATAGCACCTTCTGGGTTATACTGAGCGAGGTACCTAAGTTTTATAGAGCTTGGTGTTATGTGGAGCTACTGGGACTACACACCGTGGACAGCTTCATGTTCGCTGCCATTCGGTTCCAAGAGACATCACTTCCTCGGTCATACTGCGCGAGGTACCTCAGATCTATACTCCATCCTAGATAACGAGTTAGTACTAGAAAACTGAGAAAGCACGCAATTAGTCAGCGATAAGAGTCACAAATACGCATCGGATAGGTTTACATGGCGGCCAAAGTTCAGTCAACGTCTCTCGTACGATGCGAACGCGTTACTTCTCTATACAATACAAAAAATAATATATTAAATTAAGTACAGTACTCCCTTATTCACCTTTTCATTATAATAGGTTGTCATCAATAAAAAAATAATTCAAATTGGTTCATAAACGACACAGTTTTCAAAATAATATTAAAAAAAAAACAATCGACTAGATATCTAATTTTTTTGTGAAGTTGGTTAAAATCATGGTTTTTCAGATCGAGTTGAAACCGTACGAACAAGAGGACAGATGACGGAGACCCGACCCGTGGGTCCGACTGGTCCGCCAGATGAAGAATAAGCGGCACCCCCCTCGCATGAAACTGTACTGAGCCGAGCACCCGTTCACGAGCACAATAGGTATTTAAACGTGGATTTGTGAAACTGTACTGAGACTAGCACTTGTTCCCGAGCACAGTAGGTAATTTTGGAACTGGACTTGCGAAATTATACTGATAGGAGGACTCGTCCATAAGCACAATAAGTAATTTGGAAGTGGATTTGTTAACTATACTGAGACAAATACCCATTTACAAGGACAAATAGTACTATTAACATTGATTTGCGTAACAATACTGAGACTATCGACCATTCACAGAACAAAGAGTATTTGGAAACATTGAGTTGTGATACTTTGAAAGTGCATTTTATCGAGGATCTACTAAGTGGATTTTGTGTTCTCTCCTACGTCTCATAAAAAAATAATGACATTAATGATGAAATAACTATTTGATGTAAAAATAAATATACATGCAAAATTACATAGCGTTGACAAATATTCAATGTTACTCGGAATTGTATTTTCGCAAATTACTCTCTGTAGATAGGATGGAAAACTCCATTTAAAATGATTTATTTATGTCTTTGTTTATTGTATTTTAATAAATCTATGGCTCGACTTAATTTTTATTGTAACTATAATTTATAAGTACTTAATTAGATAGTTTGATAAAAATGATAATTACTTATACCTAAATTTGTAGTTTCATATTTATTGTTATTATTTGTAATGCATTTCTGTGTATTTAGTTACATTCCCATGTTTAGGTAATATTTTATAGTTGTACACGTATTTACAAAACGTTATGAGATTTATCCACTGTTTGTAACCACAGGGAGAAGTCATTGATGTACCAAATAGCATCAAATAGTTTGTAACATGAGCGACAGATAGGCGATATATGACGCTTTGGATGTTACAGACAATTTAATACTGATTACACCACAGATTAGAAAAAAGAAACCTTTATAAGATGATGATGGGCAAACCTCATTTACTTGCTTAGTTACTTAAAATATTTAGAACGGTGTTAAATATTAGCAAAAAATTACGGGATTTCTCTACTGCAAGCAAAAATTGTTTGCTCAATAATGCTAAATCGCTGCTTTGGCATTATTGAGCTTAGTAATTTGTAGCAGAGAAATCTTAATATTACCAGCTTATGAATGTTATATAAATTGTTACTTAATTATCATATTTAATCCATTATTAATGTTATTATAGTTATTTTCCGTCAAACGCCGTTGCATATCACTCGCAAAATGCATTTTTTTTTTTTTTCAATTTTTAGATATACCCATAAGATTAATAAAAATCTTAATATATGCTTGCATATGTAGATTTTATTATATTGAGTTTATATTTAACGGATTTTGATATATAATTTACTGTTTATTGTTTAACACGTTCACTGTCCCCATACAAAACTATCGGACAATGTCACAAGTCCCAACTGTGCAATCATTATGAGGAAGTGACCCCATAGTGGAAGCACAGACTCCTGAAGAAAACTCTTAAGGTAAACGTACTCTAAATCTGCACCGGCTTGCCCAAGGATATCTTTTACGCCACGCACACACAGACACACGATCGCACGTCTGTGTGAGTGCACACCATACTGTGGCACGGGCGCGCAGGGCATGCTTGCCTGTGGTGCATCCGTAATAGGCTAGATGACTAAAAAAAACTGTTTAGTCCGTCTGTTAAATTATGAAAAAATATTGTACACGTATTTTTTGTTTTGTTTGACAAACAAAAACTGACGAGGATAGAGTGCTTAGAAGTTTCGAGTGACGTCACTCTTGAGTACAAATTGTACTCAAGAGTGACGTCACAAGCCCCCACTCCAGAAGTTTGATGATCTATAACTTTGTCGATTTTTAATATTTTGATAAACCAAAAAATACGTGTCCCATATTTTTCCATAATCTAACTGACGGACTAAATAGAATTACATATTTTGAACCCAGTCATCATCCCTATTCCTTACACGGCGCGCACACAAGCGCGCTCACGATGTACCTTTTGTTGAGAGAAAAACTACCGTATATCGTGTCTGTGCCCTCCGTCGCTTGTTTCGCATCCAAAAGCACTGCAGTATGCACGTCTACATTTCGCGGGAGCGAGCGACCGGCTCGACGGTCCGACCCCGACTGCTACGCATTCGTAAAAGTTGGCTTGTAGTGCGTTCGTACACGGCGCGCACACATGCAAGCGGCGCTATGTACCTTTTGTCGCAAGAAATATTACTGCAGTCATACTGTGCCGTTACTTTCCGCTCCGCGTAAAACGGAACAGAGTTTAAGTTTTTTTTTATATGTAATTGTAGGTACAAAGTGCACAACCAAAGCTAAGCTTAAATATTAATTATTTGAAACGTATTAGTGAATTAGTTTTAAGTTTAATTCAGTCAACATTTGTTGTTTCCAAAGTATTAGGTAAGTATATATATAGTTAGCTTAGAGCAGCACGAAAGGAAGTTGCAATAGCACCTTTTTCCGGTACAAAGCAAGCAGTCTGCTATTTTACAGCAGTGGAACCGCAAAACGTAGTCTTGTCTAAAAATTATGTACACATTTCGGAGCTTCGGTCTGTGGAATAAAATTCGAAATCGTATACATATTTTTGACTTGACCGTACTATCTTACACCTGCGTATATCCAGCATCAAATAGCCTGTTATAACCAAAGCGACGGAGCTTCTAACAATGTGGCTTTAAATGAAAGGGTCGTTTCTACTCTTTACTTCTGAGCTACTTTTGTTTTGCAACTTTTTAAAAACACGCCAAATTCTAATTTTTTTTTATCCATACAAAAATACGAAAAGTGAAATTTCACTGCTTTCAGAATTAAACTTTGAAGATGAATCTTAATTAAAGTTATTTGAAGATATTGCAAAACAACAGTACCTCAGTTTAGCGAAAGGGTGTTTCCCAAAATAAATATCAGGGTAGCTACTTTCTCAAAATATGGACATTTGAGGTTTTTCTGGCTCAGAAAAAAAGTGTCCCAAAACTTGTATGGAATTTTTTTGTTCCACTACATCACGTTCATACAAACATAGTACAAAATGGTGACGTAATGGAATAATTAATTTTGGACACATTTTTTCACGTATAAGGTGCGAAAGTACTAACGATTCTGAGCCAGAAAAACCTCAAAAGTCCATATTTTGAGAAAGTAGCTACCCCGGTATTTATTTTGGAAAACACCCGAAAAGAATCGAACTTTACATTTAAAGCCCCATCGTTAGAGCCAGCCTGTATAAATTACAACACAGCTTATTTTATTACTTACTATAACCACAATGACCAGTGACGATATATATGGCGCTTTGGATGTTACGGACTACTTAATGCTGACTGTACATAAAAATCTTTTTTTTCTACGGTACTAACACATAACAAATAAAATTGCACCCTGACAATGTCACGACGGCAAAGATACATTTGTGACGATCCCCGGCTAAAGGTACCTTATGGATATTGTCGCTTGCGTCGTATCCGACTCCGTTATTATAGGACATCAAGATAGAAGGACGCAAGTGACAATATCCATAAGGTACCTTCAGCCGCGGAACGTCACATTTTGTTTTTTGCTTTGCTGTAAGGTAACGTCTGGCTACAGGCTACTCCCTATCAAGTCTCGGTTGCTCTAAGTACTTATATTATAGTTAGTAGGTATTATTTATATTCAAAAACTTGTTAAATTGGTATTCCGTAACGAAACACATTTTTACTTTAAGAAATTATCAAATTTCCTCGAAAAACATTACTTTGACGTGGTCATAAGAAAAATAACTTCTTAAAGCTTTGAGTTTTTTTACCGCGTACAGAATATCAATATAGCCGGGGCCGAAATCGATGTACTTATTTTTTTTTTATCGAAATACCTATTGATAAAATTTAATGTATGGTATGGAGTCAATTGGTGCTGTAATTAATTATAAGAGTAAGTGTGAGAATTGAGATCTGCGCAGAAAAAGAGATGTTTACAAAATGCCTGACTTCGCTATAGTTGGCATTTATGACAATATTATGTTGGTCGGTCACCTTATAAAACCGCAGCAACACCGAAGGGAGACCCGATAGCACTTTATTCCGATACAAAACAGGCGAATAATTTTTACGCGGCGTCTGCAACGAACACTTATACACGCGTACCATAAAGTCAGGATTTTATAGTCCAGTGCACACAACTATGGTCCTTACTTTTATGCACTCGTGTAGCCAGTTGCACATCATTTTTAGCCGTAGTTATATGATGCAGTATACATTGAATTATTGTTCATGATCAGAGCCCGGAATTTTCTTGCCAAAACAAAACACTGTAGCAATCACACTAATTTAAGAAACATTTTTTACCGATGTCGATAGTTGTGTAATTGTATAAAAAAATATTTAATACAATTTTTTGTATGAAGTTTGTAAAAAAAAATATATAGAGACTGACACAATTTCTTCTTCGAAATCAACATCAGTACACACAACAGCACATGATATTTTATTTGACTGTTGATAGTGATAGGAGTGGATTGTAGATAATCATTAATTTCTCAATATTCTCTCCGTTTCGTTTATCACTATAAAGCCATTTTATATATACTAAATGAACGTTCAACTTTCCTTGACGTCAAGGGAGGAAATATAAAACTCATTGTAATTGTTGTGAAGTTCAGGTCTGGTAAGCTTTTGACGCGTACAATTTGTTACTCAATATTTTTTTTTATTTGGAGGACCGTTTTATTCTTCTATCACACAACTATCGATATCGATAAAAAAATGTTTCTAAAACTAGTTCGATTGCGACAGACTTTTGTTTTGTCAAGAAAATTCCGGGCTCTGATCATGAGCAATAATCGTGTGTTAATTATACACACGACTAACGCCAAAATTGACGCGGCATGTACACAAGGGAATTCTCCAAAATTTGGACCATAGTTGAGTGTAACAGTAAAGTGTGCAGCATCTGCAAAGCTTCGGTGAGCATCTTATCATTAAATATTGTTGGTTTTCGTCTCGCAAGTTTCTGTGGTTTAATGAAATTATGATAATCTACGAACCAAAAAGGCCATTATGGTACGGTCGGCTGCAAAAGTGCATGGACAGATGTCGAACGTATTGCCATAGTATTATGGCCTAAACATGTCCATGCACTTTTGCAGCCGACCGTACAGTCATCACACAGGAATGTGAGCCACTTGTCACTGTTCTTAATTTAACCCTGTACTGTAAATCGGACGTACTTCGTGTACATGACTTATAACGAACTATGATTCGTGTCTTTGCCATTTGATAGAAATACATCAAATCGTTTGTCAATAATAATCTGACGGATGTACCTATAGCGGCTGTTATAAGGTAACCGTAGCAACGTCAGCTTCGGAGAAAATCGTGATCGGTCATTGGTTAACTGAATTTTTGTTATAACGTCAGTGTAATTGGTCAACAGAGTTCGGTAAAACTCGTATTGCAGAGTTTTCCCGATGTCTTCCACGATTAGCATAAAATAGCTAAATTAAGAATAGTGATAAGTGGCTCAACATTCCCGTGTGGGGACTATGCGATACCAACACAGAGAAAGAGACAACACGCTGAGAATTTTGTGAACACAAAGATTACAGACTTCGAGGATATCGTGGCTTATGTTACAGATCCCCGATCCCAAAAAAAGTGCTATCATGACTCCCTTCCGTTTTTTTCTTAGTAAAAGAAAGAAATCTGACTGTCGTTATTGTATCAAAACAGCACTTAATCGTATAAAAACATGATAATACTTAATTGGACGTTTTGGACGTGCCGTGACGACCATGGTCGCAAAGGGACCATGCCGTGGAAATCTGTTTTATTATAATAATGAGGAAATATTGTGAGTGTAAATAGAAGAAATCTTACAAAGCGTTTTTCAAAAAAAGTGTGCACTCTAAAACAGTATTTTAAATATTCTTTCAAGGCCGTCTAACTTTCCGTTGCGTCGCGAAATTGATTTTGCACTAACTTTCAGTTTCGTCACGGAACTAAACTGGGCAAGAAACGTTGTACACTTTTTTTGGAATACACCCTACTGTCTCTAAATTTCTACTTAAGTGGGGATTGACACCCTGTTATGATAATAAAGCACTGCATTTTTTTGTTCTTGGTTATAGGGTGTTTATAAAATAAATTCCGAAGTATAAGTAAAAAACTAAACTAAAGCACCTGTTGCATGTAGTAAGTAACCTGTCCGTATAGACAGTTCGACGTTTCATTTTAGAAAAGGGACATAAGTTGCAACAGGTGCTTTAGTTCAGTTTTTTTTGCTTTAGTTGAGTTTTTCAGCGTCAGTCTTCTTTCTGCTTTGGTGACAGTTTTGTAAAACGCGTCCGTAGTATCCGTTATTTTTGAAGGGACCTTTACGTTAAAGTTCTGTATTAAAGATAAAGGATATAATACCGTTATTCTGTTCTGTTGTGTTTCACTGTAAAATATATCTACTATAAATAAAATAAAAACTATGCCATTGGTCCAGAAAGACGCCTTTCTCGAAAAAAAAACACTGTTTATATAATTACCTACTTAATTTCCGAAATGCATTCCCATCACTCACTTTCAAGAACCGTAATAGTAGTTTATGCCACACCTGCCCGTAAAGTGGCTTTTACCGCACGCTACGCGTACAGAAAAAGCCGCTTTCAGACCAAGTGTATACATAAAATTATGTACACAACACGGGAGATAATAAAGAAAGCCCTCGATCGCTTATTTACGTCCCTCGCTTGCAGCTCGGGCCGTAAACATCTGCGATTTCGGCCTGTCTTTGTTTTACCACCCTAATTGTATAATGTACTATTATGCAACTGGTACATAATGAGCCCTTAAAACACAACTGTGGTTTAATGAAACAAGTCGAAGGCATGTTGCACTTCCCCGATAGTAAAAACTCATTTGTTTTTACAATTATATCTAAGAAAATAGGATTTACTTCGTTGCTCTACGGATCAAATGATATACGTACAATCGAATACACTGTTAACTGTACATTTGTAAACGAATGTCAACGTTATTGCAACGTGTTAAAGTCTATGGGTGGTCAGCCCTTAATTTGGCAAAAAATACAGAAGGTCCTCAATTCAAGCCTCGCTGGGATTCGACAGTAATGTGCGATAGGAGTTGGAAAAAAATACAAAAAGATGGCCAAAGAGTTTGTGAACTGTGGCTCACATTGTCAAATTAAGGGTAACAGTGACTTCGTAGTGGGATTTTTTTTCTAATAGTGGGTAAGTTTTTGGGAAAGTCTTCGTTCTAAAGGCTTTTTCAGATCTGGCCGGTACCCCCCACCGCCGGGGCTTAGCCAGCGACCAGAAAGAGCACGAGTTATGTAATAGAGAGAGACGGTCAGATGCGGCGCGTTCCGTCCGGTGGTCGGACCCGAACGTCAGTTTTGTTAGAAAGAGAAACTTCTGTAGTTCTATTACTTATTCTGTGCCAATACCCACGCTGGTAGTGGATACTGCTCTAATCTGTAAGCCTTAACCAAACCCATTCAAAGCAATACATTGTCTTAAATAGTTAAGCATTAAGGTTATTGACAGTTTGTATTTAATCCACAAATGCCTTGTCTCCAATAACTAATATTACGGTAGTTAAATTTTGTAAAAGTTATGGCTCATTATATTACTCTGGTAGGTTTACTATTTGTGTCGCTTAGAAGTTTTCGTCATATTAATAGATTGTTTACGAGTACCGACCAGAGTAATGTAACTGTGTCCTTAATGTAAAGTATTTAATATTAGATACAGGGTGATGATTTGAAGTGTGGGAATTGAATTTAACTGTTGTTCGTCGGTTATGATTATGAGATTTATGAGTAAGCCAAAGTTCTATTAGATAGGTAGAATTTTAATAGTTATTTAACTAAATAAGTGAAGGTACGAGGATTATCTGAAAGTTTTGCTTTCCTTTTATAGCGTTAGCGCAATATGCTGGCGTATCTATGCTATCCCAAAATTTGATCCAAATTCGTCAAAAGACGACGTAAAATCGTCATTTTACGTCGTCTTATGACGAATTTGGATTTGCCTCGAATTTGTGTCCGTCAAGATAGCGTACACCGTAAAGATATTCAGAATCTGATGCAGCCAATAAATAGTACCCAAATAGTACCGACGAAATACCAAGGTGAAAAAAATAGTACCCTTAAACTTTCTGAAATATAAGGCCTGTTCACTGTGTACGCTACCGGGCGTCAAGCTGGCGTACACCGTTCGTATCTCTGGAACGGCTTTGTTTTTGGAAACGCTTTATATCTCAAAAAATAGTACCCAAATACTACCCTAGGGCCCTACATTTTCATTTCTCTAGCTATCGTAGAAGCCGAGATATAGTGAGCTCTTTCTATGTGAAATTCCTGGGTAGGCCAGCTTGACGGTGTGAAATTTTGTACACCGTTAAGTTATGGAATAGCTCGGCTTCTACGATAGCTAGAGATATGAAATTTTAGAGCCCTAAGGTACTATTTAGGTACTATTTTTTGAGATATAAAACGTTTCTAAAAACAAAGCCGTTCCAGAGATACAAACGGTGTACGCCAGCTTGACGCCCGGTAGCGTACACCGTGAACAGGCCTTATATTTCGAAAAGTTTAAGGGTACTATTTTTTTCACCTAGGTATTTCGTCGGTACTATTTGGGTACTATTTATTGGCTGCAACAGATTCTGAAAATCTTTACGGTGTACGCTATTCTTGACGGACACTCGAATTTAACACGTTCACTGTTCCCATACTAGACTATCGACCAATGTCCCAAGTCCCAACTGTGCAATCAGTATGGGGAAGTGATCCCATAGTGGAAGCACGAACTCCTGAAAAAAACCTTTATGCCACACCTGGCCATAAGCCTAATAAAATAAAGCCCTAGTTGTGTAATGTACTATTATGGCCCCACATTGGAGGCACCGGGACAGGGAACGTGTCGGCCATTCTCACGAAGTATGTCTGCGTTCACCTAATTACCGCGACGCTGTTTTCATAGTAAATGTATGGAGACGTGGTAATTAGACGCAGTCATACTTCGTGAGAATGGCCGGTGTTAAGGGCTTTCATCGGCTGCTTCGCTGGTTGAGTCGATGGGTCGCTGGGCTGGAAATCAAGAGGTATTGGGTTCGTTTAGTGTGGACCATGGGGGAGCTATAGAGCTCCATACGGGTATTTTTAGTACGGGCAATACCAGCATCCCGGTATTGTCAATACAAATAATACCGATACCGTAAAACTGACCAACTTTAGTCCAATCAACTATGGTCCAAAATAAAACTCATTCATTTCTATCAATATCCATTTTCTATCAGTTGTTTTGTGGGTTTTTATTTAAAATTTAAACAGATTGCTCATCTTAGAGTTTATCCGTAATACTTAATTGTCATATGTTAACAAGTAAGATTCGAGTAAGATAGACCATAGTTGGGTGGACTGGACTGTTTGATTTTTACGGTATGGAAGTACTAGTGAGTTACATTATAAGCGTAGCTTAATTTTTCTACGTAGTTACTTTGATTCCTGTATCTATAATACAATATTGTCATGTTAGAATGTTGGTCCGTCATTCCTCCGTCCGCCCAATACTGCCGGCTTAGCACAGGGGTATTCTTCAGAAATATGTCTGCGACTTATTCCTCTGTCTCCATACATTTAGTATGAAAAAGGGCCAGAGGAATAAGGTGACCGCAGACATATTTCTGAAGAATAACCCCACAATTGTCCGTAACTTCGCTTGTCGCATGACAAACCGTGAACTTTCGCACTATACTGTGTGAAAAGAGATGAAATAAGTATTTGTCGCGCGACTAATAACTGTGCGTGACATTTGCGCTAGAAGTAGGTACCTACTGCTCTGATTTGCTTATTTTTTATGTCGAATAATGGAAATCAGGGCGTATTTTCTCAGATCGTCCATACATATCAAAATGGCCAAAGTCCGAGCTGATTAGTAATTAAAGTTCTTATTTCTAAAACAGAAATAAGGACATTTCCAGTTTCCGGTCACCTTTTCCTTTTTTTTTCAAAAGTATGTACTTTCGCGCCTTTTTAACAAAATCACGAGCACTACTAATTAAACTATCCCAAATTCTTTATACAATTTTTGAACAAGTTTTTTGATGAGCCATATTAATTGTATAAAAAACGTTACAAAGCTGATTCTTTTTAAGCGGACATTTATTTTCTTTACGTAAATTAATATAACTCATGAGTCGTGAGTTTGTAAGAAAAAATAATTCTGAAAAAGAACTAAAAAATATACCGAAATGTGGAAATACTCATTATCTTCAAATTGATTTACTAAATATCAAGGAAATTGGCGATTTTGATACAAATCGATACATAAGTATTTCACAAGACTGTGAGATACATCAGTTTTAACACATTTCGTGCTGGCTGCCTCTCACCATGGATTTTAAAAGCAAGGATCGATAAATATTGAACGACAGTAAATATCAACATACAAGTTGCTTTTAACAGTTGTATCACAATCAAAATTATACTCTTTGATGTCCTACTGCCTTTGTCCTACCGATCGGACCCTTTAGTTATTCTTTTTCATTTGCTCGAAGCTTAGCTGGAAGAGTTCCCTTACAGGGCGAAGTTCGCCTTTGTACATAGCGATTCTTATTGTCTTGTTTTTGTATGATTTTCTGTTTACATGCATATTTGATTAATAGATCCCTGCATTTAATGCCCCATTGGTCAGATGCACCCCGTATTAGATGTGTTCTGAATAATTATGAAAGTAACAATGGATAGAAATGTAATGTACATGATAACCATTTCAATGATGATAATAATTTCAGTAGTTTTAAGTGTTTTCAATTAATCAAGGTCACAATCAATTTGTTAATGTTAGCAGATACGTTATTTATTGGTGTTTGATTATGCTTTTTAATAAATCTGTGCATTTAACACTTGTGTATTATTTTTTTGGCGACCCGTTTAGCTTCGTGGAAGTGATACCGCCGACATACTAGAGGTCCCAGGTTCAAATCCTGCAAGAGCGAAAATGCGTGTGCTGAGCATTTGTTTTTATTTATCCGTGTAAGTGTATAGCGTCGTCTAGTAACCAGAATAAAGAGAGGGCATCTTTATTTCCAACTCATAAAGTAAAATAGCCATAAGAAAACATCAAATATGTAAGTAAAATGTATGTATTTAGTGCTATTACATTGTAATCTTGGAGTGGGTATACTGAACGCCCCTTCGTGTCATTGCTCAAACAAAAAAAAATATTTTATTCAAAAGCTGGATTCCGTCATTGAGTCACTTCTATGTATTCTTATCTTATCCTATGTTGGTAGTAGGGATCCTTTCGGATACACTTTGACCCAATGGGATCTTTAGTGTAATTACCCCTTACCGCAGCTGCGCAGTGGCTTGCTCCACCACCTCCATAAATCGGGTGATGGAACCTAGTGCTTGGAATTCATTGAGCTCTGGTTGGATAGTCCGTGCCAAATTCCTTCAATCTTTGTCTGGCGGGAGCATGACATTCGCACAATATGTGTTTCATTGAACTGACACTTCTATGTAGTGCTCCGACTTATATCTTGGGCTTGAACGCGTGTGGATCTGGGAAGGGAGCCTCGTCCATCAGAATAAAAAACAAAGGCATTGTTCTAGAAAGAAACCTTTCACAAAACAAAAATATACTTTTCGAAATTCATTTGCAACACACTGTCAGGAACTGCAAAACCTTATTTGCTTTCCCGATATATTCTTAAAATATTTCAAGCAAACATTTAATATTGCATGCTGGGCGTCTAGATGTTCAACGATGGAAGGAGGGGGCAGAAACAGTGCAAGGAGGTCTTGTGCACACTCTCCGTGGTATTGTAGAATGCTGACAAGCAGGCTGCTTAAAAAATCCTATTTAACACCCCCAACTTTCCACCACATGCGGCCTGGGCACCGCGTGCGCGTTGAACGGAGCGGCGGCCGGAGTAGCTCCATCAATATGCTCCAACGACGGATAATCCCCCTTTATCGGGTGAAACGTGTAGTTCTGCAGCAACGTCGTGGTGAGCACGAAGATCTCGCACTTGGCGAGCACCTCCCCCATGCAGCGGTGCTTGGACAGGCCGAAGGGGAAGTATTGCTCTGGGACGTGGATCCTGCCGTTGAGGATGAAGCGCTCGGGCTTGAACGCGTGGGGATCCGGGAAGAGGGCCTCGTCCATTAGGATGTTGGTGAAGTTTCCCACTACCATCGTGTCCTGGAATTGAAGAGTTATGATATGAATAACGACGCTCGGAAAGTCATTCGATGGAACGCCTGGTGATACAAGGTCGAGTGGAAGGAAAACGGCCACGTGGACGATCCCTAACAAGATGGCTAGCAGCTTGTGAAATCTGTCTTGCAATGTTCTGTGACAGAATTTTACAGAGAGAGACTTATAACAGAGAGAGATGAAGAAACATCGCGAAAGCAGCTACTACAACCAGACCAAACAACCCACATAGGTAACCACGACCACTCTCTAAAATAGTACCGACTGAGAAGAAGAAGAGAAGATATGAATAATTGACACAATTTTTTTTTCATAACTGATTTCAAACGAATTGATATCCAAATCCCTATATGAGTGCATGGGTGTGCCGTGCCTATAACATTTAAAGAGTACCCAAGAGTTCTGATCTGGTGATAATGGGTGGTCATACGAGTAGGTATACCCTTTATATCACTCTTTACAGTAGGTACAGTAGTAATAGGTACAGTCGGCATATGAAGGTGCTTAGACAGAGCAGTCGTATGGGAGCAAGGAACACGAGCCCAAGTTGCCACCCACTCTCATACACTACAGCCGTCGTGCGGCATGCGGCCACTCCGACCTTGTTCGGACTCAGCTAAGTTTCTTCCCGGAGCTGGGCTAGGTTAAGCGAACCGGCAACTAAGACTCCCATTCGTTCGATTCACACACTCGCATAAGCACAGGTTGATCCGCTTCAACCTTCCCGTTGGTCCGCTGCTCACTTTGAGCAATCAGCGTAACTTCAAGATGGCCCTGGCCTAGCGTCCCGGATCGATCCCTGGCGCTTTGGCCCCCACCTAGTCAGACCCTCTCAAGGTGGACCGGGACTAGTGACCTGGTTCGATCCCAGGCACCCCCGGCCCCCACCTAGTCCGATCCACTCAAGGTGGCCCGGCCAACGACCTGGTTCTACCCCAGGGAACACCACGGCCCCACCTGGTACGATTTTTGATACATCCAATGAGGATTGCTAGTCAGGCTTCAAAAAAAAATGCATGCGGCACTCACCCCCGGTATGTTGTAGCCGGCTAGCACGGTGTCGCGCAGCGTGCGGTGCGGCACGCTGAACGTGCGGCCCATGAAATGACGCACGCTCTCGTACACTATCGCCTCATTGTACGGCATACTGGAACAAAACATTAAAGCATACATACATTACATAATAATTATTATAAAATCATAGGAATACTATTGGTATTGGTATGATTTTTTTTTCAAAAAAGTAACTGGCAAGTGTACATGTAAATAGGTTTTTGAAATGCTTCTATGCTTGTTATCTTTTGGAAAAAGATTTTATGTACAAACTTTGTCTTGCTACGATTTTATTATATGTATGTATGAAGATAAGATCAAAAACCAGTAGGAACGGCAGTTATCTATAGGAAGCGACAGTCGTCTTTGTTGTTATATAGAAACACATAACACAATTTAATTTCAAAAAATTGATGGTAATTGTACCGCAAAAACACACCTATTTGTAGCACTTTGCTAATAATAAAGAGAAGGCGCTTAGCGACGCATGAACATTGACGCTAGCTCGTTTCTAAATATCGAGGGCTTCAAGCCATAGGGGCGTATCAGCAAAGTAAAGATTTTGTTTGTACGCCCCTATGGCTTGAAGACCTCGATATAAAGTACCTTACAACAAAATAAAACCGACTGGCTGACCGCGGTCTAATTTTCATGTATGCGCTAAAGACCGCCAAACCTTTTTTCTGTGTGGTGCTTCTAAATTAACTGTTCATCAAAAAAAACACTGACAATTCTGACTACACGCCACCATCTATAGTATCCTCCAACAAAGCGCTTGAAAGCAACCAAGAAGAATCGAATGCCTTTGTTTTGCTCGACTTGGAGGGGGCACTATCGTGCCCCCAGATACAAATGTGCACTAAATAATGAAGGGGTGTACAATTTTGCTAACCAGTCAAAATAGATGGCGTCGCGATAAGTATACGCAAAACCTAGTACAGTAACAATTAGTTCGTAAACAGCTAATAAATAAATTCTAACATTCAAATGCTGTGTCACGCTTGCAAAGTTGAATAATTGTAAATAATATAATTCTTATACCAAGCTTATACATAGATGGCGTTGTAAATATCGGGGAACAGCTTTTTGTATAGAGAATGACAGTCCTCTTGGTTTAATGGTCCTTGGTAGTACTAATACTTATTCTGTGGTATTACTTACTTGGCGCGGTCTTCTAGTCTCGGCGGCCGCTCTACGCCCACGACCCGGTCGATCTCCTCCTGCGCCCTCCTCTGGACCTCGACGTCCCGCACCATGTAGCTGAAGCCGAAGCTCATGCTCTTGCTGGTCGTCTCCGTGCCCGCCATGAACATGTCCATGCAGATGGCTACCAGTTGCCCTGCAAACATAATTTAACAGATTTGTATAATTCATCATCATCAAAGTTAAGGGTAAGCGCGTACGGGTGGCATTTTTTCACGGTGACAGTCAGATATCTCGGTTTTCTCCTTATAAAGAGCTGACTATCACCGTGACAAAATGTCACCCGTTCGCGCTTAGCCTGAGAGCTACGCTATTGTCGGTGGAGTAATCGCCACTCTCCTCTATTATCTACTAGTCTTTTGGTATCCTTATACTTCTCTATATAACGAATGCCCCAAAGACTATGCCACATGAAGGAAAAGTACCTTAAATACTGGAGATAGGATATTTTGCTGAAAGGAGACTTCATTTTATTTTAAAAAGACATGTCGCATAATTTTGGGGCACCTAGCATGGCGATTTCAGTGCTTTTATAGTATCTTGTGAAATTGCTAGTGCGTAGATTTCATGTTTGTAGTCGCCTGTAATCTATTTTTTTAAGTATCTAAGAATTGAGGATACTAACCTTCAGAATACGTATCCTTGATCGCCTTAGCTCTCAGCACCCTGATATAAACGTCCATAAAGTCTTTATCCTGTTTCTCTGGATCAAAATCCTGCTTATGCCGCTCCAGCTCTTCGCGAAGGAACTTCCAAATCCTCTCATGAGTCTTCACAAAGCTTTTATAGCCAGACATGGAAGGGGCAAAGACGCTTAGAATCGGGAAATGGCTGAAGACTGTCCCAACCATATCTATCGTACTAAAGAGGTCAGATAATAGTTTCTGCAGGACTATCATCTGTGGATCCGTGGGTTCGTATCTCAAACCAGCCAGCATGGACCACAGAGTGTTGAGTATGTAGACATTGAAAAAATTGTGCATATATATGGCACCGCCCTCCTTATTGCTGTTTATAAGTGCACGAACGTCTTTCACCATGTGTGCCGCCTCGAAGCTCGCTATGTCTGCCATACCCTTCCGTCCAAAGCCGTACTCCTTCAAATGTTTTAAGAGGAACCTTCTTTGTTCTTTCCAGAGCTCTCCGTCTGATAGCAGCACGCCTCTTCTCAAGCCCCAAGTCCGTGTGGTGTAGAAGATAGTGTTAGGTCTCCCGTCGCAATCTTCGTTGAACATCATTTCTTTATGTGCTTCTAGACCGTTTACCATTATTATCCTGTCCACGCCTATCTTCAGGCCTAAAAGGGGGCTGTCTTTGCAGTAGGTTTCCGATAGCTGTTTGAAGACTTTGTAGAGGTAAACCGTTTTCTGTCTCATCCGATATATTTCCAGCGCGCTACCGAACACCGGTATCCATTTTGGGCCAGGAGGGAAGTTCCGTGGTTTGACCGTGTCCAGATACAGGAACAGGCATATTGCTAACACTACGATTAGCACAGTCAACCACATCTGGAATAAAGATGGTTTATGGTTTAATGGTGAAGTCATAAATTACATAGATCTACCATTTTTTTGTTATAATTCTGATAAGAGACTGTTCATAGATAGTTCTTAGAGAATAAATCACTTTAATAGTGAAATTTATAATAATAAAATCATAATTATACGAGAGTATTAATCTCATTTATCAAAGCGAAATCTGGTGGGAGACAAATTGTTAACCATCAATAAAAAGATGATATAATTTCAATATGGCTCTAGTGAAAAGGGGTACAAGTGGCATTTAAGCTTGAATCAGAATCAGAATCAGAATTATTTATTTGTCAAACATAGGTAGGTAACATTGGTGTTTTTACAAATTTTGTATCACTATGTTTTGCCTCAAGGCATACAAATAGCTACAATAATTAGCATGCAGCATGCATTTTAGTATTAAATCAAACGTTCGTACAATTTTACATATCTACTTATACTAATTCTAATTAAATAGATTTAATAAGTCAAAAAAAGAATATATATATTCATGTCATTTAAATATTCTCTTACTGAGTAATAGCACTTTTGAATTAGGCGCGAGTTCATTTCTTTTTTAAATTGAGCATTATCAAACTTGGAGCAAAAGAGCTTAATACTCATACTATAGAGTAATGACCTTTTGGTCCTGGTGTAAATTTGACGTGTATCCCTTTTCACTAGACCCACAGTACTAAACCGCTAAATCTAATGGCCCCTGATCTAATTGGCATCTTCATATAAATACATAATTATGTACCTACCATTACCTAGCATTTAGTGATCGTCACAAAACTGACGATTAGCGTCAAACGGCACATATTACGTCAACAACTGACAGGTTAGACGGTATTTAAGTTTTGCCTAAGCGTACATTTCTAACTAAAAATGGCCTAACGCCCAATTTTTGAAAACTGCAACAACTAGACGGATAACCATCGTTCCATATTGACACTGAGTGATAGCTGAATGCCTCGTGTAGGCCAATTCACAAATTCGCCGTGAATATCGTCATAAATTTAATTTGACCCGTGACTATTAATAACAGTTGGTAATCGGTTGAAATATATCGCGAAATATACCATCGTTTTTAGGGTTCCGTACCCAAAAGGTGCCAACGGAATCCGATTAGGTACCAAGCATCCGCTGTCCGTCTTTCCGTCTGTCACAGGGCTGTATCTTTTGAACCGTTTTAGTGAGAGACTTGAAATTTTCACACAATGTGTATTTTTATTGCCGTTATAACAACAAATATGGGGATCCCATACAGGGAAGGGAACTGATTTTTTTTGGCGGTTTTTGCTCAACGGCGGTACGGAACCCTTCCTGCACGAATCCGATTCGCACTTGGCCGGTTTTTATTTTCGTCTGTCCACTGTATCCCATAGCTGGTCAACGGCCTCCTTCTTTTTTTTCCATTTGTTCGGGTTTCGGGTTGAAGGCTCAATTCCACGTTAGTTATGGTTTTTTAAGCCTTCTCATGGAATGACGCGCAAATAAAATGTATGAAATTATAAAACACCACATTTCAAATATAATTCATGGCGTGGAAGCCAATGATGACCCTATTTGTGTTTGTATGGAAAACCGACTCGAATCACTTTAATACGTTCACTGCCCCCATACAAAACTATCGGACAATGTCACAAGTCCCAACTGTGCAATCAGTATGGGGAAGTGACCCCATAGTGGAAGCACGGACTCCTGAAAAAAACCTTCATGACCGCATTGTGGGCACCGAGGCAGCGAACGTGATAATAGTTCACAGATTAAATTATATTAGAGGTAGCATTGGCAGGGCGTTGCGAATGAGCCTACAGCCGGCGTCACGCGGACGTTACGACTATGTTACGTTACGACACGGACTGTTTCCCGCACGCGCCGATAGCCACATGGTAATCGAACTGGGAACGAGGTGAGTTACATACTATCGAACAGTGTTAAACGAATTTGTAAACGAATGTCAACTTTATTGCAACGTGTTTAAAGTCTTTAGCTGGTCAGTTAACAGTGGCTTCGTTTATACTAAATTTCCGGAAATTTGCTGAAGGTGAAATAAGTTAAATGTCTCTTTTTGCTATCAGTTAAACGGGATCATAATGTACATGTGTATCAAATTTCATGGAAATCGGTCTCGTAGTTTTTGCCTCATGCTAAATTAAGTATTTCAAAACAACCGACTTCAAACGAACCTCTTCAATAACAAATGCACGAGTTACTATAAAAAGTGTTTTTTTTTCCGGCTAAGCCCCACCGGAAGGCAAAATTTGGAAAGTAGCCGCGCGGCGAAATCGCGGAGTGAGCCACTCCTGCATCAGGTGCCAATGGGACCATTTAAAAGACAATCTTTCAAAAGCAAAAATGCCCTTTCAAATAAAAAGGAATTGTCCAAATCGCTCTTTTCAAGCCGTTTTCGAGAAATCGGGAACTAAATTATGAAACTATGGAATGATGCAGGCATGCAAATGCTTAACTTTGTCCAAGTAGTTTCTTGAATGTTAAGTCATAAACCTGATAGCGGAGTGTCAATTAATAGGCAGCGTGTCAAACACTAGGACGATCACCTTATGTAATAGGGACGCGATTGGATGCATTACATAATGCACTAAGGAGGCCTCAGTCAGGTTACTAAAAACGCGAAATCGGAAAAAATACATTTTAAAAAGAAATGTCCCGACTTTCAGTAAAATATCCTGAGATTTTGTCGAGTCACGCTTTGTACCTTCACAGAACCTGCAGTGGCTCACCGTGATTTCGACGCGAGGCTATTCGTGCCAAATTGTGCCCCTACTTTGCCACGCGAGCACACGTTACACAATAGAAAGAGAGATGGTCGGATGCGGTGCGTTCCCTTCGGTGGTCAGTTCTGTATTTTTTTTTTCGAAAAGTCAAGGTGGTCTTGGCCAAACGACCAGGTTCGACTCCAGGCGTTCAGGCCCCCACCTAGTCCGACCTTATCGAGGTGGACCGGGACAAGGCGACCTGGTTCGACCCCAGGCGCCCCCGGCACTCACCCAGGCCGATTCACCCGGGGTGGTCCGGCTAGTGACCTCGTTCGACCCCAGGGAACGCCACAGCCGACCACCCGGTCATACAATCGCTACGCCCAAAAAAATACATTTATTTTTTATGGATGCTGGGCTTGCTTTTGACTTTGGCACCTGATGAAAAATGAAGACAAGATTGAACACGCTTACCCAGAAGACGCCTATTCAATCTTGCCATAAATACGTCCAGTCACAGGAAATACAGACGCTGGAAGCGAATTCCAATCACTAGCGGTGCGAACCAGATAATATATTTTTATGCCACACCTGGCCATAAAGTGGCTTTTTCCGCACGCTGCGCGTACGTAAAAAGCCGTTTTCTGGCCAAGTGTAGACATAAAATTATGTACACAACACGGAAGGTAATAAAGAAAGCCCTGGATCGCATATTTATGTCCCTCACTTGCAGCTCGGGCCGCAAACATCTGCGATCTCGGCCTTTCTTTATATTACCACCCTAGTTGTGCAATGTACTATAAATCGCCCAGTGCGTAGCACTAATACTTATTCTATGACAGAACTTCGAAAAGCTAATCCTACTATCCCATTTTACTAATATAATGATGTTTCGAGCTTGCTTGCAGTGGTGTAACTATTGTGGGCGACACTCGGGCCAGGTATCTATGGTGTCACCCCATAAGTCCCACTAATGTCCCTGCCACGGGAGGGTGGGGGGCATCACCCCATGGTGGGTGAGATTCAGCGATTACATGTCATGATTTTTTTATTTTTTAACGGCTGGGTGTCACCCCCGAGATAGGTGACTTGCGTTTATCCTAACGACCTCATAACACCATAAGTAAAAACTGGCTGCCAGGCCCGACCATTGGATGGAACACACCGGATCCGACAGTCTCTCTAATCTCTTTCTTCTCTCTCTAAGCTCTATCGCATGACACGTGCTCTTTCTGGTCACTAGTTCAGCCCCTTCGAAGGGGCCAAGTTTAGTAGTTAGTATTTAGTAGGTACTAGTAGACGCGCGGCGAAATCGCGGAGTAGGTAAGCCACTCCTAACGAGTAGGCGTATGATGCTACGCTTTGTCGCGCCATAAATAAATGATAAAGCATCCGTCACGTTCTGATAATGAGTGTGAGAGTGACGGATGCTTTATCATTTATTTATCGTGCGACAAAACATAGCATCATAAGCCTACAGGGTTACACCTATACCTACACCAAATTTAATGGAAATCGATACGGTAGTTTTTGCGTGATGCCCGCGCATGCATGTTTGCATGCGCGAGCATCCTTGTTGATCTTAAATTAATGGACCTAATTAAGATTAAGCAGTGCATTTTTGCATGTCACACTATACATTATGTCATTTTAAACTAATATATTTTTTGACACATTTAAGAAATCATGCTTCTAGCTCATGCAAACTAGAAGTAGCTCTGTACCAGATTTCACACCAACCTGAAACGTCACAAAATCGTCGTCAACCTCGTCAATAATAAAATTTGACCCATAACCTATGAACTAGTAATAATAATTCGCAATAGGAGGTCAAGCTTGTCCGTCAAAGTCGAAGTGACGAACGTACCGACATATTTTGATTCCCAATTATAAAGCGTTACTTTTCAAAGTGCCAATATTAGAACCGAGATGGACAGCTAAATTTTGAATTTCTGTACTGCGCTGGAACTGGTTGCTTTGTCATTTCAATGATGGCTACCATTTTTGTGCTCACCAGTTGGCGCCACTGTCGAGTAGGGTCCTGAAGTATAGCTGTCAGTTTGATATTACGGGTGTGAAAACGAAGTTTACTTCTCAAATCATATTAATGCCTAAAACCGTAGAATAAAAACGCATGCCGCAGTTTAGCTCGGAAAAAAGAGGACATAAGTTTCCGAATGATGAAACTGTCTCAAAGCATTGACGTTCGTTGACCCGTAACTCATATTTGCCATAAATAATCTCAGATATTGCAGAATATCAGTAATATTATTCCAGTAACAAATAAACCCGTGTAGCCCCCCATAAACAGTGACATTTGACATTTTTGGGGACCTCACGCTACACTAACGCCTCTAGCGGCGGAATTCACTCGCGGTAGCCCGCATTGGATTTGATTCAAACTATGTATGTTTGTTACGACGAGGCTGAGGCTAAAAAATTCGCAAGTTATCATTTATTAGTAACTCGCAAGGCGTCTTAGACACAATCTCAAAAACAGTTCAATAATTTCCTATAGATTCGGCCTCACTAGCGTTATAAAAATCAAATGACACTAATGAAATAAAATAAAACCGTTTAAAAACACTGGAAGTACGGCCTGAAATCAACCCAAAATAACCTAAATCAATGAGCATTTTAAACATCTAAGCCCTCTTGGATTTTGTCAACTTTTTCTTTATGTTCCTATCTGAATCTCCGATGCCTAGATGACTCAAGAGGTTAGTTTATTGATTGGGTTATTCTTCAGATATATGTCTGCGGTCACCATATTCCTCTGGCCCTTTTTCATACTAAATGTACGGAGACAGAGGAATAAGTCGCAGACATATTTCTGAAGAATAACCCTAATATGGGTCTAGTGTTCACTAGTGATAGTAAAATGCATTTACCTTGTTGCGCCGGCGCGTCGCTTTCACTGCGCGCGGCCCGGAAGCGCGCGTGTCTTATGCCGCGCCCCGCCAGGGCGTCAGGACCCTTCCACAATCATATCAGTGCCTCTGGTAAGAACATCGAAGTATAACAAGTATGGAAGCGTAACTGACGCTCAAAATCAAGCTCCAAATTTTAAATATAGTTAGTTTTTACCCGACTGCGGGGAAGCCCAAAGGAGGGTTATGTGTTTGACCTGTATGTGTGTATGTATCAGTGGCGTGGCGTCCAAAGAACTCGATTCCTGCCGGCTTGCCTAATATCATTTGACCACCTTATTCTACAGCTCTTAAAGAAAATGTACACCAAATCTGCACCGGCTTGCCCAAGGATACCTTTTACGCTACGCCACTGGTATGTATGTATGTATGTCCCGTTCCTATGTCCGCTCGTAACTACTCAACGGTACAACGGATTGCGAGTGTCACTGGGTATACGAGTAAAGTTCGTGAAAATAAAAAAATTGCGGATTTTATGCACTTTTAAAGTAGGGTCGGGTTTTTTTTTAGTAAAAATATTTAGTTATTAGCCTATCAAGTCATACAGAACCTGAAAATATTACAATTTCAGTCACAACTGCACAAGTAAGTTTGTAATCCTATATAAATACATGCGATTACAAAGTTATTATATGTAGTTCACAGGGGCAATATAAATATATTGGAATAAAATAAGTATAAATATTTACTTACATTTTTGTTCTAGAAGAACTGCGTTGCGAGGCTTGCATCTTTTTACATGTAATGTTTTTGATGGGATTAAATTATTAGAGACACTGATATGAGATCCACGGGGCACGGGACGTGGCATGGTACAAGAAAACCAAGTAAGTTCCCACCGAGTCTCCTAATTATGTTCTGATCTAAGCAAAATGCGTTTAAATAATTTGCTTCTAAAAAATGTAATGTTGGATGAAAATATCGGAAGTGCTTGGTTGGGAGTATTTTCAAAAACGTAATTTCGCTGTCATGACATATTGGCGAATACTGAGAAGATTCTGCCTTATTAGAATTGGACTTTTGGTTACAATGTAGAATCAGTCAAGTTCTAACAAGTAACCAACGAATGCCAGTCTAGTGAGGAGGAATCTTTTAAATATTGGTGGCCAGAGAAATTACGCCAGCGAAAATACACCCGGTTGCTTTCTGACTATCGGAATAACCTTACCAGCACCAACATTTTCGGTAATGGCCTTAATTTTTGAAAAATAAAAATATCTTTGTCTGTTGAATGATTATATTTTGGTTCCACAGAAATGAACTTTACAGTATAGTTTGGAATCTGTTACTTTAAAACATTTAATTTTGTATAATAATGTAATTGGGGAACAATCCCACACAAATTGACCTAATCCCACAATCTGTTGTATCGCGTATACATTTATGCTGTTTATATTATTAGTTCACTCTGAGAGGAATCCAGCTACGGCCGCTGTCAAAGGGCGGTTGCAGACAGGCATGTGTGTACATTCCGGGAGTGTGGAGCCGGCTTTAGTTGGCAACTTTAAGTACCTGTGCGCTCGGCTGAGGTGAGGGCCAGCGGCGATAATGCCGCGGTCGTCAGACAGAGCAACAAAAAATTCTTTGCATTTGGATAATATCTGACTTATGCCCTTTCTTATTAGATGCATTATCGTGGAAGAGTCCTAACACCCTGGCGGGGAGCGGCATAGGACGCGCTCGATCCCTAAAGGTTGCCTGGAAGAGATCGCTCTTTAGCGATAAGACCGCCTATTATTCACCACCGTTTTTGTATAAGTTTGCATTGCAATTTATCTTTTGGTGTGCAATAAAGTATGATTATTGTGTTGTACTGTATAATAGGACCAATTAAAAAGTCAGATACGTACTTCCAGAAGAGAGAATGTCAAAAATAAGTAATAAAACAGGGAGCAAGAAATAGAAAATATACAGCGCGTCGCATCATGAGAGAAGCGGTGGCACAAGACTCAACCGAAATATGACCACGACCACACAGCCAAGAGTGCCTGACTAAAAAGAAAAATAGGATGGCAGTGAGGTCAAAGTTCCACGGGCTCCGGACCAGGCCCAGTCCGATTTAGGAAATGGCCCAATTTGATGAATTTGCCAAGGGCTTACTTCAGTGTAGAGGTATATCGTTACTCACGTCTGCAGGAATTACCAGCAAGACCCTGCACGTGTCCCCTGGGTGGCGCTAAACAACCGCACGACTGCTCAACCTGTTACTTCAAGTAATCTCACGGCACCTCACATTCGTCCGATCTCTGGATTGCTAATTTTTTTTTTATGTTATAAGTGGCAAACGAGCAGACGAGCCGCCTGATGGAAAGCAGTCAACGTCGCCCATGGATATCTGCAACACCAGAGGTGTTACCTATACGTTGCTGATCTTTGAGAGCCCTGTTTACTCGTTTCTTGAAGTACCCCATTTCATAGCGCGCTGGGAACACCTCAGGTGGGAGTTCATTCCACATCCTGCCGGTTCCAAAAAAACTCATAATTTTTTTTTTTTTTTTTATGAAATAGGGGGCAAACGAGCAGACGGGTCGCCTGATGGTAAGCAATCACCGTCGCCCATAGACACCTGCAACACCAAAAGAGTCACAGGTACGTTGCCGGCCTTTCAGGTGGGAGTACGCTCTTTTCTTGAAGGTTTGAAGGTCGAATCGGTCCGGAAACACTGCAGGCGACAATTTATTCCACAGTTCAGTCGTGCGAGGCAGGAAGTTTCTAGCAAAACGCACAGTTGTGGACTGCCAACCATCTAAGTGGTGAGGATGGTAATATTGTCGCGTAGAACGATGGCGGAAAGATGCAGCAGGGATTAATCCGAACAATTCCTCGGAGCATTCCCCGTTATATAGACGATAGAAGATGCAGAGCGAGGCTACATCTCTACGCAGTGCCAAGGAGTCGAGCCGATCTGAAATAACTTGGCAGCCGACGATACGAGTCGCTCTCCGTTGAATGCGGTCTAGAGGGAGAAGCTGGTACTGGGGGGCCCCAGCCCACAGATGAGAACAGTATTCCATATGTGGACGGACCTGCGCCTTATACAGCTGAAGGCGGTGGGCCGGAGTGAAATACTGTCTCGATCTATTGAGCACACCAAGCTTCTTAGAGGCTAATTTAGCCTTACCCTCTAAATGGCCGCGGAACTGGACTTCACTCGATATGTCGACGCCAAGAATTCCGATAGTGGCTGTGGCAGTAAGGGGGATGCTCTCAAAACGAGGTGATGCGACAAACGCGAGCTTTTTGGCGGTGAAGGCGCAAACCTGTGTCTTCGTAGGGTTGAAACGGACTAGATTAAGTCGACCCCATTCTGAAACTTCTTTTAGGGAAGTTTCAATTTCAGACACAAGTCTGTTACGGCTCTCGATGACGCTATCCCGAGAAATATTGGCGCGGCCGGTGTAGGAGGCATCACCCGTGCTATCATCTGCATAACAGTGAATGCCACAGATTTGCAGCATGTCGTTGATATGCAGAAGGAACAACGTAGGCGATAGCACACAGCCTTGCGGGACACCAGCATTCACAGTCATGGATTCAGAGCACTCACCGTCAACTACGACCTTTATGCATCTGCCTGCTAGAAAGCTACTGACCCATTCGCATAACTTCTCGGGAAGCCCATAAGATGGAAGCTTCGAAAGAAGTGCTTTGTGCCAAACCCGATCAAAGGCCTTCGCCATGTCCAAACTAACGGCCAATGCTTCACCCTTAGTCTCGATCGCCTGTGCCCAACGATGTGTTAGGTAGACCAGAAGATCACCAGCTGAGCGGCCTTTACGGAAACCGTATTGGTGGTCACTAAGCAGCTGGTGATCCTCTAGGTACCGAAGGAGCTGGCAGTTGATAATGGACTCCATTATCTTCGAGAACAGAGAGGTTATAGCTATCGGCCTGTAGTTGGTTGGGTTTGAGCGGTCGCCTTTTTTAGGGATCGGGTGCACCAAAGCTGACTTCCATGAGATCGGGACTACGCCAGATGAGTAAGAGAGCCGAAAAAGACGCGTTAAAACCGGTGCCAACTCTGGAGCGCACATCTTCAACACAATAGGAGAGATTCCATCGGGCCCACATGACTTGTGAATGTCGAGGGAAAGAAGTGCTTTACGCACTGAACTTTGGTGGAACCGGACATCCGGCATATAGTTTCCGCACCGCGGTATGGTTGGCGGCACGTGTCCCCCGTCATCCAGAGTCGAGTTGGACGCAAAGAGTTTGCCCAAAAGATCGGCTTTTTCCTTAGCGTCATGGGCCAACGAATCATTTCCCATTTGTAGAGGTGGAAAAGACGGCTTGCAGAAATTTCCCTGGATAGCTTTGGCAAGAGACCAGAACGCACGAGTTCCCGAAGGAAGGCGCTCTAGTTTCTCGCCAATTCTACCAATGTGCAAAGATTTCGCCCTGGCAATATCCCTTTTGAAGGACTTGGAGGCAAAATTAAACTCCTTTTTCAACGCGCTGGTCTTTTCATCCCGTACTGTTGCTGCATTTATCCAGGCTTGGTAACATTCCTGCTTTCGGCGGGACGCCCTTTTGCAGTTACGACCAAACCAAGGTTGGAATTTGCCACCAACGGGGACTGCAGAGGACGGAATGAAAAGTTCCATTCCCTGGAGTACCACGTCAGCAATAGAGTCAGCAGCAACGTTGGGATCATCCAGCGTGAAGCAAACCTGCCTCCAAGGATAGGATGCAAAGAAAGATCGCATCCCATCCCAATCTGCTGACTTGTAGTGCCACACACGGCGGCTACCAGCAGCTCGCCGACGCAGCGGGCACGTGAGTGGCACCGTACTCCGGACCAGGCAGTGATCCGAGGAACCGAGTGGGGCAATAACGGAAGTTTTGTAGCCAGCCGGTTGAGAAGTCAGCAGAAGGTCCAACAGAGAAGACTCCTGGCTCTCCACATCGGGGATTCGCGTGGGCTCAGTAACCAATTGGGATAAGCCATATGCCAGAGCAAAACCGTACACAGATCTCCCCGCATGATCGGTCTTACTAGAGCCGAGCCATTCAACATGATGGGCATTAAAATCGCCTAGTATCACGATCTCCACGGATGGGATCTGCTGTTGCACGGAGTCTGCAGCTATCTGAATTTGCTCGATGAGTCGGTCGGTTTCAGCATCACCGCTATGGGACCTATACAGGCACGCATAGACGCGAGGATGGTCGTCGCTGTCCACACGTAGCCATAAGGTGGAGAGGTCCCTACCTTCAAGATTGCTGAGGCGGCGAGAGCTGATGTCATCTCTTACGTACACGCACACCCCGGCCTTAGGCACAAAGGAGTGTTCCAGTGCATACCCAGGACGACAGAGGTAGGAAGTGTCCGCCGGAGACGATATCTGCGTCTCGGTCAAAAAGAGCAAGGCCGGCTTTGCTGTCTCGAGGTGATAGTGAACAGCATTAAGATTGGAGTGTAAACCCCTGATGTTGCAGAAGTCCACGGCCAGCGAGGCTACTTTGCTCTTGCCCCGAGCAGATGTTGGCTGGTAGAGCGCGGTTTTGCCCCCCCCAGAGTACGAGGGGCAGCCTGGACCTCCACGCTCAGGAGTGATTCTACCTGAGCGTGGAAGCCCAGTGAGGGATTCTCCAGCGCTAACGCAGCTGGTACCCTCCTGGGGTATGCTATTAGTGAACTGCGCTATCATTGGGGGGGGGGGGGGGGGTTGGGCCTCCGGTACCCTCACTCACTTGGCGAAACGCAAATATTACTTCACGCCAGTTTTCTGTGAGGCCGTGGTATCTCTCCGGTCGAGCCGGCCCATTCGTGCCGAAGCTTGGCTCTCCCACGGTGAAAATTGTATATCAACGACTGCACACAGTATATACCATGCGAATAAATAATAAATAACTGACTGACGGTTGGATCTCGGATTACATTATTGAATATGACAAAGTTGGGACATGGTTGTCTAGATCCAGATACTAGTTTCATGCATATGGTTGTTATTCTTGTGTGATGATAACGGACGCTAAGAGACAATGGGATCTATCTCGAAGAATAATTTATTACAGACAAATTGGTGCCTTATTATTATTTTTTGTCATTTTTAAATGAGTGTAGCTTGATTTGTTCCTAGCAATTTTGGGAACATAATTGTGGGGGTCGTTGCAGGGTGATGTGATTTTGGAGGACTGTATATATTTAATTAAAAACATTGAATTTCCATAGTACCTAAGTGCCCCCCAACTGGCACTATTTAAGTAGAGAGGTGTCCGCTCTTGCTGACTCAAACTCAAAACTCAAACTCAAACTCATTTATTTCTGTAAGTAGGCCTCAAGGGCTCTTTTACATGTCTGATTCTTTTCTTTTCTTTTGGCGCTTCGGTAGATGACCTTCTGGTGAGAAGAAGCGCCTGAAGAAACTCACCAGTTTCTCTTTTAAAAACAACATTACAACAATTGTGACATTATTACATAAGATGACATTTATAAAATGCAACAAGCAAATAACTGGGCACAGTTTTTTTTTACATTTTTAGAGATGTAAAGGGTCTCTAGGCGTCAAAACACGATAAAAAATATAGAAAACAGGCAAACATAGACTAAAATTAATGGAGATGTAAGGAGTCTCCGTTGTCAAAACATTATGTTTTGGAGGTGTTAAGGACCTCCAAACGTCGAAATACAAAATGGGAAACGTATGTTTCACGTCGAGAAATAGACTATTAAGCTAACAGTCATTACAACTAGCTACAGTATACATAACTGCTGCTGAGATGAATGTGATCTTAGGTCATTGTCATTGTCTAAAATCACTTATATTTTGGGCTCCCAGTAATGTGATCTTAGGCGGCGGAGACGCCATATTTGTACCCGCTTAGGGCGGATGAAAGTCCGGCAGTTGGAGGCAACGGGGCAGGGAACGGGTTTAAGAACCTAGATATCGGTAAGGTAATAATATCATGGCTTTAAGATTGAAGTGTTTCTTAGTAGCTAATAAATTTTTCATCACACTTGCTCGAAAATGGTGTCATTACACGTAGGTTCTGCGGGCCGTAAATGGCCTATTACGCCCTAGGGCGTAATGGTTTTCTTTTTAAATTTGAAACGCTGGTTCTGTTTTACTCTTATTTGTCATGTTCAAAGGAAACGCCAACTTACTTTTTTAACTTTTATCACTGAAATATTTATTTAAAGATAACTGTTATTGCAAAGACAAGTAAACACATATTTCGGTAACATTGATTAAATGTTTAAATAATGTATTTCAGTATTTTGCAAATATAAAATCAACTAAAATGGCTGTTTTAGGTCTTTAACGCTATGGTTTCCGAACGTGCGTTGACATTTGCATTGTCTATGGACATTATGTCACTAATGTCACTGACTGTTTTAATATTTTCTTGTCATACTGGGGCAATTAGTAAGGTTATATTATTAAGATTTCCTCACAAGTGTGATGAAAAACATTGTGTGTGCCACGGGCGGTAAAGGAATTACAAACTCGTGTTATTAAAGCACTCGGTTAAACCTCGGGCTTATAACAAACACTCGTTTGTAATTCCTTACTTACCGCCCTAGATACACAATGTTATTGGGGTAGCTACCATGGTGTTGCGTAAGCGACGAAAAGTAAAACAAAAGCTTAAATATACAAAACAACCAAGACTCGGGAACAAATTCACAAAACCGGAATAATTAAGCAAAAACCATTAAATATCTTTGATAAGCTGTATCGTTCCCGATACATAGTAGGCCAAGCCAGTGCAACGGTGACAAAACGGCCTATGTACACCTGTCAGCGTTACAGTTGCGACATTTTGTATCTGTGCAGTAATTCACAATTATGCCGTCAATATCGTGCCTAACAGAAGGCATGTTTACCAAAACAACACCGGGTTACCTATGTTTTATCAAAATATGTTTGACAAATTATCACTTTCCAAAAAAAATTTCGCAAAATTTCATTTCCCAAATAATCGTTTGCCAAATTAACTCTTCACAAATAATTGTTACGCGAACCTAATGTTTGACACATGAATGTTTAGGCAATGCCTCGCTCACCAAATGGTAGTTTGACCAAATTTTATTTAGTCAAATGTTTTAGTTGGCATAACATATTTTACGCAAAACAAAATTACGAAAATTATTTGTATCGTCAAAATTCAATGAACCTTTTTTTTTTTTTAAGAGGGGAAAATGCGTTACGCATACCAACAGGGTGCGGGGACGGACCCTGATGGTTATGTGGGACTCCCTTGAACCTAACCTAGTGTTCTGGGAGCGGTTCGTTTTAGTTGGGGGACGCAGTTCTAACCTAACTTACTTTTTGATAGCCATTCGGTTTGGTAGGGGGACGCAGTTCTAACCTAACCTAACCTACTTTTTGATAGCAGTTCGTTTTGGTAGGGGGACGAAGTTCAAACCTAACCTAACCTACTTTTTGATAGCAGTTCGTTTTTGTTGGGGGACGCAGTTCGAACCCTAACCTAACCTAACCTAACCTAATTGAACTTATGGTTTGAGTTTTTTTTAATGCGGGGGGCTTCGCCCCCCGAGCCCCCCTTGTGGGGGGCTTCGCCCCCCCGTCCCCCCTTTTTCTTCTGTGCCCTTATAATTTACTAACCTAACCTACTTTTTGATAGCAGTTCGTTTTTGTTGGGGGACGCAGTTCAAACCTAACCTACTTTTTGATAGCCATTCGTTTTGGTAGGGGGACGCAGTGCTAACCTAACCTACTTTTTGATAGCATTTCGTTTTTGTTGGGAGACGCAGTTCAAACCTAACCTAACCTACTTTTTGATACATTATTTCAATAATGGTTATGCCAATTGTATTTTATATGAAAATAACGTTATACCATAAGTTGATTATAGGAAATAAGCATTATACTTAAAGAATGCTATATTAAATGTTATTCTATCAAATGATCATTATAAGAAATAATAATTATGTCATATGTAAATATATTAAGTGTTGTTATAAGATTTAATAATTATAGCAAATGAGCGTTATTGCGACTAATATTATACCAAAAATTTTTATAGCCATCGTTACGCACCCCCTTTACCCTTCTGTTTATGTCAGTTTTTGTTTTTATTGAGGGCTACAGTTCTTCAAAATTCTTGCTGTTGTTCAAAATTATTACTTAAACTTTAACCTTTTTTGTGGGATCGTGCCGTTTTACCAATATTATTTTGGTCAAATTTTATTACCTAAGGAAATCCGATTTTTGACTTTTTATGTTTTGACATAACAATTCATTTGACTAAACTTTTATTGACTAATATTTTTTTGCCTTAATAAAGCATTTGCTAAAAGACCAAATGCCGAAATGTCATTTTCCGTATTAATATTATGCTGAATAAAAATTTGACCAAACGAAAATTTGCGTATTATAATTATGCCAAAGATTGCATTGGCAAAAAAAACAGTTGCTAATATTTGTTTGGGAAATGAGATTTGACCAAAATAATTTTGGCAAAACGGCAGGATCCCAACAACACCACTTGAGGTGATTTTACAAGAGATCAGAGAAACATTACTCTTGAAGTACTTATAACGTTATTGGAGTTGTTAATGAAAAAAAAATGCTCTACAACTTACATGTGCTGTTTTTGTAACAAAAAGAAATTGCTGGACAATCTTCCACAAATCTATCTAGTCCCAAACTAAGCAATGTTTGTACTATGGGTACTAGATGACGATATACATTACATACATAGATAAATAAATAAATAAATTGTCACTACTTAAGTTGTTTGTGTAAGAAAAGGCTTCTTTTTCATAGATACCTCAAGTAGGTAGCTATATTTCATAAAAGCGAGCACATCGACATAATTTCGACCCTCAATAAGGATCTGCTAAATAATATTAGGAACTGTTTCACGTATCAAATAATGTTAGGCACGTAATTGACGGCGAAATTTTGAATGACCCCACGTGGCTGCTGCCGATAAGATATGGGTGCAACGCTCGATATGCGTAACGATATAACCTGGCCCAGGTATTAAACAAACTGATAAATTATAGTGGAAAACATACGATCTGTACTTTACCACAGGACAAGTAATAGTTCTACTAACAGAAGTCTTTCTAACACAATTGTCGTTCGGGCCGACCACCGGACGGAACGCACCGGACTCGACCGTCTCTCTCTATCGCATAGCGCGTGCTCTTTCTGGTCGCCGGCTAAGGCCCCCTCGTGGGGGCCTCAATGCGGCGCGGCGAAATTGCGAATTAAGCCTCTCCTGGCTTCTATATAATATCTATATCTTATATATGTCACCGCCAACTAGCTTAATTAGCCATTTGGTTAATTGCCTAGGCTTTTAATTAAATGGCGCCATTTAATTAAGTGCCTGGATGAACATGGGACCGTCTAGCCCTTCGATCAAACGGCTAGGCAAACTACTTTCGTTCGACAATCACGTAGATCGTAGTATTATCAGTAATGCATGCCTTATTTATTAGGGTGGACCAAAAAAAATTTTTTTTTCTCCACTATGCTTCTTTCATTTGATAGGACCTAAAACGCCCTTCTGCAAAATTTCAGCGAAATCCAACAATATTTACGGGTCACAAAGAAAAATTATTGAGTAAAAAATAAAAAAAAATATCTATATTGCCGCTGGATAATAGCAGCACAAAGCCAACTACAATCGTGGAGATCCTTGGGGAAGGCCTATGTCCAGCATTGGACGTTTTGGCTGAAATTATGACGATGATGTTTCCAGCAACACCTTTGCGAATAATAGTGACAAATGTGACATACAGTAACAGGCTACATTGTTTGTGCTCGCGATAATTTTAAATTTGACCATTGAAGGTAAGCAGGTATTCCTTAAATACGAATCTGAGTGACCTCTAAATATTGTTAAATTTCGCTCCAATTTTAAGTCGAATCGAATAAAGGAGCCTTGTGGAGAAAATAAAACAAAAAATTATATCTTTTTTGGATCACCCTACTGCCTTATGGCATTTAGTTCGCCTTTTGTAAAAGTTTTCTTTTGTGAATTATTAAAAGTATTTAATTATTCAAACTAAATAAATACTCTTACACTTTCTCGCCATCACAACTGATTGAACTTTTTCACAACATTTTTTATACAAAACACTGAATACTCTTTGGACACGAAAACCTTAAAAGTGTTACGAAAGGCGGAAAGTTAAGTAAAAGTTGGGTAAGCGAATGTTTTGATCTTTTGAGCGATTTTAACGAAACAAACAAATAATATTGCTGTTACTTTTCGGGTTTCGGCAACAAAGGGTGTTAATTGAAGAATTGAAAAGACTGCTTATTGGTAAAGTGCCGCTGTTTAGTTAAAATAAAAGTTTCTATGAATAGTGTTCAAATTCTTATTAGAAAAACCGGTCAAGTGCGAGTCGGACTCGCTCACCGAGGGTTCCGTACAAACTCGTAAGTAGATACGTGAATAGTTCAACAAAAACTGTATGGCCGTTAGCTTAGTAGGAGCAAATAAGTATGTGTACGATTTTTGAAAATTTCTAAAAAACGATGCAATTTAGGAAAACCGTTTTATTTTTCATGTAATATTTAGGATGATTTTAATAATTGGTAATAATTACAGATTTTTCTGTTCAGTAACTTCGAAGATAATAGGGGGGGAATGGTATTTTTTTGAACGTTTTTGGTCATAAATTAAAAAGTACAAAATTAAGAAAAAAACCAAAAATTGTTTTGGAATCTACAAATTAAGCCCTTTCATTTGATATCCCATTCGATATAATAGCTCTACTTTTGTTTTTCCACATCCCATTTCGGACCCCTTTAAAAAAAAAGTAAAAAAGGTATAAGTTTTTTTTTCTATCCAATAGGCTCGAGTCAGCGACTTTTAACACTATTCCAAGTTTCAAGTCGATAGCATCAGTAGATCCTGAGATATCTTGCTGTGACAGACGGACAGACAGACAGACAGACAGACAGACAGACAGACAGACAGACAGACAGACAGACAGACAGAGTCGCACCATAAGGGTTCCTTTTTTACCATTTTGGTACGGAACCCTAAAAACAGACAGTCTCGTGCAAATGTCCGCCTTTTCCGACTTTTTGCCAATGCAAATATTTATACTCATACTTATAGGTACTTTATAATTGGGTGTATTTTCTCTGGCGTAATTTCTCTGGCCGCCAATATTTAAAAGATTCCTCCTCATTAGACTGGCATTTGTTGGTTACTTGTTAGAACTTGACTGATTCTACATTGTAACCAAAAGTCCAATTCTAATAAGGCAGAATCTTTTCAGTATTCGCCAATATGTCATGATAGCG
Source organism: Eudemis profundana (assembly GCA_947034925.1). NCBI lineage: Eukaryota > Metazoa > Arthropoda > Insecta > Lepidoptera > Tortricidae > Eudemis > Eudemis profundana. The sequence goes on from OX344794.1 coordinate 49,976,308, forward strand.
AAATTGCATTTTTGAAAATACATCCAATTATCGAACTTGCTCACATACTTTCACGAAAAACTGTTGAGAAATTCGATCTGTAGAGATTTTTTTTTATGCATGATAGGTTAGCGTTTCATCTTGGTCTCATCTGATAGAAAGTGAAGCCAAGGTCTAAGATGGAGCACGCATACCCGGAAGATGCATATTCACTCTTGCCCTAAAGACGTTCCAGTCCGATTAGAAAAGGAAGGTGGAATTAAATTAAACAGTTCGTCGGCTGGACAGACACACTAAGAAAGCGTTTATGCCCAAGTTGAAAAAGACACACTTCGCAGTCACTCAAAAAAAAAAACATACATGGAATTTTCTTCCGTTTCTCTTTCCTGTGACTTACGACCTGGATGTCTAATGTCTTGAAGGCAAGACAGAAAAGGCATATTTTGGGTAACCGCGCTTCACCTTAGACTTGGTCTTCACTTTCCATCAAATGAAACAAAGTTTAAACGCAAACCCATCATCCATGATTTTTCTGCAGTTCAATTTCCCAACAAGTAACAAGAGGCACTCCACTTATTTCATTCGATTGGCTCGCAGTCTCGAAGCTTACTTTTCAATTTTTCTACGTCTTTCTGACAGTTCCGTTTGAAAACGAACTTATAATTGCGTTTACTTCAACCCCTCAGAGGGTTGAATGTAAATAACAAGAACGTTAAAACATCGAATTGCAGGCATATTGCTACAGCAGATGGAAAAGTTGAATAGGTACAGTTGGTAGAGTGCGACTACGCTAACTTTGCAGAGGTCAAAAAAAGGTTTTAATTAAAAAAAATGCACATGGCAACATCACAAAAAATATAATTAATTAGTCTTGATACTTGGCAAATATACTCCCGTATAATAAGTATAAATATAATGTGTCAACACGGACAGTCTTGCACAAATTGATCTAGTTCCAACCAAACTAAGCAGTGCTTGTATATATGTACGTACATATTTAAATTATTTAAATATCATACTTTAATTAGACATTATCCAAGACCTTGGAACAAATCGCTTAGTTTGGTTGAAACTAGATGGATATGTGCAAGACTGACCCAGATATCGTCACTAATTTGAAAAAAACTCGCATATTAAAACGTCGAACAGAAAAACGTCGAAAGTTACATACTAACTTCATATACACTTACAGCGTTTTTACCTGGAGTCAGTGTACCAGATACTTGCGTCTTTTTTTAAGTAAGTAATGACCGATATTGGTATCAGTAGGTATGTAGACACATTTTGTAATAAAGGGAAGAATTATTGCTAAGTACCAAGATTAAATAATCCTGTTGCTGTAGTTTCCGTTGGTTTGCCATATATATATTAAAAAAAAAGAATAAAACCTTTTTTCGACCTCTGCAAACTTAACGTTGTCCGACTATAGCAAAGTGGCCAAACATATCGTAGCACACTTAGTCTCAGGAGAGACCTTTGCTCTGTGTTAGTTCTATAACTGGGCTTTTTATAACAAGTAAAAGTTTCATTTCTTACTCAAATAATTACTACGTTACCAGTCACCATGTCGCCTCCAATTTAGTGTCCACTGCGTTACTAAAAAAACGTTTTTTTATATTCATAGACCACATATTTCGGTAAAAGTTATCATTCGGGTGAGCGTATGCTATTCTGAATTACGAAAAATTATTTTTTGTAGATTATAGTAACGTGTAAGAAAGTATGCATTAAGGTGGTTTTCCACCGGCAAGGTGACACGAGACGAGACGAGGATTGAATTGAAATTTGTATCAAGTTGCGCGATGCGCGAGGAGAGGATTGAAAACATACAATTCAATCCTCGTCTCGTCTCGTCTTGCCCTGCCGGTGGAAAACCACCTTCAAAGTGTAAAAGGGACGTTTTTTTAGGAATCAAAAAGAATTTTGGCCCATCTAACTATTTAAGGCTGCGTTTCCACCGGAGCTGTGCGAGGAAGTTAAGCGGTGTGCGAGGAAAAAATCCACCAATGCCGGGCCGCGCTGAGTGAGGCTAGGCACGTTGATTGGTAATTTTTTTTCTCGCACACCGCTTAGCTACCTCGCACAGCTCTGGTGGAAACGCAGCCTAATGCCGGCGGTGCAGTCAGCATCAAAACACCCGTAACATCCAAAGCGCCACCATATATCGTCACACACCTTTGTATTGTACCTACCTATAGTAATATGTATTCACCTGTCAATATGCACCAGTGACGTGCCGTAAAAAATATCCTTGGGCAAGCCGGTGCAGATTTGGCGCACATTTTCCTTAAGAGCTGTAGAATAAGGTTCTCAAATACCTGACATTAGGCAAGCCGGTAGGAATCGAGTTTTTAGGACGCCACGCCACTGATATGCACCTTCACTGACACTTCTTGCACAGTACGCCGCACAAACAATCCGCTCTGGCTCCACAGAAAACCAGCGCCGTTGGCAGAGCTGTGCATAGCCCAGCCAACTGCATTGCTGAGTCGAGACCATTTTAGCGTGGTGCCGAGGTTTTGCCGTGGTGCCGAGGTTTTGCCGAGGCATGCCTACCGCCACGAAGACCGATAGTTGCAACAGCTCAAAGAGCTAGCAGATAAAAAAAAACTGGCCAAGAGCATGTCGGACCATGCTCAGTGTAGGGTTCCATAGCCGTAACTATAAGGTAAAAAATACGACGTTAAAAAAGTACAAAAACAAAAGAGCGTATCTTCATAGCAATTACGTCCTTTTCTTGAGAAGCGCAGTTTATCGGCAATAACTCAAAAACGGTTAGTCCGATCTTGTTGAAAATAATTTTCGTTGAAAGTATTAATTAAGCGTTATCTTTGTAATTTTTTTTATATTTTTCGGACACACGGTTTAGAAGATAGAGGGGGGGGGGGGGAGACACAATTTTCACCACTTTCGGAGCGATTATTTCCAAAGGTATTCACTTAATCAAAAACGTTACTTAAAAACCTTAAAATGTTTTTAAAAGAGCTGTCGAACTATGTACCACACATTGACATTTAGTGAAAAAATTTTTTTTTAGCTTCTGTTACATGTATGGAGTGCCCCCCCTAGATTTTTTTATTTTTATTATTTAACTACCAAACTTAGTTGCGGCATCTACAAGACATCTATATTCCAAATTTCATCAGTATAGGTCTTGTAGTTTTTGAGTAAAATGCCTGTGACATACGGACGGACGGACGGACGGACGGACGGACGGACGGACAGACGGACATGACGAAACTATAAGGGTTCCTTTTTAGCCATTTTGGCTACGGAACCCTAAAAAGGGACCATTTCGGGTGCACATCTGTCTTTGTATGTGTAATTATTATGTTATCCGAATTCTTCTTCTTGGGGTGCCTTTGATTACGGAACCTTGAAAGTACAACTGACATGACGAATTCCTTCTTTTGGTAAAGTTGAGTAAAATGTAACCATTAGTCCGACGACGCGTGGAAAAATTCACTTTGCTTTTATAATCCGTAAAACTACTCAATTTCTATGAATATCCATTTTCTATCCATGATTATACAGGTTTTTTTTATATATATAAATTTGATTGGATTTCATCTTAGTTTATCTTTGACCAGTGTCATAGGTACATTAACGAGAAATATCCGAATTAATTTGGACCATAATTGGGTGGACTGGACGATAGATATTGATATTATTTCTACTTGTAAATATTACATCTCCTCACGTCCCCAAAGTAATTACTTTGTTATATAACAATTGCTTTTCTTTCGCATTTCTAGCGGGCAATGTGGAGTTAATAAATGTCTCGATTCTCAAGTTATAAGCAAAAGTATTGCGAACGAAATTCTAGCTTTTAGGGCCTTATCACAGTAGCGATTTGCGGGCGAGTTTCAAACGCAATACAGATTTCGTCAAGTTTTGTATGAAAGCACGCTCGCAAATCGCAAGTGTGATAAGGCCCTTACGGCTGCATCGACAATCGCTGATAAAACATAAACCAACACTCTAACTCAGCGGTCGGCAACCCGCGGTCATTTGCGGCCCGCGAGCCTCCCTGGCTATTTTGTATGTAAAGGTCTTTATGTTCAGAATTGTATAAAGTATTACAAATTACTAACAAAGTGCGGCCCGCGTCAATTTCGTAAGTCACTATGTGGCCCTTGGCTGCTAAAAGGTTGCCGACTGTTGCTCTAACTAATCAAAGCCAACTAAGAGCCAACTAAGCCAACTTTTCTTCTTTGTATGTGTCGATCATGTTTAATTAGTTGCCTTATGCATATGTTTGTTGAATCAAATCAGAACTGGTTAATTGAATTATGATAAACAATCAATATCATCTTAGTTGGTGCATCTAACGTCTTGTTAGGCTCGCATGGAATCAAGTTGTTTGATTGTAACCATCACACACGATCAGTATGAGACAAGCCAACAATGCAATCAGACACCACAGAAATAACATTGTTGGTCAGTTTACAACAGCAAATTTGACCAACCAGAGCACGCCGTGTGCCTCGGCGACATTATAATAGACCAATCAGATCGCGACTATCGCGAGCTGCACCGCAGCACGTCACGTGACTTCGACAATTTGAGACGACCCTCAAACTCACTCGTCCATCTATTGCTTAGTTTCCGACCTCTGCATCAATGTACTATTGTCAGTTAAACAAAAAATTATTGCCGTCTCATTTTTTGTTAATCTCACTGACAGAATTACCTGCGCTGCAATGCATCCGTCCTCTCTGTATTTACTCTATCCTGTGCGTAGTACGCAAGCGTGGTATGCGGACCGTTATAAGAGTAGTAGCATCCGTCTCCCTCCAACTCGGAACGTTAGAGCGAAACGGAGCTACTATTGTCACCTCAACGCTCTCGCGCACCGTGACTTCATTCATGCAACTTAAGATACAGACTAATGTATCATGAGCTCTCTTTTTAAATGTATTGTTTGGCGTGGCAGGTCTAGGGGCCTGGTCAGGTGACATACCGTAGTAAGCGGTACGCCATTTTCAGAGGATACGACTTAACGGATGGTTTTACTCGGTTCGTTCTGGGTCCAACCTTTTTCATATTAAATCACAGCTTGGTCAAAAAGTATCTACGCATACTGTGCAATTGCATATTTTATAGAATGCGAATACGCTAAGTTTGCAGAGATCAAAAAAAGTTAGGCATTTATTATTAGGCACATCGTGATATGCCTGGCCAAATCATAGACATATCATGAAATGCCAACATTTCATGACACGCCTAGGAATTTCATGATTTGGCGAGTTATACGATCGGCCGCCGACACATACATGTACATTTTTAAGTATCATACTTAAATACACACAAATTATCCAAGAACCTGGAACAAATCACTTAGTTTGGTTGGAACTAGACCGATGTGTGCATGAGTGACCCTGATATTTAATTTAGTAGGTATGTAGACACGTTTTGTAATAAAGGGAAGAATTACTTATTTCCAAGTACCAAGATTAAAAATACCTTTTGCTGTTGTTTCCCCATGTTGCCATAAGGATATATATTTTTTAATAAAACCTTTTTTTGACCTCTGCAAGCTTAGCGTAGTCCGACTATAGTGTCTATAACAGTAAAAAGTTTGCCAACTTCAGTGAGTTTATTAGTACATTGTGTATCAAAGGCGGTAAGTAAAGAATTATAGTGAATTAACGGCTCGGCTTCGCCTCGGCCTTGTAACAAACACTCGTTTGTAATTCCTTTACCGCCCGTGGCACACACAATGTTTTTCATCACACTTGTGAGGAAATCTGATTAAAATAACCTTACTTAACCTAAATAAAATTGTAAAACTGACAGTGACATTAGTGACATATTCCATAGACAATGCGAACGTCAAGTCACGTTCGGAAACTGTATATATGTAACTGAATTTGCAAAATACTGAAATACTATATTTAAACATTTAATTAATGTTACAGAAATATGTTTTTACATGTATTTGCAATAACAGTTCTCTTTAAATAAATATTTCAGTAATAAAAGTTAAAAAAGTAAGTTGGCGTTTCCTTTGAAAATGACAAATAAGAGTAAAACAGAACAAGCGTTTCAAATTTAAAAAGAAAACCATTACGCCCTAGGGCGTAATAGGTCATTTACGGCCCGCAAAACCTACGTGTAATGACACCATTTTCGAGCAAGTGTGATGAAAAAATATTTACCGTTTTGTGCTGGCTAAAGCTGAATTTCCAGGGATATATAAGGTCCTAATTTATTCGTTGCTGATATTTTTACAGCTGATAGTACTCGGTCTCTGGAGTATAATAAAGCATGAAACATTATAGCTTTTACGATGTTTTTTTGGAGAAAAAGGAAAAACAAATTTGCTACGTAATAACACCCTGTTAATGTGATTACTAAATGAAAACTCATTGAACAGTTTCTATTAGCTCTTTAACGTACCACTTAACTGTAACTGGCCACTTCACGTCGATAAATTAAAAACTTGATTGTCAATGTCATGTTATTTTCCGTTTGACTGTGTAGTTTGAAAATAAATTTGCATATAATGCACATGGTGTTTTGTTTAAGACGAAATTCAAATCAAAAAAGTTATATGAAAAGATTTCTTAATTTCTATTTAAAGTTAATTATTTTAATGTAAAGTATAACGTGTTAAAATATCTGCAACTAATAAATTAGGACCTTATATAGCGCCTTATAACATTCAATTTGAACTTGTAGTTTAAGAACTATTGCACGTCAAAGTTCCTTAGTTTTGTCACTGACTCACTGACTGATGATCATCATAATTCTAAGGTACTTCTAGCAGACCCAGGAGCCCCAAATTTTAAACATAATTAGTTTTTAGCCTATCAAGTCATGCAAAACCTAAAAATATAACAATTTCAATACGAACTGCATAAGTAAGTTTGTAATCCTATACAAATGCATGCGATTACAAAGTTATTTTTGTAGTTCAAATGGGAAATAGAATGTATTGGATTAGTAAAGAAAGACCACTTACAACCCTCGGTGCGCGAGTCCGACTCGCACTTTTTTTTTATTTATAAAAATGTTTCCTGTGATAGCAACATAATGAAACTCAGGCTTCTATTCAACTAGTGTGTTTGCATATCCAGTTGGGACGAGTTCTGTTGACATTTCTGATTGAATGTGAACTATAACAACGTTTTTAGAATAGAAGAGAATGTTTTATTTTCGACCAACAAGGATCATTGTGTTAGTAACAATTGGAGACTAATTCTAATGTACATTCTAGTTCACACTAGTACCTACTATTTTTTTTTTTGCCTATGAAATTGCGACTTTATGATTTGTGTACTAACGTGCTAATTCCGAAACTTTTTTTCTCGTAATTAGTACGAATGTGAACTAGACTATCAATAATATAATAATTTTACGCAAAGACAAACCCAACACATAAAATATCATAACAATCGATCTAGCGCCGTTCTTGAGTAGGTACCTAATTGAATAACTATAGTTTGTCTTATATTGGAGGAAAACTATCAATAGGTACTTTGGTAGTTTCAACTGAAAGCATTTAGGCCCTCGATAAGCGGTAACAATCTGGACAGACCTACAAGCATCAGAACTTGTTTCAAGTACTTTAATATCTTAAGACCTCTTGAATGCTAAGTTGCTCTGATAGGACTCCCAACTTTGAACTCCTCAACACAAATCCAGTGAACATGAACCTTTCACTCATATAAACAACTCACAGCGAGGTGTCTACAAATCCGGTCGCAATGACCAATTAATGGCTGACCCATAACTTCATGCAGATGCAAATGACAGGAGATCTTGCTTGTTGGTCATAATCATAACCAACGTCTACAACCAAGGAATAGTAACGGGAGTTTATTCGAAATTAAATCTTATCCCGTGCGCTTTGAGTCGATTATCAACTGATAATGATGCGTTTGTGTCTTTTCTCTTCTAGAAGGGATACATAAGGTCCAGTATAGATAGAGCTTGGTAAGTGGGTTCATTGGTTGTGTAAGGAGATCTCAGTGTGATGGTTAGCGTTTCCTTGCCTGTGAGAAATTGGAATCTGATTCCTATATAGGTTTAACTGTTTTACTTGTGGTTTTGCGTAATTCCCACGGGATAGGTATGTTCCGACTTGAAGAGTGTAAAGAAAATATAAAGGTTGAATGGAAGAGATTTATCTTTAGCGCTAAGGTCGTTAATAAAGGTTAATAGGGGTGATAAAAGGTAGTTTTTCTTCTTAGTGAGCTTTAAAATTATTATTATAATATTATATAATCTGTTATAAAACAAACCTTGCGACTACAAGTAAATGTATAATTAATATAAACATATTATTTTAATAAGCGACTTCAAACTAACCTATTCAATCAACCTATATCTATAGTGACCTAATGTGAAATTAAAAAATAATTAATTCACTATAATTCTAAGTGTGCCAAATGCAAGAGGTGTTGTAAAAATACCGATACGTGTGCCGTCCCACATCGCCAAGATCCCATCATCAGATCCTGGCCTGCTGACAATGAGATGATCTGGAAGGCACAGCCCACGCCGCTGAATATTGTACTGTCCACAGGAGTGACGCGCACGCCTAGCTAGTAAAATGCATGTTCAAAATATAATTAATCTATGTGCCATTAATACGAGTACTTAGCAGAGTTCGTTAAATATCTAGTAGATCAGTTCTGCCAACTATGAGTAAACAGCACAGAAATATATCGAGGTAGAACGAAAAAGTGTATGTACCGTAAAACGGGGTGAGTTGGCTGGAAATCGAAGTTCAAACCTGGATAAAAGTTTATTTTTATATTTGGCACATTGATTTATATACAAAAAAAGTGTTCCGGAGGTAAGAATTTCATTTTGTCAATGATAGTTTGTTGCTTCATTGCATAGTTTCAACGAAAAATTCATAATAGTAGGCAAAGCCAGCTCACCCCGTAGTTGGGGTGAGAAGGCCTAGCAATTTTATATTTTGACAATATAGCCTCGTTTTCTATGTTAAAACCATTATAAATAAAGAACATATAACTTAAGTTTTTCTGTTTTCAATAAGCCATGTAAGTATATAAACGATATCCGAAAGGTGGATGAACACTTACTTTGGTAAACATCACTTAAAAACAAAGTATTTTCAACTAAAAATCCGCCGATTTCGAGCATCAACTTTGACAGTGAATTTGTGTTTCAAAATTGTATGATTTGGCAGCTTAATGTTGCGAAAAGAAGAAAAAATATGTCTAAAAATATAATCAAATTACTTTGAGAGCAACTTAAGCCCAAAAATTAAAGTAACTACTCAAAAAGGAAATTCTGGATTCGCAAGCCAACTCCCCCCGCGAAGCCTACTCACCCCATTCTACTGTACCTCGCGTGCTAGAAAGAAGTGGCGGCCACCTACTTTGAATGCCGTTAACTTCAGTTTCCGTCAATATTATTAGCAGATTGGAAGATCCGATAATAATGGTATAATTAATTGTTCAAATATTACCAAATGAAATGGAAAATTTATGTTTTCCATCACTAAATAGCACTTTTGGCGTCAAACGCCAAGCGAAAAATGTTACACGCTTGTTTGCCATACAAATCCCTCTCGATCCTTCCTATTCCTTCTCTCTCGATGTATTTCTGTGGTAAACAGCGAACATACGCAAAAAACTCCGACGAACAGCCTCCCTCTATTTTGAAGTCAGTTATAAACCGGCCGGGCACTGGTCAGCACGCTCTATTTCCCAATATTTAGTCTATTTCAGGTCCCGCCGTTTTGGGGAAGCAACGAGGTGAACAGTCGGCTTAGGCCGTCGTTCATGCACTTTGCGAGGCGGTTCACGACCCCACCGTCAATAGGGAACGTGCACGACGAAGGTCCTGCCAACTGGTGCCGCCAATCTAAATCATATATCCTCTCATGCTGGGGTCACATTGACGAAAACGCCGTTAATAACGTTAATATATCGAAGGCGATTAACGTCAGTGTAGCTACGACTTACTATATTTGACATTGACACTAACATATTATCATTGACATTGACAGCTTGATTTGACACAGGCGATAGTTTCCTTTAGTGTCCGCGCGTGTCTCTTTTGTCGTTTAGTGCTGCCATAGTTCGTGCACGTTCCCTATACTCTGTCCTGTTAGGTATTCAACTAAAGGTAACCAAAAAACTAAAAAATGTAATTTAAATCTTTATTAAAAGGAATAAAGTTGCATTTGTTTAGTTCATGCACGTTACTTATAGGGAATGCAATGTCCGGTCAAATATGAAACCCGGGTATTGACGACTCTAAATAAAGTCTGTTACCCGAGTTGCATTACTTACAATCAAGGACCATTAAAACAAGAGGACTGTCATTCTCCATACTTTGGATCGTACCCCGTATTTCCAGTCAAAAACTGGATGGCGCTAAAAAACTAAACATTTAACGATGTTATAATTGAACAAAGAAACATAGTACAGTAGCAATTAGTTCGTAAACAGCTAATTTTAATAAATAAAATCTAACACTTAAATACTGTGTCACTCTTGTAAAGTTGAATAATTGTAAATAATATAATTCTTATACCAAGCTTATACATAGATGGCGTTGTAAATATCGGGGAACAGCTTTTTGTATGGAGAATGACAGTCCTCTTGTTTTAATGGTCCTTGCTTACAATAAACTGGCCGGCATTGCCGGCCGTGTTAAGTAAGATTAGCAAGCGTATGATTTTTTTTCGCGTTTTGCATTAAGGTGGCCGACGTTAGATTTTATGAATTATCTTTAAAATGAAACGATACATGCATAATATTTATTAATCACTTGGTTTTTTAACCCGGGTTCTGAGTCAAAATACCCGGGTTTTACCCGACTCTAAATGAAGTCGGTTACCCGGGTCCCTGGGTTTTCGGGTACCCGGGTTGCATTCCCTAACCATTAATAGGTCGATTTCAGAGCGTTTCAACACTTTCAACCGCGGCGGTTTGTTTCATTCACGTTCCAGGGTCATTATTTGAACGCGCTTCACTTTTGTAGACACATTTTTGTCGAGATTCCGGCAGATTTTTAATGGAATCTCAACGTATTTGCTAGTAGTCTCAGTTATGTACCAAATAGCTAAATATTAGACTAAAACCTGAGGGAACTTCGACAAAAATGTGATTACAAAATTGACCTAGCAAATATAGCAGCAATAGAGTTGCATGCTCTATACCGTAATTCTGAAATCTCGAAAAACCGGATTTTTTTCGGTCTTACTATACCGGTATTGCAAAAAATCAACTTCCAAAAAGTTAAACTAAAAAGCAGAAAAAAATATGTTTATTACCCCAAAGAAATGGATAATCTACGATTCATATTATATACAGATATTTATAGTTTTTAACCTGTTATTTTTGAAGTCGGTGCCTGCCACGCAAAACTAAGCTCCTAAGCTGGTACTCTATATGACGCAGAATCATAATATTATCATAATAATTATTTATTCATTTTAAAGTAGGTAAACAATTTTACATAAATATTGTCGAGGCTTTCTAGTAGGCGCGTTGCTCCTGTATCAGAATGCACAAAATAGAAGACGAGAAATTCGAGGAAAAGTATTCTAAATATGCAACACTTTAATTAATTACTAGTAAACGGGTAAAATGATATTGGAAACGATAATGACGACGAGTTCTAAATAACCCTACAGTACTCAAACGGGCAAAATAAGATCTAAGACTAAAAGGGTCATATGTCTAACGTAAAATGGGTTAATAGTCAATATTAACCACATCAAAAGTCGTAACTAGCATTTACCCGCGGCTTCGCCCGGTACTATGTACTGTTCCAAGGGAAATCTCTACCGGGATATAAAGTATTCTTTGTTTCGATCCGGGATTTGGTGTCAACCCATTAAGTTGCTACCCCGTTATTTAGTAACCAACATCTAGACCCCCAAACGTCCAAACATTTTCACAAACTTTCACATTTATAATATTAGTGTGATGATTTATTTCATTATTTGGGTAAGCATTGCGTTTGGGTTGCGACAGGGTTTTCATACAGATTACGATCTACCGCGAGCTCGCCGTGACGAGTTTTGAATGAAAACGCGCTCGCAACTCGATCGAATTTTTTATTTTTTTTTAGTTTTTGATGACTGATTTTTTCTCAATTATACATGCCAAGTCACCATTATTTTTGTAAATTTAAATAATAATGGTGACTTGGCATGTATGTATAATTGAGAAAAATTATTCGAGCCGATCTTTTTTTTAAGCAGAGACGTTGACATTTAAATTCGTCTAGTGTTACTCTAAGAGAGTCTAGTTAGTTAATTTAATAAACATAAAAATATGCTTTTCGTTTAATTTTGTACCATAAAATTTAAAGCAGGAACTAGTTAAATAATTAACACCCATACTTTATACAATAATATTAATCTCAATCAGCAAATCTCAATTTTTAAGATGATTAATTTTTATGGGTAATTTTTTTTTAATTTTTAAGTGTATCAAATAAAAACATTAGGTACCTGACATACGAGAAGTTAATCCAAATATACCTACATACATACAATTTTCAAGTAACAATTTTGAAATAGCGATCAATTGCTATACCACTGACTTATCGACGTTGGAGTTCGTGCACATGTGTGCAGCATACGAGATGTATTTTTATTATTTTAATGCGTAAATAAACGAAAAGATGGAAAAAATCATATACGAGTTTTTTTCAAAGTAGTGAAGATAAGGCCGTTTATGGCGCAAAAAAAGTACATTTCAACTCTCTCAAGGAAACCAAAATTTATAGGATACTTTCCTCATACTTTCCTAATACCGTCTTATAATACAAGTATAGGCAAAAATCGGAAAACCATACATTTGTAGTTAAATCATAAAAATATAGTCTTTATTTAAAGACTATATTTTTAAATTTAATTATTTGTACGGAGCCCTCGGTGTGCGAGTCCGACTCGCTCTTGGTCGTTTTTTTTAGTAATACTCATCTACTCATACTAGACCTCTGTCTCGTTTACTTTGCGACTCGAGTCGTGTGCAAATTTAAAGGTAGCTCGTCGAGGCACGAGAGTTTGCCCGAGTTTAAATTATAAATGAGAGCCCGTTGAGTGCAGAGCTCGTGCCCTGTCTTAATAAGATTCAAAGGAATGTGTCAGTCAATATACGTTGTCAATCATGTAAATACCTGTCGCAAGTAATACAATGTACACACTGTAACATAACATGTGGTTGTCTATGTACTCAAATATACAACCGAAAAAACTTTAATTAAGAAACAAAAATAAACACTGGCACAGATAACACACTGATGTTACTTTGCCGGTTGCAATATGGTGGTCATTGCTAGCCTCCTGCCGCCCAAAGGCCTATAAAGAGGACATACATACTTCAGGCAGGAATCAGCGATACACAGCCCTCAAGATCCAGAGATCCCTTGACGTCCTCCCACAATGGCTGTAACGTTAACGACTATCTATCAACGTAGGGAAGACGCAGGCCATCATGACGGGTCTGAAGAAACTCCCGCCGTACCTCAAGCTGCTAAACGAGAGGATAGAGTGGTGCACATTAGTGAAATACCTAAGCGTTACCATCGATAGGGGAGTCACAATGAAGCATCACGTTAATCCACACAGCCTTTAGGCCCACGTCTATAGATTTGCAATTCTACAGATTTTCATGTTTACAGATTCCCAATTCTACAGATTCTCGTGTATACAGATTCCCAATTCTACAGATTCTCATTTCTACAGATTCCCAATTCTACAGATTCTCATTTCTACAGATTCCCAATTCTACAGATTCTTATGCCTACAGATTCCCAATTCTACAGATTCTCATGTCTACAGATTCCCAATTCTACAGATTACTAGTTCTACAGATTCCCAATTCTACAGATTATCATGTCTACAGATTTCCAATTCTACAGATTCTCATTTCTACAGATTCCCAATTCAACAGATTCTCAGCTGTATAAATTCCTAATTGAAAAGACGATAATGAGCACTTGAGATAAAATGCGATAACCAGCCAGAAATTAAGTATTCATTTTAATATAAAAGTTTTTATTTCCCCATAAGAAGGTGCAAGCTCTGACTTTTATAAATACTCTAATCACATATTCATGGTAAAACAAGGAGAAGGAGGCGAATTAACTAACTAAGAGTACATTGCAGTGACAGGTTGCAAGCCCATCATCCAAAACACTCTTGAATCAAACCTATTTTATTTCCCATTTCTTACAACAATAACGGAAGTGGATTATACAGTCTCGTCTAAAATTACACTTAGGATTGTATGGTTAAATAGTAAACTTGAAAATCGTATAGGTACCTATTTTCAGATATGACCGTACTAATCGTGCTGCTATATATTTTTAGAGAATTATTATTTGACGTGTAGGTACGTAACCTGTAGTACTGGTAATCTGGAGAATTGGGAATCTGTAAAACTAGTAATCTGTAGAATTGGGCATCTGTAGAATTGGGAATCTGTAAAACTAGTAATCTGTAGAATTGGGAATCTATAGAATCGGTAATCTGTAGAATTGGTAATCTGTAGGATTGGGAATCTGTAGAATCGGTAATCTGTAGAATTGGGAATCTGTAGAACTGGTAATCTGTAGAATTAGGAATCTGTAGAATTGGGAATCTGTCAAATTGGGTATCTGTAGAATTGGGAATCTGTAGAGATAGGAATCTGTAATGGAAATCTGTAGAATTGGGAACAAACCCCACACAGGAGTAGTGTGAAGACAGCACTTGCTTGAATGTAATTTAAATATTTATTAAAAGGAATAAAGTTGCATTTGTTTTGTTTCTTTTCAAACTGAAAAATAAAACAATCAACTCTATTCCATGTCAAGTTCAAAGTTCAAAATTCATTGTCAATTTTGCATGTATGGTGAGCGGCAGGAGACTAGAGTACGGAGGTGCGGTGGCAAATGTAGAACAGAGAGGAAAATGGAACCACCTGAGTATATTTTATGATTAAGTGAATAACGATTAAATTATTGATGCCAACGTTTTTAGAATGATAATATTGAATCCTTCTTCATTATTATTTCTTGATTAAATTAAGTCAAAAGCAGACCAAAAAAGGATATACAAATGACGGCTGGACTAAAGTATTAAGGGCCAATACCGAAAAACCGTTTTTACGGTATTGGCCCACGGTTTTACTTGTGTAAAACGGGTATTGCACGCCCTACGTGTGACGTCACAACGCTAGTATGCTTTAGTACGAAGTGTTTTTTGGGAAAGACACAAAATGCGAAGTTTTTTACGATTTTTACGCATACCTAGTGACACTCGCTCAATCAAGACGAATCTAATGTAAATCAAAATCTGGTGTGTAGTTGAGTAGTTACGAGCGGACATAGGAACGGACATACTTACATACATACAAGTCACATAACCCTCCTTTTGGGCTTCGCCGCAGTCAGGTAAAAATTGCGACCACTTTGGAAGCATGCCTTTTCTATCTCACGGTTTAGAAGTGACGTAGATACTTCTGATGTATTAAACATTAAAAAAAATAATTGGAGACCGTTTTGTAATACAATCAAACGCGCTGTTGTACATTTGAATCTCAACTTTACGAATATCAACTTTATTGCAACGTGTTAAAGTCTATCTGTTGTCAGTTATTTAACTGACAAGTACAAGTACCCGTACAAGTATCCTTTGTAAGTAAAAATATAAAAGTTAAAAATATTCTTATCGTTATCATGGCCCCCACCTAGTTCGACGTTTGCTACGTCCAATAAGGATTGCAAGTTAGTCAGGCTTCACAAGAAAAACCCGGCTTCTGCAGTAAAGGGCTGCGGCCTATTAACGGTCGGATACCTCACGTTAAGCGCCGTCGGACACAGACTTGGAACTCATGTTCTGAGTCTGTGTCTGTTGGCATTCAATGTATTAAAAAACCCCGGTCTAAACCATCGACGTTTGGGTTACAAAATGCACCGGTGCATTTTGTAACCGACTGCTAATAGCGACGCGTGCCATAACCGCGCTTACGACGAAAGGCGCGAATTGACCGCGCGTGGATCCTGCACTCTACAAATCAACCTCAAAAAGTGGATACGTCAGCGGCGTTAAGCCAGGGCTGTTAAGTGCTATAGTTGACGTCTGGTTGACGGTGAACCAATGAATTCAGGCGGCGCTGATCCAGTGCCGAGCTGTTCTGTGATGCTGCTGTGCTGCGCTCTTTACGCATTCAGCGCCAAGCATCACTACGTGGGCTACGTCTTGGTCTGTAGCACGCTAATTGCCGTATGAAGCGAAAATGTTGCTGAACCCGACTATTGGGTCTGTTCATTGGTCATTTCAAGAAGTGGTCATTTCGGGAAGTGGTCTTGTGTAGAGCAGTAATTTATAGATGTGGTCATTTGTAGCTGTGGTCATTTCTGATTGTGGTCCTAAACCGACGGAAGGGTTTAGACTAAGAGCGTTTTAGACCAAATCAGCTTTAAACGAGGTGCGTATTAGGCTAGATGTCTTATTAGACCAGTTTCATTTTAGATTAGGTGCGTATTAGACCAGTTGTGTTTTAGGCGAAATGCGTTATAGACCAGTTGCGAATTGTCTGCTAGGCTAGATGCTACTTAGACCAGTAGCGACGTAGACTGGTAGCTACTTAGACCAATTGCAGTTTAGACGAGATGCGTTTTAGACTAGCAGCGTTTTAGACCTGTTACCGCTAGTACCAGTTGCGATTTAGACGAAATGATCATAACCCAATTTAAATGTCACTTTTTATCCGATAGTAAAGAAGCCAACAGTTGGTTATTTATGTTTTCGCTTGCCCGTGGTTATGGTCCGGCGGTGTTTACTAGGCTCCTGACTAATTAAAAGGATAACGTCGCCTTTGTGTGTTGTTTCGTTTTGATTACAGTAAAGAACTTAGCCAGTTTCGATTAAGTTCATGTTAGAATAATAATTATACTTGTATAGTACCCATAAACTTTTGAAGAAAAAAAAATAGTAAGTTACCACAGAACAGAAAAAAAACTGTTTTTTTTATTCCGTGTAAGTTACTAAGATCGTACACTGGGTCCGCGAAGTGATACGTGAAGTCTTAGGAAGAAAATTTAATTGCATTTAAACATGGAAGAACAATAAATATGATCCACTTTTATTTCAATATGTTCGAGTCTCACGGCAGTTTTCTGAGTAGATCTTTTTTTATTGGCGTAAGAGAAATAGTACATTGTGCACCGAGGGTAGTAAGAAGGGAATTACTAACGAGAGTCTATTAGGAGCCCGACGCCGTAGGCGGAGGCCTTTTAATGACTCGAGTTTGTAATCCCCTTACTGCCCGTGGTACACACAATGTTTTTCATCACATTTGCGAGGAAAAAAATAAAACAAAAATCATATTATTTACTGTCAACTTTTTCAATATA
The DNA here is from genome assembly GCA_947034925.1 of Eudemis profundana. Taxonomy (NCBI): domain Eukaryota; kingdom Metazoa; phylum Arthropoda; class Insecta; order Lepidoptera; family Tortricidae; genus Eudemis; species Eudemis profundana. Next base: position 49,993,633 of record OX344794.1, read on the forward strand.
GTCTTCTACAGATAATGCTAAGAACTGCGTTTAGTTATCAAACTTGACAGGCAATACCGCCAGATTGTACCGATTTTCAAAATAAAATTTTAAACTAAATTAATTTAATTGCATTAAAATAATTGCAAAAAAATCTGAAATAATAGTAAAATATACCATATAAGTTTTATATACACTAAAATTGGTTTTGTAGCCAAGTTTTGAAGATGTGAAATAAGCCTTGGCTGATTTGAAACCTCCTTAGTCTGAAATGATGTACGTGTAGGTTCTATATTTTAAAACTAAACTTATAACTCCCACGGGAGTTATAGATTTTCATACAGTTTTTCCACCCGTGGGAGTTATAGATTTTTATAACCCACGGGAGGTAAATCGGCTCGAGCTGGTCTAGAAGCGTGCGTGTTATAACACCCTTTACGAGCAAGTGTGATGAAAATATATTTTTTAGGCTGAAGTTGGAGGACCGACGGAGTAAAAATGAGTCTTTAAGCCAACGTGATAAAATTATTATAGTACATTACATAACTAGGGTGGTAATACAAAGAAAGGCCGAGATCGCAGAAGTTTGCGGCCCGAGCTGAAAGCGAGGGACGTAAATGTGCGATCGAGGGCTTTCTTTATTACCTCCCGTGTTGTGTACATCATTTTATGTTTACACTTGGCCAGAAAGCGGTTTTTTCCGTACGCACAGCGTGCGGAAAAGGCCACTTTATGGCCAAGTGTGGCATAAATAATATAATAGTAGGGTTCATCTCGATAGCTAAAATAATGTTTGGTAATAAAGTAAGCAGCACTGCGCAAGTAGGTAATATAAATAAATCGTAAACAGTCACCTTGGTTTGTTATGATAATAGGTACCTACATAAACAATATTTTTGCTTTTTAAAAAGTAGGTTAGAGCGTGGTTGAACTAAGTTTGTGTATAGTGGGACAAGGTGCAAAATTAACAAAACAAATAGTATACACCGTGGGCCCGTATAACCCGACCAACTTTAACCATAGATTTTAAGAACTATTAGAAGTAAAAAAAGTTATGTGACGTATAGTCGATTAACGCTTACTTTCCGAGATATCCATAATTTTTAAAATAAAAACCCCAAGTGTGTAACAAGCCCTAATAAATGTGACTAAGGATACTTTTACTGATTTTTTAAAATCCTTTAACTAAACAGCAATTAACCTTCGCAGTATTACATGGTAAGCGATTCGAATAAAAAGCCAAAATATTGACCTTTCGTTTCCATTTTAGCTTTTTTTCCTTTTTAATAACTTTTCCTCCAGTAAGGACATGTTTATAAGTTTATAACTAAGGACTGAATTTATTGATTTGTTTTGTTCCATAAGACTATTAATGTAAAATGACAAAATTCGACCTATGTTTATATAACGTTATTTACTTTTAATACCATCAGGCATACGTGGTTAAAGTTGGTCGGGTTGTACGGGCCCACGGTGTATATTTGGTACATACGTAGCATGTATATTTTTTATGTTAATGTTTTTTAGTGTTAGCACAAACCTCTACATGTCCGCCTCGTTTTTTGATGATTTTTATTTTCAAAGAATCGTTTTTTTTTCTGTAGTCTTATCTGCGGAATGTAATATCATACATACTTAATCCTAGATAATTATTTATTTATTTATAATTAGAATTAACAACCTGAACTAAAGTAACATCTAAAAACAACATTATTTATAATAACTTCACTTAAAATACACGTGCATCGGCTTGGTGCAAAGTTTCTTAATATATTTTTTTTTCGAAAAACATATTTGTAAATTATTATAAATTCTTTAAAAAAACATATTTAGATGTCCGTATTGTACTTATATGTGCGTCTAATTTAAGTTCTAATTATAAAAAAAAATGTTGACAAATTGAAGATGTTTATTGAGTGTTACTAGATACAAACTTTTTAATTTAATTTTTTATAAAAAAAACTTTATCTGATGATCAGATTTTTTTTACAAAACACGTAATAAACGACTAAAATTGACACGTGAATGAATGATGCATTTTTTTTTAATAGACTATTTGATGACAGTCCAAATCAGCTTGTCAGTGTCAAAACGCTCAGAAAGTATGCAGTTTAGTATGAAATATTGTGTTGTGACGTGATATGATGTTAAATGTGGTACCTACCTTATTTTTCGTTGGTGATACGGAAATTAGTGCAATTGATTTTAAGATTATATTTTATGACTAATTTGATGATTAAAGATAGTTAATTTGTTTAGATTGCTGTCAATTATACCCTATTTGCGAATCAGCAATTATAACTAAAGCGAAATTAAAAATAGCTACTACCCGTATTCAAACTAAATAAGTTTTAAAAACTAAACATCTAAATTCACATTCAAATTCGGAACGTTCTGTCAAGTTGACATTCGTAAATGTTCTATCATAAATCTAGTTGCCTTTGGAAGATCCTTGTGCAAACTTAACTTTGCACTTACAAGTGTCGCTACCATCCGTGCCAGTATCGACTTCAGTATGTGCAAGTGTTAGTTCAATTTTCGGCCACCGATTTGAATAACTTTGTCCGTTCGTCCTGAGAAGTCCCCTAGAAAAAGGATAAAAAAGAGAAAGCTATATGTGTTCTCTCTGTTCTTTGGTAACCTATGCTCGAGGATGTAGCGGGTGGGGAGGGGAAACTCGGAACAATGGGGATACCAGGGTGAGCGGTTAGGCAGAATTTTAAAGAATATTTTATTGCACGAATTTTCTTTAAGTCTTTTCAAGTAACTTTGTTAGAATATTTTTCTGCTGGATATTCTTCTAGAAAATATATAAAAAAAGGATTTTTTTTTATCTTTGTTTGGGCAATTTTTTATCATAATAAATGACAAATGTGTGTTTAAGCATAAATATCCTATCTTTTATTTGTACTAGCTAACACAACACTATAATTTTGAATTTTAATAATCGAGTATTTTTAGCTCCTTATGCGTGTGTTTATAATTATACTGGAATACCATTAAAATAAGTAGGACCGGACAAAAGGATGCAAATGACATAAGAAATAGGAGTAAACGAGTAATGGAGTAGCCATCAGCCTTAGATTTTTTATGCAGTCGATTAATTTGTCTTAGATAAAAAATTTAAATAAATATTTTATCGTTATAAATGAAAATACATTTTGTCTTAAGAAGTGGGTATAAACTTTTATTGCTACTTAAGTGGATATACTTTATCGCACTCAATGCGAACTATTTGTAATTCTGAGATCGCATTTTGTAATGCTACTGACTACAATAGAATTGATTGAACCTATTTCTTTCATATAAACTCCACTCTTTTTTTATAAAGACAAAAAAAATGCATTTGTCAAATAAGTATTTTAATACGCACATATTATAGACGAAATTTATGACCATTGATAAGATAACGATAAAATCATTATGTAGAATTTTTATCTACGACAACATCGATAAATTCGAATTAAAACTCCACTCCATTGCCCGGTTATTCCTGTTCCTTATGTCATTTGCATTACGTTGTCCGGTTCCTAAAAATAAGTTAAAATGTATTAAAGATAATTTGCAAAAATAAAATAGCTATTTGGCAAGAATAGTTACCTATACGAGTTTACAATATTCCGCTGCAATGAGGTTGAGAAATATAATATAAATATATCTTGACCTCAGTTATAATGAAATTCTATGTTTATAACTAATATTTATAACAATAATGCGGGGGTAGACAAAGGGTAGGTAAAGTAAGCATTCATTTAGCCTTTATATTTATTGTGTATCCTTTTTTTTCTACTTATTGTGTAACTTTTTGGTGTCATAAATAAATGTATTTCCTTTATTTATTTCTAAGTGCACTTATCTTGTCATATTAACCGCCAAAAGAAAATAATCAGACATGTAAAAGACCCGTTGAGGCCCACATGCAGAAATAAATGAGTTTGAGTCTGAATGTTACCTTACTTTGTCGGATTTCGTTTGAAATACGTGAAAAATAAAATAAATTCTACTATCCACTGAACATTTTTATTTTATAGGTCAGCTTATAACCACGTTATAGTTAATTTTAAAAGATCAGATTGATAAGTTCACTGTAAAAAAAAAACTGCTGCAACAAGCAACTTATAGCAACACAAAATTACAATCTCGTCGTGTGGGCACCCCTCATGACGTCACGCTTACGTGACCTGTTTGTTTGTTATGACCAATAACTTCAATAATGTGTCAGAATGCATGCATTTTATTCATATTGACTTAGATAAGCAAACAGGTAAGTTTTCACTACAAAATTAGATTCAAACTTTTTTCTCTTAACGCTAAGTAGGGTAACCACGATGAGACCAAAAAATATAAATAATTAAAACAGTGATATTAATTAATTAATATGACCTTAACAATACGAGACCTAGCTCAGGGTTTTAGCACCAGGGAGAGGAGTTTAATAGTACATTGTGTATCAAGGGCGGTAAGTAAGGAATTACAAACGAGTGTTTGTTACAAGGCCGAGGCGAAGCCGAGGGCTTTAATAACACGAGTTTGTAATTTCTTTACCGCCCGTGGCACACACAATGTTTTTCATCACACTTGTGAGGAAATCTCATTAAAATAACCTTACTTAACCTAAATAAAATTGTAAAACTGACAGTGACATTAGTGACATTATATCCATAGAAAATGCGAATGTCAAGTCACGTTCGGAAACCATAACGGCAAAGACCTAAAACAGTTGATTTTATATTTGCAAAATACTGAAATACACTATTTAAATATTAAACTAATGTAACAGAAATATGAGTTTATATGTATTTGCAATAACAGTTCTCTTTAAATAAATATTTCAGTGATAAAAGTTAAAAAAGTAAATTGGCATTTCCTTTGAACACGACAAATAAGAGTAAAACAAAACCATCGTTTCAAATTTAAAAAGAAAACCATTACGCCCTAAGGCGTAATAAGTCATTTACGGCCCGCAGAACTTACGTGTAATGACACCATTTTCGAGCAAGTGTGATGAAAAAAACATGAGTTGTATTACGTTCAATGAAACACCTTGTATAGGTACCTTTTTTCAATCAAATAAAACCACCATGTTTGTATTATTTCTAATACCGATATTTGTTTCCTTTTCAGCCGATGATGATAAATGAATTTAATAAATAAAAAATGGGTTGTGCGGGACCGAGGAATTGCCGCTAGCAACACCATCACTGGAGTTCGGCATTCAGTACTGCGCGAGCTGTGGAACGGAGTGCACGTTGGTCTCAGAAACCGATGTTAGCACGATGGATGTGTTACCCAGTGGGAATCTGTTCCGAGAGCTCCAGGATGTCACCGACACAGGCTACTTCGAGTGGAAACTGTCCCTAGAAGACTACTGGCAGCAGGTAAGTTCACCGTGCTCAGCGAACGTGCGTAAAGTTGAACTATACATACTTATATATAACTATGACAACGGCTTGTAGTACGCTTGCGTGAGGAGGACGGTCGATTTTCAATTTTTTCCCCACAAAATTGATTTCGATATTTAAACTGCATTAAAAGCATTTCATGAGGTTGAAACTGTTTTTTTTTCTATGCTATGCGGTGAGGCACAACTGTTTACATTATTCGTTACGCCAGACCTAAAAATATCGGAACGCTGAGTGTTCGTGTTTACGAAGCCAGTCAGATTTATTCCTTCGATGCTTCTATGCGGGTATATTTACGAGGGTCAATTTTGACCTGATTAGTACATATACCAAATTATTTATGTTTTTATCCACAGTTGTAATATGTTCATATATTTTTATTGGATTATTGCTTTATTATGCGATTTAATATTTCTCCCGCTATTGGCCCTAGGTTATAATATGACCTACCCACATTTATAGGTCAGTAAAGTTAATAAGAAAAATATAAATATCAGACCAATTAAGAGTATCAGGTTAGAAATGTATTAGACTGATAATTACCATTGAAGGTTCAATTAATCTGACGATTTTCATGCCGCTTGTTATTTTCTTTACATTAACTTTCAGGTGTTGCATGAAGCCAGAGAACTTTGACCTACTTTTTAATGAGACTATGTATTTAATTTACATATTACTACATTTATTTAATTTAAGGTACTTGCATTTTACACCTTACCAGTACGAGTAGGTATGACAACACCATTTTTTTTATCTTGTATTTGATTAAAAATAATGGTTAATATTTTGGACGTACCTATCTTATCTGTGTATTAGTATGGATAAACTGTTTGTTTTTAATTTAATTTTGTAACTTCCGTTAAAATATAACTAATGAGGCAGTGACTGGAGCGTGTGTCATGGTAGGTATAATACCAATCATGTGACACAATGACATTCAAAGTGTAGGCAGAATACAAAAGTGACCATCGTCTATCGTCTGATGGGTTCCATTTAAAAAACTTTATCGCATCTTTATATTTTTTTTATTCGGTTTTTGTTTATGTTGCAATTCTTTTCAAGACTTATGATTATGACTTAATTGATTTAATAAAAAAAAATTGCCTGTATATTGGCTCTCCATCAAGTTTAGCACTTATTAATTTATTGTTTAAGTACTTAACACTAAAAAAAAGTACTTATATTGTCCAAAAATGCATTGCTTACTGGAATAAAAGGCAAATAATTATAACATGTCAATTTTAAATATTTTGTAAATAAAGCGATAGTTGTTTTTCATAAATCTGATGACGTCTTGATAGGTATGTAACAATCTTATCATTTCAACAAAAACAAACTGCTAAAAATCTATAACCGTTAGAAACGCCAATATTCAATATATATGATCCAAATGGTGCAAATGAGTTAGCAGTAGGTATTCATTAAACAAAAAATATAAACCTTTTAACTACGGTCATGATTTGTTCAGTGGTCATCAGATACATCAGTGGCGTGGCGTAAAATATATCCTTGGGCAAGCCGGTGCATATTTGGCGTACATTTTCCTTAAGAACTGTAGAATAAGGTGGTCAGTAGAAATCGAGTTTTTTGGACGCCACGCCACTGCTAAGTATCAGTGGCGTGGCGTAAAAAATATCCTTGGGCAAGCCGGTGCAGATTTGGCCGACATTTTCCTTAAGAGCTGTAGAATAAGGTGGTCAAATGCGTGATATTAGGCAAGCCGGTAGGAATCGAGTTCTTTGGACGCAACGCCACTGCTAAGTATACATTTCATTGTGATCATAAATATCTGAACATGCACTCTAACGCCTTGACAATAGAGTCGTGTTCTGATGTTTCTGAGCGCCTTGTCTGCCCTTGATGTACCTTTATACCTCATGGCGACTATACCGCGAGACTTGAATGTAATAAAACAGTTTTTTCCGTTTTTAACGCATTTTATTTACAATTAAATTATTATAGAAGTTTCGGAAAGACTCGTTTCATTTTCGATTTACCATTCTTTAATAAAAAAATTGCAATCCTTATGGTATTTAAGAGTGTTTCTATTTCTAGGGCAATAAATAGCTTATTGGTAAAAAAATATTTCGTAAAAAAATATTATATGGAATCCCATGCTTTTAAGAATCGATGTTTTCAGATTTTACTTTCAAAATGGTGTCTTATTAAATTGGATCTTAGCACGCAAGACGCCTTGGGGTCGGGGACGCCAGATAACTGGTATTCAGATCTAGGTACACTTTTTTTCAATTCTTACTACCATACCAAGGTCAAACGGAAAACAATACTAAAGAAAACACACAATTAGTCACCACTTGCAATGTATCATTTAACTGCGCGTAAAATAACTATAACCTAAATTAAAAATTTAAAAAAACCCCCGACCAAACATAACAAACGACCTGATAACCTTGAAGACCTGAACCGATTTCCACCAAACATAGCTAAGAACACTCTCGACTGATATACCTTTCAAAAAAAAAACCGCATTAAAATCGGATCATCCGTTTGGGAGCTACGATGCCACAAGGACATTTACACACACAGACACGTCAAACTTATAACACCCCGTCGTTTTTGCGTCGGGGGTTAAAAAAGTGCTGATTGCCCTCCAAATTAGTACATATCCATAGACAATTCGAATGTCAAGGTTGATTTTATATTTGCAAAATACTGAAATAGACTGAGTAAACATTGAATTAATGTTACAGAAATATGTGTTTACATGTATTTGCAATAACAATTCTCTTTAAATAAATATTTCAGGGATAAAAGTTAAAAAACTAATTTGGCGTTTCCTTTGAACATGACAAATAAGAGTAAGACAGAACCAGCGTTTCAAATTTAAAAAGAAAACCATTACGCCATAATCGTAATGGTTTTCAAAACCTACGTGTAACAACACCATTTTCGAGCAAGTGTGATGAAAATATTATTATTGACTATATTTCGATTTAATTAAAATTAATTTGTTTCATCTAATGTTCAGACATACCTACTAAAATATAGCAAATTACACTTTGCATGCTCTCAGCAATTTTTTTTACTTTTGACTTAAAATTATTAGATTCTAAATTATGAGGCAGTCAATATTTAGATCTGTTCATTACGTGTTTTCAACGTTTGTGGTCATCCACAAACGTCACATATTATTACTATTCATAGTTTTTTTACAACACTCCATAAAAAAAACCTTTCTGATTTATCGAGTCAAACTTGCGGAAAAATATATCGAAAACTTCAGCCGCTAAAACAAGTCCCCGAGTAAATTCCATGCTTAACTAAATATAATCCCTCGTAAATCTTAATATGTGCAATAGTCAAAGCGAAAAATTATTCTGACGGGACATATGATTCGGAATTTCTTAAGGCACTGCATTTTGTTTAAAAAAGTTGTAGGTTTTGTAAATGGAATAAAAAAAACCTTTTAATTTTGCAAAAACTGTAAGCAACAAAATCTAAACGGTCATCTTTTTAGCGAATGATCTTCTTTATTTGAGACATAGAATATATTAAATCAATCGATAGTGTAATCTGTTAAGAAATACGCAAATAATGTAGAAATTATATTATTTGCGTAGTTCTAGCTTAGTAGATGATGAATTACGTCTACCCTAATGGGCTGAAAAAGAGCTTTGATACCGTTTCAAAGCAACTGCGACCAGCCAGCAAGTCGACGAAGCTCCGCGAAGTGGAGCTTCTATTTCTAGTCTGAGGGACGCAAGCAACCTAACCTAAAAGAAGGGGATTGCTTTTTTGCCTTTTTCTATGCAGGGGGCTTCGCCTCCCGAGCCTCCCTTGTGAGGAGCTTCGCCCCCCTCCCCCTTGTGCTGTTTTGCGAGAGATCAGGTTCTAGGGCAGAATTGATTGATTGTAATTTTTACCCAAATTCGATGAAGATTAAAGGGATATTTGGGCTAAAATTATTTTTGTTGCCTAATAAAACGGCCCTTTTACATTTTAACACACACTTTCTTACGCCTTAGTATAATATCTAAAAAATAATATTATTTTGTAATTCAGAATAGCATATGCTCACATTGAATGATAACTTTTGTCGAAACAATTTTTTGGTAACGCAGCGGACACTAAATTAGAGGCAACACGTGGACTGGTAACGCAGTGGTAATTAAATTAAGAAATGAGACTTGTTTACTATAAAAAGCCCAAAATATCAAAATAATTCATAATCAACATTGAGGCCTAGCTGAGAACTAACGTAAAACTGCACTAAAATTTACGAGACATTTGCAATTTTGTATAAGTGTCTTTAAATTTTCATCTTCATTTTAGGCATTAAAATGAATTTCGGCCCATTTAACTAATTTCACATCACAAATTAAGTTGGCATCCTCTATTTTGAAGTAAAGATACAGTCAACTCGACATGCAGTTAGCTGTGAACGCTAGATTCTCAGATTTAGAATGGCGAAGGAATGCGACCTCCGATTGTCCTTCATTATCTAGGCTCTGGCAACATAATACCTAACTACCTGTAGGGTAATTCAGGCCTCCACCGTCAATCCTATCCTAAATATAATTTGACCTGTGAAAGGAGTAATAACAGTTCGTAATCATCGGTCATGCTGTTGTGGTTTTTCGAAGTCTATGAACCGAGCGTACCAATGTATTTTGATCCACGATGAAGAAAGTCATGACTGGTTCATGGATCAAATTATATTAGGACGCGATTGACGGCAAGGTCTGAATTACGACGCTGAGACCGATCGCTTTATGCGAATATTATGCCGATTTTATGTTTCTTTGACAATCGCAATATATTCAGTTTTAGATGCACTTATGCGCCAACAGGTAGTCGGGAAACGGTCATTAAAACAATTACATTTAATACATTATTCAAAACATTCTATACAAAATAGTAAATATTTATTTTTATATTTATCTTTTTTTAAGTTAATTATCTCCTTATTCACTCAAAGAATACCTGGAAGAGATTCCTTACAGGGCTCGCCTTTGAACTTATATACATAATTATTGATTTTGTAATAGTCGCATGTAAAATAAATTATTCGTAAACATACATTCATCCAAATTGCTATCTTTGGACCGTCAAAAATCCAAGATGGCTGACCCAGAACGCCAACTAATTGCACAAATGAATGTTAACTGGCTTACTCATTATCCAACTGCTTTAGTCTATGGAAGTAGTGTTTAAAAATGTTTGAACGCAGTTTGTATGAAGGATCCTATAAAGTAATATATTTTATGCCACACCTGGCCAGAAAGTGGCTTTTACCGCACGCTACGCGTACGGAAAAAGCCGTTTTCTGGCCAAGTGTAGACATAAAATAATGTACACAACACGGGCGGTAATAAAGAAAACCCCCGATCGCATATTTACCACCCTAGTTGTGCAATGTACTATTTATTATGCCACACATGGCCATAAAGAGACGTTTTCCGCACGCGGCGCGTACGGAAAAAGACGCTTTCTGGCCAAGTGTAGACATACAATGATGTACACAACACGGGAGGTAATAAAGAAAGCCCTCGATCACATATTTACGTCCCTCGCTAGCGTGTCAAGTTTTAAAACTAAACGCAGCTTTTAGCATTATCTGTGGAAAATTATATTGAAAAAGTTGACAAGAAATATTTTGATTTTTGTCTTATATTTTTTCCTCGCAAATGTGATGAAAAACATTGTGTGTATCACGGGCAGTAAGGGATTTACTAACCAGAGTCTAATAAGAGCCCGACGCCGTAGGCAGAGGCTTCTTACAACCCTCAGTGCACAATGTACTAGTTAACTAGAGAATCGCAATTTTGTTCGGATGTAAAATAAGTTAAACGTATTTTGTTTCGCCGTAGTAGGATAAAATGTTTTCAATTTTCGCTTACAATTAAACATTTGTGTGTTAATTACTCAGTTGGGTTTAATACGGATTCCGGAATAGATTGAATATTGTTTCCCTATTGAATATTTTTCATTCGACGAGGAAAACCTATGGATCTAATAATATTATTCCGCCGGGTTTCCTGTCCGCCTGACGTGCAGAGAAAGGAATTGTTTGTTGATTCGTCATTATTTCAAGAACTGACACTTACTGTCAAGTGGATTAGTGTCAGGAACTCTATAAATATCAGTCGTCTAATTCAGAACTTCGTCTTCAACGTTGACCCTAACGTAATTTGTAATCGAAGGTCATTCTGCTGTGGTCATTCTTCTGTCAAAATCGAAGTGACATATTTATTTTTGAGCTGCGATTAAATACCACAAAAATATATTAAGATAGAAAGTAAAAGTGTATGTTCCTCGCATGCTAAAAAGAAGTAGCGGCGACCTACTTTGCACGCCTTTAACTTGAGTTGCCGTCAATATTATTATCAGATTTGAAAATTGGATAATAATTGTTGAATAACCACCAAATAAAATGGATAACGTATGATTTCCATCACTAAATGACAGCCAGGGTTAGTATTAACTGGTCACAAACCCAAGTGGTCCACAGCGTGAACTCACCCAAAAATCACTTGGGCAAATTTGCAGATAGTCGAAGGGTATCATTTAATCGATCAGCAAAATATTCATATTTTGGTCAGCAGAAATATGTATTTGGTCAGCCAAAATAGCTAGTTGGTAAGCAACTTATGGTAAGCAAACATTTATAAATCAGGCTGCAATTAATGATATACTGATCTGCTCTAAATTATTTTGGTCAGCAAATTAAATATTTGAGCTGCATTAAGCGATCTACGGTAAATCAAATTTTGGTAAGCAATCAGTAGGTAAGCAAAATATTTCATTTTGTTCATCAAAAAAAAGGGGGCAATAAAACCTAAATGGGCGCAACTATTCTGTCGCCAATCGTGTGCGCATTTTGTCATTCGGTAATTGTCAGCTGTCAAGTAGCAGGTGTCACTGTGATATATACAGGGTGTCACTGTGATATATACAGGGTGTCACTGTGTTATATACAGGGTGTAACTGTGATAGATACAGGATGTAACTGTGATATATACAGGGTGTCACTGTGATAGATACAGAGTGATACTGTGATATATACAGGGTGTCACTGTGTTATATACAGGGTGTAACTGTGATAGATACAGAATGTAACTGTGATATATACAGGGTGTCACTGTGATAGATACAGAGTGATACTGTGATATATACAGGGTGTCACTGTGATAGATACAGAGTGATACTGTGATATATACAGGGTGTCACTGTGATAGATACAGAGTGATACTGTGATATATACAGGTTGTCACTGTGATAGATACAGGACAGGATGTCACTGTGATATATACAGGGTGTCACTGTGATATATACATAGTGTCACTGTGTTATATACAGGGTGTCACTGTAATGTATACAGGGTGTCACTGTGATGGGCTCATATAAAATTGGTATTTCGATTTTTTATACATCTCATAATGTTTAGAAGTTATATTATTTATTCACAACGTGTATCGTTTCGTTATTAGGGTCAGCAAAAAAAATAACCCTAACCTACCTATTTTTGAGAGCCGTTTCGTTTTTAGGGTCATCAAAAAGAAAATAACCCTAACCTACCTTTTTTTGGGAGCCGTTTCGTTTTTAGGGTCATCAAAAAAATAACCCTAACCTACCTATTTTTGGGAGCCGTTTCGTTTTAGGGTCATCAAAAAAAAAATAACCCTAACCTACCTATTTTTGGGAGCTGTTTCGTTTTTAGAGTGACACCCTGTATACATTACAGTGACACCCTGTATATAACACAGTGACACCCTGTATATATCACAGTGACATCCTGTATCTATCACAGTGACACCCTGTATATAACATAGTGACACCCTGTATATATCACAGTGACACCCAGTATATATCACAGTGACACCCTGTATATTTCAATTAAACTGCTTACAGACATGTTTTCTCTGCTGACAGTGACATCCTGTATCTATCACAGTGACACCCTGTATATAACACAATGGCACCCTGTATATATCACAATGACATTCTGTATATATCACAGTAACATCCTGTATACATTACAGTGACACCCTGTATACATATAACACAGTGACACCCTGTATATATCACAGTGACATCCTGTATCTATCACAGTGACACCCTGTATACATTACAGTGACACCCTGTATATAACACAGTGACACCCTGTATATATCCCAGTGACATCCTGTATCTATCACAGCGACACCCTGTATATAACACAGTGACACCCTGTATATATCACAGTGACACCCAGTATATATCACAGTGACACCCTGTATATCTCAATTAAACTCTCTGCTGACCAATTGTGAAATCTTGCAACCCAATTATTTTGCAGCTCGACTGTTTATTAGGCAGCCAAATGATAAAAAAAGCAGATTAATATTGGTTAAAATGCTAACCGTTTTTAAACTGTTTGCTGAACAAGAGTTGCCGCCCAATTTTATTTATTGCCAGCCAAATCTTTGTATGCTGCCCAAATGATTTAACTGCTTATTTTTTTTTGCGGATCAATTTTAATAACGGCTGACCAAAAATTTACTTTCCATAGTCGAATACGTAATCGGTCCATGAAGCAACTCGTCTAAAATCAACTGGACAAATAAGTGGTTTGTCCGAGATGTAACAGGTCTCTTTAGCCACTTGTATTAAGATCATCTTGACGAATTCGCATATCGGCTAAAAATTAATTGGTCTACAAAGCAACTCGCCTGAAAATGTATAAAGCGTTTAACACTCAATAGAGGTTTGTTATCTGGGATTTAAGACGAGTTGCTTCGTGGGCGACCAGCTATTTAGATGACATGCATTTTCGACGAATTGCTTTATCCGCGATCAGCTATTTAGACCATATGAATTTAAGACGAGTTGATAATATGACAGTCGACGAAATAATTTTGTGACGAGTTGCTTCATAGACCGCTTGGGTATTCGACGGTCTGCAGATTTGCTCAAGTAATTTTTGGGTGAGTTCACGCTGTGGGCCACTTGCATTTTTGACCACTTGATACTAACCCCTCTTGGCGTCGTACAATCGACGGTGTGCAGATTTGCTCAAGTAATTGTTGGGTGAGTTCACGCTGTGGGCCACTTGCATTTTTGACCAATTGATACTAACCCCTTTTGGCGTCGAACAAATCGCCGCACTGTTTTCTTCTATCCCGATATAGTTTTGTGCCGATTACTAACCGCGTTTAATAGTTCGGGTAAGTTTATATTCGAGACGAGATTGAGCTTTAGTTTTGATTTACTCCATAGAACGTATGCAGATACACATTTCAATTTCTTCGTCAGTACAATGTGAAGCTAGCCTTATATACTGCCTGTCGTATTTACCATATTATGTTTATTAATCATATTATGTTCTTTAAAATGTAACATAATAATTATATTGTACTGTATTGACAAAAAAATTAAAAAAAAAAACAAACAATGTCTCACGTTTTTTGTCCATGAAATTACCAAGCCATTTTGTGCTCTTTTACGGGAAACACCCTGTGTATCTGTATCGGTCATTTGTGAACCGAGTTTAAAATGGCCAATAAATGAGTGTGACATGTCACGAAACGAGGTCACCTGTCATTTTAAGGTAACCTAAATATTCCCGAGCGGGGAGGCTGCATCGCCCGCCGGCTAATCGTGGCTTCATTAACTATTCAGACATGTGGGGTAATTCAAAAGTTTGCCTTAAATCTCGTCCCTATTGTTTGACCCAAGAACTAGTAATAACAGGTCAGAATTGGGGGTCAAGTGTTGGCTCGGCGGTTCGACTTTGACGAACCTCAGCAACGTGTGTATGTCTCAATGTGGCTCAGTTTCATACCAATATACCTAAATATTAAAACATATTATTAATGGCTTATTTTCGTGTTTGCGTATGTGCCTAAAAATCGTACGGAACCTAGGTGGGCGAGTCCGACTCGCACTTGTCCGGTTTTTTAGTATTAGCCGGCTTCTTGAAATTATTGATTGATTAAAACTTTATTGATGCCCAAAACATACATGGTAAAAATATGATTACAAAAAACTTAGAAACTAGTACAAATTAACTTATCAGGTAACCATGTCATGTGTGTGTGTATCAATTGGGTTTTTGACAACAATCAAAACAAATTAACTAACTCTAACCATCAAATTACGTTTCCAGACTGTCGGACAGGAAATCGATTACACTCATTTTCAAACTAAATATAAGGACAAAACTAAATATAAGGCATCATGTTGAGCAAGACCTCACAAGTCATCAGTATTTCCTACTAAACTGCATACCTTTTGACGTTTTGACGTTTCATAAAAATAAACTGATTCGATCTGTCATCAAATAGGTAGTCTACTAGACTACTGGATTTACTTCTGTATTGAGCAACACTTGATAACAACGCGTTTGTCAGTCTGTTTTTGTGAACATGACATCCGTGCATACCTACAATTGAGTTTTATTGTATTTAGTTTTTTTTTGGACTTTCCTAATACCCAATAAGTATATATATCATCTAGTACATTTAGTATAATTATTATACAATATTTCTTAGTTAGGACTTCGTAGACCCGTCTCATAAATATCAAAATATTGTACCATTTTGATGGCATTACTAACTCGTTTCTTATTAAAGGAAATGTCTTCTTTCTGAGGAATTATGAAATCAGCTGATTGCTATTTACGGTGTAGTAAATACCTAAAGATAACGGGCCATTGTATTTCTGAGCGATAACATACATTTATACAAAGTTATAAGTCCTTTCAAGTGTGTACAATTGAAACAAGACCTTAAACTGTATGACATAGAGTCTGTAATGAAATGGTAGAAACTATATAAGCCATTAATGCGTTAGTTGGTAGGTACATATTCGTCGTTTCTGATATTTTATCTGGTTTGCAAAAATTATGTAAGACGAAAAGTGTATAATTTACATTTAGCATTGTATACGTATCATTTATGGAACTAAATACGCATTTCATAATTATTAATGGAACAAATAATGTGTATTTAGGGGTCATCCAAAAAGTACGTCACACGATTTTTCAGATTTTATGAAACCGGACAAAAAGTGTGACATGGGAGGGGGCCATGTCACACTTTTTCCGAACATATTCCATCTTTTTAACCCTTAATTCAACAACGGCTAAAATAATAAATAAATATTAGGGGACAATCTTACACAAATCGAACTAGCCCCATAGTAAGCTCAATAAGGCTTGTGTTATGGACACTAGACGACGATATATTTAATAGATACAAATACTTAAATACATAGAAAACATCCATGACTCAGGAACAAATATTCATGCTCATCACACAAAAAAATGCCCTTACCGGGATTCGAACCCAGGACCTCTTGCTTCGTAGGCAGGGTCACTACCAACTAAGCTAAAGCGGTCGTCATACTCGGTCGGCTAAAATATCCTAAAAACAAAAATCTACACAAAATACTAATATATTTAGGTCTTTTTTTAAAGTTGTAAGTGAAAGGAATATAAATGTCCATAAAAACGAAGGCGGATCTCACACTGCAGCGCGAATCGCGGCGTCACGCGACTCAGCGATTTTCAACTTTGTATGTAGAATCATCGATTCGCGGGGTGGCACACTGAAGTCGCGACTCGCGCGTACGCGCGTAAATCGCGGCGACTCGCAGCGACTCGCGGGCGTGTCGCCGCGAATCGCATCTACTATGCGCAGCTACACGGAAAAAATCGCGGCGTCACGCCGGCGACTCGCGGCGTCACGCCGGCGACTCGCGACGTCACGCCGGCGACTCGCCCGTCGCGGCGACTGGCGATTTCAGTGTGTTCTTCGCCTAACACTAACTGAATTTCACAATTTTTTTTCCTTGTCGAATTAAAGGTTAACATAGGCTGTCACATTTGGCTAGTCCCCTCTCCCCCTTTGCGTGTGACATATATTTCAAAACGGTGTTCCGGACTAAAGTGATCTAACGAAGAAAATTAATAATAATTAAGCATTCATGTAACAAAAAGGTATCGTTTAAAGAATAAAATGGTTTTCAAGCATAAAAAAATTATAATAAAACAACTTAAACGGATCAAATCACGTATATTACTACATTTTAAGTCCCGACGTTTCGTAACCCTTTCAGCGTTCGTGGTCGCGGGTAGACTGAGAAAATCATAAATTTCCTCTGTCAAAATTACTGTTGTGCAAACCTACCCACTTTAAAAAATACAAATTCAATATTAGTTTTTCCAGATGGGCCTAATGTGTAAAGATGTTTACACACATGCCAGAAGGGCTTAAAACCTAACCTTAGAAAAACTAGCGGCGCTTCCAAAAGAAAAGAAGATGCCAAGGAAACTAATCAGCCACGCCTTATGCTAAAAAGAAAATAATTTAAACAAAATACTCTAGGTATGCTATTTTTGGTAAAACAAATCAGAAAAAAGTTTAGTGTTGCCAGACGGGCCTTTGTCAGTCAAACAGTCCTGTCTTATCATGCCCTAATAGTACATTGTGTATCAAGGGCGGTAAGTAAGGAATAACAAACGAGTGTTTGTTACAAGGCCGAGGCGAAGCCGAGGGCTTTAAAAACACGAGTTTGTAATTCCTTTACCGCCCGTGGCACACACAATGTTTTTCATCACACTTGTGAGGAAATCTGATTAAAATAACCTTACTTAACCTAAATAAAATTGTAAAACTGACAGTGACATTAGTCACATATATCCATAGACAATGCGTTATGCGAATGACAAGTCACGTTCGGAAACCAGAACGGTAGAGACTTAAAATGGTTGATTTTATATTTGCAAAATACTGAAATACACTATTTAAACATTTAATTAATGTTACAGAAATATGTGTTTACAAGTATTCGCTATAACAGTTCTCTTTAAATAAATATTTCAGTAATAAAAGTTAAAAAAGTAAGTTGGCGTTTCCTTTGAACATGACAAATAAGAGTAAAACAGAACCAGCGTTTCAAATTTAAAAAGGAAACCACTACGCCCTAGGGCGTAATAGGTCATTTACGGCCCGCAAAACCTACGTGTAATGACACCATTTTCGAGCAAGTGTGATGAAAAATAAAATGAAGAGGGCCCCGCAAGAAATAAAAAAAATCGACAAAATAAGGAGCACCCTAACACTCATGAACGTATTTCATATCTTATTAAATACGAGTAGTGGTAATGTTTACCACGGCGACCGCAAGTTATCAAAAGTCAATGTCGAAACTGCAGATCCAACGAAAACAAGCTTATCTTTACAGGTAGTCAATGATCAATCCATTATTCCGTACCATCCGATAAACATTATGAATGCATAATACTAAAATCTGTGTCCCCTGTGTGTGTAAGTTTGTGATACGACCCCTTATAAAATCCAATCGAACGCAGGGTGAACTTCTTGAATACACCCGTATATCGTTCATATTGTAGCAATGGAAAGAACAGCCAAACTGTGTCAGTCATTTTTAACCGACTTCCAAAAGAAGGACGGTTCTCTATTCGTCTGTATGTTTTTTTTTGTATGTTTGTTACGCGATTACTCGAAGATGGCTGGACCGATTTGGAAAATTATTTTTTTTGTTTGAAAGGGTATACTTCCGAGGTGATTCCATTGCAACCAAATCAGGATCTGATGATGGGATCTTGGGGAAATCGAGGGAACTCTTCAAATATCATAGGCACACATATAGCGATTTAAGTATTTTTCTTAGTTTCTCGTGAATTTCTTATTAGAAATAAGTTTCCAGTCTTAATCGACTTCAAAACAAAGAGTAATTTTTATGTAGGTTTGTTCCCTGATTACTTAAAAACGCCCAGCGAGATGCCCATATGATGGTTGATGCCCCATGCCCGTCGTGCTGGTCCACTATGAGGGCCTTTAATGTGCGGCCTAAAAACCGACACCGACGCCATCCCACGACCATCGCACGCGCCATAAGCCATCCGTCACCACTATGCCCTCCACACGCTGGCCCGTCATAGTGGACCATCACGATGGGCCATCGTGTAGAGGAGCCATTAGACGGAACACAGTAGTCTGACCTCCGAATATAGACTTACAACTATCTAACTCATTTAGTGCCAAGCTAACAAATTTTCATACAAAATGAACCCGATAGTCGAGTTTTTGACACTGTACGTGTCAAAATAACCGAATACACCTATAAAACAACCAAATTGTGTAATATGATGAGTTTCCTCGATTTCTTCAATCATCTCGGTTTATCCTTTGAAACTAAAAAAATCTTTTCCCTACCCGTCTTCCAGTAACCGGGAAATATAAGTATATAAAAAAAAATCGATGTCCTGAGAACCTTTTTCTTTGGGTATCATTTAATCGATCAGCAAAATATTCATATTTTGGTCAGCAGAAATATGTATTTGGTCAGCCAAAATAGCTAGTTGGCAAGCAACTTATGGTAAGCAAACATTTATAAATCAGGCTGCAATTAATGATATACTGATCTGCTCTAAATTATTTTGGTCAGCAAATTAAATATTTGAGCTGCATTAAGCGATCTACGGTAAATCAAATTTTGGTAAGCAATCAGTAGGTAAGCAAAATATTTCATTTTGTTCATCAAAAAAAAGGGGGCAATAAAACCTAACTGGGCGCAACTATTCTGCCGCCAATCGTGTGCGCATTTTGTCATTCGGTAATTGTCAGCTGTCAAGTAGCAGGTGTCACTGTGATATATACAGGGTGTCACTGTGATATATACAGGGTGTCACTGTGATATATACAGGGTGTCACTGTGTTATATACAGGGTGTAACTGTGATAGATACAGGATGTAACTGTGATATATACAGGGTATCACTGTGATAGATACAGAGTGATACTGTGATATATACAGGGTGTCACTGTGATAGATACAGGACAGGATGTCACTGTGATATATACAGGGTGTCACTGTGATATATACATAGTGTCACTGTGTTATATACAGGGTGTCACTGTAATGTATACAGGGTGTCACTGTGATGGGCTCATATAAAATTGGTATTTCGATTTTTTATACATCTCATAATGTTTAGAAGTTATATTATTTATTCACAACGTGTATCGTTTCGTTTTTAGGGTCAGCAAAAAAAATAACCCTAACCTACCTATTTTTGAGAGCCGTTTCGTTTTTAGGGTCATCAAAAAGAAAATAACCCTAACCTACCTATTTTTGGGAGCCGTTTTGTTTTTAGGGTCATCAAAAAAATAACCCTAACCTACCTATTTTTGGGAGCCGTTTCGTTTTAGGGTCATCAAAAAAAAAATAACCCTAACCTACCTATTTTTGGGAGCTGTTTCGTTTTTAGAGTGACACCCTGTATACATTACAGTGACACCCTGTATATAACACAGTGACACCCTGTATATATCACAGTGATATCCTGTATCTATCACAGTGACACCCTGTATATAACATAGTGACACCCTGTATATATCACAGTGACACCCTGTATATTTCAATTAAACTGCTTACAGACATGTTTTCTCTGCTGACAGTGACATCCTGTATCTATCACAGTGACACCCTGTATATAACACAATGGCACCCTGTATATATCACAATGACATTCTGTATATATCACAGTAACATCCTGTATACATTACAGTGACACCCTGTATGCATATAACACAGTGACACCCTGTATATATCACAGTGACATCCTGTATCTATCACAGTGACACCCTGTATACATTACAGTGACACCCTGTATATAGCACAGTGACACCCTGTATATATCACAGTGACATCCTGTATCTATCACAGTGACACCCTGTATATAACACAGTGACACCCTGTATATATCACAGTGATACCCAGTATATATCACAGTGACACCCTGTATATCTCAATTAAACTCTCTGCTGACCAATTGTAAAATCTTGCTACCCAAGTAATTATTTTGCAGCTCGACTGTTTATTAGGCAGCCTAATGATAAAAAAAGCAGATTAATATTGGTTAAAATGTTAACCGTTTTTAAACTGTTTGCTGAACAAGAGTTGCCACCCGATTTTATTTATTGCGAGCCAAATCTTTGTATGCTGCCCAAATGATTTAACTGCTTATTTTTTTTTGCGGATCAATTTTAATAACGGCTGACCAAAAATTTACTTTCCTTTTTCTTTTAAAGTCGTTTAATAACGTTCGGATACCAGTATTAAACTCGCCATATTGTACATCCCGAGTGTTCTAGCGAGTTATCACATTGATGCGTAAACATTGGCGGCCGGACAATATTTGGTTTACGAACGGCCGTTGGAACCTTGCCGGCCAATATTCGAACGCATCCGCTGATATTAAAGCCTTTGGTAGTAACCTGATTGAGCTCAAAGCGAGCGTCATAGTCCAGTCAGATAATAACCCTTTCACGTTCTTTTTTATTTGAAACGGTTTACCTCTGTGGTGGTCCCATTGCATGCATCATACTCGTATATAAGTTTTTTTATTAACTTGGAATGTTTGTATATATGGCTTCGTTTAGGCCAAACTTTGCAAGTGTAATTAGAACCACTTTCTCTTTTTTTCATAGGGGTAGTCGAATCTATACAAGTTGGATTTAGTTTCGAACGAGAAATAATAAATCGCCCCACAAAAAAAAACTGACTTGCACATAAAAAAATTTAAATCCATCTATTTAAGATATGGAGCTTATTAGCACAATTAGAACCGTAACAAGAATGGCGTTTGATATTTCTGACGTAAGTATTTCTTTAGTTTGTTATCGTTTAAAAACTAGATTATCGCTATGCTCACAGAGAAAGCCACGAAATGATTTTGTACAATCGAATACACTGTTACCTGTACATTTGCAAACGAATGTCAACTTTATTGCAGCGTGTTAAAGTCTATGGGTGGTCAGTTAACAGTGGCTTTGTTTGTACCAAATAACTTAATAAAAAAAACTACCACTTTAATAACGGATCCGCGAAATTGGTATCCTATTTTTAACAATCCCTTGATCAGAAAGACTGACGCATCTTCCTAGATACGTCAGTCTTTCTGATAAAGGGTTTACAAGTTTAGTTTGACTGGACTAAAACGCAGTACGATGCGACCGTCCCGTGGCGGGTTGACTCAAAGCGAAACCACCTGTATATTGCATACAGCGTGTTTGCATGATTCACCCGACCGTACAAACCAAACACAACCTTATTTACATCGTCTTAAGGGCTACCAATCACTATCACACTATGCAAACGTAATCTACCAAGCAAGATTCAACTTTAGACCCACGCTTTAAAGGTCACATTTGTGATGTCGGTTGTTGATATCGTATGTATAATTAGTAGAATGAGTCATTTCGTGGAGAATGAGGTAACTTGTTTGAAAACAATCGGTTCATATTAATATCGTTGTTACAGCTTCTGATAACGAATATACGACACAATTAAAACGTCCGTCGTCTCAATATAAAATGATTCGCGCTAAGATTTCCGTATTCTTCCAAGCTATTCGCCGCAAATACACTTTGTTTATTTTCTATTTTACAATCTTTTATTTACTTCCACCTGTCCCGGTGCCTGTCTGTGTGTCTGTAATCAAATCATGCAAGTACAATTTGACCCACTGCCCAGTTTCCGATTGAGCTGAAATTTTGTAAGAATATGTAAATCAGATGACAATGCAATATGTTATTATGACATGGAACTGATCTGATGATGGAGTCGGATGATAGCCAATAGCCGTAATATCATCTAAATGATATTAGATAAATCCACCGTGTTTGGACTTCTTATATTAGTTTTGCCGTGCAGATTGCGATTATGCATAAAAGTGCAGTCACCAATAAAAACTTGTCTCAAAAAAAAAAACATTTTTTGACAGAAACTTGCTTATAAGAGAGAACTTACGAGTATCATCATCGTTGCTAGTTTTTTCAATTTCATACCTGTCTTTATCATTTTTATTGCTCTCTCTATTGTGGTACACGTTGTAAAAGTTTTACATTGGTTAGTTTATAATTTGTACTAGCAATTGTCTCATTTCCTAAAAGACCAACTAGAGGGCGACTACGATAACTTTGCAGAGTGAAACATGGCAACACCTCCGTTTAAAGGTCAAATTTCAATGAAAATGTGACTTTTATTGGACCCTCTCAAGGTGGACCGGGATTAAAGACCTGGTTCGACCCCAGGCGCCCCCGGACCCCACTCAGTCCGATCCACTCAAGGTGGTCCGGCCAGCCACCTGGTTCGACCCCAGGGAACGCCACGGCTCCCACCGGGTCCGATTTTTGCTACATCCAGTAAGGATTGCAAGTTAGTCAGGCTTCAAAGAAAAAAAAACATTTGAACCCATTCCACTGTAACAACCTAATTTAGTAACAAACATCTAAACCTCCAAACATCTTTACCTACTTTTACATTTATAATATTAATGTTATCATCAGCCTATACGTTAGGGTGGGCCGTTTATCGCGATTTGCTGAATATCGCAATGCAATAGCACTAAAAAGGTTGAAAATTTTATGCGTAATTAGGGAAAAATTATAAAAAAAATCTATGTTTATACTTTTACTCCCACTGCTGGGCACAGGCAGACCCCTTACCCTCATAGAGGAGAATTGATTACTTAAACTTTATTGCACAATAATAAAAACTACAGAGAGATTTAATTATCTTCATTCATTCTCTGCTGGTCATCCATTGGATGAAACAGTAGGTATTATAATATAAATTCACTTTTGTATATATATGCTTTTTGTAAATGTGCTTTATGATTGTACAATGTTAGCAATACATATAAAACTTAAAACGTCTGAACGATTTTCTTTTAATATCTTGAATCGGCACTGACCTTTCTCAACTTTTATTTGAACATAACTTTCTATATTTTCTGTCACATGACTCTCTCCATCGATGACAAGGATTCAATCATCAGGTTCCTGTTGCCTCCGGATTTGTGCAGTCAAGCATTTTGCACTGTAAAGTGAAAATGGAATTAAAACGATTATTATAATGGTTTGGGACGTTAAATAAAGAAATACAATACAATAAAAAAATTGTTGGACTGTGTAATTTTCTTCCTTCGAAGAAGTCGCTTAGTCATGATATCGATGCGAGTCCACGATTTTATTTTATTACATACAAGTCCTCATCGCTTTGACATCAGACCCGATATTGGATAAACGCACGTTCAAAGGTATCAGGGAAATGCAGCTCGGAAGTACACTCAATAAATCCAGCGTCTTACAAAAGTAATCCTATCCGTATTGTCGTGTTGCTTCGACATTGAGAGAGTTTGCAGCTGAAGGAAATATTTCGATTTAAAAATCGAGTTTCAATAAAGAAGGTTTAAGAGCCACTTTTAAATATAAAAAACAATATTCGCTGTTATACCGGACATTGATGCGCTTTGTGAAAGATTCACGTGTCGTCGTCTTGCAAGTTACATTTGATTCCCGGTTTCCGATTGAGCTAAAATTTTGCATGCATATGTAAATTGAGTGAAAATGCAATATTCACGACATGAAACTGATCTGATCATGGAGCTGGTGGTCATGGGATCATCTAAATTACATGAGATAAACCCACCGTGTTCGAGCAAATTTATTTCTCTTTAAGCATATCTTACTAATGTCCGTTGAACATACAATGCAGGGGTCGGAAACTGACGTATCGCGACCCTCTGTCAATTAAATGTATGGAAAGGAACGACACCAGTTGCATGGACAGGGAAACTTTTCGCTAAGTAGTAAAAAAATGCCAATAGATGTCAGCATCAACTGCCCGCCCCATTCATTTTGAGATATAAAATTAATTCGATATTATTTTGATCTGAGACTCTTATATTCCCGTTTACCTCATTTTAGTTAACAAATACTGCAATAATACAAAATACTTCAAACGCAATATATCTCGAAAACAAATTCTGGCCGTAGGTACCAAATTATACGTAGAATGGAATGGAATGACTTTACCCGTTGTCAATTAAATGGCACCGGGAATATCATAAATTTTGAAATCGAATTTTATATCTTGCTGTCGTTCTTTTTCTGTTTGTTTTGTTTATTCTTTTATTTGTAGATATAAATATTATATACCCATATTTATCCTTAAAAAAATTGTTTTCACCATACGGCGAAAATGAACTCGAAGCGGAATTTATATTGTCTGTTTGGCTGTGCTGAGTTTGGTAAGTCACTCTTTAAAATTTTCCGCTGTCCTAATCAATAATATTTTAAATTAGTATTTCTTTCCGTGTACATCGGGACTATATTTTCTACTTCAGTGCTGTTCCCCACAAAATAATCGTACCTATATAGGAATAATCTGTTGCTGTTTTTTTATCGGTGTCTTTTTGGGGTTCCGTACCAAAATGGTAAAAACCCTTATGGTGTGATTCTGTCTGTCTGTTTATCTGTCCGTCTGTCAGAGTATAGCAAAGGGTGCGCCGGTTTAGAAAAAAAATCACCAAAATTTTCTTTACAATTTTTTTTTTAGGCTAGATTGATTTAGGTATGTAGATTACGCTAAAATAAGCATGTTTTGTCAAATATTTCTATATTTACCAAGATATTGGGGTTCAAATGTCAGTAATTTTCAAGGACTCGGGGACTTAGAAAAATATCGGGGTCGTGAAATTGATGTCAATATAACACCTCAGTTTTGATAATAAATCTTATAAAACATGCTAAAATAAGCATGTTTTTTTAGATAAATGTTCTTTCTCAGATCAATATTTACCGAGATATGGCGGTTCAAATGTCATACATATATACCCCAATCCATTTATCTGTAGGTATGTCCGTCTGTCACAGCTAGATATCGCTTTAAAATTTGGAATACATAGTTTTAAATCTCTAACCCCCCACTAACCCTACTGGACGTAAAAATAATCTTATATCTTTTTTACTTTCTAGGGTTCCGTACTAAAATGGTAAAAAAGGAACCCTTATGGTTTGACTCTGTCTGTCTGTCTGTCTATCTGTCCGTCTGTCTGTCTGTCCGTCTGTCACAGCCAGATATCGCTTTACAATTTGGAATTGCTTTAAAAGTCTCTAACTCGAGCCTACTGGACATAAAAAGAATCTGATATTTCTTTTTTCTTTTTAGGATTCCGTACTAAAAAGGAACTCTTATGGTGTGACTCTGTCTGTCTGTCTATCTATCCGTCTGTCTGTCTGTCCGTCTGTCACAGCCAGATATCGCTTTACAATTTGGAATTGCTTTAAAAGTCTCTAACTCGAGCCTACTGGACATAAAAAGAATCTGATATTTCTTTTTTCTTTTTAGGGTTCCGTACTAAAAAGGAACTCTTATGGTGTGACTCTGTCTGTCTGTCTATCTGTCCGTCTGTCTGTCTGTCCGTCTGTCACAGCCAGATATCGCTTTACAATTAGGAATTGCTTTAAAAGTCTCTAACTCGAGCCTACTGGACATAAAAAGAATCTGATATCTTTTTTACTTTTTAGGGTTCCGTACTAAAAAGGAACTCTTATAGTGTGACTCTGTCTGTCTGTGTATCTGTCCGTCTGTCACAGCCAGATATCTCAGAAGCTGCTATCGATTTGAAAAATTGGAATAGTTTTAAGTCTCTAACCCGAGCCTAAATACTGGACATAAAAAAATGTTATACCTTTTTAATTTTTTTAAGGGCGCAGAATTTGGCCGAATTATTGTATCAAGTGGGGTATTAAACAAATGGGCTTATTTTGTTGATTCCAAAACCATATTTATTTATTTTTCTTAATCTTGTACTTTTCGATTTAGGACAAAAAAAAATACCTTTCCCCCTATTACCTTCGAAATTACTGAACAGGAAAATCTGTAATAATTACCAATTACTAATATCATCCTAAACATTACAGGAAACATATAACGGTTTTCTTAACTTGCATCTTGCAATATGTTAAGTGTTTCTGGTATGAAGTTATATATTGCTAGGACAGTCATCTCTTTGTTTTATAGTTTTACAAACCTCGCGAACTTCACTCGCTCGGTCAAGTAATGAAAAAAATACTTGTATTAATTAGGTCTCTTTTCCAGGTGCGTGCATGCATCGCTTTCCCCACCCTGAGAGGCGATCTGAGGAGTTTTTAAAATGGATGGCGATAGCTCGAAGCAAACTACATTATACAGACCCTCTCAGGGTGTATAAGAACAAAAGAGTATGCGACTTCCATTTTAGACCTGAAGATAAAACTGCTTGCCATCGATCGTCTCAAAATATCAACCGTACCATGCCTTCACTTAAATGGTAAGTTACACACGTTTTATCTTTACTCATGTATTTAAAAAACACTAGAATAACACGATTATATACCCTTCGGCCTCGCTTTAGATTACTTGGGGATGGGGAGAGCTTGCCAACGGGGATGACGCGTCGGGCCTTCGGGCTCGCAAAATTTATTTTTTTAGTTGTATGAAAAAGAAATATTTTTTGTATGAACAAAAAAAATCTGATTCCAGATTCGGACTCGTAGGCCCGAAAAACCCCCCGATACCGAATTTGGGCCCCCTCGGACGGACCAATTTGAAAATCAGCGGCCATTTTGAAGTCGCCATCTTGAAAAAAAAAATATGCAGTTAGAATCTCCTTGCCAACCTCTATGACATTTGGTCGAGCACCCTGTACCTATCTGCCACCGTTTTTACGCCAATGCAATTAAAAAAAAAACGCCCATACAATTTTGTTTTTTTTTTTTTAATTTCAAAAAATTTTTTAACAATCTGAATCAGGGGCCTGAAATCTACCCCGATGCAAAATTTCAACTCTCTATGACCAATTTGAAAATTTTCTGCCATTTTGACGACGCATTTAAGGCACTCGGGGCCATTCATTTATTACGTAAGACGACTTTTGCCAGTTTTTGAGCTCCTCCCCCCCCTTATGTAAGAAAAAATAAGATATCGTTGACCCCCCTCCCCCCCTATTTAATATTTATTACGTAAGAATCTAAAAGAAAAATGATTTTACGGTTGGGCTGTTTTGATTTTTATTTTTCAAAGAATCATTTTTGTAGGGACGTTTATTTGCAGATACTTACTAATAATTCTTAATATTTTAGTAAAACCTATACGCAACCGAGCACGCGCCTGAACTCTCGCGCGGATTTGCGTGCTTTTTCAAAAGTTAAGATTATTTTGCGCATTTTTATGATCTTACGTAAGAACTATCAAAACTCCCTCCCACCCCCCCTGCAAGAAAAAATAAGACATGGTTGACCCCCCCTTCCCCCCTAAATCGTCTTACGTAATAAATGAATGGCCCCCTCATGATATTTTTTAAAGTGTCAATTGTAATAATAATAGTTACCTAGTTATTTTATTCATAAATTTATTTCAGGGGTGTTTTCTTCTCCTGGACTTAATGTACAGTTAGAACATAATTACTGCGCCACAAGGGCAAATCCACCATTTCCTACAGCCAATATTCAACCTCTTTCAAATGAGATTGAAGAATGTAAAGAAGGTAAGGTTTTTATTTTATACAAGCATTTACCCGCGGCTACGCCCGCGTTGTTCTCGTTATTGTCCCAAAGGAACTCTTTACCGGGATATAAAGTATCCTTTGTTCAATCCAGGGCTTGGTCTACTTGCACGCCAAATTTCAGCTCAATCTATTCAGTTGTTGTTACCCCGTTATTTACTAACAAACATCTAAATATACAAACTTCCAAATATCTAAACATCAACACATCTTTACAAACTTTCTCATTTATAATGTTAGTGTGATTATTTTGAAAAAGTTTATTATTATTATCTGTTTGTCTTTCCCGTACACGGGACAATGGTGTCCCGGCCCTTTGGGAGGCGTGTGCGGAGCCGAAACCAACACGTAGTGGCCCTTTCGACAATTTAATGAAAGGCAACGTGTACACCCAGCGGATGCTGTCCCGGCCCGTGTCATAGGACGCACGCAGAGACAGCCCCCGCCAGGTGCAAGGACTATTGTTGATTGATGGAATCTAACTCTACTGGGCTATAGTGGTGGAAATATGGACTAAATACTGGGCTATGGGTTGAGACATGACGGGGCCTGTCAGGAAAAGTGTCTCATGGCTTTCGTGGTACTGACAGACCGTGACTTGCCCTCCGCTAGATGGGCCCCTGTTAAATAGCGACATTATAAAATCTATTAAATTTATTATTGATAACATTGATACTTGTACAAAAATAGGTACAAAAGATTTTTACTGTTTGATTCGTTACTGAAAAAACTGACTGACTGTCCAAAATTTCCAATTAGTGGAGAAAATGCCCTAAAGTGTTTTATTTCGTTTTCAGACCCAGGCAGCAAATCCTCACAGGAAACAATAAAAAAAATGAAATATCTGAAAAGATCACACCAGAAACTCAAAAACCGGCTCAAGAAATCATTGAAAATTCAAAAATCATTTCGTACTCGTCTCGCGGGAGCCGAAAAAGCAATGGCAGGCAAAGCTTTTCATAACATTACAAAAAATATGACCACGGCTGGACGTATTTTTACTGGAATGCAGTACCGCCAAGCATTAAAAAAATCAAAAGGAAGACGATACAAGTTTGAGGAAAAAGTCTTGTCTCTATCACTTTATAAAAAGAGTCCAAAATGCTACTCTATGTTAGCAAACTATTTTACCTTGCCATCAGCTAAAACCCTTCGCAACTTATTAGGACAAATAAAATTAGGTCCAGGGACAAATAAAATTATTTTTGAAAAAAAACCGGCCAAGTGCGAGTCGGACTCGCGCACCGAGGGTTCCGTACAAACTCAGAAGTAAATACATGAATAGTTCAAGAAAAACTATATGGCGATTAGTTTAGTAGGAGCAAATAAGTATGTGTTAAGATTTTTGCAAATTTCTCAAAAACAGTGCAAGTTAGGAAAACCGTTATATTTTTCCTGTAATATTTAGGATGACATTAATAATTGGTAATTATTACAGATTTTTCTGTTCAGTAACTTCGAAGATAATAGGGGGGGAACGGTATTTTTTTTAACGTTTTTCGCCATAAATCAAAAACTACTTATTTAAAAAAAAATACAAAAATACTGTTTTAATCTAAAAATTAAGCCCTTTCATTTGATACCTCACTCGATATAATAGCCCTACTTTCAATTTGCAAAGTCTCATTACGGACCCCTTTAAAAAAAAAGTAAAAAAGTTACAAGATTTTTTTTACATCCTATAAGCTCGGGTTAGTGGTTCTTAACACTATTCCAAATTTCAAGTCGATAGCATCAGTAGATCCTGAGATATCTTGCTGTGACAGACGGACAGACAGACAGACAGACAGACAGACAGAGTCGCACCATAAGGGTTCCTTTTTTACCATTTTGGTACGGAACCCTAAAAATGAAAGAAACTGTCTCTGAATTAAATGAGCAAGACAAATTATGTACTATGTACATTTTGTCAAACATGAGACTACATAATTTTGTATTTTGTATTTTTTATGAAGTTAAAGAGACAAGACTTTTCCTCTAACATATTTCGTACCTTTCTATGGTATAAAAATACGTCCAGCTGTGCTGATATCTTTTGTAATGGTATGAAAAGCTTTGCCTGAAATTCGAAATGATTTTTGTTTTTTTAATTATTTTTTGGGGCGACTTTTCAGTTTTTGGTGTGTGGCGGCACTGCAAGTGTGTTAACATTTCCATTTGGAGCCACTTGTGACCCCTGCGTAGTTAATTCAAAATGTATTAACCCTTTGAACGCTTTTCCTCCCGTGTCAAAATGTGGCTTATACGCCAATAGATGGAAAGATGAAGAGCGAAAATAAACCTTACCTGTCAGCAGGAAAGTTGCTTTGACAGCGTCCGCCATAGCCCATTTAGTGGTCGTTGGCGTGGTAGGCACGACAGCACACGACCACTTTAGTGGCTCTTGGCGTTGAAAGGGTTAAACATAAAATGTATTAGGTACAGGTTATCTATGTGTTAACCACGGTTGCCTTAATATTGTAATGTACATAATTCGCCTGTTGACTCGATTTTTTTCTGTCGTAAATCGATTCTACTATTTGTGAGGAACAAATATCTATATGACACCTAATACATTTGTATAAGTATAACGGCCATAAATTGTAATTAAAAGTAGCCGACCACACCGAGCGTTGAAAACGGCCCATATAAAACGGACGCATCCTGTGACGTCATCTCTTGTCCTCGCTGTAGGTACTATCTGTATGAAAAAAAAATAGCATTCTGCCAATTTGAGCGCGAAAAAGTGCGTTTAAGCACATAGTTGTCATACATTTATTTTTTCAGTGTTATTTAAGCATTCCGAAATTGACTTTAATTTTTCTTTAAGACGATAAAAAAAATATAGTTTTTTTTAAACTTTGTGGTCTCATAACTTTATATTTTGTATACATTTTTGGTTTATTTCTTTTGTGTTATGATAATTTAGTATTTTCCAATCCATGTGACTATATTATGTTGTAAAATTCAACATTAGTCAACATCCGAATTGTAATTTGAATGTTAATGTTTAAGTGTGTACTTATGTATATTGTGTTTAAGTGTTTCAATGTCTTTATTTTGAAAAAAGAGTAACTGAGAAGTTTTTGGCCACGTTTATTTTCTTCAGATGTTACTTTTCGAAGCGCTCTAGTAGTTTCAGTAGACTTGTAAAAGTGTCCCTGTAGCTTATTTGCAGGTTAAATGATTTGATTTAATGATGTTCTATTGCTAACAACATCATACAGTTAAATGTAGTTAAGTTTTTATGTATTAGGTAATAGCATGCCTTTAAATCTTGTATATTATGTTAATTAAGTTGAAAAATATATGTACGAATACGATTTTTGTCTTTTACTTATATCTGCTATTAATTAAAAAATTAAAAAGGAAGAAAACGTTTCTATAACACTGTTTTGGGCAGTTTTGTAAAAATATGAACAAAATTACATTTAGCTACGTTTTCTTTTATACTTTAAGAAGTTACATTGTAGGTGTCATGGTGAAATAAAAACAAACTGTTGTGCACACGTATACATAGGTTTGCTGCCGTATCACGCGTATCTCGTGTAACTTAGAAACGCATGTTTTGAGATCAATTTTAAATTTGCATTTCTTTGCAGATTATCTCAAAACATGTGTTTCTAAGTGACACGAGATACGCGTGATACGGCAGCAAACCTATGTATACGTGTGTGGGTGTGTGTATGTGTGACCTTTTACGTGTGTGCGTGAGTTTAGGCAGCTGACTTTTCACCAGGGGGCGTCGAGACGAGTATTTTCTCAGTGTTGCCTCTCTTTACTTATATACTTATTATACTCTTTGATACAATGTTATACCTACCACTTAGCACGATAGACAAGTTCACAATAAAATTGATCACTGATTACTCCTAGAACGATGAGTCACGAGTCATTGATGACTGAATGACACATACACACACCCACACACGTATACATAGGTTTGCTGCCGTATCACGCGTATCTCGTGTAACTTAGAAACGCATGTTTTGAGATCAATTTTAAATTTGCATTTCTTTGCAGATTATCTCAAAACATGTGTTTCTAAGTGACACGAGATACGCGTGATACGGCAGCAAACCTATGTATACGTGTGTGGGTGTGTGTATGTGTGACCTTTTACGTGTGTGCGTGAGTTTAGGCAGCTGACTTTTCACCAGGGGGCGTCGAGACGAGTATTTTCTCAGTGTTGCCTCTCTTTACTTATATACTTATTATACTCTTTGATACAATGTTATACCACTTAGCACGATAGACAAGTTCACAATAAAATTGATCACTGATTACTCCTAGAACGATGAGTCACGAGTCATTGATGACTGAATGACAGCCGTCGCACAAGGTTGTCTTCGCTGGCACAAATGACGCATGGGTGACATAACAACAACAAAATTACGAAAAGCAAAATAACGTTGAAATTTTTAATTATGTTTTGAGGAATATTCACCGATTGTGGAGTTTGGAGTGCCAATGAGGTCAAAAATCAGGTTAAGTATTATCCACAATAGACTGCAAGAGACATTTGAAAAGGTTAGTAACATGAAACATTGACAATGTCAATTTATGCGATACAGTTTTGCGTAACGAGTTTCCGAGTTTTGTAAAACCTTTAGTATTCAACCTTTTTTTAATGATCTCTGTCGATTTGGCGGATCGCGTCATTTTTTGATCGACCTCTACGTACACACTTTGCAATTTTAGCACCAACATGTACAATTTGTTGCAAGCAGATTTTCACGGCAGAAGTCTTCACTCCGCGATGCCTTGTTAGCCAGTGACCAGAAAGAGCATGCGTTATACGATAGAGAGAGACGGTTGGATCCGGAACGTTTCGTCCGGTGCGGTGGTTGGACGCGAATGACAGTTTGTTAGAAAGAGAGACTTCTGTACATTGTACTATTACTTATTCTGTGGTCATGGCCGCTGTGCAAGTATCGTAGCTGACTCAGCTCGGTTGTTAACATCTATCATATCCTTATAGGCCGACAATGCCCTACACCGTCTCCATTCGCGGTGATGGCAACTGTCTCTTCAGATCCGTCGCCTACTGCGTCTACCAAAACCAGGAGCGCCACCGCGAAATCCGCATCAACGCTATCGACAACGTCGTCAAGAACTGGAACAAATACAAGGACTTCATCATAGGGGATCATTCCTACAGATACAGGATCCAGAACTCCTCAGATTACTATAGCCTGATGTCTCGGGACGGTGAATACGCCGGGCATGTGGAACTTCATTCTGTTAGCGAGATTTACAACGAATACACCTTCAAAGTCCATAGGAGCGGGTGCAGCAGGACTATAGACTACGGGCGAGGGCCGGTTGAGAAACATCTCCTCTTTTCTGGGTATTGCGATGCCGGCCATTACAGTGTTTTGGTGTACTGATGTTGATTATATTATGATGCTTTGTTAGTTTCTGAAGTTTCATACATGAGAGCAATGCTCAAATTCATGTGAGACCTTTCATTGTACATAAAGTCCCAACAGCATTTATTACTAAGGCTCTGCTGTCTGTCCGTTAGTCACAGGGCTGTATTATCTATACTAGAAAGCTGATATTTTTATGGTGGCATAAAACCCCTTTCATATCGGAGTCCTAATCCAACTCGTCAGCTTGCAAAACTGAATCAGGTAGTCGGTAGTATTT
This sequence comes from Eudemis profundana, assembly GCA_947034925.1. Classification (NCBI taxonomy): domain Eukaryota; kingdom Metazoa; phylum Arthropoda; class Insecta; order Lepidoptera; family Tortricidae; genus Eudemis; species Eudemis profundana. Next base: position 50,028,006 of record OX344794.1, read on the forward strand.
TTAATACATATTTATACTTTTTGGTCAATTCTAGAATTGACCCTTTGGCTTTTTTATCATAATCTATAGAAAATAAAGCCAAAAATATAAATGTCATAACAATCAAGCCAAAACGTGAGAGTGACGTGTTTGCATTGTTTATATTATCATAGTTGTTTCCTTAAAAATATGCTATTTCATGCATTTAAACGCAAATACAATAGTGATACGATGCTTGTAGAAGTGGTGCTTAGTGGTACATGTTAACACATTCAGCGCCAAGCTCTTTAATAATGTAAATAAACCCGTATAGCCCCCCACAAACAGTGTAATTTGACATTTGGGGGACCACACGCTACACTAGCGCCTCTAGCGGCGAAATTAATTCACGGTAGCCCTCATTAAGGGGCATTTCTCCAGAAATATGTCTACGACTCATTCATCTGTCTCCATACATTTAGTATGAAAAAGGGCCAGATGAATGAGGTGACCGCAGACATATTTCTGGAGAAATGCCCTAAGACGTGTTACGATATAGGGCTTTGGCTACAACAGACTATTTGACTCTGACTGTACATCGAAAGCAATTAGGGTACTTTTTATAGTAACTCGTGCATTTCTTATTAAATAGGTTCGTTTTAAGACGGTTATTTTAATTGTTTGAAATATGTATGGAGTTATACATTTTCTAAGGCCTCCTCATCAATTATTGGCTGTGTTTACGAGAACAAGCTGTGTTTGTGTTCAGTTGTCTGGCGGCTGGCAACGTAATGTTATAACACGTTCGCCATCTTATGAAAAGGTAAATTTTAAATATTAGTAATACGCACAATTACAAGAATATCCGCAAGTTACCTGAATTTTGCTGTGATAAGTTGATAACCATCACTCGTGCGTCGGGAGGAAACCTACATATTAGGTAACTAACTAGATATATAACTAATGTGTAACTATCATCCTGTCAGTAAAATTTCCTTGTCGCCGGGCTGTGGAAGTCAGATAGCAGTGACCATTATAATACTTGGTCTGAAATGACGAAATGACGGTCAAAGCGCTGGGGCGAAGATGATTCGTTGGGTTCAGGGATGACAATCTGTTCTTGCACATAATTAAATGATTATATTTAAAGGTAAATTGAAAGATTGTGGGCTATTCTTCAGAAATATGTCTGCGACGTATTCCTTATAATACATTTAGTCAGAGGAATAAGGTGACCGCAGACATATTTCTGAAGAATAACCCTTGTAAGGTCCTAATAAATACGTTCCTGATTTATTTATTTTATCCCTATCAGGGACATAGGGCTTTCAGAAGGGGTTTCCATTTGTCACCGACCTCCTCCAGCTCCTTCCATCCAGGCCAGTTGATGCAGCCTCCAGGTCAAAGTATAAAGACGAACAAGTACACCAATTTTGGCCGTTTAGGAGCCCGCGACACGTATTCACACAGACGCGCGACAGTACGTCTGTGTGAGTGCGTTCCATACCGGAGCATTTATTTTATTTAAAACTTTGCTTCTAGTGTGTTCGTACGCGGCGCGCACACATTCAAGCGCGCGATGTACCTTTTGTAGGAAGAAAAATTACCTCTATTAAGGCCCGGTAGGACCTGGCTCGCATTTCACATACAACTAGGGTCGGGCGGAATGCAGATTATTGCAGATTATCTTCGATTTCTAGCACAAAAGTATACGTTATCAACCCAAACATGAGAGGATGCCCTGCATGACTGTGAAATCATGATTGTCAGGTATTAATTTTGTCAGAAAAGGTAACTGGTAATGAACAAAATGAAAAAAATACTTTATTTTATAGTGTTTTCGCGCTACTTTTCTATCGAGCGAAGTGTTCGCTATCGTGTTCTAAGTGAGAGGAAGCCCTAGATACAGTTCTGAATATTATTATATATGTTTTACATTGACCTACGAGTCAAATAAGTGCTCTAAAAATGATTTGGAAACTAGGCTTCCGCGCCCGATTCTCGTCTTACCTCGCCTTAAAGCATTCGTCACGTTCTGACAAAATGTGTGTGAAAGTGACGGATGCTTTATCATTTATTTATCGCGTGACAAAGCGTAGCATCATAAGCCTACTGGTGGTAGGAACGAAGGCGATACATACAGTATACGTATAAACGTGAAGATTGGCTATCATCCATTTCCAACGGACAATTGTTTCGTTACTTATACTGTATAGAAATAACTTCATAATTTGGTGTAAGCGAACAGGTTTGACCAGTATGTTTATACAATTTTTGTAGGTAACGACCTCAACTTTAGATTTTATTACAACGCGTCACAACACGTCACGTCAGACAAATATAAATCCAGCTTTATACGTTACATACATTGTCGATTGAGACATTTTCAAATTAATATATAAAATCTTGCTGTGGTCCTCATACGGTTTCAAGGACAACCCGTTTGTAACGAAAAATATGAGTTCTATCATTAACACGAGGCACTAAAATTGTATTTTTCTATGTATTTGTTCTTTGTATCTATTCTCGTACAAAAAATCAAATTAATCCAGTAATCATAATAGAGGAACGTACATACATACAAAAAATTTCGACAAAACGACAAATTCAGTGCTATTTTTTGAAAAAACTAAGGTAACACCCCCACATTAACGTACAAAATACCAGTATTTATTAAATATCTTGTAAACTAAGCAATAAAACCGACTAGAGAACCTCCTACTTTCTGTGAAGTCGTAAGTTTGAGTGAAATGAAAACGCTCAGAGAGTTTGGTTCTCGTCTGGGCCCACTGGTCGTATAGGATACAATAAATCGTTTAACTATTACATAACCCGTGTGAATGGACCGACGGAATTCAATGTCACGCATAATCGAGAGCCCACACATTAGGCTATTCACAACTGCCTCGTATACCTCGTATCTATATCTATTATTCATAGTTATAAAAAAAATTACATAGACTGTTTATACATTAAACTTTTATCAGAAAAACTACTGTACTGTTAAATAAAAAAAAAAAAAAACATACAGACGAATTGAGAACCGTCCTTCTTTTGGAAGTCGGTTAAAAATAAGTAATAATTAGGAGTACAGGTGGTTTAAGTTCCCGGTTAACACATCGAATTCTTTTTACCGGACTTTTTGTGTGTGTATGACTGTGGCGAAGTAATAATGGTATATTTAACCTCCCCCTTCTCGAACGAAGTCGTGAGCTTAACCGTGTAAAAGTAGTAGTAACAGTTCGTAACAGGGGATAAAATAAATTATTGAATCAGAAAAAAATATATATATATTTTACACATCCCAGGATAAAGTGCACACAAACAAATAGGGATGAAACTATATACAATTTTATCGACAAAAACAGTAATGAAAAATTTTTAAATAAATATTCACTTTTTTATGATTTTTTTAACAAAATGTATCGCATGCAGTAGATCTCATCGGAACAAAGCAAGATATCTTGACACGTATGGGCGTTATATACCTGGTTATTTTTTTAATAAAAGTTAATACGATAAGTTTTCTTTTGTGCAATTAAGTTTAAATAAATAAATAAAATAAAATGAGATACACAAACATTATTTATGATAATATGTACAGTAAACGGCCATAAAGAATGCACATCGGCAATCATCGTATTTCCGAATACAAACGAATGCTAATTTCCATGTACATCAATTATTAGATTAATCGTTCATCAGAATTTGAATTTAGAACTAAGTACTTTATTGTTGTTTTGTTTTGATTTCACGTGGAATATATAGAGCTGTAAAACACGATGTAATTATATTTAATTGTTGCTTGTTGGGGAAAAATAATATACATACATATATATATACATATATTCATGCCCATATTCCTAAAACGGGTTGACTGAGCATTGACTGATGAGGGGTTAACTGATGTTATACTAGTAGCATATTTAAATGTGGGTTTAAAGATCGACAAAAAGTGTAATATTGCGGTGACAAGTTGCTAGGCCATCGCCCCAAACACGGTTTAACCCTGTACCCTTAGTCGACTCATGCGACACCCCCGGGAAGAAAAGGTTGGTGTTATTCTAATCCGACACCACACGGGAAAAAAATTGTAGATAATTTCGCGTGACTGGCAAAGTAACGGCTTACCTTTTTAGGGTTCCGTACCAAAATGGTAAAAAAGGAACCCTTATGGTGCGACTCTGTCTGTCTGTCTGTCTGTCTGTCTGTCTGTCCGTCTGTCACAGCCAGATATCTCAGGAACTACTGATGCTATCGATTTGAAATTTGGAATAGTGTTAAAAGTAGCTAACCCGAGCCTATTGGACATAAAAAATATCTTGTACCTTTTTTACTTTTTTTTTAAAAGGCTCCGTAATGGGACTTTGAAAATTGAAAGTAGGGCTATTATATTGAGTGGGGTATCAAATGAAAGGGCTTAATTTGTAGATTAAAACAGCATTTTTATTTTTTTTCTTAAATAAGTAGTTTTTGATTTATACATTTTTATGTACCATTCCCCCCCTATTATCTCCGAAGTTACTGATCAGAAAAATGTGTTATAATTACTAATTATAAATATCAACCTGAATATTACAGGAAAAATAGAACGGTCTTGCTAACTTTAATACCTTTTTAGAAATTTACAAAACTTGAAATCCCTAGCGGCGAGTAGCAAAACTAAGCGATGGCATGTTTCACGCTAGGGGATTTCCGGGCAAAACTAGATGGCGCTAAAACACTAAACATTTAACGATGTTATAATTAAACAAAGAAACATAGTATAGTAACAATTAGTTCGTAAACAGCTAATAATAAATAAATTTAAATACATTTAAATACTGTGTCACGTTTGCAAAGTTAAATAATTGTAAATAATATTATAATTATTTTACCAAGCTTATACATAGATGGCGTTGTAAATTCGGGGAACAGCTTTTTGTATGGAGAATGACAGTCCTCTTGATTTAATGGTCCTTGCTATTAAATAGAATCATTACACGTCAGGTTCTCAATATTAGAGGGAAAATATAACTGTTTTCCTAACTTGCACTGTTTTTTAGAAATTTGCAAAAATCATAACATATACTTATTTGCTTCTACTAAACAAATCGACATACAGTTTTTCTTGAACTATTCGCGTATCTACTTATGAGTTTGTACGGAACCCTCGGTGCGCGAGTCCGACTCGCACTTGACCGGTTTTTTTTCTTATAGATAGTACAAATAAAATATTGTAAAAGTTTTAGCAACTCTATATTATATATTGATTTGGATATGCGACTGCACTCTCTCGCATTTGAACCACGACTGACAAAACAAACGTCATGGTGTGTGCGACACAGATATCGCTATACGAAGTCGAAATTAGCCGATTGCCTCTTTCCAAAGATCGATGTGCATTCTTTATGGCCGTTTACTGTAACTAATGATAATATTGACATTATTTTGAGGAGATCGAGAAATTATTAATAATTTAGACGGAATTTACACAAAATTCGTAAGAAAAACCAGTTTTTTTGTTTTTGGATTATTTTTGCGGATTTCTCCTAATTGCTGTATTTTATGGTTTTTATGTAGAGCTCAGTAATGTATTTAAGTCATGATTTTGTATTATTAGGTTATCTGGTTAAAAAACGAAATAATAAACCAAAGAACGATAAGAACGGAAAGAATACCGGTGTCTTTGTATGGAGCAAATACCGGTTTCCGAGCCCTGCTAGCAATTAGTATTGATTTTGTCCATTATAATGGAGAATATGAAAATGAAAATGAAAAAAGTTTATTAGGTTACTAAAGACGGTTTTACAATAGCCAAGGTTGGAGCCTCCTACGAGTATTAAGCAAGTAATTTTGCTTGGAGAATATACAATTTTACTTACACAATGAGGATAACAAAAAGTAAAAACCGGAATTCCGGTAGTTCGGTATTGGTGCTTTTCAATACCGGTATTGTCATACCGAAAAAATAAGGCGGAATTCCCGTTTTTCCAGATTTCGGAATTGCCCTAAGTAGGTAGTCTCAATTAAGTTTTACCCCTATCGCCCAAAGTCAGTGTCTGCTGTAGGGCCTTAAACCCGATCAAGGTCACCCGGTCAATGTCAAGTCGTGCGCCTATCAGGTTTGTAACGGCTATCATTTGAATGCTCACCGTACTCCCACGCGTGGTTAGTGACTAATGTCTGATTCTCACTGGCCGGGCCGAGCCGGAGCGCATTTTAAAATTTGCTAAAGGAAATTGAAGCGTCAATACAATAGCTAAAAGTTCATATTTGCTCACAGTAAGGCAGCTGGTCGGCTGCCGTAATTCCGTAGCTGCGCTGCGCTCCGGCCCGGCTCGGTCGGTGAGAATCGTAGGGCCCGATCTTCTAAAATAACCTCTGGAAGGATTAAAATTGTACAATGAAATATTACAATTTTTTTCCCTAAAACATGTAGTTCGATAACTCTTCTGTTTAATTCTATGATTGAAAGCGATGCTCATATCTGCTGGATTACAAAAATAATGGAAGCAGATAATTTCGATAGCATTTCCTGTTTTACTTGACTTATAATAACTTTTATGGGCAAAACAAGTAATGAAGTTTTATAATATTTTCAATGGATAATTTTTCTTTAGTAATTTCTGTTCTTCACAAAATATTATTAAACATTAAAGTAGCAAAGTCTGCGTCAAAAGTCTGCCGTTCAGCTCGCCAGCGTAATGTTTAGGAAATTCAACACGTTCACGGTCCTTATACAAAACTATCGGACAATGTCACAAGTTCCAGCTGTGCAATCAGTACGGGGAAGTGATACTGAAAGCACGGACTCCTAAAAAAAAACAGAGCTGTCCAAGAACGGTGTGCCAGGAAAAAAAACCGCATATTCAACAGGCCTAGCTTCGGTCAGCGCGGCCCAACATTGGTGGATTTTTTCTCGCACACTACTCCGGTACCGCGCACGGCTCGGGTGGAAACACAATCTTACTTAGCTTTAGTTTTACTGCGGTATTTTGACACATGTTTGGATCAGCAGAGTCCATTTTCTCTGAGTCCGCGCGTTCGGCGCCTATGTTGAGAGAGGATCAAACGGGATGAGAGATTGTTTGCAAAAGTTCCCTCGATTTCTCCAAGACCCCATCATTAGACCTTGACCTGGTTGCAGTAGTAGGGCAAACTCCAAGCGCACCCTTTCAAACAAAAAAGGAATGATTCAAAGCGGTTCAGGTATTTTCAAGCAATCGGGGAACATACATTTAAAAATGGTCCTGATGAAATGAGAAGTGAAACTTAATTATTTTTTACAGGTTGTTAAAATTAGAATCCAAAATACATTATGTAGAGATTATAACGGCCTACATTTTTGCAGCCCATTGCATTACACGAATGAAATATTCCTCAACGTTTCATAATTTGAATTAGACTGGTATTCATAATATCGACATTCGGCAGTCTCAAACGAACAGAGATCGAGTTATTGCTCGTGTAGATAGAAATATTTTATTGTATCTATTTCGGTCGACGTAAATATAAATATGCTATCATGGTTTGGAGTGATGGGACGGGCTGGCCTGTGTTTTGATCGAATATTTTGCCGACCTTAGGCAATCGGGGTTACCAGGTTTGCTGCCAGTGGCCTGTTTCACGGAGCTGCAAGTTACAATTTTACAAGTCTAAACTAACAACATTGGCATAGAATAGGAAATAGGGCTACGTACAGAGGTTTCTCTTTCGAACAAACTCATTCGGGTTCGATCACCGGACGGAACGCATCGCATCCAATCATCTATCTTTATCGCATGACGCCTGCTTTTTCTGTTCACTGGTTAAGCCCCTCTTGAGCTCCTGACAATGGTGAAAAACTACAACATCATTGAATGGTTTATCCATTTTACTAGATAAGTCTTATAAACCTTGTAGCTTAGTGATACGGGTCACAAGGCTACGTTACTGGAAATGGGACTAACTCATCATCATTAATTTAAGAGTTGCACTCATGTCGGCGTAGTAGCTTCTAATCCTGCCCGCTATATACCCACTAAAAGTTTTGATTAGACCCGACACATTTTTCCTTGACATGGTCTATGTAGCTGCGTTAAGTGCTCGCATATCTGCTGCGTCAGTGATATAGGGTGCCTTTCTACCAGATATGTGCTATGCTACGTTGCTATGGATGCGTCTATATCCACCAAGTATTCATTGGTCCACATAGCGCAGCACTGGTGGAAACTGATCTTTCACAACCTCGCAGTAGAAATGGGTAATCGACTTCGATGAGTGATTTAAATCATTAAATCCGACTCCGCTTTCGGTAACGGCTCCGCTTAACAACTCTTCAACTCTTTTGAATACTTCAGATCAATTCACTCCAGACTCGCTGATTTTGACTGACTAATAATAATATGGGAGTCCGCGGTGTAGTATTGGTGCTTCGTACCGATAGATTACCTAGTCAGAGTTAATAACACCATGGGTTCGATAAGATTTGGAAGGAGTCGATAAGAAATCGGAACCGCTTACGGATCCGAATAATTTAAATCTTCAAGTCCGGATTTATCCATCCCTACCTCGCAGCATAGTTGCATAGCACATCTCTGGTGGAAAAAAACCCCTTATAACTATAATTCTACACAGACAAAGTTGGGGTCCAAAACTTGTAAACTTTTATTTAAAAAAAACATCCATCCGGCAATGAATAAAAACCCGACGCAAAGTTTGTTCTGAAACCAATCACATGAAAAGGGAGCTTATGAAAAACAAGTTAAAGTTTATAAAACAAGTTGTTATTTAACTCTTATAAAATCTAACGTAACTTTTGCTAGTCACCTAGATTTTATAGAAGGCATAGCTTATATCAACGTTTATTTACATATTAAATACGTTTATGTTAATTTCTCATACTGGTTGTGGAGCCTTGACATTCACAATGAATATTGGAAATAGATAGTCAAATTATTTTTTTAAACATGCAAATAAAATATTGACATTACGTTCCTTATAATAGGCCGCGAAGTACCACGTTTTCGGTGCGGCTAAACGCCTTTAATGGAATTTCATACAAAATTGCATTCCACATTAATTTGTGACACAGCATCACGGCGTTCAGCCATTAAAAATACTATAAGTGATATTTGCTGTTGAATTCGTTTTAATTTATATAAAATCGACATGAACATAACATAAAACACGTTAAAAACAATTTCCAATCATTTCAAATTACAAAATTAACTACACGAATACACATTTAAAATATTTAATCTAAATATTCGCGGTACAGATATGTACTGTAACAGTTTTTGAAGAGAAAATTGAAATTTTTTGATTCTGTAATTCTATTTTTTGTCTATTTTACTTTTAGTTGGTCTAGAAAATAAAGTTTGATTTCTTGGAGTCTTTTTAATTTATCTCATTGCATATTTGAGAAAAGCACTGTACATACTTCGGCATGAAAAGGGGTTGCCTGCCTCGTAACTATACAGCCTTGCCCATAAGTATTCGGCCGTCTATATGTACTCGTACTCGTACGTACTCGGCCAGCAACTTCTTACTTCCCGGCCTCCGCAGTAATGTACTATTTTTAAAGAAGTCCTATACGTTGGTCCAATGGCATTTCTGTTCATCCATTTTTCAACTTCCATAGGAGACATTTCCAAAATTATTTTACTCTCAATAATTAAAAGACAGATTTTTAATCGATATAAATAAAAATTCCGTAATAAATATAAGACTGGTTACCTATTTGCTAGAGCGAAGAGTCTCTGTTTCAGCTTGGGAAAAAACGATTTCGTATGTCTGGCTATTCTCCTCTACATATCGCATTTCTCAACCGCTTCTCGTGAAATTCTGTAGACAGGTTCAATAACTATATTTTTTTTCTCAATTCAGTGGCGGTTGATAGACTCAGGAAGTCATCGGCTCATAGTGCCATTAGCATTATAATTACAACCGAAATTCGATTAAATTCAATCCTATTATAAATGAAATCAAAAGCTTAATAGACAATTATATCTCAATCAATGGGCTTAACAATGTTTCCTTCTGCAAGTAATTGTCTAGTAATCGCCAATTAATCCTCAGCGCACGTTGTAGCGGTAGGATATCTGACATTGTCTGCTTGCATCTGTTCCCCATTGTCTCACCTGAAGGCTAATTCACAAGTTTGCCCTCAATCGCGACCCTATTATAATTCACGCGTGAATTAATAATAACGGTTGTCAAATCGCAGCAGCAGTAATTTTTCTGTCTACAAAAGGTACATCGCGGGTATATGAGCGCACCGTGAACGAATGCACTACAAGCGAAGTTTTAAGAATGCATAAAGGTGGGTTTAGACCAAACGAATTCTAACACATTCTAACCCCACTCTACCAAATTCTTTGTGTGTACACAAAGAATTTGGTAGAACTCGTTTGGTCTAAACCCAGCTTAAGAATGCTGCAGTGCGGATCGCACTGTCTGTCTACGCCTCGACCTTGAATACGTATCACGCGCTCCTTAACGGCCGAAATTTGACTACTTTTCTGTCTTTATACTTTCCACAATTCCTGCTGAAATCGCGTTTTCAGCTCTTGTACTCTACTACAGTCTATTAAATTATATTTCTAGTCTTCACTAGCAACCCTTGTAGCGCCATATTTGACTGAGTTAACAGTCGTATTATTTTTAGTTCTTTATGACATTGTCTTTCCTCCTGCAATTCTTCTGTAAGATTTGCCCAAAATTTCTTTTTTATTATTCCCTATTGAAGCTTCAGGTTTTATTTCATATTTTTTTACTTTCAAGGCGGTGTACTCTGGTATGATTGTGGAACTGTCTGCCTCTTGATTTAAGACGTACTAAGTATCTTCCCTACTAGTATTCCCACTTTTCATAAGGTATTATTGTATTGTTTTATAAACCAAATATTACTTCACTGTTTAAAACAAATACACAACTATCGTATACTTCAACCGGCTGATTGATATTATCAATAATTTTGTCAGTCTCGATATAAAATATTTAAGCAGTTCTAAGGCCTTTTAATCTAAGATTATCGAGTGCTGACTTATTATTTTGATACATCTGAGAGAAAACGTTAAATATTTCTAAATCCACTCACAGCATAAAAGCCCTTAGCGTGAAAGAAATCATTATCCCCTTACATCACTCTTCTAAACTTAGCCCTATAGGATCAAACAAGAAATAAACCATAAAAATACACTGACAGTATAAAAGGAGGAAAAATATACAAAAAATGCCACAAGAATCTTATATACTCGATGCGAGCAAACATTAGCTTTAAACAACTTAAATCCCTTTAAATTCTTACTAAAAGCAACTTTATTCCGTGGGTTTAAAGTCGACATTTCTATATTAAAAGTTGGGAGCTGCAGCATTCTGGGAGTGTGGGGTGGATTTCTTCGGGCCTTTGGAACCGATGCGAGCCAATTTGTACCTTGTTGAATATGCATCGAAGTCAGTTTTCGATCGCACCAGTTACACACATGGCCGGATTGTAATATAATTAATTCAAACCGATATGGGGAGGGTTAATTTGAGTTTACTATTTCATATTTGAGAATGTAGGTTTAGTGAAAGCAAAAAATGATATTGTGAGAAAATCTTGGGTAGTCGCTTATTATAAGATTTAAAGAAAGCAAAAAATGGTATGCTGAATCTGTTGTAATCAGAACAGTTTTTTTAGAAAAATAATTAAGTGTTACTACGATTACATTTGACGGATTAGAAAAGCCAGAAATTATACCTACTCGTATTTGACCGAGCGTCGAAAACGCTCCGTTCAAAATGCCTCTTAATTATGACGTGCTTTCTGGTATCGCTTTAGCACTGCATGCACCCGGAAAAAATATTCAAATTTGACAATGAAAAAGTACGTTCAAATATATACCTATTGGCGTATATTATTAAATTTTCATGGAAATTTACGGATTATAAAATAAAATGTGATTTACTTTTGAACGTCATTAAAATATATATTTTTTCAAAACTTTGAGGTTCCTTGTCTATACGACAGCTTGGTTTTTTGTGTACTAAAATATTTCTTTTATAACAACAATAAAATAAATAAATAGATGGACGATAAAACCCGGTCAGAATTCCGGACCAATGAATCCATTCTTCGAGAGCTAAATAGGTATCAAACAGAGCCTGCCTGCCACAGGACAAGCTCGCCTTTCCTTTTTCTTTGGACGTGTATCACGAATCGGAAGTGAATCCTTGGAATACCTAGGAAAAGTCAAAGGCACTAGACCGCGGAAAGATCACCGAGACCAGATTAAAAAAGCTGTCGACGGCCCGTTACATGAACGCACTCGGATCAGCAATCCGCGAGGAGTGGCGTCGCATTGTGAAACAGACCACTAACCACGACGTGACGGCCACGACCACTGCCATGAATGTGACGCCGAAGAAAACCCGTTAAGTTTAAAAAATTCTAAATTCTTCCAGCAGAGGTTAGCCTTTGTGTAATCAACTCTAAATACTTAGACGGTGAAACTATACGTAGATATAGCTATCGCAGACCCGCTAAGCACCCAAGCTATTACCAGGGAGTTTCACATGCCTCGCATTCCCGACTTGAAGGCGCTACATATATGATATAGATGTGTTGGAGTTCTAGACATTCATAGCCTGGGTACCTACAATAACTCGTCTCTGTTATATATGCAAGAAAAAAATATATCGAAAAGCCGGCTTCACAAAATTTAAGTTCCTACACAGTCATCAAAAATTACAAAAGATATAAGAAACCTCCAATGAGGTCTTTTGAAAATCCCTGTTCAAAAATACTCCACTCGACTCGACATAGTAGGCCGAATAATTTTGTTTATTTTTCACGATATAGCGAATTCTTACGCATTCGTAAAACTTTGCTTGCATAAGCGTTCGTTCAAGGCGCGCACACATACAAGCCGCGTGTTGTAACTTTTGTTCGAAGAAAAATTACTGCTAATTATTAAATTAGTTACTTGGTTACAAGACATCTAAACTTTCAAACCTCCAGATCTCCAAACATATTCATATACTTTCACATTCATGATACGTATTGTGGAATAGGATACATTAGGAAACAGGATAGGATAGGAATTAGAATAAAGACGAGGAAGAAACAGGAGTAGGAACGGTGGGGTGAATATAGTAAGGAATTCCACGTGGTTCGTCCCCCGGTGGTGTCACTGTGCCTCAGTCGAAAATCGATCCTTGACCCCTTTCCGCCGCCGGGCGCAAGTCACGCGGTTCTAGAGTAAACGGTGGGGATGGGGTTTTCGAATTCGACCTATGGGCGGTGTTGCCAAAATGTGCGTTTTAGCACGGTTTCCAAACGTTTCTCTCTCTCTCTCTCGGACAGAGCCGTGCAATTAATGTGTGCAGCGATAATACGTGCTAAAACCGTGCCGCGTCTACTAGAGCCGTGTGGTTTAGCACGTACAACCGTGCTAAAACGCATGTTTTGGCTACACTGCCTCTGGGAAATCCAACAGTAAACAATCATATATTCAAATTCTTGATTCGATTCGCTTTTTCTGATATATAAGTCCAGGCATCGGAAATTCAGATGCTGAACTTTAGTTATAAAAGCATCGGAATTTCTGATGCCTGTATATGACAGTCACATTGCTCACATGTCATGATGATGATGATGATGAGTGATGAGTAATATGATAGACCGACAACAGATTGAGCCTTTGACACGTTCACTGTCCCCACACAAAACTACCGGACAATGTCACAAGTCCCAACTGTGCAATCAGTATGAAACTGAAAAAAACCTTCATGGCCCCACATTGGGTGGACCGGGACAGGAAAGGTGTTAACACTTTCAATATCGGTGCCCCGCCGTAGGCACTATGCTCGTTTCATCTATGTCTCGTAGCAAATTTTCGCTATATTACATGGTGAAACATGTTTTTGTCTTCGTACGAAATTCCGGATGCGAAAGTGTTAACACTTACAGTGCAAGTGTTCCGTTTTTCCGTCTAAAATAATAGGGTTATGGCACAAAATAAGTAATAGTTCTACGTACAGAATTCTCTCTTTCTAACAAAACTGACGGGTCCGACCACCGGTCGGAACGCACTGGATCCAATCAGCTCTCTGTCGCATAACGCGTGCTCTTTCTGGTCGCTGGCTCTAGCCGCGCAGCGAAATCGCGGAGTGAGCCGCTCCTGGTTATGGCACTGGTCCTATCGCCGGCGAGTAAGCGAGTAAAGTTGGCAAGTAACAGTTCATTGCGGGCTGACCAGGCACAGTGCCATCAATCGACCTTCCCAGATCCGCAATGTAATGCTACTCGCCCAACTTTACCCGCTTACTCGCCGGCGGTGAGACCAGTGCCTATGGTTAAAAAGAAAAGCCTTTAAAAGACAGGTGATTAAGTTTGCGCCGCTTGGACCACCGCGGGAGGTGTCGTCTGCCGCCAGCTCCGACCAATTAGGGCCTCGCTTAGGCGGCAACCCGAGATTTAACAAACGATCACTCCGCTGCTAAACTTCGTTTGTGCCATTTACAGCGTTTGTGCCATTTATTGGACCCCTCTAAGGCGTAAATGCCCACATATTTTCTTTGGTAAAACAATTACAAATTGACAAACGACTGATTCTCCGTCGAGAAGTGCTTTAAGGTCTTTCAATATTATCTATGCTCTTTTTAGGGTCATCAAAAGGAAAAAACTGAACCCTTATAGGATCAATTTGTTGTCTGTCATATCTCGGGAACGCGTGGAAATCAAGTTAACATTTGGGTCTATGGTCCCTTGAAGGCTGTAGCTGTAAAAAAAAACAAACTTCTAAGTGAACGTAAAAACGGTTGAGGTTGTCTATGACATGAATTCCTCTGGCGTTTGGTCGTTTGGATACTACTTTTTAAAACCCCCTTCATAGCAGATATAAGGGTTGTGTGAAATTCGGGACATTTGGCGATCCGATCAAGGATGTACCTCTCAGATTGGTACATCTGGGAACTCTATACTGGTGCCGTATACCGAGCCATGTCCCTAAGTGATGCGGGGTCAATACGCGGTATAGGAGGGGAGCGGCTCACATCGCTACCGGCTGGCTGTCTGGCTGCGCCCGACGTGAGCTTAGCACTCCAAAATAACGATCAAAGAACACCTTATAAGTCAATTATAAAGATGTTAACTTATTGTCTTAAAATTCTGTTCGCATCGATCGGGAACTCAAAGTTGAAACTAGTTTATTTTATTAACAGGTTCATTGTCCCAATATAAAACTATCGGACAATGTCACAATAGGGAATATGCATGAATTTTTTTTAAAAGATTTCTTAACAAAATATGAAAATACCGTAAAAAAGATGACATACAGTCAAAATAAAATTGAAATCGACCGAGAAACACGGAAGATATAAACATTTTAAAGCACTAATCAGACAGCGATTAGAGAGAGAGATTCGATATGGACTATGACGTCATAGTACACGGCCGCCATACAATCTCCGTACTATATTCTGTTTTGCGAGAAAGAGATAGAGATAAATCTTTGTTGTGTCATATCTTGGTTATTTTTATAGTTATTCGAAAAATATTTTTTTCCTACTGTTTTTTATATGAATGAGCATTTATTAAAGTAAATTAAAAATATCATGCATATTCCCTATTCCCAACTGTGCAGTCAGTATAAAGTAACTCCATCCATAGTGGAAGCACGGACTCCTGAAAAAAACCTTCATGACCCCACATTGGGGGCGCCGTGACAGGGAACGTGTTAAGAGATGCAAGAGTTACTATATCCCTCAAGTTAAAGGTGTAACTACCTTCGTTATTTAAAGAGTTTCCCAACTGTCCCATCATGAGATTCTCACCTGGAGACGATGGGACTTTCTGGAAGATATCCTTTCAAACAAGAAACTTCCTAAGAGCCCCCGCAGTCTACGGTTTTTTATCGGCCGATAGTTAAATCGGGCTGTTAAATAGTATGAACGAAATCGGCGTAATGTGCGTAGTTTCATACATGTTGATACTGATTAACAGCCCGATTAAACTGGAGGCGGATATAAAGTCAGTCTGCGGTTAAAAGTGAGATGAAGCTAACATTGACCGTAACTACTTTTTGTTGAAGTTCAGCGCCCAATCCTTGACTCGACTGAAGCAGACGTGGCCCGCAAACTAGTTATAATGTAATAACGGAGGACCCGCTAACAGCGCATTTTCGTCTTTAATTTAAAGTGCGGGCTGCATGGTTGAGCTCGCAAAGTGAATTAAAAGCTAAGTGGTGATTTAGAGCTTTTACACACGGACACAAAATAAGTAATAGTACTACGTGAAGGAGTTAATTTTTCTCTCAAAACTGATGTTCGAGTCTAATCACCGGACGGAACGCACCAGAACCGACCTCTCTCTTTATCACATATCACTGGCTTTATGGGCAATTCAGTTAGTTTCATTCGTATGTTGTCAATTGCAAATCTTTGTGAACCCGAAAAAAAGAAGATAATTTAACAACGACTCTATATATTCGAAGACATTGTAGTAATCGTTTTGATAAAAGCCTTAATTAAATTATACAATTCTATCCTTGTTGCTTCATATTGATTGAGCTTGCTGTGACAAGTACGTTCTTTTGTTTTTATCTGACTTAATAAAACAGTTTCTTAGTTCATCGTATTTTTAGGGTTCCGTACCAAAATGGTAAAAAAGGAACCCTTATGGTGCGACTCTGTCTGTCTGCCGTCTGTCACAGCAAGATATCTCAGGATCTACTGATGCTATCGACTTGAAATTTGGAATAGTATTAAGAACCGCTAACCCGAGCTTATGGGATGTAAAAAAATCTTGTAACTTTTTTACTTTTTTTTAAAGGGGTCCGTAATGAGACTTTGGAAATTGAAAGTAGGGGTATTATATCGAGTGGGGTATCAAATGAAAGGGCTTAATTTATAGATTAAAACACTATTATTGTATTTTTTTTAAATAAGTAGTTTTTGATTTATGGCGAAAAACGGCAAAAAAAAATACCATTCCCCCCTTATTATCTTCGAAGCTACTTAACAGAAAAATCTGTAATAATTACCAATTATTAATGTCGTCCAATATATTACAGGAAAAATATAACACTTTTCCTAACGGTTCACCGTTTTTGAGAAATTTGCAAAAATCTTAACACAAACTTATTTCCTCCTACTAAACTAATCGCCATTTCGTTTCGTTTTCTTGAACTATTCATGTATCTACTTATGAGTTTGTACGGAACCCTCGGTGCGCGAGTCCGACTCGCACTTGGCCGGTTATTTTTAATATGTTCCCTCGATTGCTCCAAGACGTCTGGACTGTTTCGGATTTTTTTTTGATTGGCTGACGTGGTTTCGAATTTTTTGTTTGATTGGCTGACGTGGTTCAGCTCAGCTTATCGACAGACGCCTTCTTACCCGACTGCGGCGAAGCCCAAAAGTGGAGGATATACATAAATACATATAGTACCTGTGCATGTATGGATGTTCGCTCGTAGCTACTCAATTGAGATGTCCGATTTTGATAAATGGTGCAACATTAGATTCATCTTGATGGCGACTGGGTCCGTAAAATCCGTAAGAAAATATGGTGGATGTTATGCACTTGCGCGTTATTTTTTCCGCTGTCGGGGTTTTCTCATATATTTTTTGACCGGCGTCTGCCGATTCCGCGTTAGTTGTGGGGAGACCCTGACGGCAGTGCAATGCAGCTGGGGTCAACAGCACGGCCCCCCGCAATTAGCCGTGAGTCAGGCCTAATTGGGTGCGTCACTGCCATGTGACCCTTGGAGGTCCCCGGTCCTCGGCACGCGACTCCCTGCGCTCTGACAGGTGTTGACCTCTCCATACACATGTATTAATTAATCAGATTAAATATGTAAAACAGTTCCGTGACTAAGTCGCACACGCTGTATAAGAACTTATACAGCCCATGGCACAGAATAAGTAATCCCATCAAAAACATCACCATATATTTGATGGGATCTCATTTCTTTTAGTAAGTGGTCTTCTTTTATGTATTATATTCCTATCCATTCTATTTCCCATTTGAACTGCAAAAGTAAAAGCCTGTATTTGTATAGGATTACAAACTAACTTATGCAGTTTGTATCGAAAATGCATTAGGTCGGAAAGGTTTTGCGTGACTTGATATGTTAAATACTAATTATGTTTAAAATTTGAAGGGTGTGGGCATTCTAGAAGTACCTTAAAATTATGATGATCAGTCAGAGACTGAACTAAGGAATGTTGACGGGCAATAGTTCTTAAACTACAAGTTAAAATTGAATGTTATTGAGAATATATTTAAGTTTTATTATGCCCTATATATCCCCGAGAATTCAGGGTTCTAGCTTTAGCCACTACAAAATTACGGAAGGCTGAAAACGGCCCGAATAGCTTTGAGAAAAGGATGGTACGGCCGTGCCTTTGTTTTGCTCGACAAGGCGGGGGCACTGCCGTGCCCCCAGATTGTACTTACAGAAGTTTCTCTTTAACAAAACTGACGTTCGGGTCCAATCACTGGACAGAACGCAACGCATCCGACCGTCTCTTTCTATCGCATAACGCCTGCTCTTTCTGGTCGCTGGCTAAGCTCCTCCGGGGCAAGGGGCAACATTTGGTACTAGCAGCCGGCGAAACCACGGAGCCATTCCTGGAGTTGCTTTAAGGTTACATTACAACCGAAAGTAACTATGTCCTAACGCATAAATATGGCAGCCACAATAACTTTGACTCAACAATAGATGCAAAACGAAGCGGTGACGTCACGACATTCCTCGCCCGACAACCCACAATGCAGTGGAACCCGGCGCCACCATCGCATATCACTACCATAACGCATCAGTTCCGAATTTCGCCGACCGCAAACATATCTTTGCTAATGTTTGTATAGCCACAATCAATGGTGTTCGGACGTGCCGAGAATATTGGTGGTTTGTTATAGAATTTTGGACTATACGTATGCGTGTATTACGTGATTTTTCGATTGTGCGGCGTTATCTTGTGTATGAAGTTTGTTTTGTATTTAAGGTGATTCGACTCGCTCACCTCTCTATACACACGAAAAGAGACTTGAAAATCAAATTTAATAACATCAAAGGTTGAATGAAATGCGTTTAATTTCCCAGTCTGATACATTTTGTCTGTGCGAACTTAAACACGATCTGTGTCCCCATACAAAACTATCGGACAATGTCCCAAGTCCCAACTGTGCAATCAGTATGGGGAAGTGATCCCATAGTGGATGCACGGACTCCTGAAAAGAACCTTCATGACCCCACATGGGGGCACCGGGACAGGGAGCGTGTTAAAGGTTCTAAAAGAGAGAAAAACATGAAATCCGCCGTTTCCGCCCAGCGCCGTCTGTAAACATAATTCGAAACTAAGGCCTTAATAGACTTATTTTTTTACATTTTAACACTTCTCATGTCGTTTCACGCAGACAAAATGTATAAAGCTACAAAATAGAAAATATTACAAACATACTTGATGTCGTGGAGGCGGACCGTTTTCTTTGAAAGGAAACCCGGCCGACTCGAATCCCGATAACTTGTAATGTTTTCAAGCTATTTTCTCGTACAGTCGGCGTCAAATAGTCTGTAACACCTAAAGCGCCATATGTATCCCAACACATCTTTTTATGGTTCCGTACTTCAAAAGGTAAAATCGGAACCCTTATAGGGTC
The DNA here is from genome assembly GCA_947034925.1 of Eudemis profundana. Lineage (NCBI taxonomy): Eukaryota > Metazoa > Arthropoda > Insecta > Lepidoptera > Tortricidae > Eudemis > Eudemis profundana. The sequence continues at coordinate 50,047,579 of OX344794.1, forward strand.
ACTTTGTTGTCCGTCTGTCAGGTCGGGACCCCTTATCTCGGGAACTCGTGGAGGAATCGAGTTGAAATTCAAACCATATACTCAGGTTTATGACCCCTTGAAGCTGTGAAAAAAATCAAACCTCTAAGTTGACTAAAAAATATATGTTTATGCCACAAAAAACGTAAATTACGACACTCTCGAGAAAACCAAAATTGAAAGGGTACTTTCCGTTGACCTAGAACCATGAAATTTGGCAAGTAATACCGTCTTATACTACAAGTAAATAAATTTTTAATTAAATCATACAAAAATAGACTTTACTAACGGAATCAAAATTTAAAGGGTACTTTAATATACATATATGTACGTATAAATTTGTACGGAACCCTCGGTGAGCGAGTCCGACTCGCACTTGGCCGTTTTTTATTTATTGTTGCTATATGCACAAATGTGTGTGACGTGTGACGCTTTGGACGTTACGGACTATTCGATGCTGACTGTACCAGCACTGCAAAGACCGAACCTCACCCACAAATATACTCTCTGAAAGCGCAACGCTAAAATAATGGGTTTTTCTTTGTAAATAGCTGCTCGAGGCAACAATACGAAGCTTTGGCAATTTCGCGCTTGAAATTACTCATTATAGAGGAAATAGCTGTTTAGGAAAAGTGCATTTTGAGCTTTTTCACATCATTGGGTTTTATCATGATCATTCCGTTGGACAAACAGGTATATTTTTATGTTTACAACCTGTTTATTAGGAAACATTTGACGACACGTTTGGCTTAGTGGGAGTGACACCGCCTACGAAGCTAGGCCCTGTGGCCCTGGTAAGGGCAAATATTTGTGTGATGAGCGCAAGAATTTGTTCCTGAGTAATGGATGTTTTCTATCTATTTAAGTATGTATAATTGTATATCGTCGTCCAGTAGTAGTAAGAAGCCGTTACAAGGGTTATAGGGAGTTGTGCCTAGCTACAGCTTTTTTACAAGATTTTTATTAACTTGCAATGTTTGTATGAATGTTTGTTTAGGCCAAACCTTGCAAGCTGAATTAGAACTATATATTTTGTCTTTTTCACATCGGCTTAATGTCATAAAAAGCTTTTTCTCACCAGTTGCAGCGGTTTCCGCGTAGATTGGTGTAGGGAGACCCTAAGTTAAGCAGTGGACGTTTATCAGGTGATGATGATGTTATATGTGTTAACACGTTCACTGTCCCCATACAAAACTATTGGACAATGTCACAAGTCCCAACTGTGCAATCAGTATGGGGAAGCCCATAGTGGAAGCACGGACTTCTGAAAAAAACCTTCATGAACCCACACCACCACCGGGACAGGGGACGTGTTAAGTTTGTAAAGCCTTGGTCAGTAAACCTAACTGGTGTAGAATAGCCTGAAATGTCGCACCTTATCCTTCGAGTGCTCCCCAGGGCACGAAGCACTTCACGCCGTTTGGAAAACCGAGCCGGTGTAACGTCCTGTCTCTAACAGAATATGGATTCAATTTTAATGCAATGATTTTCCATTGGAAATTGGAATTTAATATGTGAAATAAGATGCATTTGTACAAACCCGCATTACCTTATTTGGTGACGTATGCCGACGGGGGGATATGTCCATTGAATGCCTCGTAGTCCAAGAAAAGGTTGAAGGTATACCAAGCAACAAGGAAAATCACGTATGAGATGGACAAACCAGGTTAAAGCTGCAGTACATGTTCCTTTGCACTAATGCCGCAAAAACAGGCTTAGAACTGGACACGGGCGCTGCAACTTCTTCCAACACAAGTGGGGATGGAAGAACTTACCACTCTGCGAGTGTGGCGAGGAAGAGCAGACCGCTGAACACATTATCCAGCGCTGCCCCCTTCACTGCTACCCCGGACTAGCCGAAGATCTGGATGATTTGACACATGTCGCAGCCGATTGGCTCAAAGCCATACTTTGATTGCTTGATATAATAATGCCATACGACTAAATAAATAAATGCACCCGGAAAGCAGCTATCAGAGAGCGCATCGTGAAGAGTGCCACTGACACCTGAAATGACCACGAGCACTTGGTCAAGAGTGATACCGACGAAGAAAATTCACAGTCCGGGAAAGTTAATCATCGGGAAATTATGATTACCTACACGGCTAAATTATGAACAGTGACAAGTGGCGTAACATATCCGTGTTGTGACTGTATTAGGTTGACATCTTATGAATAAATGGATATTAAACTATGGTAGCCGCGTGGTTCGGACATGCTCTTTTAAAGCCGAGGTCGTGGGTTCGAATTTTGGCTTGTGCCATTTGTGTACGAAACATTATTTGATATTTACCATTCGCTGTTCGGTAAAGGAAAAATATTGTAATGAAACCTACATAAATCTGCGAAGAATATCAATGGTGAAGTCCGTCAATTCACAGTGGGTCAGTGTGGGAATTACGGTCCATTCTCTTTCATCTATGACAGTAGACCTGTACCAAACAGTGGGACATAATATATGTATTACTTACATATAGGCAGATGATGATTCCGCCTGACGTTTTATTTTATCAAAATATAATTTCACCTAGACTGTTATCTAAAACTGTTTTTTTATTGGGATGATATAAAGCAAACTTTTTTTACACTGGGAAAATGCATTACTGCATACCGCCCACCTTAACGTAACGTAAATGACCATTTCAAAAATCATTATAATATTAGGTTCTAGAAAAACCATCTAAAGGCTTAAGGAGAGATAAGCTTTTAGAAAAAGCCGTACCTCCTTTTGCATGTTATTTTAAAACTAAGTCACAATATTTGAACATACCCTACAGGATTGCAATGCGGACAAAGTCGCGGGGCAGCTGTAGTACTCAGATAAAACGAGAAAGCAGCAAATACGTGTTTACAAATACTTCGTTGTTAATAAATTCTTTATCCTTATCTACCTGATAATGTTATCGGACTGATTTTGGGTGACGTCACGGTGTACGCGTTCTGAATCTGTATATTTGTTCTACATATAAGTCCGTGATACGAAATCGTATATTGTGTAACAATTATCCAATATACTATTTTTATTTGCCACTGCAGCTCTATTCAATTAAAAAATGCAGAAGTAATATGTATTTGAAAAGTTCTCTCAATGTCTTCAAAAACCTATCATCAGATTCCATAGATGTATATAACGGGTTTAGAGGAGGGTTCTAAACCCCTCTAGGACTCGTCAGTGTACCTAATAGGGCAGTCATTGAAGCGAAAAATACGGTCTTACCTCCGATTTTTTTTACTGTGAACCGATTTGCATGAAATTTTGGAATTAGGCTCATCTTACCCTTAACTTCAAAAGTGAAAATGATCTGAACTCCGCCTATTATTTTTAAGGGGTGTAAACAACCCCTTAATGGAAAAATTGACATTGAGCCATTTTATCGCTAGAAAACATGTCTAATAGTAAGTGGTGAAATTGTAAAGTATTTTCTAACATAATTACCTCATATTAAAATAATTTTCAACCCCTTGAAATTGCAAACAACCCCTAAATTGAAAAAATCACAAAAAAATACGTTGGTATGACATAAAAAGATGTAAGTATAGAGTAAGTAATATTTTATATTCTCTATAATAATTATCAAATTTTTAACCCCCTTTCAACCCTTGAAAACTACCCCTTGATAAAAAATTGTTAAATTTTTTTTTTGATAAAATGAAAAGGATTTAAATATTATTCCACACTCTCGAAAATGATTATCATATTCTTAAGCTTTTCTACCCTTAACACATTGGGCGCCATGGGGGTCACGTGTGACCCCCATTACAAATACAGATGACCGACTACCCCTAAATTAAAACAGTAAATATATATGATTACTAGACCTATGAAGTCTATACTCTATTCCCCATAACAGCACTAGTGTCGTTATAGTCACTTTACGATATTGCTAGCAGCCACATACTTCTAAATCTAGGTTAAACTTAGGTCAAGGATTAAGCGCTCAATTTTAACTTTACGGTAAAAAAATGCACAACAACCAACTTAAGAAACAATTAAATTCCTGCGGTTCTTAAGAAAAACAAAACTTTCCGAACTAAATTCATTGATGCCAACATAAAAAAAATATTTTTACTATAGTCACTGCAAGTATATTTTAAATTAAAAAAAAAGTTTACCATAGACACATACTGTCAGTCATACGTCATATTTGCCTTGTTTGAGGTTATGCATTATTGTATTTTTTAGATTTTAAAACCTAGTCGTAGAAAAAGTATTGTATGCAACGTTGTATAATTAAATCAAAAAACGCGCATTGCGTCTCTATTTGTGATACTCGCCGCTGTCGCGGCTCGTATCGCAACTCACGCAATTCGCATTTTTTGAGCCTTCTTATACAACTGTTGCATAATAGTATTTTCGTTGGCCCCTTCACTCAAATGTGTTATATATACATATAAGAACGTTGGTATGTATTCATGCCTACGTTTCCAAAATATATGAGCCATATTATGTATATATATACACATTACAATAGTTGTGGGTCTCTATTATACTGCGTACTTTCACATTGCTCCAAATATTCACACTTCGAAATTTTCAGTTACTAAGTAGAAAAAAATATGATAAGTTTTTGGACCATAACTCCTTCAATTTTCATGCTATCACAATTTATAAAAAACCATTGTAAAGGTAATTAAGAGAGCTACAACATCCTTTATTGCAATATATAGTAAAAAACCTTTTTCTAAAACGGTGAAGGGTTAAAGGGCTTAAGAGAGGCTGTGATTGCGCTGCCACGCGCTCTTTAAACAATCATATCTCCGTCAATTTTTGTTTGACAGAGAAAACAAAAAAACTACATTGTTTGTCAGAAAAATACCTAAAATTTTAATGCGTACACTTTTATACGTATCTGTCGTAATTTTTGAGATATTATGAAAAATAAGTGGGTGTTTTAAAAATTTGAAATTATGTTTTTTTTTTTAATCGTGACTTTTATGAAAAATATGTGTCCTGAAGCAGCCAAACTGATACTATCTATCAAACTCTTCATAATGAAGTTAATTCTAAGCGGAATACGATTAATTTTAATTTTGGTGGAAATGGCACTTATGAAACCCATTGATTTAAAAGAAAAAACATTAGATGCTCCCCTTATTTGCAATACAGCTCACTTATTTTACGTGCAAAAGACTTTTAATAGTGCTCATTTTAAAGCTTATTTCAAGCACTACAGAACCCTTTTGTATTAAAATGCATAAAATGCATCTGCTCGCCGCTAGATGGCATTGACCACATCGATTAAATTTCAGACAAAATAAAAAACGGCTTTTATCTTTAATATCTAGCTTAATATTGCACTTAAAATACTTTATAAAAAACCAAATTGTTCATTGTTTTACCTGCTACAATTTTGTTCCGTATAAAATTTTCGATAAAACGTATATTTTTGGAGATATTTGCAAAAAACCGATGAAAAACGTGACAAAAATGCGAATTTTCAATTGCCAATAACTTGAAATGTATTGGATTTTTTGAAAAACTTTATAGAAGAGTTTTTGCTTAAAATTAGGCCTTCTATCGATTTCCGAGACGATTTTGAAAAAAAAATAATTCACCCCCGAGAAGGGGTGGCAACCACCCCCAGGGTGGTTGCGGAGTTCAAATCATTTTCACTTTTGAAGTTAAGGGTAAGATGAACCTAATTCCAAAATTGTATGCAATTCGGTTCACAGTAAAAAAATTCGGAGCCATAATGCTTCAATGACTGCACTATAAGTCTTTGGTTCGAGATTTGACCTTAGGTGTCTCATATAATAAACTTCGTAACGTGCCATAATATTTAATTGTTACTTACAAAAGTTACATTATAGTTACAATCGGAAATTGCTAACCAAATGAAATTCAAAATATTGTCTTCGGTTTCCGCGATTATCACTCATAGTAATAAAACAACTTAAACGGATTAAATCGCGTATATTACTACATTTTAAGTCCCGACGTTTCGTAACCCTTTTCAGCGTTCGTGGTCGCGGGTAGACCCGATTTAATCCGTTTAAGTTGTTTTATTACTACAAATGAAATTCAGCTTATAAAATGTGATGCGATAAAACTACAGCACAAAAAATGGAAATGAAACATGGTTATAATTTATAATATAAGCGAAACTGGAAACAATAAGGGATTAACCAATGAGCGCGTAATCACTTTTCGTTAGTGATTTTATTTTCACTGAGTTGATGAAAGTACCTCACTTGAAGGTGCGATTCTTCCAATTTACCTGATTGTTGAAAAAATTAACTTTACGGGAGTTACGTAAGGTACAATTTAGGTTTGACTTTACGAAAGATAATCCAATTCGAACCACAGGTGTTGCCAGGTTTAGATAGCTAAAAATCAGAATTTTATGCAAAAAGACTAGGACTTTGATGATCAACTTTGGACAACATACATAAAAAGAATAGATATTCGAAGCTTAAAACAACGCGTGTTTATGACCACTCGAAACAATAACGATAAAGAAACATAGACGTGATTGAGGGTGTCTGGTCTGACACGATTCCTTGTGGCCTTTTGCTTGATACTAATTACCTACTTTTTAACATAATACGTAGCAGATATAAGGGCCCTCTCCGTGGAGTGGAGATTTCGAGCACTGACATCGCGCGACAAATGCTACCTATCTCTTTCCACTCATTATAGTGTGACAGTGACAGGTGGACGCGTGAGAATCGAAGTCGCTGTCAGTTACGCTAGACAGCCACGTGTGGTTCCTTGCCTTGCGCAGTGTAACTGTGCGCTATTTCTGCTATTTTTGGCTAAAACCAATAGCCAGCGAACAGAGAAAGCACGCGTTATGCGATAGAGAGAGGCGGTTGGTTCCAATGCGTTCCGTCCTTTGGTCGGACCCAAACGACAGGTTTGTTAGATAAACTTCTGTACGTAGGTACTAAAAGTAGGTAGGTAGTAGTAACTTAAAGTAGGCTAAGTGGAAACGCACCCTCATCGACTGTCCACAGACACATGAAAATAAGGACCTTCTGCTCAAATCAGGACATCTGGCAACTCTAGATATGACAGATAACAGAATCGCGCCGAAATAGCGGGCATTTATGTCCACAAAGTAAATGGATTCCGCATGGCTGATTAATATTGAGCGCTGCACCTATGCGTGTGAGGTTCTAAATTGATTGATGATTTTGTACTTGGAAATTCGGTAAAGCTGACCGGAATGCTGCACTCGGTTCAAACGATATCCCACCTTATGATAGGAGCTGAAGGCCGCTTTCGACGGTAAAATGTTGCGGTTTTTGACGAGTCCTCATGGAATATAGGCGTAACTAAATAGACTTTATTAAATTAGTGTAGCGTACCTTTTGTTTAGTGTGGACGGACAATGTTGTGACATGTGAGCGGGAACTAAAAGCATTTTCGTTAGTGTGACAGTTATTTATTACATGGTTTAAAAACATTTCATTCATTCATTAGACTTGAAAGCTTATGTCGACACTCTTTTCCTCGCCAGGCTTTTTGGTCTCGTGCCTGATGCCTGCCTGGCATGACCCGGTGCTAACTTTCTCCTTCACTTGATTAAAATACAGGGTGTTTGGCAGATGGATGGACAAACTTACACAGGGGATAGGTGGGACCATCTGCTACGTGGTCCACCCTAAAAATTTTGCCTAGGCCCTATACTTATTATTTTTTAATTTAATTTATTTTCCCCTGTGTAAGTTTGTTCATCCATCTGCCAAACACCCTGTATATTAATGGTACTAATTCTGCCTCTTCTGCCCTCAATTTCCCCCTCGAGAATTGCAAATAAAGCGTAATGTCGTATCAGATTCACATGTCTAATAATCGAATATGTTCTTTCTGGCTCTTTCTTGAAATGTTTCCAGTAAACTTGTTCTGCTCACTATGCCCAGAATCTCTTTATTGGTCTTCCTTTCCATCCTCTTTCAGCACGACATTTAAAACATACAGGCAGTGCTCTAAACCGGTATTTAAAAAAAAAACCCGAAATAGCCCAATATTTTGAATTATTTTATGCTTTTTATGTAGAGCTCAGTAATGTATTTAAGTCATGATTTCGTATTATTAAATTGTCTGGTTAAAAAACGAAATAATAAATCAAAGAACGATAAGAACGGAAAGAATACCGGTAGTTTTGTATGGAGCAAATACCGGTTTCCGAGCCCTGCATACAGGGCATTACAAGAATGCTGTAACTAGTGTATTATGAGATGAGATATAAATAACGTCACGCCAAAACCGCAGTATAATAGCAATAATTTTTCTTTCTACAAAAGGTACATCGCGCGCTTGAATGTGTGCGCGCCGTGTACGAACGTACTACAAGCAAAAAATAAGAATGCGTAAGAATTCTCCAATATGGATCGCGCTCACACAGTCGTGCTATCGCGCGTCTTTATGAGCGCTATCATTTAGAAGATTTGTTAGGTGGACTTCCCGATATTTTTATTTTCTTGTATAAAAATTTCCGATCGTCTTTTTGTCCGGTCACTTGATTTCCATACGAACTTTTTCCAATGCTTACATTTTACTTCTCGCAAAATTTCTCATTCGCCTTTTTACAAACTAACTATGATTAAAATTTTGAGCTTCTAGGTCTGCTAGAAGTATTCAAATTCAAATTCAAATTCACAATTTGTTTATTTTCACCTCACAGAGGATACAAGTTTCTTAGAATTATGATGATCATCAGTCAGTGAATCAGTGAATCAGTCGGTCAGTCAGTCAGTGACAAAACTAAGGAACTTTGACATGCAATAGTTATTAAACTACTGGTTCAAATTGAATGATATCGAGAATATATATTAGTCTTATTGAGTCCCTGAAATTTCAGGGTTCTAGCTTTAGCCAGTACAAAATTACGGGAGGCTGAAAATGGCCTGAATGGCTTCGAGAAAAGGATGGTACGGCCATGCCTTTGTTTTGCTCGACTTCGTGGGGGCGTGCCGTGCCCCCAGATATTAAAAAAAAATCTACAGTGAAAAATCACAGCGAATGAACCTTTTGCGACTGAGAATTTTTGCGAACAGTAAAATGTAAGCATAGACCAAATTCGTATGGAAAATTAAGTGACAGGAAAAATGACGATCGGATTTTTTTATACAGGAAAATAAAAATATCGGGAAGTCCACATAACAAATCATTTAGAAATGTGGACGAACTGGGAATGTAGGAGAATCGGGAATTTCCACGAATCAGGAATATCGGCGAATTGGTAATCTGGTTGTGAAATTTTGTGAAATTGGAATTGCGACCAATAGGAACGTGGACAAAGTGAACCAAAACAATTTAACGAGCACTCAGAGTCACTGGTAATGTCGGATACAAACCGCACATGGAATATTGGAACTAGTAATATTATTTCTGGATAAATTGACAGGTAATTTACTAATTAACTGCAGCGCAGGTTTGAGGCTACTTGAATAAATGAAATTACCCCCTGGGAATGGGAATGATCGGAAATCTGGTAAACGGTTTCATTTGCAAATATCATCTGCTTAAAATACGTCGTTGTTTTGTTGTTATATCTGTTCTCTTTCTTTCGTAATTTCAATATGAGCCTTGTATGAGTTGCGTTCGTATTTAGTATTTTAATGGCAATTAATCTCCGGTATTGTTCTGACATTTTGCTTTATTCACGTCTCTAATATACCAGTATATAAATAACAGATTACAGTATCAGATCGTAATGGGATGTCATGTACCTATTGCAGCAAATTTAGCGTTCCGAGGCTACCGTTGGTTATAGTTTCTGAATAAAAAATATGCTCAACCTCCAGGTTAAAAAACCGGTTTGATGTGTTAACTTATTAACAGTGGTCGGACTATCGGTGCAAAACTTCAACAAAACTTGCCAAACGGACATAATAGAGTGCTTAAAGCCATGAAAATATTAATATCCTGTTAAATAAAGATTTATAGACATTAATATCCTTATACTCAAGTATTGGAAATCCGAGATTTCGGTATAGAGTTATATTTAACACTGATCTGCCAATACTATGCTAATTTCCTTTGTTGTAAGTTCTTTTGCCGTAAGATTGTCGCAGCGTTCGATCGGAAAGAGACAACGAGCGCCGTGACGTGTCTCGTAAATAACTGGGTCGTAATTGACACCCTCGCGGTCAATGCCAAACAAATCCCTATAGTGGAAAACTGGAGGAAATAAGAAGCATACCATGAAAACATCAACTTTTTGTCCCTTACGAAACGCTATGCCAGCTACCCTAAGCATAAAACAAACGCTTTTATTAGCTGCTAAGAAACACTATCTCAAAAGCCGAGTTATGATATTACAATGCTGATAATTTGCTCCCTGAATTTATTTCTCGGAAGTATTAAAACGGTTGTGTCCCTTACGAAATAATATTTCATAAATCGAAATACCCTCATGGTTTAGAGCAAATCTTACAAGCTGAATTAGTACCACTTCCGGACGGCTTAAATTTCGAATACTTGCATATATGGTGACAATTCAATTCCTCTAATATGGCAAGTACAATGGAGTTGATCTGGTGATGGAGCTGGAAGATGGCCATAGCATCATCTAAATAACATAGTCACTGTTAGGCAGAGGGTTTACTAATGTTATTAATAAATAGTTTATAATGAGGCGAAATCTTTTGTGGACACCTGGACACTCACGTGCTCTGTAAATTACCTTCCTGCGACCAACTCCGGCTATTTGAAGCTATGCGTGGTCCCGTGGGTGCCGTACGGGGCTAAAAGGGTTAGCTTGTGATGTGGGCGGTGTGCTGACCGCTGTGTCCATATTGTTACACCCTGTATATATCACAACTACATTAGATAGGTCGCTTAAAAAAATCCGTAGTTAAGGGACAAAATGCTTATTGTTCCTTTGTGTAACAAGTTACCATATAATTTATATGGTTAACTTAGACAGGATAGAAGCCCGTGATTTCGTTCGCCTGAGTTTTCGACTTTTATTAACTTTTGGGGATAGTTAAGACTTTAGGGGTTAAATTTTGGCGAATCCTTTCTCAGTACAACGTACACTATCATTCGGCAGAGGAGTTAGTAAAAGGTTTAGTTTGTAATGTGTTGTGGACGATATGCTGACCGCTGCGTCTTTTTTTTTAATAACCTGACAAGCCTGTAGGGCACCTCGTTGGGGCCCTCCAACAGGATGATCCTAGCTGCACGGGGGGGGGGGGGGGCGTCCCCCGCTGGTGCGGACAACAACCGCTGCGTCCACATTACACACTTTTTATATCACAACTGATTCCCCACGACACGTTTTCAAATTATCTAAAGCCTATTAGCGGCATAAACCTTTAGTTCTGAGGTACGGGTTTGGCACTGCGGGCCGCGGTATGATTGTGTATAAATTTCACACTGTATGCATTTTTTACGCGCCGACTTGTTTTCAATGACCGGTGCTTCGCGTACGTTACAACGCGTCCATTTACACGACACGGTTTATTATGATACCTATTTATGGCACTGCCTCCGCCGGCGAGTAAGCGAGTAAAATTCGGCAAGTAGCATTGTATTGCGGAACTAGAACGTTGGCAAAAGTTTAAAAAAAAGGAATGAAGTACAGGTACCCGTGTTACTTTTAAGTTGTTAAAATGCCAAAGAAATTGTAAATATGCTATATAAAGTTTAATAAAATTTAATCTCATTATATAATATAAAATATTACTTCTGTTAGGGCGCGGCCACATGTCCACGTCACGACGCCGTCAACGGGCAACGGCACGTTGCACGTCGCGACGACGGAGAAATCCACGTTGCCGCGACGTGGAAATTTACGACGCCGCGCCGCGTAAAGTCACGTCGCGGCAACGTGAAATTCACCGTTGCGGCGACGTGGATTTCTCCGTTGCGGCAACGTGGATTTCTCCGTCGTCGCGACGTGGAATTTCACGTTGGCCTGAACCACAGTACATAAATAGAGCAGTATGGAAGGAAGCTAGGCTTATTTTTTGAAATAAATACCTACGCTCCAATAGAGCGTTAGGGTTGTCGATTTAATTTTTGTAAAATCACACGTATTTTGCTCTTGTTGATTTTAAGAAGAAGCATGAAGAAAAAGCAAAGAAAACGAAAATATTGGATAAAACCATATCTTTCCGTTATGAATCATGATGGGGCTCATTTCATAAAGGTCTTCGCACATTACAACAACTCAACGGCGACTCGACTCTATGCCTAATATTGAAATTTAAGCCCTATGTCATATGTTGTAGGTTGAATTTCAAAAAACGACGAGTGGTCTACGCGTTGTCCACTATCTCAATACTAGGCATGAGTCGAGTCGCCGTTGAGTTGTTGTAATGTGCGAAGACCTTAAGGAAAATAAGTGATCACAAGTTAGGGTTGTCGATTTAACTTTTGTAAAAGCACACGTAACTATTGTGCTCTTGTTGGTTTTAAGAAGAAGCATGAAGAAAAAGCAAAGAAAAAGAAAATATTGGATAAAACCATATCTTTCCGTTATGAATCATGATGGAACTCATTTCATAAGGAAGTACGAGGCGTTAAAAATAAGTGATCACAAGTTTGATGATTATTTTAGAATGTCTGTGTCAAGTTTTGAAGAACTACTATGCAAAATATCACCTCGTTTAAAAAGGCAACACGTATTTAGGAAACCAGTTGGACCTCTGGAGATGTTGGGATTAACGATAAGGTAAGAATTAAAAAAAAAATAGTATCGTTTATTGTCACTCAAACAAAAATGTTTAGATAGAGTCTGGCTAATGAAAGATGAGACTAAAAAATAGCGGCAAATTTAAAAAAACAACGGGTTGCAACACTGTTTATAGGGTGACAAAAACGGTAATGATACTTGGGCGATTTTTGATTTGTTGTCACTTTTTTAATTCTTCCGATTTTTGTGAAAATTAGTAAGTACATAGTTTTTATTAGAGTGTTAGTGTTTATTTATGATATATATATATTTACTCCCCACATTAGCCACGGAAAGAAAAGCAAAAACAATTCAGTAAGTATTTTCGGAAACTGTTACTTTCTTATGTTGCATATTGAGTATCAAAATCACCACGGCATACTATCCTCAGAAATCTAATGACGTTTGACACATTTGACGTTTGTATAATGTCGCCATTTAAAAAGTTTTGAATAAATGTCAGTCTCATCTTTCATTAGCCAGACTCTATTAAATCAGCTTAATCAAAATTGTAACTATTTGGATATAATTAACACTATAAATTAACAACTTTTATATATTAATGATTAATGAACAACTACCTATAATTATAAATGTGCGTTCCCATTGAGGGTCCACGTTGAAATTTCGAGCTTTTGAATGTGTCAGTCTTTAGTAAAAGTTCTCAAACGATTGTAAATTCAACCACTAATTTGTAAAAGTCGGCACTCAAAAGTTACAATCGATTAAAGGTGGTCCCTCAATTGAAACGTTTGTCATAGAAATAAATCAATTTACGTATTATTTGGTTGTTAAATAGACAATTGCTCTATAGTCTATTCGTTAGTTAAAAAAAAATTACTAACTATTGCTCCACCGAACAGTATAAACAAATGTACTGTTTTTCATGAAATAATAATCAAACGCCTGCGAAGAAATACTACGGTCCAGGTGACCACATACCTATTAGGATTTTGTAGGATAAGTAAATAAAAATAATTACTGTTTGTTGACGTTATTTATTTTTTATTTTTAAGTTTCACATATGTTGGTTAATCATCAGTTGAGATCGGATTTGAAGTAGCAATATCTCTCTCTATATTATTATGGATATGACTAGTGCAATTTGTTAAATACATGTCATGTTGGTTATATAAGGCCTTAATTTTTACTGTGCATTGTACAGAAGAAATATTAAAGAAGAACTTAAAAAAATAAACCATTTAAAAAATTAACAAACAATGTTTTTATTTATTATCACCATAATTTTTGCCCAATATTTACAAAAGCTTCCAAAAAGGTTTCTACTTTTTTGTTCCAATAAGTACCTAACATTATTTTTGTGTGTAGAATAAATAATAAATTATACCAGTCATATCCATATTATTAATATTGAGATCGCTACTTCAAATCCGGTCTCTAGTGATTATTAGCCAAGATATATCAAACTTAAAAATAAAAAATAAATAACGTCAGCATTTATTTTTTTTACTCATCCTACGTAATATGTGGTCACCTGGACCGTAGCATAGATAATTTCACGAGAGTTGAGGTGAATGATTACACACACAGCTATACAGTATGTAAACCAACGAAAACCATTTACTTAAATCCGGGCACGTTAGTCGTTATTTGAACCAAGCGACGGTGGTTGTTTTCGTAAAATTTTATTTTTTGTATATCAATTATAAATTAGGGATGTAACGATACACAGTTTTGCCGATACGATACCGATACCGATATATAGTAGTTAATATCGGCGATACCGATACCGATACCGATATCTTAGCTTAATAATGAAGTATGAACTTCAGATATTTTTATGTCCTTATTATAACTAATGGCAATGACTACTGGCTATATTTACCAGAGAGTCGACCTTGAAAGTGTAAAGTAAAAATAATTAATTGTCAACTCAAAATTATTATTTTTTATTAACAACCAAAGATTTAATTAACATAGTAATTATCATTGCACAAGGTAATAGAATAGACCAGTACATAAATTAAGTCAGAAATTGAAATTATTTTTTGCAGATTTTTTTTCATACAGCAAATTCTTCAAATATCGGTTGTATAATATCGGCGATACCGATATATCGGCGATACCGATATATCGGCCGATATATCGGTAGGTATCGGTATCGGTATCGTTACATCCCTAGACTATAGCAATTGTCTATTTAACAACCACGTACGTATACGTAAATTGATTTATTTCTATGACAAACTTTTCAATTGAGGGACCACCTTTAATCGATTGTAACTTTTGAGTGCGGACTTTTACAAATTAGTGGTTGAATTTACAATCGTTTGAGAATTTTTACTAAAGACTGACACATTCAAATGCTCGAAATTCTAACGTGGACCCTCAATGGGAACGCACATAACGTTTCAATTGAGGGACCACCTTTAATCGATTGTAACTTTTGAGTGCCAACTTCTACAAATTAGTGGTTGAATTTACAATCGTTTGAGAACTTTTACTAAAGATTGACACATTCAAAAGTTCGAAATTACAACGTGGACCCTCAATAGGAACGCACATAACCTTTCAATTGAGGGACCACCTTTAATTGATTGTAACTTTTGAGTGCCGACTTCTACAAATTAGTGGTTGAATTTAAAATCGTTTGAGTACTTTTACTAAAGACTGACACATTCAAAAGTTCGAAATTCCAACGTGGACCCTCAATGGGAACGCACATTAATAATTATAGGTAGTTGTTCATTAATCATTAATATATAATAGTTGTTAATTTATAGTGTTATTATATCCAAATAGTTATAATTTTGATTAAGCTGATTTAATATCTAAACATTTTTGTTTGAGTGACAATAAACGATACTATGTATTTTTTTAATTGTTACCTTATCGTTCATCCCACCATCTCCAGAGGTCCAACTGGTTTCCTAAATACGTGTTGCCTTTTTAAACGAGGTGATATTTTCCATAATAGTTCTTCAAAACTTGACACAGACATTTTAAAATAATCATAAAACTTGTGATCACTTATTTTTAATGCCTCGTACTTCCTTAAGGTCTTCGCACATTACAACAACTCAACGGCGACTCGACTCATGCCTAGTATTGAGATAGTGGACAACGCGTAGACCACTCGTCGTTTTTTGAAATTCAACCTACAACATATGACATAGGGCTTAAATTTCAATATTAGGCATAGAGTCGAGTCGCCGTTGAGTTGTTGTAATGTGCGAAGACCTTTATGAAATGAGCCCCATCATGATTCATAACGGAAAGATATGGTTTTATCCAATATTTTCGTTTTCTTTGCTTTTTCTTCATGCTTCTTCTTAAAATCAACAAGAGCAAAATACGTGTGATTTTACAAAAATTAAATCGACAACCCTAACGCTCTATTGGAGCGTAGGTATTTATTTAAAAAAATAAGCCTAGCTTCCATACTGCTCTATTTATGTACTGTGGCTCAGGGCAACGTGAACATGCGCGGCGCGGCGTCGTGAAATTCTACGACGCGACGACGGAGAAATCTACGGTGCCGCAACGTGTAATTTCACGTTGCGCGACGTGACTTTACGCGGCGCGGCGTCGTAAATTTCCACGTCGCGGCAACGTGGATTTCTCCGTCGTCGCGTCGTGCAACGTGCCGTTGCCCGTTGACGGCGTCGTGACGTGGACATGTGGCCGCGCCCTAACTAATATAAATTTAAATATCAAAAATAAAATGTACTAATTAAACTAAAACAAATACTAAACATAAAATAAACATAATGCAATAACAAAATAACATAATACATTTGAATAATTATACTCAAAAAATGCATTGCAAATCTTAAATATTATGCCTTAAATATATCTTAATTTTATTTACTTTGTAAATAAAATTAAATAATTATACAATTATATTATCAATATATTATAATGTCATTTATAATATATAAAATACATATTATTGAAATCTACTAGAACTAACAAGATGTCACATCCAGGTGCGCTCAATCTGTGTTCTACAAACTCGTCATGGCAACAGTGTAACGATAACAAGTTACAGATGTAGTGAATAATCCTTTCCTTTCGTATTTTCCCGGAAATGTTCGTTTTTGTCTTACTACTTCACTCGCACTCAGTACCCATCGAGACAACGTAGGGAACGGTCGCATTGCAAGAAGAAGTATCTATATAGAGTAGTTAATACCACAGAAATATTTTGTTGATATTTTTAATTTTGTGATTTTTGATTTTGTGATAAACTTCATGAACTCGTGTATTAATGCAGGCCACCTATATTTTGATAGACTTTTTACATGTCACTCTTGTCTGTCATTTTTGTAAATAATAAACATTGATTTTATTCGATCCACATTAACAATTTATAACAGACATGCCGAAAGCACTAAGAAAAGGGAAACGTTTAGATCGGCAAGCCTGCGAAGTTATTTTCAATATTTATCTATATTTCCTAACTGAAAATGATAAATTCAAACATACCAACTATACTGCTTACTTTTGTAAAGTCCATCATCCAAGTCGTTCATCCAATCAGAAAATCATATTTATTTATATTAATTTCTCTGCTGGTTTGTTTTGTTTTATGTTGAGGTGTCTTTTTTGTTATGTCATAGTATTTTTAATTAATTAAAAAGATTAATTGTTATAAAAAAGGTCTGCAAAATCCTACTGTAATTTTGACTTATAGTTAGACTTTTGGGGTTCCAATCCTTATAGAATCATTAGATCATCCCAACCGGAATTTGGTTTTTATCAGTGCGTTTTATTGAAATAAAACGTCCTCGGTAACTAGTTATATTTTTGTTTACCTAATGAATTCTTTATATGATAGAATCGTGGTGGTTTTAACATCTCAGTGTAATATACGTCAAACGGGCAGTTTGACATTTGACATTGATAAATAAAGTATGCGATTTATTTGATACCTACACGTAATTTAATAATACAGTAATTCATAGACACATCGGCAACATTCGGGTGTTATCGTTGTTCCGAGTTTTGCCGATAGGAAAGGATTATTCACTACATCTGTAGCTGCATTTGCTGTGCGCATATTTTCGTACCGACCGAGGAGCGGCGAATTTAGATCTACCTCCGGAATGCAAATGTGTACTCTTATGTTTTAATTTAATAGATACTTATTAAGTGTTTTGTTTAATAATTGGCATGTGATTATTTTTTTTCTCTATGTTATATTTCTCATGATAAGTGAATGTAATTCTTATGAGAAATAAATGTCTTAAACCATAAAAAAAGGTATATGTTTTGAGCAGTTTGTGCATTGGACAGCATGTATAGATTTCAGTTTTGTCACGGGCCTTACGAGACAAAACTGAAAACTAGTGTCAAATCTATACATTTTTGTAACGCAGCGGAAAGATAGACGGTCTGTAGCTTAGAGAAATACGGAAAGGAGACGTCATCAGGCACTTGTTTGGTACACAAATTTCTGTCATATTTGGCGAGGGGGGAACGAGGTAACGCACACTTACTTACACGCGACTACATGAAAAATCGTGTCGAAACTAACACGTTACAAATAGAACAACACATTGACCAATTCACATCCACAAATATGCATTTTGCATTGAAATAGTGTAATGACGTGACGCACCACATTGATAAATTTAGCAGAACACCATGGCAACGCGAGGGTGCTTGATTGTCAACTAGTAAACAAACTTCAAATAATGTCAGTTCAGATTTTTGTATTTTTTTTTTATATTTTAAAGGAAGTAAATAATGATAATGTGATTCTAAATACTTTTGATGTCAGAGGAAACACCATCTCTTTGTACGTTTGACGTGCTAGATCTCCTTTTGCAGCGTAATACGGAACAATTCGGCATATTCACGGAGATCTCTACAGGTGAGATACTAGATTTAGTCTGAGGACTAATCCAATTGCAACTAGTTTATAGAACGAATATGAGCACTGGCGCAAATTGCTTGGCAGAGGGGAAATACTAAAGCAAGGCATTGCTCTAAGGTCTGTGGTCTCGTAGTCGTGCCGGCGTCGTCCCGCGCCCGTGGCTTGTGAGCGGCGCTCGGAACCCGAGGTACGGCATTCCTCAGCCTTACGTCATCCAACGGCCCCAGCCGTATGGTCGAGATTGCCGCAGCATACAGTGCGCGGACCGACGCGCTAACTTTGAATACAACGGATTTTCATTAACTGTCATGACAATAAGCTACAGGTTCATTGAGAGTTAGGTGCCTGGAGTGCAAAATCAAAAATTAAAATCATTTCGCAAATAGTACGTAGCACTTTTACAGAGTGACACCGGAAAGGAAGAAATGCAGGACAAAACTCTTCAGCTCGTATTTATACTAAGGAATCACATTTCCATACTTTACCTACATTTAAATAACTTACAAAAATGTAATAAATAAATGTTTCACTACTTTTACTCCTTATCATAAAACGCATATGATATATCGTGTTTTACGCGATGAGGTCCTTTTTGTTAAAAAAAGTGATGCAAAAATTCAGCGTTTTACATTCTCACATAATTTAGACCCTAAAATTAAAATCAAAACAACGCGGTGAGTAGTCGAGCTTTGTTGTAGCTTTAGCTAGGTATTAGCCTCGTAATATTATAGTACATTACACAACTAGGGTGGTAAAACAAAGAAAGGCCGAGATCACAGATCTTTGCGGCCCGAGCTGCAAGCGAGGGACGTAAATATGTAATCGAGGGTGATGATCGATAAAATGATGTACACAACAAGGGAGGTAATAAAGAAAGCCCTCTATCGCATATTTACGTCCCTCGCTTGCAGCTCGGGCCGCTAACTTCTGCGATCTCGGCCTTTCTTTGTATTACCACCCCAGTTATGCAATGTACTATACTTTGATCGTTAACTGCATTGAGTTAATTTCCTATTTTCTTGTTTACAAATGCAATTATCGATCGCTCGATATAGAAATGGGTCAATCGACCCGATAATTATTGTTTGCCGACACCTCGCATTTCAAAGATAAGTAAAACACACTCGTATACCTATGTAAGTGATAGTCACGGGTGCACGCGGTGGTTAGACCACTGTGAAGTGTGAACTGGCTTTTCCATAGTCGGGTAAAAAATATCCAATAACTTTCGGATACATCAATCTAAAAAAAAATGTTGACGTGATAAGATAAGGAAAGCATAAATCTGTGTACAAACATACAATAATAACTTTTGGTTCCAATAGTGATTTTTATATAAAAGTCATTAAAGTACCGACACACTTAAGTACAACTTAACAAGTGTTCATTAAACTAATTGAAAATGTTTTATTCTGTAATTCTATTTTTTGTCTACTTTACTTTTAGTGTCCCTAGAAAATTAAGTTTGATTTCTGGGAGTGTTTTTTTTTAATTTATTTCATTGCATATTTGAGAAAAGCACTGTACATACCTCGGCCTGAAAGGGGGTTGCCAGCCTCGTAACTATCTGGCCTCGCGATCGCTCGGCCATCTAAGTCGGCCGGCAACCCCTCACTTCCCGGCCTCTGAAATATTGTACTAATTTTCAATTTTTTAGTACAAGTTAAGCCCATGGATACATTGCCATAATATGGAGTTGTTGGACTTTCATTACATTAATGTTGTGGGACGTTTGGTGTAGGTACAGTTGCTGGCAATAATAGTTGACGGAAAGTGGGTTTACTCTAGAATCGCCGACAATTCACAGAGTCAGTTTTTCACAGAAACCGTTTTTTACTAGGGTTTCTTACCCGAAAGGTGTAAGCCTATTACTAGAACTCCGCTGTCTGTCCATCTGTCACAAGGAAGTATAGTTTCTTGAAATTGTTACTTATATAAAAAACCTAACCTGAGGATTTCTATGTGATAATCATGAAATATCAAGATTTGGTCTAACTGTATGCCAAATTGCATCTCAATCCATTATTTTTTACTGTATTATTTAGTAACAAACATGCAGTCCTTCAAATATCCATTATCCATTCAAAGCATTATCTTCACAAACTCACATTTATAATATTGTTAGTGTAGGATAGGATTACCGCGACTGTACCTATTGGTAGGTAGACTAAAATATGAGGGTGTCCCAGGGGCGGGCACTCCTAGGGGCGTGTTTATTGGGCCACTAGTCCGAGCGATGACCTGGGACTGGGACACATTTGGTACTAAGTAGCGTAGGGATTTTTAGTGATCTATCTATCGGCCCTGGACCACTGCTGGACATAGGCCTCCCTCATTGATCGCCATAAAGTGCGGTTATGGGTCAATTGCAGAAAAAATGTACCTTTTACTTTTTTTGTCTGATCATGGTGTGTCTTATACCATTTTACTCAGAATCATGAACCATTTTCATTTATGAAATAAAAAAAGTTGTCCTAAATGTACCAACTTTGTACGGAAACAAATTTTGAATCTCAGTTTCTTTACTCCCGAACTAAATATAGGGGAAAGTCGTAACGAAACTGATAACAAAAAATCTCAGATTTTCCCCTACATTTAGTATGGGCGTAACGAAACTGAGGTTCAAGATTTGTACGGAAAATTTGGGACATTTTTTACGTAAAACGTATTTTTTTCTGCAATTGACCCTTATGTGTTTTTTGTGATCGATCGCATTTTTTTTACTTAAGGTGATTCCAATAGGTCGGTTCTCCATAAAAAGTAAAATAGGGTCATAATCCACGTCCACCACATTAACCGTAGTTGAAATGTTTTCATTTTCATTTTATCTGTGCAAAACAACTTGAGAAATGTCAATAAAACTTAAATAAAGTTCAATCAGATAAGTATTTATTGTCAGTGCCAACTATCGCCATCATTTGAAACCAAACGCTATTTGCTAAAAATACATATTTTTTGCCTATTTGGGAGTTCCCATTTGTTTTATGAGTATAAAGTATATTTATGCCACACCTGGCCATAAAGTGACTTTTTCCGCACGCTGCGCTTACGGAAAAAGCCGCTTTCTGGCCAAGTGTAGACATAAAATGATGTACACAACACGGGAGGTAATAAAGCTCGCTTTCAGCTCGGGCCGCAAACTTCTGCGATCTCGGCCGTTCTTTGTATTACCACCCTTGTTATGTAATGTAAAATTAGGTGTGCATTTTTATTCAATTAACTGACCTAGGATCGACCATAGTAGCGCCTGTTGATAAACAATTTCGAGGCCAAAGATGTAAGTCGCTGGATCAGTAACAGCCTATTCACTCGAGTAATAAGTTCTTTACGATTAATTTAATCATTTTAGTCCCACAACAAACCAACACACCGTAGCCACATCACAAACTGACAGAACCACCTCAGTCAAAGTAAAGAATTAGAGATGAGACATGTAAAAGAGCCCTTGAGGGCCTACTTACAGAAATAAATTATTTTATTTATTTTTATTTTATAGTATATAAGTAGTCCAACTTCGCGCGATAGCACGGCTGTGTGAGTGCGGTCCATACTGGAGCATTCTTATTTCTTCGCTAGTAGTGCGTTCGTGCACGGCGCGCACACATTCAAGCGCGCCTCCCTTTTGTAGGAAGACAAATTACTGCTTTTGTACTGTGCCTCAGTTCCTCGAGTGTCACCAGTAATATGCATAAAGTTACGGAAATTCAGAAACGTTCAGATGCTCAGGAATACTCTGGAATACTCTGATGCATGCTCAGACGCTATTGACGGTCGGCAGAGCAGAACCCGCGTCCTGGGGATTGCTTTGACGTCGTGAATGTGTAAAATGTGCGCCTCAAAAGTTGGCGGTTTCGTGTAAAATGGGAAAGTTAAAAAGTAAATATCACGTGGGTTTCACTTGGAAAACATCGAAATATAATAATTATGGAAGCGTAGCTGGCGCTCAAAATCGGTCCCACGGAATACGTACCAACAGAGCCAGTATTTTTTTTTTATACAACTAGGGTGGCAAACAAGCGTACGGCCTGCCTGATGGTAAGCAGTCACCGCAGCCTATGGACGCTTGCAACACCAGGGTTACAAGGAAAGGTACCCAACTGTCCGGCTCCGATTTGGTTTATTTTGATATATGTTAGAGAGTAGTCTAAATAACAGACACATATTTTTTTTAGCTGCCCAATCTCAACCTATTGGGACAAACTGACCTCCAAAGTACTGAAAAATGACTAAACCCTCCAACTTCTACAGAAAAAAAAATTAAGCAAGTTGTTAGTTAATTACTGGTTTGATATTATGTTTCAGAGCATGAAAAAATAATAAGCACGTGTTTCGTTTTATACGCTCAAAGTCATATTTTCCTAAAAAAACACCCTCAAAGGGTTCAAACTTTGCAGGGTGTTTTTTCAGGAAAATATGACTTTGAGCCTATACATAAGATTAGAGCAAGCGTCTCAAACATGATTGCGTTAGACTCAACGCGGCAGGATTATTGCGTTAGACCCGACTATGTTGTTAGACCCAGCGTTAGAACAGCGGTCGGACGTCGGTGGCTGCGAGCTAAACGAGGCAAAGACATTAGCTAACGAGATTATTACGATTAGTGATGGGAAAGTGAATTTTCAAAAGGAAAGTTTGATTTTATTTCTGACGATGAGAATTAGTTCCTTTATTTATTCATCCGCATTAGGGACGATGCAAGGAAAGCTGTCAGGTAATAGCCACTAGCTGTGCGTAAAACAAGGATGTTACTTATACTAAAAACGAACCTCTATAACACTGTAATGATAAAAGCTAATAGTAAAAAATTCTAATTTCAAACAAGTGAAAAAATAGGCACATAATAAATAATTGTACTACGTAGAGAAGTTTCTCTTTCTAACAAAACTGCCATTCAGGTCCGACCACCAGGCGGAACGCAGCGGATCTGACCGTCTGCCTCTATCGCATAACGCGTGCTCTTTCTAGTCGCTGGCTAAGCCCGAGGGGCAAAGTTTGGTACTAGCAGCCGCGCGGCGGAATCGCGGAGTGAGCCACTCCTGCTAGAGGCCAATAATACTTTGGTCTATCCTAAAAAACATTAGTTGGGTAATTTCATGGCAGAGAGTAACGTCAGTTACTAATTCTTCGCGTTGTTTTTTTAGTGAAGGTGTAAATTTTAATTTTTAACTATCAATATATCTAGAAATTAAAGTAATACTTATCGACAGCGTGTACATTCAATAAGGGCTAATATTTCAACGGTAGTCAGCATAGGACATTAGAAGTATAATTAGATAAGTTTTGCTTAAAATTACAATGATAATTGCTGCTCAGTAAACTTACAAAAAATAATTACATGGTCAGTATTAAGTGTAACTTAAAAAAATCCTCTTAATGATGACACTACTTAACCTTCTACTATACCTTCACGGTAGATCACAGAGTAACTACCTACCTACATTTCAATGTCACCTATTATGTTTTCTTCCTTTGTATCACAAATAAATACTTACTTACTTACTTACTAAACCCTATGTCCGGTTTAATTGTATGCTCGTATTGGATTTACAAGCTGTAGAGTATAATAATCATAAATAAATAAACACGCGATGAAAACTATTTAACGCAAGTTACCAAACTTGCGTTACATTATCACGGAATCACCCTGGTAAATTTCGCGATTCGCACACCACTACACCTATCTTACATTCGGTTCTTAATGAACATCGTGGCAGACAGTGTCTCGAAATTGCATGCAGTTCGCTTTGCTAAATCAATTAGAGCAACAAAAGGCCAAGCGTCTGTACACGGTAAGACTAGGGTCCCCTATACCCCATAAGTAACTACATACTAAAAGCAAGGACCATTAAAACAAGAGGACTGTCATTCTCCATACAAAAAGCTGTTCCCCGAATTAACAACGCCTTGTATGTAAAGGCTTGGTAAAAGAATTATATTATTTACAATTATTCAACTTTGCAAACGTGACACCGTATTTAAATGTTAGAATTTATTTATTATTAGCTGTTTACGAACTAAATGTTACTATATTATGTTTCTTTGTTCAATTATAACATCGTTAAATGTTTAGTTTTTTAGCGCCATCCAGTTTTTGCCCGGAAATCCCCTAGCGGTCGGGTTACGATCCAAAGTATGGAGAATGACAGTCCTCTTGTTTTAATGGTCCTTGCTAAAAGTATCTTTTTCCACCGGAAGACCAGCGCTGGCTCTAAGATCGGCATTGCTGAGGTGGGACCGTTTTGTGGCAGCGTTCTACTAGGCTATTTTATACACCGTGTTTTTATTGATTTCCGTTAACTTCGAGGGCACATTCTCCAGATCTAATTAAATTAATGTCTCTAGAAACTACTGCTGTATCTTAATTCAATCACCAACCAGTATAAATGAGCTGTCATAATCCCAACACTGTCATAGTTGACGTTAATTTTTGACTAACTCAGAGGTTTCTTTTAAAATGGTTATCAACTCAATATTAATTTATTGTGTATGAAAATTTTCGTATTTGATAAAAAGCGATATACCAGGTAGCTTCTGATTGCGTACGAAGCAACCTGTCGTATTTAACGGAAATCGAAAAAATACGGTGTAGGTACGAGTATATGATCCAAGACGAGTTTTGATGTTTTTTCAACGTTACCGTTCAATTTAGGATTGTTATGTTTTAATAGCTTACACTTATTCATATTTTATTAATTAAGAAACACTGCAATAAAAAGCTTCCTTCAAAAACAATATTTTTGTTAGAAACTTATTTCTTCTTGTGCAATATATTTGAATAGGTTAGCAATCAGGAAATGGGTCCTATAGACACTCCACTAGTATAGTGTCCTCTTAAAAGGACTAACGTTATTGGTGTGGTGCCATTTTGGTGCAAAGGCGGTTCGTGCACAGTAGGCTTATTCATAATTACGCTGCCAATCTCGCACCTAATATAATTTGACCTGTAACCTAGTATTAATACTTTGTAAAGGGCCACGATAGTGGTCCGTTAAAGTCGACGCGACGGGCGAACCGACATATTTTGACCCGTAATTACGAGCTTTTATTACTAGTTCAAGTTCAAAGCCTAAATAAATTAAAAACAGCCCAAAAAATATTATTTTTTAATCACTTTTATGGGTCATTTAAAAAAAATGTTTCCGTAGTTAGGATTTAATTAAACAAAACGTAAGTATTGTTCCTTTGTGTAACGAATATTACCATACAATTTCTATACCTAGTTAACTTTCATTAGACAAAGGAACAATAGTAATATTTTGTTAAATAAAGCCCATATACAGACTACATACATATTTTATTGAAAAACGACCCTTTTGTGTATTACACAAATTGAGAGGTTAATCATAGGCGTATAGTTTTAGATTAGCTAGTATATTTGCAGTTAAACCGAGACCAATCTTAATTTTTCTACTGTAGCAACACGAGTACAACAATGGTGTTTTTTTTTTAAGTAGAGCTTATCTTGAACTACTGTCTACAGTACCAAATTATATTAAAAACATACTCATGACAAGGGCACCAAAATCACTATTGACCGATAATAAAGACGATATTGGCGAGGAGGTAGTGAATTACAGTAAACTACTGGCTTTGGCTTTCTAAAGGGCTTTGAAGCCACAGTGTAGACACAGGTCTTTTGATTTTGAGCCGGATACGGTTTTCGCTGGTCGAGTTTAGTTAGACTAAGTAACTTCATTTAGGAGAAATAAACCCGCTTCCGTCTCTATTAGGCTGCGTTTCCACCAGTTGTGGAAGTGGCGGAGCGGTGTGCGAGGAAAAATCCACCAATCAACGTGCTCAGCCTAGCTTAGCGCGGCCGGTATTGGTGAAGTTTTTTACTCGCACACCAGGAAAAAATAGTACATTACACAACTAGGGTGGTAATACAAAGAAAGAATACGAGATCGCAGAAGTTTGCGGCCCGAGCTGCAGGAAGCGCAGCGTGCGGAAAAAGCCACTTTATGGCCAGGTGTGGCATAAAAACATTTTCAGTAGAACCCGCTTAAGATGATTCTGAGGGGACCTAGCAAAAAAAAGCGTCTTTAATGAAAAATCGTATAAAACGGGGAAAAAGGTATTAAAACAGGGACCTGTGTAAAATGGCGTATTATGCGGGAAATCGTATTAAACCTGATTACTGTATTTGTGCAAGTATCCCTCAAGGGCTTTTTACGTGTCTGAACTCAAACTCTTAATTGATGATACTTAGTAATCACAGGTCAGTTGCTTACAAGCGAGGGTATAATAACTTTTATGCCACACCTGGCCATAAAGTGGCTTTTTCCGCACTCTGCGCGTACGGAAATAGCCGCCAAGTGTACACATAAAATGATGTACACAACACGGGAGGTAATAAAGAAAGCCTACTATTAGACTAGTTGTGTAATATACTATACAGGCATATTAACAATATTTATCGAAATCCAAATTATACAAACATATAAAGGACTTTACCACACCCTTAACTTCGCAAAAAATGGAGAAGGTCCACAATTCAAGCCTCGCCGGGAATTCGACAGTAACGTGCGATAGGAGTTGGAAAAAAATACAAAAAGAATGGCTAAAGAGTTTGTGAACTGTGGCGCACATTGTCAAGTTAAGGGTTCATGTCTTTTTTATAACCATATTATATGTATAATGACTTATTTAATTAATTCCTATTTTCTAAATATTCATCATAACTATAAAACGGCCGATCGACAGTATGATTCTATTCTCTTCTTTTGGCGCTTCGGGAAAATACCTTCTGGAGAGAAGAAACTCACCAGTTTCTTCCGGCTCCTTCTATCTCAGTATGTTTCTGTATCAACAACTTATATTATTTCACCTCGGCGATCAAAGTTGCCGGAATATATTGTTTATTTTCTACTTAAACTTGTCACTAATTATGCCTGAATGTATTGTTTATTTTTCTACCTCTACTTGTCACTAATTACGTATTTATTGTTGTAGGTATGTCGGTGGCCAGCGGAGGCGTGATAAACAATTCTTTGAACGATAAGTACCCATGTTGCAACTTGCGAACGATATGCGAGCGATATATATTGTTTATATTATTTGTATTGTTATTTTTAGGCACAAGCATCTGTATGATTCATCAGTTACCGTTTCTTGTTTCTTATTCGTCGCATTTGTTAATATCTTACAAATACAGTTTTTGAAAATACAGCCCGTACTATTGGGTCGTTAGGCATGCCGTTAGTAAAATCGGGCAAGTAACAGTTCATTTGGTTCAGTGGCTTAGTCCTGCCCGTTTAAATCCAGAGCTGAATTTTGGCACAATTGTTTCTTGAATCCTTCCATACAATCCATCATGAAATCTCACGCGCGTAGTGGGGGAGGAGTGAATATTAAAACTCCAAAGCTATTTAATGACAGCAAAAATAAAAAAAAACCGGTCAAGTGCGAGTCGGACTCGCGCACCGAGGGTTCCGTACAAAATCGTTACTAGATACGTGAATAATTCAAGAAAAATTTTATGGTGGGACAAATTTAACTTTGCTCATGTAAAACTGTTGTCCCCATACATTGACATATGCCGCGGTTAGTTTAGTAGGAGCAAATAAGGTTGTCTTACGATTTTTGCGAATTTCTAAAAAACGCTGCAAGTTAGGGAAACCATTTTATTTTTCCTGTAATATTTAGGACAATATTAATAATCGGTAATTATTACAGATTTTTCTGTTGAGTAACTTCGGAGATAATAGGGGGGGAATGGTATTTTTTTAAACGTTTTTGGTATTAAATCAAAAACTACACGTCTAAGAAAAAAAATAAAAACGGTTTTGAAATCTTTATATTAAACCCTTTCATTTGATATCCCACTCGATATATTAGCTCAACTTTTGATTTGCGACATCCCATTTCGGCCCCCTTTAAAAAAAAAGTGAAAAAGGTATAGGATTTTTTTTCTGTTTCATAGGCTCGAATTAGAGGTTTTTAACACTATTCCAAATTTCAAGTCGATAGCATCAGTAGATCCTGAGATATCTTGCTGTGACAAACGGACAGACAGACAGACAGAGTCGCACCATAAGGGTTCCTTTTTTACCATTTTGGTACGGAACCCTAAAAAAAGGTCATGTAAAATAAAAACATGACATTGTCGAACAATTTTATTAAGAGATTGAAAACTTAAGATTGCCCGAAATTAAAAAAAAGAAGTCCACTGCGTTTCGCCTCTTGCCCGCACGATTGTTCTGTCTAATCGTCTTCGTTGGCTGACTGTACCATTATACCGTATTATACCATGACCGTACTATAAACGTTTCAGACTAAATAAATATTCCTTATATTGAAAAGTATAACACAATGCCCATTAGCACGTTCCGTCACCGACCGGCATTTCTCATACCGTGTCTGATACGTTCATAGTACTGTCATTTTATGATACGGTGTAGTGGGCATCTACCTTAAGAGTCCGAGTAGGTTACTATAATTAAGAATACAACAGGGCTCTGTTGAACGCGCTAATAGAATGTCGAAATCATGTTGAGCTTGATGTTGCATCCGTGGCTCGCATAAGGCACTGGTCCCACCGCCGGCGAGTAAGCGAGTAAAGTTGGGCGAGTAACAGTTCATTGCGGGCTTACCAGGCACAGTGTGTTCTGTCGACCTTTCCAGATCCGCAATGTAATGCAACTCGCCCAACTTCACTCGCTGACTCGCCGGCGGTGGGAGCAGCTGCGATTTCGGTTTCGGCTGCCATCCGGCCGAAACTGAATTTGATTGGTTTCGAACTGCGATCGGACAGCATTTTTTTCCAAAAAGCACAGATAAACTATTTGAAATAAGAAGTTATAATACAGCGTGGGAGGGACTATACCGACAAACTTTAACTATAGATTCTAACAACTATTAGGAGTAAAAAATGTTATGTGATGTATAGTCGAAAAACGCTTACTTTCCGAGATATCCATTATTTTGTAAATGAAAAATCCCAAGTGTGTAACAAGCCCTAATAAATGTGACTAAGATAAGATACCTTTACTATTCTTTTAAAATTCTTTAACTAAACAGGAATTAACCTTCGCAGTATTTGATGGTAAGCGACTACGAGGCCAAAAAAATTACCTTTCGTTTCCATTTTAGCTTTTTTTTTCTTTTTGATAACTTTTCAGCCAGTAAGGACATGTTTATAAAGAGGGGCTTAATTCACTGATTTATTTTGTTCCATAAAACTATTAATGTAAAATGACAATATTCGACCCATGTTGATATAACATTATTTACTCGTCACACCACCAGGAATTCATGGCTAAAGTATGTCGGTATAGTCCCTCCCACCCATATTATATCCATGATTACTCTAAATATCAGAGACTAAATGATTAATATGTTATTTAAAAATTAAGACTGATTGATTATGATTGTAATTTTTTTATCTTCCCTCGAAAACATGACCTTATACGGGAGTCTCGGTTTCGGTTCTGGTTTCGGCCGACACTGAGATCAAAGCCGAAATTCAGTTTCGGCCGTGAAACTAGTATCGGTCGGACACTAGTCGTGAGATATTTCGCGGCGGCATAATGCTAGCCGGCCTGGGTTATCGGAGGTTACCAACGTTAAGATTCGAAAAAATAAGTCGCTTTTATAACCCCAAAATGTATTTGGATCTTATTGTAAAAAAAAAGAAACCCGTCCGCACCTTCATTTGTGGAGGTGAAATAAGTTAAATGTCTGTTTTTGCTCCGGCTTAGGCGGTTTAAAAGTACCCTATGTGTTAACCCAACGAATACTAAAACAAAGTCCAGAATCACCTTAAGATTTTACGCCAGTAGTTCTTTGGTAGCAAACAACTGATAGCCCCGATTGAGCGAATGGCGAACACGTTTATGGGTCGCCATCACCGATGCGCTCAAACAGACTGCGCGCGCGCTGGATGAGTAACACTGACTCACGGAGATAACAACTGCAAACACACGTGCGTGGTAACGAAACGTAACAAGTGCATGAGCAGTTAAGGGCCATGGCGAAACTGAATGTGTCAAATCAATGCATTTTCGGGAGGCAACGGAAAGTTGGACGGAATTGACAACATTTCATATTTTCAAAAGATCTTAATTCGAAAACCATTTGGGTAAAACTGTATTTTATGCTCAAAAAAAATATTTTTGGATTTTTTTTCCCATTCATTTTGGAAAAAATCGTCAATTAGTGTGAACCGGAAGTGTGACGTCATTTTCCCTGCATTATCGAGAGAGACCTTAGTGCTGAAACGATTAAAAAG
The DNA here is from genome assembly GCA_947034925.1 of Eudemis profundana. Taxonomy (NCBI): domain Eukaryota; kingdom Metazoa; phylum Arthropoda; class Insecta; order Lepidoptera; family Tortricidae; genus Eudemis; species Eudemis profundana. Next base: position 50,078,297 of record OX344794.1, read on the forward strand.
TGTATGGTATCCGGTTGTCATTTTCTGACATACTTGCCGTCTGACGTTTATTTGTTTTGAAAATTGTTACAACTGCTTAGCGGCTTTAGAAGTTTAATTTTCTTACCGTTGGTTCATTTGCACGTTTTCGAAGACCTTAAAAGACTTGGCACTTTCCCACTGGACTCCGATAACGCATTCAAACATTATTAACTTGGCATTCTTTTACCGGACACCGATTTTTTTCATATAATGAAGACATCAGAAGGTTTTTCTCAGGCTGATAGCACGAATCTGCCGCGTGTTGAAATTATGATGATGGAGTACACATCGGCAAGTGATAAATATAATCCAGCCCAAATAAGAGGAGCAAAAGCATCGTTGTCTTCCCGAACTTCCTATGTTGACAACGCTGTAACGACTGACAGTTATTTTTTTAATCGTAATTGTCGCTCTGGATTCTAGTTGGGAAAGTGACGTCATTTTCTACATACGCCCTTTTAGAATGAGCTACTTTTCAAACTGCTATTTTTAATTGAAAAATTGAGTTAAAACGAAAAAGAAAAAATACGGGTAGCTTAAAATTCCACCTATTTTCTATCCAGCTCATAAAATGAAGGAGTAGAAAATTTGAAATATTGTCAATTTAAGCAGTAGTTAAGAACCGTTGAATTGTATACTTTTTACCCGACTGCAGCGAAGCTCAAAGGAGGGTTATGTGTTTGACCTGTATGTATGTATGTATGTCCGTTCCTATGTCCGCTCGTAACTACTCAACGGCACAACCGATTTTGATAAATAATTCATCATTAGATTCGCCTTGATAGCTTTCGAACCATAATAGGTATAGACATTAAATTTTCACAGAACGTGTATTTCAATTGCCACTATAACAACAAATAATGAAAATAGAATAAAGTTAAAAATAAAAGGGGGTCCCATATATGCATCGAACGTGTTTGTGTCGGTCAGTCAAAGAACTGTATTTTTTGAACCGTAATAAATAGAGACTTGAAAATTTCACAGAATGTGTATTTTAATTGTTGCTAATAGACGAATCAATAAACAGAAAATTAAATCAAGAATAAAACGTGTGTTTTTTGCGGTTTTTGGTCGTTATACACGTGTCAAGTGAATCCCTTACGTATGTGCGCTGTAGTTTATCACTAAGTTAGCCCTTTGTTCGTGTAAGTTATTTATTACTTAAAAAAAAAACCTACTCCTCTACTTCTTCCTCCTACCACTCCATATCCATATTCCTCCTCCTACCATTCTTCCAATTGTTCTTGATTTTTTTTTTGTTTATTATGATGAAAAATATTACTTGCGGAAACAACGCTATTTAAGTACGCAGTCATTGCCTGCTAGAACTCGGGAAGAATCTGGTTTCCTTGTACCATGGTTCAGTTCAGTTCTGCGTTCCGCGGGCGTTCATAATTATGATGTCAAACAATAACGACATGGTTTTACTCGTATATTGAATAACTGACGCGTAAGTAATTCGCTTGTGAGGTCGGCGCGGTAATACTGATAGCTGACAAGTGACAGTAATTAACCTTTAACAATTGAACCAATATTCAGGTACGAATTTAACCTCATACAAGAGATTTTCGCGTGATATCGCAAATTAAAAACCTTTGGCCAGCGCTCGTGTTGTCGGGTCATTCAAGCCCTAAATACAAGTGGGTCATACGGACCCGTTACTAAGGCCGTGTCCTTATAACCCGGGATTAGAATTACTTCCACTGCAGCCCCGGGTCCAGTCAAGGGTAATTTCACAGTTATTTAATTACCCTAAGTTTCTTGTCGGAATCTTTTTAACTTATACCATCTGAAGCTGGCATATATTCCTGTACTAAATGTAGTGGCAATTGCGTCAGCCATTTTGCATATTTGTATAACATTCAAATAACCTATTTCATAAATTTTTCCTCTACATCCGCAAAGTGTGATATAATTCAATTTCAATATATTTTTGTATAAATGATATTTAAATAATTTAGAAGTAAATACATATAAAACGAAACGAGCACTTTGTTAAATATTTACGCGTTTTGTATAAAACTTAAGACAAAAGAAGCGAAACGAACCGAATGAAACACGATTGGGAACGGAATCCTCGGCTATTTTTGTGGAACCGAGCTGTTTCCCGCAACGAACGGCAAACAATACTCCAATCATTTATTGGACATAATAGATTTACCGGTTTTTACGGCGACGACGCAGTTTTCTTACAATCACAATTCCATTCAGGTGAGGGTGTCTTCACAAATATCATTTCCCTGTCCCCACGTATTTGACAGTTAATATTTTCACAGCAACCAGTTAGATTTGGTCCATTAGGTCTGAGGCACAGTACTGCTGCATTTCGAGGCTGCTTCCGGTATGCTGCCACGAAGTGCTGGAACAATCTTCCACCACCTATACAGGACTGTAATTCAGTTAACTGCTTTAAATTGAAATTCAAAAACTATATTTTGGACAGCCACTACTGCCTCGAAATAAAATAAACAAAATAAAAGGCCTCTAATGAATTTTACTGCCACAAATTAGCTGTATTCCCATCAATTCTGTAATAAAAATTATACGTGTTTACTTACTTGTTTTCCATGTGTTTTATCTACACAACGCTCATCTACTATAATGCATATGTATCTGTCTATAATATGCACCTTCACTGACACTTATTGCACAGTATCCTGCCCCGCACGATCGCTCCGCTCTGGCTCCACATAAAACCAGCGCCGTTGGCAGAGCTGTGCCTAGCCCAGCATCTGCGAGACCATTACGGTTGCACATCTGTCTTTGTTCCTTTTTTTGTGTATTGCCTCATATGTGTAACTGTAATGATGTGTAACCCGAATAATACTTTCTATTCTATTCTATTCTATATAATATATTGGGGATACACAAAGATTCTGCCCCGTTAGAGTATACAGACGAATATTCAGAAAATCCGGCCTCTTTAGTATAGCACTTTTGGTTATTATGTAGTTCCGGCCAAACTCTATAAATTAACTAAAGCTAACGTTCTAATGAGGATGTGATCTTCGGAATATGGTGGCCAGGGAAATGATGTCCTTCAAGAATCACTCTATAATGATAATATTGGTTACTGGTGGCTATGAAGACCATGCCAAGTTCTAGGTGATACGTAAGCACAGACTGGAGTATGGTGCCTAAATCCACTGTATTATATATTTGTAGAGATGGGTAATCTCGACTCCGATGAGTGATTCGAATCATTAAATCCGGCTCCACTTTCGGTACAGGCTCCAATTAACAATTCTTCAACTCTTTTGAATCCTTCAGATCAATTCACTCCGGGCTCGCTGATTTTGACTGACTAATAATAACGTGCGCTTCGCTCCGCGCCGCGAGTCCGCGGTGTAGTATTGGATTCATTCGGCTCAGTACCGATAGATTACCTAGTCGGAGTTATTAACTCCATGGATTTGTTAAGATTTGAAAAAAGTAGCTAAGAAATCGGAACCGCTTGCGGATTCGATTCATTTCTTCAAGTCCGGATTTACTCATCTCTATGGTTTCAGTCGATATTTATTTTTATAATTATATGTGACAATAATGTATTTTTATATATTTTCCGTTTTGTCTTGTTACTGGTGAAATAGAACCACCTTGCGTGCGTAGCTCACTGTTACTTCAGTTTAGGTTTGTCATTGTCTAAAAATGGTTAAAAATTGAATGGGACGCGGTCCAACGCTGATGGACTTTCGAGTTTTAATCTACTTTCTGCATTTCTGACGCGGCCGGGCAATTTTAGCGTCAATCTCGAAACTGGACAGATGCGAATCGAAACAGGATTTGTTGCGGAGACTGATCGACGGACATCGTTTTAAAGCGTGAAGCTATTATGCTTCAAAACCTACTTATATTGTTTTTTAAGGTAAAGGGTTAAAAGGTATTAATAAAAAACCGGACAAGTGCGAGTCGGACTCGCTCACCGCGGGTTCCGTACAAATTTGTAGGTACATATACTAATAAAGTACCCTATAAATTTTGATTCCCTTAGAAAAGTCTATGTCTTATGATTTAATAAATGAATATTTTTCAGGTTTCTCCCTATACTTGTAGTATAAGACGGTATTACTTGCCAAATGTCATAGAACTAGGTCAACGGAATGTACCCTTTGAATTTCGGTTTCGGTTGAGTGTCGAAATTTACGTTTTTTGCGGCATAAACGGCCGTATCTTTTTTTCTCGTTAACTTAGAAGTTTGATTTTTTTCCCGCTTCAAGGGATCATAGATTTGATTATATGCTGTTAATTTCAACGTGATACGTCCACGTATTCCCGTGATAAAGTGTATTTACAGACGGATAGACAGACAGACAGACAGATGGACAGACAGGCAATAAAGTGTCCCTAATAAGGGTTCCGTTTTTTTCTTTTTGAGGTAAGGAACCCTAAAATGGTGAACAAAAAAACCACGTGACCCATGTCACACACACACACATGTCACATGCCACATGTCACATGTCGTCAGGTGGTATTTTTGTTCAATATCGTATAACTTAAACGATTGCATATAGCGGGGTAGCGAAACACATAAGCACATAACTTTTCTAGTTTTTAAATGACGTAGGTGCACTAAGAAATATTTTTCAAAATTCAACCCCCAATGGGGAGAACATTATTTAACCGTGGAGGAACAAACACATTTTATAGATCTAATAATAGGCAAGCCGGTGGAAATCGAGTTCTGTTGATACCGCCCCGGTACGGACTTAGTTTAAATTTACATCTCAAACTTTTTTGTTGTAGGATTATATTATACACGAAGTAAGAAGATACAGTCATACATATATTCTCAAGCAATCAAATTTGAATTTTAGATATTACTAGCATTTACCTGCGTTGTTCCCGTTACTGTCCCGAGGGAACTATTAACCGGGATATAAAGCATCTCATGTTTCAATCCAGTAAGTACTTGGTCTATTTGTATGCCAAATTTCAGCTCAATCCATCCAGTTGTTACCCCGTTATTTAGTAACAAACATCCAAACATCTTCACAAACTTTCACATTTAAAATATTAGTATGATTAAAAATTATTTAATGATATCACAGACAACCAAACCTATTTATACTGATATTTAAAAGCGATCAAGTCTAAACAATATCATTTTACTGTTAACGAGTTTTTCTTTACTCAGCTAAAAGCAGCATCCCTTTCACAGAATAATTAACACGGAAGAAAAGAAACAACAAAAACATTCATTTCCCCTTTGTTTTTATTTTTAACTATAAACAAACCCTATTTACGGGTTCAATACTTTACTAATCAAGGCTTCATTAGGGCGCAACAAGACACATCCTAGATGCCAATTAGTCTAATTAAAAATATATATATTTTATCTTCAATGGTTACCCGCAACTTTCGGATTCAATATTTTAACGGGCGTGTCATAATCGACTTCTACACCAAACGTCATGAAAATGTAGTTTAAGCGTGATGTGCGAACAAACAAACAGACCGATAAACAGACAAACCAACTGCTAAACAAGCACAAATATTTCAGTAACCATTTGTAAATAAATATTAGGTACATATTAGGTAGTATTACTTATTATATACGCTTCCCAGATCGTTTTTTGAAAAAAGATAGATATATGTATTTATTCCAAGTTTATTTTACAAAATAAAACTTATCTTACAAAAAGTTAACTTAATGCGTTAATGCAATCTCTACCAGTTAACCTTAGGGTAAAGCAGACTCGTTCTTATAGAATGCAGTGAACTAATAAAAATAAGTGAAGTACTAGAAATACGAATCGTGTGGATTGCTACACGTATTGCATTTCATTTCGAGATAACAATGCAATATTGTAGACATTGCTGTATTATGGATATTGTGAGACATCTGACCGTCTCAGCTCCACCCTCACCCCTTCCAACGCCCTGCTAGAATGTTTATTCAGTCTTTAGAGTAACCTATGCTGTCTAGCTCAATTTCTGATAGTTCATTTTGAATTCGTGTGAACAATTGGCGTTAGCAAAATTACTGTTTTAATTTATTTATTATTTGTTGAGAAGCATTTTAAAACTGAAAAAAAATCGTTTGTGCTATCTTTGAAACGTAATGATGTACTGAATTAAGTGAATTTAGTACATTATTACCCTCTGATATCTTGAGACAAGAAGAAACGGGGCGGATTGACCGTCAGAATACTAACCTAAAATACAATGTGGTACGGTCTAGACATGTGCGCCGATCAAAAAATTGTCGGCGGCGGCGTTTAGCAAAAAATCGGCGGCGGCGGTGTATTTTCGGCGTGATTGAAACGTGATTTCACATAGCAAAAAACCGTAATTCAAGGACACAGTTATTTAAAATATCACCGTACATCACCTTAAATTCTGATTTAATGCTTCAAACATATATTTTTACCAAAAAACGAAATAAAATGGTTAAAATTTGCGTTTTTTGCCTTTTTGGCACTAGCGATCATAACGTTACGATGCCAAAGCCATCCACTTGGTTCTACATGGTACATCTTCGGTCTATTCGAGAGGTTTTAGGCCTTATCAGACAATATTTATTCGAGCTATATGGTATGGCATTACCACTTGGTTTTTCGGAGCTACATCAATTAAATAGTGCTTCTACGGATTTCCTCATTTCTATGGAGATACTTCGGTTCACACAGGTCATCACTGCCTGTATGAGAGAAGTTCACTGGCCAAACGCCTATAGTTACAGAATCTAAAGCGTCGCGAGGATGAATTTAAGTTTTTCCAACTTTACCCAAACGTGTTAGACTACGCAATAGACCAAAATTAGATTAGGTACCACAAAAAGGCTTGTTTTTTCGATCTCTGGGACTTTACTGTCATCTTTCGGAAGCTTTCATGTAATTCCATATTCTCCATAAGAGCGCGTGACCAAGGTACCTCAAGGCCGAATCTCTAATACAGTTCTGTACTGGAAAAACATATAGGTAGCAGCAGACATAAGCAAACCACAGCTCTCAGTAGCTCTAACAAAAGTATAGTAAACCTGGTTAATAAACCAGCGAACAAAATGATTAAAAAGGGCAGAGCTCAAACTGGCTGGACTACCAGCTACAAATAACTTGCCATTCACTTTGATGGACACTTTAGTTCCTCTGTTGCCCAATATCTTCGTGGACCCAAATATTGCCAAAGTCTTAGAAATGGGCCGAACTAAGGCTACTGCTGTTATAACTCAAGTATTTGGTCCAGAATGTTTGGCAGAACTGATAGATTTATTAAAAACTTTGTTATTTTATTTATTTATAAGGGTTCCGTTAAAAAGAAAAAAAACACTTTTCTATGATGTTAGATGAAACCACAGATACATCTTTATCAAAAAACAATGTACATTCATTGTCATATACTGTGTTGCAGATTTCAATATCAAAACTTCGTTTCTTGATATGGTGGAGCCAGAGTCAATGCTCAGGGGTAAAATGCTCATGAGACCTACACATCCATCTGTATTCTCTAATTTACAAGATTATAAGTTTACAGAGAAAGAACAGGAACCAAAGTATGAGATGAGATAAATCCTACTCCAAGAATCTGTAAGACGTCTTTTCTTAGAAACTGATTACCACAGCTTTGGAGGATGTCTTGAAGCTTTTGATCTAGAACGGATTTGGAATCAACTTCGCTAACGACTACCTTCGATTAGCTGATGACATCGTCGTGATGGTATAGTCCCTACAGGGTGCGAAAAATATGCTCAACGACCGCTGTGTTTATAAGACGAAAGTTATGTCGAACTCCCTGATCCCCCAGTCGCTCTTGGGGCAGTTAACCTTGAAGTTGTCTAGGACGAGAACTACGAATACACATATGTAGCTAAAACATACACTCCACTGCCGTGTCCAGTCCTCTCTCACCATGTCTCGATGTCTCAAGAATAGTTTTTGACTAGTGACGAGATATCCAGTAGACGTATAGTCTTTCACCTTCATAAATAGGGTCGAGTCGCTCAACGTTCCATAGAGAGCTATGCTTGGAGTTTACGTTACCAAATTGGTAAATCCGTTTCGTTCCGTTTCCAAAGAACCTACTTAGGTGACATAACTCTAGCAAGATGAGGTGGTAATGGGCTGGGCATATAGCTCGAGCAAAAATGACCGATGGGATGGAAAGGTTCCCAAATGGAAACCACGAATCTGAAGGAAGATGGAGCGTGGTGGAGCGTGGGTTGGCCTCCACAAAATGATCTGAGGATATGTTTAAGTTCGTCGGCATTCAATTAAGAGAAAACGTGTGCGTTGCGACTGTTCGTTCGGAATTGTTTAGGGCAGACCTATGTTCATCAATGAATGTCTCCGGATTGAGATGATAATGATGATCTAGACCATTTTAACTAGCCTCTGCCGTCTTTTGAAATCCTACGAGAGGATAATAAGAAAAAACGTTATTCAAAAATGGGATGAAACTTGATTTCAACAGAGTATATGCTATGAACTGCTAGAACAAAGTGTTAAATAAGGTTAGATTTGATATTTGGTACGAAAATCTGCTTTTGCAATAAATTTTTATCCACGCCGATTTCACGCCGATCAGAAATCGGCGGCGGCGGCGTGGCCAAAAAAGCCGGCGGCGGCGGCACGCCGGCGCGGCGCACACCTCTAGTACGGTCTCTTAAAACATCCGGTTAACCTGTGATTTAACTTTGTATTAAGATGCAATTGACTGCAACATCCTCAATGAAATCAGTTCCAATTTGCTCGATAGCTAATAACTTACGCTCTGACTCATCGCTGCAATCTGTGGATCTTGAATAATTCCCGAGGTTAGCTTTGAGGAGTTTATGGAACAACTGATCACTCGTGAACTAGATAATTGACTCTAATTTTAGCCTTGAGCTGACGGGTTTGTGAACTTGAGAACTTTGGCTTGCTTTAACTTGTCTTGCTTTGCGGAATTCGTAAGATAGAAAACTCTAATCTTAGATTTGAGGCATTTGTGAACTATGGGGCGGTTGGAACTTGAGCCACTCATAGCCATCCTCCGTCCCCGACCTAACTCATTACTCCACGTGGTGTCAGATAGTTCCACTGATCAGCACAACTAGTACAAGACGACAATGACATGTTTAGCGCGACACGACAAATACCAAACAATCGCTCACTCAGTCATTTTATACTTACGATTTGTTGTTAAAAACTGTTTGTAACTTTTCTTCGCTTTTTCCTTTCTCACCATTGAGTTCCAACTTTCTTTTACAGCGCTTATAGAGCCTCTTAATCGGATTGTAAAGTTTAATTTCTATTTACAAAAAAACTCGCCGTAAACGAAAACTGCTCGATTACTGTAGGGAAATCCTTGTAGGGATAAGCCCTTTTACGTACCGTTTTATTAAACTAATTTATCTAAATATAATTGAATTTTAAACTATAGCAAAAACCTGAATGCGCCTAAGCTTTGTACGTTTTAAAACATTAAATCCAACTAAAACAATTTCCAAAACTCCCCAAAGTAACAAACTTAAATGTTTGACAAAACATTGTTTAAAAAAACATGAATTTGGGTGAACAATATCGGCTTAAAAGTCCGTCAATTTTCGCTTCGAGTCGTGTCATCGCGCCCGAAACGCGACATTATTTTCAAAGCGACTTGGTTCAAATAGGGTTGTCGATTTCAAAAGTTTTTATCATTCACTCGCTTGTGATGTGATACGTGAATTTAACATGTAGTAGTTTTCCTTTTTTGCACCGGTCATGAAAAACTTTTGTACTATTTGAGCTCTCGACTGGCATGACCATAGCTGGATAGTTTTTAATATGGATAGTCCTTTGACTCTTCTGTTGATGAAATGTTGCAAAAAATCCAATTTGGATTGGAAAATATCGCCGTCAAATGCGAAAAACGCTGTATGTAACAAAAAGCACCATAGAACCAATCATACTTTTATTTATATTTTGTTTCATACACGTTTGAATGATCGTTGATTTTATAAAAAACTGTAAGATATTAGAAAGTGTGCATGGCAAATGGTTCAAAGTTTCATTTTATTCATGTGCGTAATTGGGTCGAAAAACTTTTTCTTGAAGCGCGTGTTCGTGCTTACGTTCCCTGGACAACTCTTTAAACATGATTTTTATAAGTTTTCTACAGTTGAAATTCATACATTTTTGTCGTAGTTATAAGCACATTATTTTATAGACTATCTCCTATGCACATTAGTAGCATATACTGTAACAGATTTTAAGAAACTCTGACACTATTGTTTCTTGGACAACCCTTGACCTATTTTTAATGTCAAAACAATGCTAAATTATGAATGGAAAAATCATTTACCTTAATGCGAAGATAGGCAATATTCATGTATAATTTAAATTTAACTGGTTGCCCAAGACACAGTCTGAGCCTAGTTTAATAAAATAATAATATTATTTATTTATTAAAACTTGCAGTTTACATACATTTAGGAACAGTGAGTGACCCACAAAACCTATAATAATGTTTGTCTGTGGGATCAGTTTGGGAACCCCTGTTTAAGATTAGCCATTAAAAGTCCTGTTTTGTGCAGGCATCTCCAACATTTTTATATTTATTTTACGTATAAATACTATGTGTTTTTTTTTAGTTTTGATTTCCGATAACAAACGTGAAATTTCTACGATCTGATTCTATGTATGAAATAAAAACCATACAATTTCTAATCGGTGTTTGTACGGAAATCACATCGGATTATTGTTGCTTATAAAATTGCCCAATCATAAAGCGAAAATAACTCGACTCGCCACAAACAATAAAAAAAAAACAGACCAAAAAGTTTCTGTTCGCGATTGCAAAGCAAATTCAGTCAGCAAAATAACGATACATCGGCAACGTGAGAATCACTCAGTGTGGGATGCAACTAGTGTTGCCAACTTCAGTTTACAAAAAATCTTGACTATGTTTAGTAAAAATTAGAACGTCGGTATTTAAATCTTTCCGGGACTGGGTAGTCAACGTGACAAAATATTCAACGGTTGGAATGTGCAGGGTTCAAAATGTCTATACGGACCGGCTGTCTATGTGGCAATAAGTATGAACCATTGAACTTTTTGTCACGTTGACTACTCAGTCCCAGAATGTTTTAATATGGTCAATATTTTAAATAAGGACAGATTTAAATACATATCTTACAAAAAAACACGATTTAATTCGCAAAACATGGTAATGTCAAAATGTTTTAAGAAGTAATTAAGGTTTAACATTAGTGTTTTTTAACTCGTTTCAATAAATATTTCGATCTTAATAAAATAATTTAATCGCGTCCGTATTTGTTTTACAGTAAAGGTAATCTTAATTAATATAAGCGATTTAACCCAAATAAACAATTTTTGTATAATGAGTTATAATCGTGGAAACCGGAGACAGTTTTAAATTGTTAAAGTACAATCAATTATTAGACAAGAATAGAAAAATTACGAATAAATTGGTAAAACCTAAAAAGCTTGAGACATTCTGTTAAAATCGGGACTATGTTCAAAGCTCAGGACATCTTGCAAAAAACGGGGCAACCTTTTAAAATCGAAGCATCCTGCAAAAAATGTGACTACTTGTAAAAATCGGAACATCCTGCAAAAATGGGAATAATTTGCAAAAACCGTGACACCCTGTGAAAACGAGACAGCCTTCAAAAAACGGGGCATCCTGCCAAAATCGTGACAACCTGTAAAAATCGGGACATTCTGCAAAAATCGCGACGTCCCGCGCAAGTCAGCGCGTGCGGCAACACTGCGCAACTGCCGGATAAGTGAGCGCGGCACGACTTCGCTGTGAATGGAACGTATTTTCGTCCTGTGACTGTGACCTACACTGCTATTAGGGGTGGCACTGCATAGTTAGAAATAGTCTTTTTTTATTTTATTCTAACTAGCGGTGAATTTTATACCGCCTCAAACGATTTCTTGAATGTTTCGATGTTTAACAATTATTCTACTAATTGGGACGGAGACAAATCTAACAAATTAAATATCAGTCAAAGCCGTTCTTGAATTATAAATGCTACCTTTTTGATACCCTGGTACCCTTTAGTAATAGTACTAACTGCAGTGTAACCTGCATGGTATATTTTAGTTTTTTCTTACTGGCCGTTAGTTCCTTCCGAATATTGAACTTGAATTTGTAAATTTCGTTCGTGTTCCCTTTGTGAGTTCTGACAGATGATTTTTAGCCATTTGAAAACCCAGATTCGGATGAACAATTAAATAAAAAATTATAACAATCCGTTTATATAATAGTACCTAATAGTTTGTCAGGTTATTTTCAGTTCAGGTGGTGCGGTTACAGTGTTCCGCCAAGCTATTTTTCGTTTGCGTGTTCCTGCGAGTGAGCAGTTTCTACGGCGGGTTATTTTGTGCGCCAAGGGGTGTCCCACCGAGGCCCTTTGCCCATACGTTCTCCTGCGGCTCTTTTTTGCGGCTTGCTTGGTTCTTTACGGCTTGGAAATCCTTAACTTCCCTTCCCCGTACGGGATAACTTGTACTGTAACAAGAAGGGCAACGCGGATCGGACTGCGTTGCCATGTGCCCCGTGCGTCACAACAACGGTTGCGGAGCCATTGTGCTACCACTGCCAGACATCCGTACAGTGCGGTTTGTTACCACGGCGAGATTAAACGTACCTTTTACCCAGTCCCGCGATTGAGGGCCCTGAAGATCTCCTTGCACAGGACCTGGACGCCGTAGGTAGTATTTTTGTAAGGGTAGTGTTGCGTGCGCTCATATAGCACTAACCTACTTATTTACCGGGAGGAACCCTTGTTGTTATAGGTTTACGCCACTGTTGTTTTCCTAAATTCCAAAATAGGCACGTTCTCTCTTGGATATATTTATGCCGATTATTTACCATATCTGATATCTAATCCATTCACTAAATTCCAAAATAAGCACGTTCTCGCTCAAATATTTTTAGGCCGTTCATTTTCCCATAACTACTCTGCTATCCCTACCATCTCCAATTCCTAAATCCGCTTGTGTTCGTATCTTATACCGTTAACTATACTGTGAATTCGTTTTATACGTATAATAGTAGGTACCTGTCTGAAAGTACGCATTTTGTATATTTTTTCAATTCATTTAATAATATATGTTGTGTTGTGTGTATGAACTGGTTGTTTCCTTTAGTTAACTTGACCAGTTGATGCTGCACAACATAGTACCTACTGAGCAGCGGTTTGATCGCCTATAAATAAAAAAATACATCTTTTGTAACTTTTGTCTGTTTGTTCGCATATCAGCATCACGCAAAAGCTACCACACTGATTCCCATGAATTTTGCACAGCTGTACGGTCTATACTTTTAGGTACTTAAAAAAAGGTAAACAAGAAACCACGTGACTCGAAAATTAACGTTTTATGTGTGACATAATATCATTGCCTGAACGAGCCGAGTCACGTGGATTTTTGTTTAGCCTACAAGTAGACTATAGTCAATTCAATCAAATTAAAATAAAATTAAAATGGTCGTTCGAGCAACCCTAGCGGCGATGTTGCGTTGACTCACCGCCAGGAATAGCCGCCATGATGCAACGCTATTCACCACAATAAAACCGTGGCGGCGCCACTAGCTTCCTAAACGGGACTTTTCACAAAGTATAAATAAAGCCATTGGTTCGAGTGCCCTAGCACGCCAACGTTTACTCCCATGGTCCTGAGGTTCAGCTCTCCGACTCATTATCAGTGGTGGGATTAGGTAGTGCCATTTCGTGGAACTTCGGTGCGTAAGCTTATTATGGATGCACCTTTTAACCCCGGGATTTCATATGAAAAGTTTAAAGTTTATTTTTGCGTCTTCTTTAAATTTTGCACAGTAAATATTATGTCAATAATATTTACTGTGAAAATTTTTGAGTCCCGGAATCCCAAGTCTTATCCATGTTATGTTTAAGGTCATTCACCCGAAATGGCGCTACCTAATCCGAACACTGCTCATTATTGTTTGGCGGAATTAGACGTATTGGGGGGAAGTACACGCAGCCTCCAATAGTAACATCCAAAGGCTATATACAGCCCCTAAAACCAACGTCAATACGAAAAGGGCAGATATGCCAACATTACCAACTCATAACGCACCAGATAAACTAAATTTGACTTGCTAAGTTGTTTTTTGTGTCAATATAAAAAAATAGTATTTTTCAAATTTGTTATACCTTGCCAAATAACTATCTGGGGGCACAGCAGTGCCCCGCCAAGTCGAGCAAATCAAAGGCACGGCCGTACCATCCTTTCCTCGAAGCCATTCAGGCCATTTTCAACCTCCTGTAATTTTGTGCTGGCTAAAGCTAGAACCCTAAATTTTCAGAAATACATGCGATTACAAAGTTAGTTTTGCAGTTCAAATCAGGGACCGTTTTCGTTACGATATAAGCGGTACGGTACCGCTATAGAATATCGGTACCGTAATGATATAAAGGTAGACTATACCGGTTGAAATATTTTGTTACTGTACCGCTTTATACCGGTACGTACCGCTAATGTTGAAAGCGGTACTTATACCTTTATTATTACGGTACCCAACCTATATTTTTTCAGTACCGAAATTTTTCGCTCGCATATTGTGGCTTTCCATAAGAAAAGGGACCTTATGGCAGTTTCTAGTTACGGAGATATGGACGTTTTTGTGAAATCCTTCAAAATCATCATTTTTTTCTTTTATGCAAAATTGTAAAATATAGGAATAGACGTGTATTTGTAGCTTCGTTTCACTGCTGTACGTTAATTTTTTCTATATAAGAATTGGGTTCAAAGTTTAGGAGAAAAGGGTCCTTATGGCAGACTTCATACAAAAATGATAAATCTATTGATAAAATTTACTTGCAACTTTTGCTTATTTGTATTTCTTTTATAAACCACGACGGTGGCAAACAAGCACGCGGCCTGCATAATGGTAAGCAAAATTTTCAAAATGATCCCAGAAAGTTGAAAATTTGGAAGGAAAGGGCTTGGGGGCCACAGATTCGGAATTAAAAAATATTGAAAATAAAAATAAATACATTTGTATGTCGTTTTTTTAAAGCTTATTTAGGAAAAAGTTTTAAACATTTTTTAAAAGTGTTTTTGGCAAATCGTATAACTTTTTGACCATTTTAGAAAAACCTTGTTTTTTTTTTCAAAAATTACTCAAAAAAAAAACACTGGCGAATGCCTATCATTTTTGAACATTTTAGAAAAAGTTTTTTTTTTTTTTTTAGTTTTTTTTTGGATGTTTCTACAATTTTAGATCACTTTGTCATGTTTAAAAACCTTTTCAGAAAAAGATTTATAAACATTTTTTTTAAACATGAAAACGTGTTTTTGGCGAATCGTAAAACTTTTTGACCATTTTAGAAAAACCTTGATTTTTGTTCACAAATTTTACAAAAATTAAAAAAAAAACACTTTCTGGCAAATGCCTATAATTTTTGACCGTTTTAGAAAAAGTTTTTTAATTTTTTTTCGAAATACTTACGAAAAAGGTTAGTTTTTTGGCGGTTTCTATAATTTTTGACCACTTAAGAAAAATAATCCTTTTAATTTTTTTTCAAAAGATCAACAAAAACAAAAAAATTTTTTTGGCGAATCCTATCCTACCATTATGATTTTTTTTATAAAACTCGGTAATTTTTGGTTTTATAGAAAAGTCGTCCATACAAAACACATTTATTTTAGCGTATTTTATATGATAGCATCACAAAGCATAGGTCATCATAACACCATGGTGTGAATTATTCAACATAGTGTTATAATTATGAGAATAACTCTTAATTGACCAAGATTTGAAGTAAATTTCTAAAAACCTTTTTTCTTCGGTATTCTGTTTTAATACAAGTTTAGTAAATAAATAATGTTAATATCGTGCGTGCCATACTGTAATTATCAATAAGTTTTACCTGTGATTGGTCATAAGGTCATAATATCCCATACATTTGGGAAAAGGGACCTTAGGGGCAAGTGCTCAACCTGTGGACACTTTCCAGAATTTGACTTTTAATCAGTTGTTAGACAAAAACTACGCGTATTATAAATGAATTCTTTATTTTGTTTTAATCACAATTAAACAATCTTCAAAGTCCACATATGTTTTCTACGCTAGCTATCCGCAGATGGCGGATAGAAGCATTTTAAAAAAAACACTCATTTTGTCCATAGGTACATCTACTGTCTGTACCTATGGACTCCAAAAACGTACCTATGGACGGTAACGTACCTACGGACATTAATCAACAACATACTTTTAAACAGAATAAACTTCTAGAATAACGTAATTAACAACATACAATTAAACAACATGTAATTATATGTTGCTCTGCATATCACAGTTACTTTTTTTCTTCTTGAAATCTAATATTCTTAGCAAAATCTCAAGTATAATTATGGGATTTTAAAATGCCTCCATTGTCAGCAGAAGAATATGCTGTGTGTAGTAATGCTGCTTTTTTAAGTAATCATATATCTGTTGCTCCTCAGTATCGCTAAATATCCTCCTGACATCATTTTTTAGGAGTTCTAAGCCTTCTTCACCAATATTTTGACAGTGATTTAATTTTATGTTTTTAAAGATTGTCGATTTTGGGATTTTAAACTTCTCTGCGGCTTTCCTTACTGAACTTCCATTTTCTACTTCCCAAACAGCTGCAGTCAGAGTGTCTAGGCATATCTTGTCTCTATTTTTCCCAGCTTTACTACGAGGCACTAAAACAAACAAAAATATTGTATATTAATTTTACTGTCCACAGGAACATTCAGTATAACTGTACCTATGGACAGTCCACAGGTACATTCACGGAGGTATCCACAGGTACAATTTCGGCGGTTTTTATTTTGAATTCATACCGGTCACTATAAATGCTACCTACGATTAACGAAATCTTGTAGAAATAACGTTTACATCATATAAATTAATATGCCATTGCAAAGACACCCGCAACATTTAGAGATTTTACATAAAACATGCTTTAAAAGAAGGTAAAAAATTACTTTTTGTCACAAAAACTTTCGGCAGCCTCAAAACACACAGTTTCTGTAATCAGTAAAGATGGCGATTAGCTAGTGTTGCCATATGAAAAAAATACTTTTCAAATAAGTGATTGGTATTTGACTATGGTTATTCGTTTTCTCTGTATGAGTAGTGTCCACAGGTAAAACCGTCCACACGTACAGCACTTGCCCCTATGACTAATCACTTAAATTCAACAACGTTATTTGAGAATTACTCTTAATTGATCAAGATTTGAAGTAAATTTCTAATAACCTTTTTTCTTTAGTTTTCTGTTTTAATACAAGATTAGTAAATAAATAATTTAAATATCGTGCCATACTGTAATTATCAATAATTTTTGCTCATGGCTGGTCATAAGGTCCCTTTTCTCAAATGTATGGGAGTAAATTTGTGATTTTTACGTAACTTTTATAAATAAAAAAATAAGACTTGTAGAATAATAATGACACTTTTGTGATACTTGTGTAGACTGATTAAATATGATTTAGAACTCACTATACGAAAATTGTGAATATTATAGGGATGATGAAAAATATAATAAAAATGACATTTTAATAAAAATAAAAATATTTCGTTAACTATGTGATTGTATTTCTATCCCAAAATGTAAATTCAAATATCTTCAACTACATTATATACAATGATTCAGATTACAATATATTAAAGAACAGGCCGATTTTTTTTTTAAATTTCGTTCTCATGAGCGACTTCCTCTAATCAAAGGCTGATTTTTCACGACCTGGAAGTCACATTAAAAAAACCATTACTGATTTCCAAAGAAAAACAGCTTGAGATACATAATCAATCATCATCTTCATAACTTCCATAATTTGTTTTATTTCTGTTTTTTACCTTTTTTTGTTTTTAGTTTGTGTTTATTGTTATTTTTCACTTATTTTTTATTTCTTTAATTTTTTTGTTTTTATTTTGTATTATTTACTTTATTTGTTTTTAGTTTGTGTTGATTGTTATTTATTGTTTTTATCTTTAATTTTTTTAGTATATGTTGTTTAGGTATTTTTTAAAAACAAATTAAAGTAAAAAAAACAGAAAATACCTAATCATCACAAACTAAAAACAAATATAAGGTAAAAAACAAATAAAAGAAAAAATAGCAATCAACGCAAACTTATACAAATACTAATAAAAATAAAATAAATAAACAAACAAACAAAAAAAAAACCTAATCAGCAGAAACTAAAAACAAAACTAAGGTATAAAAAAAACAAAACAATACAAAAGAAAACAAATAAAAGGTAAAAAAAACAAAAAATAACAATCAACACAAACTAAAAACCAAAAGGTAGAAAATTTTAAAATATAACAAAAAAATTAAAAACACCAAATGAAAGAAAACAGTAACTCAAAATTAAAACAAACAAGGTACAAAAAAAACAAATTTAAGATAATAAATATAAAAAGTACCTAATCAACACAAACTAAAAACAAAAACAGGTAGAAAATACAAAGTAAATCCAGTACATCTAACATAAAAAAGCATAAAATACCTAATAAACACTAACTAAAAACAAGAATAAGATAAAAAAACAAATAAAAGAAGAAAAAAAAAACAAAAAATAACAATCAACGCAAACTTACAACAAAAATAGGTAAAAAAAAAACAATAAAATACAAAAATAACACAAATTAAAGATAAAAAAGACAAAAGTACCTAATCCACACAAACTTAAAACAAAAATAAGGTAAAAAAACAAATAAAAGAAAAAAAAACAAAAAATTACAATCAACGCAAACTTTAAACAAAAAATGTAAAAAAAACAAAAAAAATAAAACAAGTTAAAGATAAAAAAACACTTAATCCACACAAAGTAAAAACAAAAAAGGTATAAAATACAAAGTAAAACACATTAAAGATAAAAAAACATAAAATACCTAATCAACACAAACTAAAAACAAAAAATAAGGTTAAAAAAACAAATAAAAGAAAATAATAGCAATCAACGCAAACTTAAAACAAAAAAGGTAAAAAATACAAAGTAAAACAAACCAAAGATAAAAAACAAACAAGAAATACCTAATCAACTCAAACTAAAAACAAATAAGGTAAAAAATACAAAAATAAAACAAATTAAAGTCTTCGGGGAAGACCTATGTTTAGTAGTGAACGTCTTAACGTTGAAATGATAATGATGCTCAAGGCTAAAGACGACGCGATTGAAACTTGACGACGCGACGACGCTCGGCGCACACACATAAACCTCAAACGGTACCTTTTTAAAACGGTTAAGGTTACCGAAAAAAAATTACGGTACCGTTCAATTTCGATACCGTTTCATTTCGGTTGTGCTACCGAAATCATACCGAAACAAACGGTATGACGTCATACCGCTTTAAAACGCTACCTTCATTTTTCGGTTATGCAGTCCCTGGTTCAAATTGGAAATACATATATAATGGATTGTAAAAAGATGCAAGTCTCGCAGCGCAGTTCTTTTACAACAAAAAAGTTTTGAGATGTAATGTTAAACCAAGTCTTCAAGATTCCCACCGACTTGCCTATTATTTAACCGTGGAGGAACATAATACTTCTCAAATAAAGAATCCTCCCTCCACTCTGTGTACGCGCAAATCCTTTTTCGTGATCGGGACAATATCGATCTAACGTGCAAATAGCGCCGCGCTCGAATAGTTAATTTTTTTTTGTGCTTGAACAGCACTAACCTTTAACTATTGAGTCACAACAGTCGGAAGTTTTCATACAACAAATTTCCCGGCCGGAAAGGGTTACCATTACAAATCCGAGTAGTCTAAGCTAAAGTTGGAACGTAATTGTGTCAAGTGGATGTTCAAAAAGTCTGTGTTGACCGATAGAGTACAGTATTAATAGATAGATTGCAATCCATAATGCACCACACATGTAGCCCGCGCGAATAGGGAACTCCACTTTGGGGCCAAGGGAAGACGTAATAGTAAGTATATTACGCACCTAGGACGGCATAGTAAATAATGTCCTAAAACGCAGGTGTTTGTGGCCCGAGCCGCAGGCGACGATCATAAATATGCGAACTGGGGCTTTACTAATTGACAACATTTCATTTTAAGAACACTTTAAAATGTATATACGATTAAAAGCATTTTGTCTCCTGAATACTACACTATTTTTATAATTTTTTTATATCGCTTAATATAAAAAATACAAATGAATAAAAAATATGTTCTCATTTTACTAGTTCTATGGCACAATAGATGAAATGCCAGTGCCTTTTGCCACAGAAAAAAATAAGCTGTCATAATTTTGAATTTGACATTGTCAATGCATACTGTCAGATCGCTTACTTTTTCCGATCGCGATAAGACTAAAGTAATGGTTTATTCTACCGTAGAACTGCAGTTACGCCCTTTTAGAATAAGTAAATATTAATATATTAATTATAAATTAATTACAAATCCTGGTGAAACAAATAAACTATCAGCGTATTCGTCTTTTCAAACCAAATACAGAGATCCAATAAAATTAAAGGCTCAAAAAAATGAAAGGTTGTCAATTGCGCCACTTTAGGCCGTCAGGGAAGATGGAAAATTGTCGACACACCACGGACTCCACCCGGGCATTTCTCCAGAAATATGTCTGCGACTCATTCATCTGTCTCCATACATTTAGTATGAAAAAGGCCCAGATGAATGAGGTGACCGCAGACATATTTCTGGAGAAATGCCCACCCGTGGTTCGGGCCACAAGCACCTGCGATTTAGGACATCCTTTATTTTACCACCCTAGGGTGGTATCTAATACTTGTGCAGTTAATTCCTGAGCATGTTTATCAATCAACTATTAATTAATTCACAACAGCTTCAACGCGCGCCGCCATTACGTTTTCTCGTAAAACGCGAGCCGCTCAAATAGGGTGAAGTGTTCTAAACTGTTTACAACGGCCTATTCATTAGCGTGCCGATAAAAAACCAACCTTAATACTTCTGCACTAAGATTTAAACTGGCTCGCTGCTGACTTAACATCCCGTTGTACCACGCGTTAACCATTATGACGTCACGCGCGCTCTCGCTCTAACGCTAGAAATTTGCATGGGAATAAATGGGACGGATAGTTTTCCCGTGCATTCTAAAATTGGAAGGGTTTTAATTAGTGTTAGTATAGCCCTGATTACGCGAAAGGCTCATGTTTGTGGGATTCACTAGGCGTTTAGGATGTTTTGTAATTTTCGCTGTGCGTTACGGTTAGTAGACATGCAGCACAGGGCCCTTCGGTTTTACATGGGGCCTCAGGCTTGTGGATGTGCTATATTCCATGATTTCATATGAATACAGGCTAATTCAAATATAATCACATTCCTCAATTAATCCGCGTGACTTTGAGAGCAGGTCGGATACAATAGTACATTACACAACTAGGGTGGTAATACAAAGAAAGGCCGAGATCGCGGATGTTTACGGCCCGAGCTGCAAGCGAGGGACGTAAATATGCGATCGAGGGCTTTCTTTATTACCTCCCGTGTTGTGTACATCATTTTACTGTCTACACTTGGCCAGAAAGCGGCTTTTTCCGTACGTGTGGCATAAAAAAAATTACGTCACACTTGGCCATAAAGTGACAATTACAGAATATCCCACTTCCTGGCCTGGGGGAGACGTAACATTTTGTACTTACCACGTGCGGTAATAAAGAAAGCCATAGATCGCATATTTAACACCCTTGCCGCTCGGCCGTCAAATACCTGCGATCTGAGACATTCTTTGTTTTACCGCCTAGGCAAGTAATATACTAATTCGTATCATGTTTTTGCAATAAATGTGAGTCTATTTATGCGATTCATGATTTTGCAGTTGACTGTACTATAAAATAGACTGCTCATTTCGGAATGAGCCGACCATTTAAAAAGTAACACAGCAATTAAAAGAATTGAGAGCGTGTCGCCTGGACTGGATGACAATAAAACGGAAACACTGGACAAACAATAGAAGATGGTCCGTCAAAAAAGTACCGCTGGTAGCTAAACGATTTCACGGTTGCGGTATACGGGGTGATTCTACACTGTTATTGATTTTTTTACCCGACTGCGCGACGTGAAGGAGAGTAATGTGTTTATCAGTCTATGTTTGTATGTTTGATCCTTTGTGACACTCTAGAGTCATACACGTGGGCCAATTTGGATGATTCTTACGTAAATCGATTTATCTTCTTTATATATTTTAGTCTTTGTTTCAAATGTTGTATTTCATGTAAGAACCTCTTAGTTATAGCTTTCAATTTAATTTGCATACCGTCCACGGCTAAATATAAACCTACCAATAATTGAATAAGACCTATGTATGTAATGGTAATGTTTATTGCAAATAAATGATTATCTTATCGTATCTTAATTGTCCGAATGTCACTGAGGATTATCCGTCATGCGTCGTCTTTAAAACGTAATGACTAATGAGGAACTGAAATAAGAACAATTACTCGTAATAGTACTCCATACAGAAGTCTTTCTCTCTCTAACAAAACTGTGGTTCGCACAAACAGACAAAAATCAATCTTTGCGTTTTTTTACTTGTTTCGGACATTCCCCGGATCCATTTTTGAAAAAAAATGTAGGTACATAAACAGCAGTAGCGTGGTGTTCAAAGAACTCCATTCCTACCGGCTTGCCTAACATCAGGCATTTGAGCACTTTTTTTACAATATCTTATCAATTATAATATCTGGGGGCACTGCAGTGCTCCCGCCAAATCGACAAAACAAAGGCACGGCCGTACCATTATTTTCTCGAAGCTATTCAGGCCATTTTCAACCTCCTGTAATTTTGTGGTGGCTAATCCTATTTACTCCAAACAATTCCTAAGAAACGATCTCCCCATCTCTAACAAACTATACTTTGTTATTTGGATCGTCTGTCTCACGTCTGTTTACAATCAAAGAGTATTATAACTACGTTTATTTACCTGTATGACGTCATTGATTATCGCGTGCAATTCCCGGCGCTGAGATATTATAACAAATCTAAATTCTACCGTATGTACAACGGGGAGTGTTCTGAGGAACTTTTTGCGCTCGTGCCTCCGTCGCACTTTTATCACCGTACCTCCCGCCTCAGGAATAAGGTTCATCCACACTATTTAGATGCTTGGCATCCCAAGAACAAGCGGGCATCACGCTCTTTTCTGCCAAGAACTGGCAGGATGTGGAATGAACTCCCACCTGAGGTGTTCCCAGCGCGCTATGACATGGGGTACTTCAAGAAACGAGTAAACAGGGCTCTCAAAGATCGGCAACGTATAGGTAACACCTCTGGTGTTGCAGATATCTATGGGCGACGTTGACTGCTTTCCATCAGGCAGCTCGTCTGCTCGTTTGCCACTTATAACATAAAAAAAAAATCTGATACGTATTGCAAACATTCTCAACTATTCCATAGGCAAAGTATAAAGACGACCAAGTAGTCCAACTTCGGCCGTTTAGGAGCGCCCGACACTTATTCACACAGACACACGATCGCGCGTCTGTGTGAGTTCGATCCATATTGGAGCATTTTTACGCATTCTTAAGTCTTTACTTGTAATGCGTTCGTACACGGCGCGCACACATTCAAGCGCGCGATGTACCTTTTGTAGGAATAAAAATTACTGCTATTGTACTGAACCATAGGTTTACAAGAGGATTTAGAAACGTTAGTTAGACGTTTGTACACTCATTTATTTATTTTACCCGCCGATTGCGATTGCCGATTTGCGGTATAGCCGTTTATACCGCGAAAAACGTATATTTCGACACTCTCAAGGAAACCAAAATTTATAGGATACTTTCTGTTGACATAGAACGATGAAATTTGGCAAGTAATACCGGCTTATACTACAAGTATAGGGAAAAATCTGAAAACTATACATTTCTAATTAAATCCTAAAAAATACATGTAGTCTTTATTTAAAATATTTGTACGGAACCCTCGGTGGGCGATTCCGACCCGCACTTGTCCGCTTTTTCATTATGAAACGTTGCGTCAAACATGACTCTAAATTTTCGAAGTTGCCATGAACGTTGTGACTCGTCTGAAACTTCGAGGTAAATGCATCTGATTTTTACGCAATTAATTCGTGTAAGGCTAAAATTAACTGTTAGAATTTATGCGGGAATTGAAAAATGAGATCTTAAAGACATTTTTACATCGGTAATAGTGTTTCAGCAGCGAGCATCCTATACTTGAACGATTTTACAGAAATGAGGCCGCGACATTGGCGGCCGATTAGCGATGGCCTAGGTGAGAAAAGGCCTATCAGTATTTAGCCGTCAAGAGCGCAGACGACTTATCTCTTACAGCAATGTTTCCCAATCTAACGTATTCTGTCCTAGGGATACCGTGTCGTGGGCAAAATTAACATCAAAATAAAATTGAAGAAGAAGACGAACATTCTTACTCTTCTGAAATAAAATTGACTATATTATAGGGAGTCCGTGGACTACGGCAAGGTATTAATCCGTGGACTAAACCAAGGTGGCACTACGTCCGCCCTTTAAAAATGTTGGGTAAGGATGCTTTACACAGTACAGGCAGGGATGGCTTACTCCGTGATTTTGTCTGGCGGCTGCTAGTACCAAACTTTGCTCCTCCAGAGGGGCTTAGCCAGCGATTAGAAAGAGCACGCGTTATGCGATAGAGGGAGATAACCGTGCAACCCTACTGCTTCGCCGCCTCTACCAACTTTTCTGTACGCTACCGCACGCATAGGGTTGAAACACGCAGTTTTTGCATAGCTATAACTTGAAAACGGTGACAAATATTAACATAGTTTATTAGGAGAAATTAATGTACTAAGGTTAAACAATGCCACATTGTTTAAAAATACCGAGCTTAAATTCTAAACTTTGTAAAATAGAAAACTTACACTTGCCATTTTGTGCTAGCTTAATCGATTCGCTATGTGAAACCAGCCCGTCTATTCGTCATTGTGAAACTCGAGCGAGAACCGATCGGTCAGTGAGCTAGTTCACAAGTCACCCGTCAATCGCGTCTGTACCTAATATAAATAAATATCGCGGGACATCTTGCACAAGTCCAACTTAACCCAAACTAAGCAATGCTTGTACTTATTATGGGGAGTGCGTCTAGTAAACTTTGGAACAGAGGTGTTTAAATAGAAATCAACCGTTTGTCACTAATTAAAATCGTAGAAAGAACGTGTTAATGTGCGTATAACGCAGAAACTACTACAATGTCCATGAAATTTAGTATATAAGGTCACCCAGGGCAATTGATCCCTTTCAATTTAATTTAAAATCCATTAGACTGCGAGAAATTTGCCTCATAGTCGCTTTTGCCCCAGGTCACCACCTTATGTAGATGGTGCCCCGGTTAACACATTGCATCACTTTTTAACCTACTATGGGGAAGCAAAAAAGAGATATTAAGCTTATTGTCGTATTTGGTTATCGTCAAATGGGAGCTTGGGACAGGCGGGGTAACTATTGACAAATGTTACAAAGAACTAATGTCGACGTCGACGAAATGACCGTGGGACTGGTAGTTCAATATCTTCTTAACCGTGCACTGTTGGCATAGTGGTCGTGGTCATTATCTCGGTCGAGTCTTGCGCCACCGCTTCTCTCGTGATGCGACGCCATGTAGCATTGCAGCCCTATGTTTAGTGGGGTGAGTTGAGTGTTGATATTTTCGCTGGAGTCCGTCACAAATTTGAAGTCAATCCACCTTGTTAGAGAGCACTGACGAGATCTTTTGCCCTCGACTCTCCCTTGCACCATCAATCGTTCCATGGAATCCCCGTTACGGTTGATGTGCTCGAAAAAATAAACGATTCGTATTTGCACATAATATACGAGGATAATCCGTCTTTAATTTTGAGTTCAGACCAATACGGAAAGATTCTAAACAGTATAGTGCTGACAGCAATAGTTTTGCAAGTGTACACTAATAATCTTGTATAATGTTACCCCGCGTGTCCTAAGTATCCCCAATTGCCGATATTGGAAAATACCCTATTATTGTTTTTCTCGGTGTTCAAATAAAAACTTTTCCTCCTTTCCATGGAACTGCGAGGCTCGGCTATGCCCATAGCGCGCTGCGGTAGGAGCGTTTTCTAAACAACTTTTCTCTGCGCTTTCTCTCCCACGGGTTTCCACGTATATTGTTAACCGACTGTACCCTCGACTGTGCGATTCATGTCTTTAAGGCGAATCTAATCGGATAGCCATACAAACAAAAATAGGGTTACGAATGGACTTTCAACTGCGAAGAGTGTGGTTCCATCGAGGATCTGCAGCACTTTTTGGTGGAGTGTGTCCGGAGTCGAGAGAAAAGAGCTACGTTAGATAGTTTGGGGCTTAACGTGCACGAATGTAGGCCTCTTTAATTCCATTTTGGCGGAACCCCATTCAAAGGGTGCCAATATACGGTTTTTTTAAAGCCAATATAGTGTACAAATTTGGAAACCGTTTTGTTTTTTAGGTATTTATGTACATTTTTTATTTTCTCTTTGAAGATTGTATATTAGAGGCTTAACGGAGCTGGCATAGTCAGTCTGACAAAAGCTCCCTAAAAATAAAGATAAAAACGAATGGACTTTAACATCTTTCGTTGAATTCCTAGAATCCGGAATAGAGTTGAATCCCGAGGCGCATCCATGTTTCTACTTGACGTTTGAAGTCGTTTACCCTAATTTGTACCCAAGATCCGATCACTGTTACTAACTCTTTGAAAAATCGCGATATTCATACTTCTACCCTACGGTCCATAGAAAAGCTACGTTTAGTCTCGGATTATCGACAAAAAAAGGTAATCTCCCGTAATTGCCTTCTAAATTTGTGTATCAAGACAAGCACGCAAACATAATTAGGGCAGAAAAATAGGGCCATGTGAGACATCGCGGAAAACCTGCCCGTGAAAATTTAATCTATTCATTATTTAAGGCACTTTTTTATAGAGTTTGCTATCGGAGACAATGTAGATTAAAGCCAATTAAAGCTGGTGCAACGTCCAGAAACAAGGATTACGAACTAAATACCAACTTGAACTCCAGGGCAAAACACCGAACCCACGTAGCGTGAGTCACAACCAAAAACCATTCATCTCTCATTTGGCAAGCAATTTCCGACTTTATTCCATTCTTATAACGTCCCTCTTAACCGCACTGACAAACTTGCTTCCTTGCTATTGTCACAACCTGCCAATTCTGTTTAGTTAAAGGAATTTGAGCCTTATTGAGAGGGTCAAAGGGTGTCGCTAGCGGCACGGCGGTTACCGTTAGGAGCGTACGCCCTATAGGTACTGTAACCTTGGCGGGGCACGTTGAACTATCAAAAACCACTATTGTGTTAAGTTACGACCTCTTACTTTTGTGCCGGATTGTTGCGACAACATTATGTCTGAGCTCACATTTTTTTTACTTTGCACGTAAAAGAAGAATGTTCTTGGTTAATCGGCTTCAGAAAAGACAGGTCCTCAGTTTGTCGAACACTCTTTTTTATTTTCACTGATTATTTGAAGAGCCTGAACCGATTTGGAAAACGAATTTTTTGCTTTAAAGTGTGAAATCTTCAAATATCATAGCAATTTTGGTACTTTAGCTCGACTTCAGGAAAGAGGTTACCAATTCGTTGGATTCGTTTTTATGTTCCTCGAAGACGACTGGATCGATTTGGAATTATTATTTTTTTGTTTTGAAGGGTTACAAACTTAATGAAATGTACTTGCGAGTGGTTCCATAGTCACCATGTCAGGATCTGGTGACGGGATCTTGGAGAAATCGAGGGAACTTTTCAAATATCACACGCTTACGGCGATTGGAGTATAGTTTATAGTAACTTGTGCATTTTTAATGGAATAGAAGTTTGAAAGCGGTTACCGAAATTTATATTTTTGGTTTAACTATTTTAGATATAAGAGCGATGCAGCGCGAATTATTTCTTGTTTTATTTGTGATTGTGGGTACTCTGCCTTGCCATGAATATAATTGCGCATTTTGTTTAAGTCTGTTTATATAAGCAAAAACTACTCTTTACATCTTTTTGAAATTTGGAGTATAGTTGCATAATTCTTGGTATTGCTAAGATTATTTTATTCTCTTCACATCATTCATCATCAGACCAAGGACGTTCTCTGCTGATAAACTTTTCTATATAATTTTATAATCTGTTCTAGAAGATAATTACTTATATTATTGCCAATATTATGTTTCCAACTCTGCGGCATATTGCGAATTTATTTGTTTTATTCATCATAAAATTAGTTCCTTTTTCATTTTGTACTCTTTAGGGTTTTGTACCCAAAGGGGATCTATTACTAAGCCTCCGCTCTCCGTCACTTCGTCCGTCCGTCCGTCGGTCTGTCACACAGGGCTGTATCTTTTGAAATGTAATTAAATACAATTAAAACTTAAAGAATACAAGGAACGTGTTTTTTGCGTTTTTTGCAGGCAATTTTAAAGAGACAGAGGGTGTTTATTAATACCTTGTTAGTATTTTATTTCATTCTCGGTGTTTGCTAACTTTGTAAGAGTCTGATTAAGAAGTTTTTTATTTGTATTAAAAAAACAGTGCTCTAAATACACACGAATAATATACGATTATTTATGCGTATTCTAAGCACCTGGTTTAAAGGCACGCGTCAACAACGTTGACGTAATTTGAGTTGCATTTTGGTCGTGGCTTTACGCAGCGCAATGCGCAAAGTATAAGGGCCTAAAACCAATCGCGTCGCGAGCAACATTTGTATGGAATTCCGCTTCTAACTTGCCCGCAGCTCGCTCGCAAATCGCAAGTGTGATAACGCTCTAATAGCAGTAATTTTTCTTCTTACAAAAGCTACATCACATATTAAAACGCGTTTAATATGTGCGCGCCGTGTAAGAACGCAGTACAAGCAAAGTTTTCAAAGTGCGTAAGAATGCTCCAGTATGGGTCGCACTCACACGGACTTGCTATTGCGCGTCTGTGTGAATACGCGTCGCGCGCTCCTAAGCGGCCGAAGTTGGACTACTCGTTCGTCTTTATATAACACTATGTCACGCGTGAAAAGATTGTGGCCATCTCATGCCAGCAGTGCAACTGTAAAAGAACTGGGAAACGTGATTATTTGTTGCACGACAAATGCTGCCTATCCCTTTTTACCCGACAGCGGCGAAGCCCAAAGGAGGGTAATGTGTTTGACCTGTATGTATGTATGTCCGTTCCTGTGTCCGCTCGTAACTACTCAACGGCACAACCGATTATGATAAATGATACATCATTGGATTCGTCTTGATGGCGCGAGTGTCACTGGGTATGAAGTTCGTTAAAATGGCGGATTTTATGCACTTTTAAAGTGCACCGCGGTCGGGTTTTTTTTTAGTAAAAATATTTAGTTATTATTCAATATAGTGCAGTGACAGATCAAGATCCGTCGCGCTTCAAGTGAAATGATACGAAGACGGGATCCCGGCATTGTCTGTACAGCTAATGCCGATATTAAAAATCCCAGTTAGAACTTCCAAGGTGCGATTTTTAGTGTAGACTTGCTTAACTATCAATTCCTTAACTATACATAGAAGGTCAATTTGATAGGTCAATTTGTGTAAGATTGCTCATCCCCATAGTTGTAATAAATTTATTGTTATTGACTTCTCTTTATAAAATCCACGGTAATTATTTTAATTGGTATTACTAGCTAAAATAACTGAATTTCGAATACTAAGGTACAAGCATAATTTTGTGCGGAACGTACAAGATGTCTAATAGAATAAAATTTTTCGATGAACACAATTTGAAAAAAATAATGTTTTCGGTCGCTCACTGGTATTCGTTCGGCCAGCCGAATTACATAGATCAAATGCCGCCTAAGGCACACAACAATCTAATTTGTGTTTTAAATCTAAATAGTCAATAGACTATTTAGATTAATGCTTAAAAAACTGATTAGACTGGGTTGATACTTTAATGACAGTAGGTGTCAAACAGCTTAGTTATGTTATTATTGTAAACATCCCTTCAGTTGCTACCGAGAATAGTCGAGGGCGACACATGAATTTGGTCAATACCATGACGAACTGAAAAGTGTATTGCGCATTTTTGTGACCTCATAGCATCTCTATAAAAACCTAATAGCCTACCATAATTTTCCAGACATGCTATGAAATGGAGAGATACCTCAGCGAGGAGCCGAGGGGCAAGCGCCGAGATTCTCCCGAGGAGGACTGGGCGCGGTCTCCGGCCTCCTCGCCCCCCTCCCCTCCGTCGCCGCCGTTCACCGCCGCCGCGGTGAAGAGCGAGCCGCCCAGCGACACTGAGGAGCCGAAAGGTAGGCCTCGTCATAATCATAATCTCTTCCGGCCCTCCGAGGTATTGGGTCATTGTCAGATTTAGATTTGCGTCTTTCCGGTGGACTTATGCAAAATTAACGATTCCAGGGCCTAATTTTCTGAACTCGTACG
The DNA here is from genome assembly GCA_947034925.1 of Eudemis profundana. Lineage (NCBI taxonomy): Eukaryota > Metazoa > Arthropoda > Insecta > Lepidoptera > Tortricidae > Eudemis > Eudemis profundana. Next base: position 50,108,628 of record OX344794.1, read on the forward strand.
CGAATAAAGAATGTTCCCTCTTCTATAATCCGCTGTAATAGCAAGATAACTTAGATTAATACAAGCTCTTAACGTTTGACCACCGGAGCACGACCGGTTTCAGTATTTTAGTACAACCTACTTACAATCCGCTCAGTCATTTTCCGCTTTATAATTAGACCTGTCTGGTTCCACCGGAAGACCAGCGCTGGCTCTAGAGTTGGTATTATGCTGAGGTAGTGGGACTTTTTGTTGCAGCGAGATTTCTTTGTGTTTTCTTTTTCTTTTCTACTTACTACTCTTCTATCTTCTGTACTGTGATATATAGGTAACTAGCATTTTTCCGCGGCTTCGCCCGCGTTGTTCCCGTTGTTGTCCCAAAGGAACTCTTTACCGGGATATAAAGTATCCTATGTTTCAATCCAGAACTTGGTCTACTTACATGCCAAATTTCAGCTTTATCCATCCAGTTGTTATCCCGTTATTAGGTAACAAACATCCAAACATCTAAACATCCAAACATCTTCACAAACTTTCACATTTATAATATTAGTGGGATAGTAAATTACACAACTAGGGTGGTAAAACAAAGAAACGTCGAGATCGCAGATGTTTGCGGCCCAAGCTGCAAGCGAGGGACGTAATTATGCGATCAAGGGTTTTCTTTATTTTACTCCTGTGTTACATCATTTTATGTCTACACATGGCCAGAAGGAGGCTTTTTCCGTACGCGTAGCGTGCGGTAAAATCCACTTTATGGCCTGGTGTGGTATAATAGTACATTGTGTATCAAGGGCGGTAAGTAAGGAATTACAAACGAGTGTTTGTTACAAGGCCGAGGCGAAGCCGAGGGCTTTAATAACACGAGTTTGTAATTCCTTTACCGCCCGTGGCACACACAATGTTTTTCATCACACTTGTGAGGAAATCTGATTAAAATAACCTTACTTAACCTAAATAAAATTGTTAAACTGACAGTGACATTAGTGACATATATCAAGACGACAAGTCACGTTCGGAAACCATAGCGGTAAAGACTTAAAATGGTTGATTTTATATTTGCAAAATACTGAAATACACTATTTAAACATTTAATTAATGTTACAGAAATATGTGTTTACATGTATTTGCAATAACAGTTCTCTGTAAATAAATATTTCAGTAATAAAAGTTAAAAAAGTAAGTTGGCGTTTCCTTTGATCATGACAAATAAGAGTAAAACAGAACCAGCGTTTCAAATTTAAAAAGAAAACCATTACGCCCTAGGGCGTAATAGGTCATTTACGGCCCGCAAAACCTACGTGTAATGACACCATTTTCGAGCAAGTGTGATGAAAAATGTATTTTCATACTTTCTGCACAAGGTCTATTTTTAAAATGTATGTCTTAATTTTTTTAGGTGCAATAACTGGCGACTGGGCGATATCGTCCCCGCCAACGCCGCCGCCGCTGTTCACCATCTCCGCAGTCAAGAGCGAACCGCCGAGCGACTCGGACGAACCCAGAGGTGCGACTCCCCCTCGGCATCATGTCGTGCGCTTCTTAGAAATATTTAATAACACATAAATTAAAAAAAAATTAAGCCCCCAACTAAAAAAGGACTAATATTCACTTCCCATTAATAATAACACCTATCTATTAGCCCTTTATAAGTTGTAATATTTTCTTTGCTGTCGAGGGACCTTCTGTTTTAGTATTGATTGCATGAATAGGTCCCCTGGCAGCAGGTACATATTATTTTTAACTTTTTACAGTTTTTTTAGTCAGAGGTTTTTGGTATACATCATTCATTTTTTCAGTTCGATAGTTGCTGGACCAGTAGAGTTGAATCACTATTTTGCTAATCTAAAAAATTGCGATCAAAGTTATCCATTGATCGCTCTGTTCGCGATGAGGCTTAGGCTTCGGCATCCCTCTCAGCGATCGACACAAAATTATATCAACACAAGATATAGGCGGCGTGATACTAATGAGATAATGTATCTTCTCTTGCATAAATATGTAAGATGTCGTCTTTTTATATTACAATGTAAATATTGTAATTGGCAATATGCAGAAACACCCATTTCTTGGTAGTAAAGTAGGGCGATATTTGCAAAGTACTTTTAAAGTATATTGAATTAAAAACGGATCACTCATGTTGTAAAAATACGAGATTTCCACTCGACATGTTTCGGGAGCATTCGGCTTCCCTTAATCATGACTAGTCGCGAACATTGCTCGTCGAATACTGCGTCTTGCCGCCCTTTTGGCGCGGGGGCGCAAGGGCAGGCGCACTTGCACTACCAACATTTTCAATATCAACCGTCCGGCTATACACAACACACACTCTCTCTCTCTCTCTCTCTCTCTCTCTCTCTTTTTACAACTTGAGTGATTCGTTTTTAATTCAAGATACTTTTCAAGTTTTTGTAAAAAGTCTATACCCGAAATTATCTACAGTGTGTTACCGGTATGCGGGCTTTTATTAAAACTGATAATAATATGCTTCATTAGCAATCGTTTGCAAGTATTAGCAAATCCTAATTATGCGAATTAACTGCACAATTCAATTTCCTAAATCCGCACTTTAAATGTAGTAGGTGTACTACGTAATTATCGTTATTCATATCGCTGATGCACTTGGTACAAGGCATGTCGTGGTACGGAGGTGAAAAGTTGAGAAAAACAATCCCGCAATTAATGCCGTCCTTATCATTACGTTTATGTATGGAGTTTTTTACACAGCTTAAAGAGTTTTTTCTAAAATTTGACATGACAATTACAAAAGTATTGACATTGGCTTGTCAAATTACAAAACAAACATTTATTTGCAAAACTGATATTTTTTTGCGTTAAAATGGCTAAAGACAGATGTGAATTATCTGACATGATTTGTGCGACACGTGGAAATGTTCCTCAAGCCTTGAGACTTTATCGAGAGTGGTTTCGAAATCAGCGGCATCCACATAATCTTCGTTTGATAACAATGGCTGTCCAGCGAGGTCCAGAGAATGCATGGTCCTATCTGGTTAGTCTGAAAGGCCTATAAACGGAATTGTGCACGTACAACTTAAAGAAAGGATTCTCGATCACTTCAAACAGGTCCAAATGTCTAGTACTCGTATTGCTTTTTAAGTTTTATTTTTTTAGTGTTGTTTTTCCGTAGTTTTCTTAAGTGTAGCAATCTTGGTATCTCTAATTGTTGAAATAGGTAGATGCAGGCATTTATCTTGATGTCTTCGTTATGTTTATAACGAAGACATCAATGAATGAAGGGCTGGCATTTACATCTAATTGTCAATTTAGTACTTTGCTGTACATTGCTTGCAATTAAAATTTTGTTAGAAAATTTATGAAATCGGAATTTTAGTCGATGAATTAAATGAAGGTCATGGTTAGGTTAAGAAACAACGTTACTTTACCCTACTTTAAAAAAAGCCTGCTTGCTGGTAACGCACTGTATACGACAGATGTACGTTATTAGTAAGCTAGAAGCGGTCATGATGGTACGCCTCGGCATCACCCTCGGAAGATGCTTGAAGTGGCAACCAAACTTATTCATTGGTCCATTATTTTGTTCTCTCTACTCTACGTACGATTTGTCGCGAGTATAGGACACCGATTGGTTTCGAAACTCGTTCATTTCACACATGAATCGTGCGGATTTGTTATTTTGCTGCCGCAGTCGAGTCGGTTTCATTTGTTGTAGCATTTCTAAGCAGAGTCGGACTGGGGCGAAAGGGCCCAAGTAGTTCTACAAGCACGGGGCCCAACAACCACAAGTGGGGGCAAGCCCGCGGGGGCTGGGGCCCGGCTGGCAAACGCCACCTCGACTATACAGCCAGTCCGACGCTGTTTCTAAGGGCATTGACGTGACCGGCGAATACTCTCGTTTGGCAGGTGCGATACAGCCGGATTGGACGATATCCTCGCCGCCGACCCCACCACTGTTCACCGTGACCGCGGTCAAGAGCGAGCCGCCGAGCGACTCGGACGAACCTAGAGGTGGGACTCCGTAGGCCTCGCCATCATTAACAAAACGGGACTTCAAATCGAACCGTGATAACGAGTCCCATTCTGCGATGGCTGAAAAAGCTAAAAATGTAAACCAACAGCATCCAATCTTCCATGTCGCGTCATGAGCAATAAACTACTTAGATAGACATACAACTGAATAATGAACTATGCAGATAAGAAATTAAGTGCCTTAAATCAGTCTGAACTACCAAAACTCGAGCTGTTTAAAACTCAAACTCAACAATCATCAAGGAGCGTACTTTTAGTGCCGATGACGTCAATAAGCTACATATTGTCGGCGATAGTGCAATAACGCGTAAGTATGTAGATAAGGTTCAGTTTCAAGCAAATTCGTTAGAAATTGAAACCTTATCTACATGTGCTACTTACGCGGTATTGCACTATCCTTGACGATATAGCATGATTCAGTTGATGGTTTAGGTACCCTGTCATCGACACCAAACGTATTCGTAGGCTTCCCGAGTATCAAATACTTCAATCTGTTGGTTGATACTATCAATACTTAGTATACTTTATCGTATCTTACATAGCATAGTCCCTATTTATTATTTGATGACAGTTCGATTCGGCTTCTTTTTATGAAGTGTCAAAGCGCTCGGAAGGTATGCAGTTTTCAGAAGGTTCGCATTCTAACGCATTCGCAAAACTTTGCTTATGCGCAATGATTTCAAAAGTAAGGATAGGTCGATCCGTACAGTTTGGGTGGATCGATTTTCGGCCGCGACATTTGTATGCCAAACTAAATGTATGGCATACAAATGTCGTTGACGAAAATCCACCCGGGTCTATTTTCCCCGTGACAGTAAATGGGCCTTTTACCACGTAATTAGGCATTTTTATAACGTCCGGCTGCGCTGTGCGCTGCGCGTCCCACTGCCGCGTTGGTCCTAAAACTCATCTTTAGGACCAATGCGTTGAAATCGTTCGCGCGCTCGTTAGCCCTGTCCTTTATATACGTCAATGCTTGTGCATCGTTCACGCCGCGCGATGTAAGATGAAAAATTAAGTCCTAAACCAGAACAAAATAGTCAAATACAGACAAAATAGCGAAACTCACTCGTTCTGCTACATGACGTCAACCGAAGATATTCATAGGCCCATTTGGCCTATTTCGCGGCGATCAATGCGTCTACCGTGAAATAATATACGAGTACCAAAGCTAGCGCAACTGGCCGCATGAAGCATGGGCTGTCACTTTTACACTACATTGAATAAAACGGGATACCTAGGTAGTACTTGTCTGACAGAGTCGCACCTCGCAGTTGCGCTAAACATACTAAATATATTTCTGTGGTTGAGATTCACGGTAAATATGATTTCTATATTCGTTCCGAGATACGATATGGACATACAATTTTGTTGGTTTATTTCTGAATGTCCCATGCAGTTGTGTTGTTTTTTTCGTAGCCCAGCCCACTGTGTTTCACCCCTAGAACTGTGTGTGTGCACGCTTTTGCCACCTGATTTGGATGCGTCCAGATTATGCCGTCGTTTTTTCTGCTCTGCTTTGCTAAGTTTCGCGGGGTCCAGTGACTTTCAGCCATCATTGTCAAAGCATTTTTTTGGTTTCGCTTTATTGTTTTTGTTGTTTGTGCTTCAGTTTTTAGCATTGGCTCTTGATTACTTCTTTCGAAATACGTGTTTAGAACGAAGTTTGTAAGATAACGTTTCAAGTTTCATCCAGTGATGTGTATCAGACTTCATACAACCGCCCAGAAATAGGAGCCTCGCATAGAGATTGCCTACACGGCGTCAACGTTTTTTGAGCAGCGGCTTGACCGCACATTACGTTTTCTGTTTAATAAATTGACTTTATTAGCTTAACTCTACGAAATTTCATTTTCCGATAGCTCGTTATAACAAGCTAAGATTACATCTATATCAAACATATTCACATTTGTGGCATTACTGGGTGGCAATATTGCGGTAAAATAAACAAATTTCGGTTTAGCTCGTATTCTTGTTAGCAGGTGTGTTATAAAACACTTTTACTATAGAAGCAATTATGTTTCTTTTACCTGATACTTATTGGCTCCCGTTGACTTCCAGATGAGCCGAGCCCCGCGCCCCGCCGACACGCCCCCCGACATCACTCGCACGCGGACCCGCGGCGCCGCGTCCATCGCTGCGAGTTCCCCGCCTGCGACAAGGTCTACACCAAGAGCTCGCACCTGAAGGCCCACAAACGGACACACACAGGTAACCGAGCGCTCCCGATCGAACCCGAATGTAACCGAGTTTGCAGCACACAGTTCCCCGCCTGCGACAAGGTCTACACCAAGAGCTCGCACTTGAAGGCCCACAAACGGACGCACACAGGTAACCGAGCACTCCCGAACGTTCCCGAGCGTAGCCGAGTCTGCAGCACACACTTCCTCTCCTGCGATAAGGTCTCCATCAAGAGCTCGCACCCGAAGGCCCACAAATGAACGCATACAGGTAACCGAGCATTCCCGAACGTTCCCGAGCGTAGCCGAGTCTGCAGCACACAGTTCCTATCCTGCGACAAGGTCTCCACCAAGAGCTCGCACCTGAAGACCCACAATGAACGCATACAGGTAACCGAGAATTCCCGAAAGTTTCTGAACGTAGCCGGACGGTCCCGGGCGTATTAGCGAATCCGAATCTGCAGATGGCAGTCTATCCCTTGGGTTTGTACCATACATATAACATATTTTGGTCCATTGATTGGCCACAACTTAGATTATCTGTAACAGGGTATTTTGCAATAATCAAAATAAATAAGTTAACTCTAACCATCATTACGTTCCCAAAAGCTCGAAATATATTCGGCTACATTATTTTTGGCACTGACGCCACAAAACCGTATTTCTTGGTAATTATCAATATCTAAGAGTTTTCACAGTAACAATGCTGATTTGAGCTGTCGTCAAATAGCACATTTGTGTGAATTTGTTTTATATAATAAATTCCAGGGGAAAAGCCGTACAAGTGCTCATGGGACGGGTGCGAGTGGCGCTTCGCTCGGTCGGACGAGCTGACCCGGCACTACCGTAAACACACGGGCGCCAAACCCTTCCGCTGCCGCCACTGCGAGCGCTGCTTCTCGCGCTCCGACCACCTCGCGCTCCACGCCAAACGGCACGCGTAGCCCTCAACCAAGCGCTAAACCGCCATCCGCAAACTAAAAGCCGCTACTTTGTATGAAAATTCATACAAAGTAGCGGTTCGAGGACGGCGGTAAACCGCTCGAGCGACCAGACTGGTCGATCAGCTTAGGGTGACATCTCTAAGTGTTGCGGCGACACCCGCGCGCCACTCTCGAGTTGTGATTTTGATGGATTTGACGAGCGCGCGGGCCGTACCAAAGATAGCTACGCTGTTAGTCAACTCAGAACACTATGCTTTAAAAATATTCTTTTTGTAATCTCTGCGGCTTCTGTTGCCGTTAGTGTTTCTTAAGCTTCTTTTGAGCCGCAAAGCGGCTACGTGCCATCGTGGGCGGGCTCGGGGCGTGCGGCGGGACATCGAATAGTTAAGTTTACGAGCAAAACCATAATATAACATTATAGGGAAGCAGAAACGCAAAATAGTCGCTTATTGGACGGCGAGTTGCGGCAAATGAGTCCGTTTAGACCTAATCTATAGGGAAAGGTGGGAAGTTTTCGCAATATCTGACATGAGTAAATTGCCTTATGTCACGACCATGAATTAGTTTGCTATTCAGTATAATCAGCTCTCAATATGTTTTGTAATACTTAATTCTGGTATTGTGATTGAGGTAGTGAGCTGTTCTTTTTTATTTTTTTTAGTATAGTTGTTCACTTAAAACCAAATTTTATGAGGATATCATTAAATTTATTTTGTTCTAATATAATCAAAAAATTAATAAACATCCGTGATGAGTATTTAGGTCTTAGAAGGCTATTTAAGCATCTCAATCAACCGACTTCACAAGAAATTCCAATTTGACTGTTATTTTATATTTGACGCGGCATATTCGCACGTTGTGAGCCGATTTTTAATAACGATAGTTCCATGATGTAGGTATGCAGGATTTTTAATTTTCATAATTTATTAAAAAAAAGAGTCGTAAATGGCTATGTCACAACTCGCCGTATACCTTGTCGTATTTGCAATGAAGTCTTGACATAAATACATAATTGGGCAGTGTTACGCAATAATGTGTTAACTCCTATGGAAATCCTATGCACTTGACACACTATTGCATAACACGGTCCAATGACACGTTTGGGAAACGCAGCGCGCCCGCCCGAGAGTTCCGCCCGTATGTTTACACCACGTGACATATTATTTATTGGTATTGCTGCCGTGTTGAGCCAAAACGTTCATGATGATGATGAGGCGTTTTGGTTCGAGACGGCAGATGGGTACGTACCCACCGAGGCCGGTCACTTTAGTTAGGGTTAGAGGGTGAATCTGCAAAATCTTCCATTACCGGTATACTGGCCAATACCGAGATCCCGGTATCACGAAAAATATAAAACCTATTCGTATTCAAAAATCTTGATTTGATATTATTTTGTTACATGGTAATTTTGATTTAAAAATGTACCTTTAAGTTGCAGTTAGTGATCGGCACAAAATTGATAAATTACAACTAGGGCTTGCAAATATTCGAATATGATTTTGTAGATATTCGAATAATTCGAATATTATTCGAATACTATACCAAAAACTATTAAAAAATCATTTTTCTTAGTATTTTTTGTAAAAAACATGTTAGAAGAGATATTTTTGACGCTGCGATTACCTTAAGACTAATCAAACTCAATTAGTCTTACTCAAAACCTATAAACCGACTAGGTAGAAGAGGGAATTGGTTTGTTTGCAATATTTGCAAAGCAAGGAAGGAATGAAGTCAGCTTTGGCGCACCCGATCCCTAAAAAAGGCGACCGCTCAAACCCAACCAACTACAGGCCGACAGCCATCCAATATGTTCTCGAAGATAATGGAGTCCATTATCAACTGCCAGCTCCTTCGGTACCTAGAGGACCACCAGCTGCTTAGTGACCACCAATACGGTTCCCGTAAAGGCCGCTCAGGTGGTGATCTTCTGGTCTACCTAACACGTCGTTGGGCAAAAGCGATCGAGACTAAGGGTGAAGCATTGGCCATTAGTTTGGACATGGCGACGGCTTTTGATCGGGTTTGGCACAAAGCACTTCTTTCGAAGCTTCCATCTTATGGGCTTTCCGAGAAATTATGCGAATGGGTCAGTAGCTTTCTAGCAGACTGATGCATAAAGGTCGTAGTTGACGGTGAGTGCTCTAAATCCATGTCTGTGAATGGTGTTGTCCCGCAAGGCTGTGTGCTATCACCTACGTTGTTCCTTCTGCATATCAACGACATGCTGCAAATCTGTGGCATTCACTGTTGTGCAGATGATAGCACGGATGATGCTTCCTACACTGGCTGCGCCAATATTAGGCGCAGGTCCGTCCACATATGGAATACTGTTCTCACCTGTAGGCTGAGGCTCCCCAGTACCAGCTTCTCCCTCTAGACCGCATTCAACGGAGAGCGACTCGTATCGTCAGCTGCCAAGATATTTCAGATCGGCTCGACTCCTTGGCACTGCGTAGAGATGTAGCCTCGCTCTGCATCTTCTATCGTCTGTAAAACGGGGTGTGCTCCGAGGAATTGTTCGGATTGACCCCTGCCGCATCTTTCCGCCATCGTCCTACGCGACAATATTTCCATCCTCACCACTTAGATGGTTGGCAGTCTGCAACTGTGCGTTTTGCTAGAAACTTCCTGCCTCACACAACTGAACTGTGGAATAAATTGTCGCCTGCAGTGTTTCCGGATCGATTCGACCTTCAAACCCTCAAGAAAAGAGCGTACTCTCACCTGAAAGGCCGGCAACGCACTTGTGACTCTTCTGGTGTTGCAGGTGTCTATGGGCGACGGTGACTGCTTATTTCATAAAAAAAATCCTTTGGGGGAGTTATGTGGGACTCACTCCCTCAGAAGGAGAAGACATACCCACTAAAACCACCTGGACCCGAGCTACCTGAGAATAGCAATCTGTCTACGAGTTGGAGTCAAATATTTGCATGTACCCCACACATGCTCAGTGGCATGGACGTTAATCAGTTGGGGCAACACGGCCTTTCATGCAACAGAAGCGCCGGCCACATGGAAGCTCCGTAGAGCCCTGGTACATATGCTGGTGCAAGGTGTCCACGAGCACTGATGGGTAACTACCCAATGCCTGCCTGAATGCGGAATGCAGCCAACTAACTAGTTGGCTGCATTCCGCATTCAGGCAACCTCTTAACAGGTTGGTTCAGCGGATAACCAGTCCCAAATCATAAAACTGTCCCGTCGCTGCTTTTTTGTAGTTTAACTAAATTGGTAAGTTCCTCGTAAAGCCCGTTTCCTAAATTTAGGATATTTTGCTGAAGTCATTTTCGAGATTATTGAGATGAAAATAGAACTCTAATTTCATGAATGCTCCCCTGCTCATCACCCTCTCATGGGCCTTACGAGGATATTAGTTTAAGAAATTTTAATTAACTGGTCCATTCCCAGAGCTGGCGCATAGTTCTCCCAAAAAATTGTCCTTGCGATTAAGAAAGTTAATGACGCCAGTATAAAGAAGACCATGCCACAGGCTGCAGCTCAGCCTAGAGAGGATATTCTATTTTTTAATTTAATCATTGTTTTTTATAGCGTAAAAAGTTACGCTGCGCTATTTTAGGTATATTTAGTTTGAAAAAATGTTACTGATTACTTTATACTTTTTTATTACGTCCTTTGTTAGCATTTTAATTTAAATTCCATTTAATTTAAATAAGTAGTAAAATTATTCGAATATTCGAATACCTTACAAGGTATTATTTGAATAGCAAAATTAGCCGAATATTCGGATAATTCGAATATTCGAATATTCGAATTGCAAGCCCTAATTACAACGACATGTATTTTGTCACAATTAGACTGTAGACGGTATTTAACCGTAACTTAAGTTTGGCTTAATCGTGCACGTTTGAATGAAATTGCCCGTGTAAACCATACCATGTCTTGAATTGTATCTCATAAATATTAAGCGATTTGAGATATATGCTAGTCTCTGATGATTCGCGCCAGGCAGGTGGGATAAGCCTGGTGACAGTACATAACTGAGTTACACATACAAAGAAGGTAAGTTTCTTAGTACATTACCCGGTTTTGTACGAAGAATATTTTTTTTCTTTGTACATAGCTAGTTATGTAACTCAGTTATGTACGAAGAACAAGGGAAAAAGACAGATATGCGTGTATGCCCTGGGTGCGTAATATATTCAGATCCTTAGACCTGTAAAAATATGCAGATTCACCCTATTACGATACGTCTTGTTACCTGATGTATTTAGTCGGTCAGTCACTCGCACGAAAATGAACCTTCCGCTTCTTACTAAAGGTCGATAATCGGCTGTCTAGATTCTTGTATGTTGTACGAAATTGTGACGTATTCGTGTAGTTTTAAGCTATTTTTAATCGTTGAAGGAGATTTTTTATAGATAAAGAGCGTGGTAAAATGATTTATATTTTACTGTTTTTAAAGTTGATGTTTGCTTGAGACTTTTATGTAGGTATACAGTGCGTTACCAGCAAGCAGGCTTTTTTTAAAGTAGGGTAAAGTAACGTTGTTTCTTAACCTAACCATGACCTTCATTTAATTCATCGACTAAAATTCCGATTTCATAAATTTTCTAACAAAATTTTAATTGCAAGCAATGTACAGCAAAGTACTAAATTGACAATTAGATGTAAATGCCAGCCCTTCATTCATTGATGTCTTCGTTATAAACATAACGAAGACATCAAGATAAATGCCTGCATCTACCTATTTCAACAATTAGAGATACCAAGATTGCTACACTTAAGAAAACTACGGAAAAACAACACTAAAAAAATAAAACTTAAAAAGCAATACGAGTACTAGACATTTGGACCTGTTTGAAGTGATCGAGAATCCTTTCTTTAAGTTGTACGTGCACAATTCCGTTTATAGGCCTTTCAGACTAACCAGATAGGACCATGCATTCTCTGGACCTCGCTGGACAGCCATTGTTATCAAACGAAGATTATGTGGATGCCGCTGATTTCGAAACCACTCTCGATAAAGTCTCAAGGCTTGAGGAACATTTCCACGTGTCGCACAAATCATGTCAGATAATTCACATCTGTCTTTAGCCATTTTAACGCAAAAAAATATCAGTTTTGCAAATAAATGTTTGTTTTGTAATTTGACAAGCCAATGTCAATACTTTTGTAATTGTCATGTCAAATTTTAGAAAAAACTCTTTAAGCTGTGTAAAAAACTCCATACATAAACGTAATGATAAGGACGGCATTAATTGCGGGATTGTTTTTCTCAACTTTTCACCTCCGTACCACGACATGCCTTGTACCAAGTGCATCAGCGATATGAATAACGATAATTACGTAGTACACCTACTACATTTAAAGTGCGGATTTAGGAAATTGAATTGTGCAGTTAATTCGCATAATTAGGATTTGCTAATACTTGCAAACGATTGCTAATGAAGCATATTATTATCAGTTTTAATAAAAGCCCGCATACCGGTAACACACTGTATAAAGCGATGCATCCCTATTTTGTATTACGCGATGTTATACTTTTTTATATTTGGAAGAAGTTTCAAATCATAAAATCTTATGGTAGGTAAATTTTAGTTAGCTTTATCTAACTTTTATGATATTGTTACTGCATTTGTGAGGTTTTTAAACGTGTTAGTTATCTTTTTAAATCAGACGTTTTTTTTATAAATATTCCCCTTTGCGTTACCTACCGTTTTTTACTGACTCAGTAAAGTACCCAACTTATTTTAGATATTTGTGATTTGAAACTAATTTCGTCGAGTGACTGTAGTCGACGCAAAGTATGTTTATTTTTATTACGTTTATTATTATTATTAAGATGTAATTAATTATGTTTACGTTAAGCTCTTTTGTATTCTACTCTTTCATTCCGTTCTTGGTTCTGCTGTGTATGGGCCATGCCTTCTTAAAACATTAACTACGAAAACCAGACGCGATTCCGGGTTTCTATACAATAAAAGTGGTTCTAACCGATTATAAGTGGTTATTATCCGGTTTTTATATGTTGTTTAACCGGTTAAAGTGGTTATTATCCGGTTTATATATGTTGTTTAACCGGTTATAAGTGGTTATTATCCGGTTTATATATGTTGCTTAACCGGTTATAAGTGGTTATTATCCGGTTTATATATGTTGTTTAACCGGTTATAAGTGGTTATTATCCGGTTTATATATGTTATTTACTGTAATGAAAATTGAATTTGTATTGTCTAACGTAGATATTGTTTTGGGATGGTATTCTTATGGTAGTCGGTTCATCACAGACGGACAGTATAGTAATGCGGGTTGGATGGTGTTCGCCGACTCAGGTTGATTCTACACGGCGTTCATTTTTGGGTTCCGTACTACGGAACCCGGTTATAGATAGGTACGCTTTTATATTCGTTTTTATTATTATATATGAGATTTATTGGCTTCGTCATGTTTTGAAGCTTGCGTTTTTGAAGTGACCTCGCGAATATGGCGCGAAACCGGTTTTCGTCGTAAACCGGTTATAATCGGTTTTCTTTGACGTGAAACCGATACACATTGTAGAGATTAAAAGGTTTTCGCTTGGAATTAGGGGTAAATCGATGAGTTTGCCGGCTAACTTACTGTTATACTTTATTTACAAATACTTTTTATTACGTTCACCTTTTTACCGCCGGCGCACTGTCAATAATTTGAACACTTTTTATCTAATCTCGAATTTGTCTGCGAGACATAGCTCTTTAATAATACCCCAATCAACGAAGATTTGTGACTTTGACTACTATTTAACCAGTTATTTGGCAGTGGCAACGGGTAGATAGATCAAATATTTCATTGAAAGAATATAATTGATCTGTAGACTCAAATGTTTGACTGCAAAATGTCAGACAAATTATCTTCGTTGATTGGTTTAAACGCGTGTTGCCAAATCCCTCGGCATTTGACAGTTGTCAATATTAGACTATATATACAGGGTGAAATGACCGCGCTCAACTAAAGCTAGCTTAATGGTTAGTTAATAATTGATACAGTATGTCCGTGCAATGAGTACTAGAGCATAGAGACAACTTGTAAGCTGTGACAGACCGACAAAAAATACTAACTATTACAAGTTCTGATTTTTCAACATATCTACCAAGGACTTCGAATACTGGTATTATTTTTATGAGCAATATCAGGATAGATTTAGTATCAACACTATCCTTACATTAGTGATGAATTAAACATTTGACCACTAATTTTATTTATTTTCTACAGCAATGGGCATTATTATTTACTAATATATACGCAGAATTTTGACTCTACGATATCTGACATTTTAATAGGTATTAATAATAAATCCACAACAGCAAGGTTCATAATTTAAATTATATTTATAGCGCGAGGTAGTTTTTTAGCTAAAACCAGTGTCAAATTAAATACTATCTTTTTACAGCAGATTCTTATTCCCCGAACTAACTTGACATCCTGTAGCGTCAATGTCACACATTATTACAAAAAGTATTTCATCTATACGCTAGTACTTATTGGAGTCACACACATGAACCGTGCGTTTGTGTGGGTATTCCGTACGGTATAGTTAAGCGCACTATCTTCACGACGTCACAGTGAATAGGACGTTACTAGATGAGAATTTCCATCATTATGTTGTACAACCACGAGCACTCAATGTGTGCTAAACTTGTTTAAAGTGAACACAGGATAAATCTTAATAAATGTATATTTTTTACAGATTGGATAGTCAAGTAGTTGAAAGATACGTGCGCTTAACTTGAGAACCTTTTTATCCAGATTTTGAATAAATCCGAACATATCAGAGACATTATCCGAACTGCGATTCCGTACCGATTTTGACAGAAAATCACGATATCGGCATTACAAAACTGACATGTACCTACACGTTCATTTCATTTTACATTTTCTTCATTGTGAAATCTTCCAATTTTATGTTATTTCTATTCAGAATTATGGGCTCTGTCCATTCCAATAAAAGAAAAAGTGTTCCAAATTTTCCATAAATGAATGAAACTTTGTGTTGTGTTACCGTTAGTAATAATAATAACGTAGCAGCTGCCCAGCTTGAGGCGAGCTGTTGGGGAGTCGCGGTCGAACGACGACTGATGGCCGCGGAACTGACTTTAGACAGTTATATGCGCGTCTGATCATAAACCATGTTACGCGTGCCCCGCCCATTACCGTGTCTATATATATACTGTATTCTTCTGGTCTGTGGGGAGTGACGACCACTCGTACCCAAGAACTCCAGAGAGTCGGTCAGGGCCCTCGTCTCTGGTGTGCCGGCATGCTGGAGTGGAACCCCAAGGGGACCCGTAGAACTCTCAGCTCTGGGTTGGTTTCATTCGCTGTCCAGAGAGGAGCGTTAGAGCTACACCGTGTTTTTTTTTATTTCCGTTAAATTCGACAGGTTGCTTCGTACGTCAACGGAAGCTACCTAATACAGTCTGTGCGGACAGAGAATAGGATGTAGATTTGAGGGCGCTGTAATGCTTTTCTACCGATTTGCCGTATTTGCCATACTGGTTAGGTTAGTTCCGTTTTTCGCCACGCTTATTCTCTTTCCGCACAGACTCTATGTCGCTTTTTGTTAAATTCGAAAATTTTATTTAAATTTTTATATAAAATCAATTAATATTGGGTTGATAACCATTTTAAAAGACACCTCTGAGTTAGTCAAAAATGAACGTCAACTATGACAGTGTTGGGATTATGACAGCTCATTTATACTGGTTGTTGATTAAATTAAGATTATGAATACCACCACCATAGTCCAGACGATTTAGATTCCATCAATTCACAATAGTCCTTGCATCTAGTGGGGGCTGTAACTATGTGCGTCCCATGACACGGGTAGAGATAGCATATAAAAAATACTCATTTGTCCTTGAACACTTTTAGAATGAACCGACGTGTATATTTTTAAATATTTTACTGCCCGAAACTACAATTAAATAGGGAAATAGTCTTTTTTTAATAACGATTGCTCTAGAGTTCTGGTTTATAGATTATTTTTAGAATATTAGTGTAAAAGTCTGGATAACTAGGTATACATACTAAACACAGGTGTCTGATATAAATCATATGGTACAATAAAATAAAACAGTACTACGTCATTATGTCGCCTATGTTACTTCGTTATCTTTATGACGTAGCGATGTTCAACGCATCAGGATATACCTTGTTTCATTGTACCATGAGTTAACGAAGCAATACACCCATGTGAAGTGAAATGAACTGAAATGAAAACAAAGTGGAATGAGAAAAGTAAGAAATAAGAGCTAGGACTTGACATCAAAATCATTAGTAAAATGCATCACGAGCTGCTATAACCTTTTAAAATTATTATTACATATATGCGCTTTACATTTTGTAAAAAGTGAGCTGAACTGAAATTTTCGTCATTCTCTCGTTTCCCGTGGCAAAATAATACTGCGAAAGTCATACTTACCAAAAAAATGGTCCTCAAATACTGAACAAAACCTTCAAACAGATTTCTTTATAATTTATCGTACGAAAAGTAACCGCCGGCGTATTTATCTTGGTCAAAAAAGGCTATGCCACCGCCTCGGCCGGGCGGTAACTTTTAGTGGCCTGGGCGTTAAATCAAAATTATGGCCAATTTCGTGAATGCAATCCTAAGAACAGCAAAATTAACTACACTACAAGTTTACTCGATACTCGGTTACCATAGATACTCTTTCCTACTTTTCCTATTGCACTAAAAAGGCTTTAAAAACAAAATTCCACACCCTATTAATAATTTAAGTACAACGACTGCAAAAACTGCCATTTTATTAGTGCCCAACGCACGGATTGTACAATATGTACAATCTTAACCGCTTTAAAGTAAGGTTCTGGGTCGTTTATCTGAGTTGTTTAAGGAAAAATTACCTCCCGCGGGCCAATTTCGTAGTCTTCCCGAATTTACTATTAACCACTAGGTCAAAGCCTGCGTGGCGAGAACTTTGTATGAGTGTGTGAGAGTCCAATGAGCTACTTTAACTTACTTTTTTATGCTATACTATGTTTTTTGCTATAAATTTCACCGTTGCTTATAACGTAAGGTGTTATGTGTTCGCATATTTATGTTTCACTATGTGAAAAGATGAGAGAGTTGAAGATTATCACAAATCATCTAAGTGATTAATGCGATCAGACACTTTGCCAATAAGGGCTAAGCTTTTGCCACCACGGCTGGGCCACTAGACTGCCATTATAGATACTTATTTAACAAAATAGATGTTCAGTACCTACCACGAACTAAAGCAAAATCTAGTGAGTTAAATTTTGAACACTCACATTTTGTGTGAAAAGATATCAATTAATAAGTAAAATACATTTATTGCCATTATGTAAAAAAAGCAAAGTTGCTTGAAAAATGTTAACCGAGTCTAAAAACTAGGAGAGATTTTTAAAAACTTTTTAAAAAAATTTTAAAAACTTAAAAACAAACTCATCCTAATGTGCGTCAAAGCCATGATTTACGCTGCGTGCTTCGCTCACACACTTATATGTCGCAAAGTCTCGCCACGCTTGCAAACGGGATGTGGAATGCTTTAAGTATGCGGGTGATCCACTGTCTGAATCGAGTCCCAATTGACGCCTCCATTGACTAGGGTAGCGAGAGCCAGTGGACCACCTTTAATTTAATTATATTTAAAAGGCTGGCTATACCTAAGAGTTTCGGTAATTCTATTCGTTTAACCCAACAGCTCAAGTAACCATAGATACAATTTTACAATTTATGCCCGTATAGAATATTTACGAATAAGAAAATAGGTACATTAAGGTCCTTAAATGTCTTGTCGTATTGGAAAAAAATAATGTGAATGTTAAAAATAGGAAAAAACCAGCGATATTTACTTACTTAGCGGGTTCTCACTTTCTTATCTTTTTTTGTAAGTAATTTTTTTTAACATCTTTTACACAACTAATAGAAAAACCCGATTTTGTTTAATGTGTAAAACTAATTATACCTACTTATATATTTAAAGGAAATCGTGCACAACTTTTGATAGAATTTACAGTGTTGTGTAAAATAGTTTATTAAATTTAATCAACATAATCCCTGGTCGTGTAACAAAATAGATAACATTTCTGAAGGGCAATTCAGTACTCCACCCTCAATGTTGTCAAGAATTTGAACTTGAACTAAAATAACAGAAAATCACGGAGGTCAAATTATGCCTGCTCGCTCGTTGCTTCGACTTTGACGAACCACAGCAGCAATAGTTATTACTAGTTCGAGTTCAAATTATATTACGAACTAGACAAAATTGGTGGTGAAGCCTGAAGAATATACCTGGTGTAGCATAAATGTATTATTAAAATTATAATGAACTAATTAAACTAAACCATTTTTACCAACTATATGCGTGTTTGTGTGAAACACATTTTTTAAAATAAAAAGTCATGTGAACTATGGATCTAGTTATAATATTAAGATTGTATTTTACATATTCATTAATTGAGACAGGTCTGGTCGCTAGCGATAGACCAAAAAACACCAAACGTTTAATATTTTATAGTCTATAAAAAATATGTGTTTAAAATATATGTTTTTATTTACGTTCACTGCTTCTAATATTTATTTACGTAGTGTAAAAAAAATCTATAAAAATAAGCAACAGAAAAAAATAAATGTGATTCATAAGTCAAAATATAGTAATTATACGTGTAGTTGTATAACATACTATGTTAAATAGGAAATGTATGAATGTGTGCGTAATAATTGTGCTTAATTGCGGGTGTTTAGATAAGTATGTATTACGTAACGTATATACACAAATATATATGCACGACGGCTGGTAAATGCATATTGGGTAGCGTAGTTTAAATCATAATTTATATGTAAAGTATCGCCGTTTAACTGATATAAATATATATTCTAGGTATTATAAAAATATACAATTAATGTTAGAAAAATTTATAAGGAATCGCATTAGTGTTTAGAATCAACCTGATTTTCATTTGGCTCCAACCGTTTTAAGAATGCACGAAATTATAATTTTTATCTGCCTCTTTATAGTTAAGTTAACCGTTTTATACTTCACAATTTTTTTTAACCTATACGCATCACAATTATACGTTAATGGCGCGCAATATTTTTAGTAACATATCAACATGTTTTGTATTAAAGTTAGTTATAGTAACATGTCGTCGACCGTAGGCTGAATTACGGTAAGGGACAGGCAAAACAATGTCCCTTACGCTAATTCAGCCTACAGTCGACTATATTATTATGTATTTCTTGTACGTCCTCTATAAATGTATCTGTCACAAATATGTACATCACTATGTTTAATTTAGTTTTCTTTGTCTGCTGGCCGGGAGTTTGCAATATATCTGTGTCTGTATGTGTGCCATTTTTATTTCACTGGTTTGACTGTGCGAACTATCGTTTGCCTAGCTAATGACTGAAAAGAAACGAGATTTTGCAGAATGCATACCTACCTGAAGAGAAAATTTAATCGTTAAAACCAAAAATAAGAAGTCACTGAAATAGTAATAGGGTTCCGTCGGTACCCTTTCGGTACGGAACCCTAAAAACTACAGATGTTGATATTTGACCGATTTACTAACGCATTCAGATTGTCGTCAGTGTCATACAAAATTGACAAATTTGTATGGGTTAGTCTACAAAATGTTTGTCCTATTGGTTGAATTATCGTGTCGAAACTGTACTCTAAAACCGTAGACTTTCAGGATTGTTATAACACAAACGTAACTTATGCTGTTAAGTGAATTTTAAACCGTAAATTGACTTCAGTTTCAGCGGATGAAGTGACCGACCAAAGGGTAATTATACCAATTACAATTAAGTACGTGTTACTTTAGGGTAAACAATTTTAGACCTTGCGTAAGGCTCCAAAATCTCTCTCAGCATTTCTTTCACACTAAATTCTAATGAAAGAGTGAAAATCCTAGCATATTCAGGGGTTTTCCTCCTTAAAGTAACACGTTACTACATTTCCGATTTCTGCCATCGATATCATTGTCGTTACTTTCGTCAACGGTGTGAAGATCGCGCAGGAAAACCATCTTCTTATGTTTCTGGCCATAAAGTTTGTGTAAAATGTATTCGTATTTAATTAGCTGTTCTGACAGTTTGACACTTTTAACCTAACCGTACAATGTGTGTTAGGTTACATGTTATGTTGCCTTGGTTGTCATTATATAATTTTTATGCATTTTATATCACTTGAATTATATACTGCAGATTTTCTTACTTACTTAGAACGAACTGTCTAAATTACCTTTTTGTATGGAAATATTGCAATGACACTATGGATTTGTATTATACCTTTTATACACTTCAAAAGTTTTTTGTTATTAAATTTTAAAAATAAATGCAAAATCACGTTTATTTTTGGTGTTACTGGAAGATCCTGGACGGATTAGATTTTTTTTATACTTGAGAGGTTTTCATCGTTATTTAAAGTAATCTGTCTGAATTTACTTATTGTTAGTCTTGTACTTTTGCAATGCTACTCAGGATTTGTCTTATAGATAAAATATTTACACTTGAGATTTTTGTTGTTCACTATTACAAGAAATTTAATATTTGTAATCTTGAAGTACCAATAAGATGTAAGTGAAACATTTTTTTAAATGTAGTTATTTAAGAGAAACTGACAGAATCGTTTTTTTCCAGTCATGCAATAATCGCACATTTATTGTTTATGTAACACTTTCAGGATTTTTTTAAGGAAACTGTCAGAATCTTATTAATCTCTTGTAATATGGATTTGTAATATTAATAACCTGCAGTATTTTTATTAGTCTGTGTATATTACATTCCAGTGCTTTCTTAAATCGGTTGTATTTAAGCCAGTTAGTTATAACGCATCTTATCTTATTTGTTGATGCGTCAGAGTTGGCTTATCCCAGCGGCTGCAATAATATGTATACATTACTATTATGCCGTGTATTTCACAGGAAACTGAGTTTCTGTTTAAAATAAACCGGTTAAATATACACTTTTCCGTCATAATAACCCTTTTCACCTTTTCTTCAAAAACTTATAAAAGAAATTATTGGAAACCGAGGTTTTAAAGAAAATTACAAAGTAAACTCAAGACTTTCCTACAAATATTCGCCATGTTTTCGCAGTGTATAGATAATTTTGCATTGGCTCGCTGTGTAGATAAGTTGAAGCTACCGTTTTGGTTAAAATCTGTTTATGGCTGTTGATGATTTGTTAAAATTATTTCAGAGGCATAGTGTCTGTCGATGTGATGAAGAAATAACCTTTTTTCTGGTCAACATTTTTTTTACACTCTTTTTTAAATCAGTAAACTATTTTGATGATTGAATGTCGGCACACGTAATTGTCAAATCAATTTTAACGTCAATATGTATTTCTATAAGTAATAAAGGTAATTTTTATGCTTCACATGTAATGTCTATTATAATTAAATAAATTAACAGATTTCTTAAATTTTAATGACATAATAGTGAGTTTTTGCATGGAAAACTAATAGTTTTCCGCGTAAAAACGTATTGACCATGATTTGACCATTTCGTATATATTATATTGATCATGTTTTTATTGACTATTTCCATATTCCGTTGCGGACACTCTGCCTCGGCGCTCTTG
Organism: Eudemis profundana; assembly: GCA_947034925.1. Classification (NCBI taxonomy): domain Eukaryota; kingdom Metazoa; phylum Arthropoda; class Insecta; order Lepidoptera; family Tortricidae; genus Eudemis; species Eudemis profundana. Next base: position 50,130,311 of record OX344794.1, read on the forward strand.
CGTCGGAGTACGGCGGGCGATGTATCTGTGGATCTAGTGTGGGTATCAGTCACATTTATACCAGGAGCAAAAGGTCACAACTCTATTGAATGACTTAAGCTCTTTTGCACCTAGGTAATATGCGACTTGCACCTCTTTTCACTTGACCCACAGGTATATTCTCTGCTGATATGTATAGCTTGGCAACTTCGTTGGTGACACTCCCATGTGTGCCGTAACTACTTACACAAGTTACCGCCAACACGAACGGCGACCGACGGCGGCAGCCTCTGACGGTCGCCGTTCGTGTTGGCGGTACCTAACTCGTGTAAATAGTTTCGGCTGCACATACCAAAAAGCACACATGAGAGTGTCACCAACGAAGTTGCCAAGCTATAGTCGGCCGTATTCTCGCGCTATTTGCCATCGTTTTCAGTATTCTAGGTTGCCACGCTTTTAACGGACAAGTGGACGACTTTTTATTATGTTATGCGCGTTTTTATGCGTATTTTTCACCACATATCAACGAGAGTCAGTGGCGCTAGTTGTGTTTTGTCAACAAGCCAATTCAACTGTCAATTACTTCTATTTTGACATCTGAATAACTATTGAATCACCACAAATACTCGTACAACAATAAAGATGGATATAAGTAAGTGAATGTTAAAATATCTTTTTTCCAACGACACACGATTTTTGGCAGATAATGCCTCATGTTGAACACAGGCGACGCACATACAAGTGAACTGGCTAACTTTTTTGCCGATTTACCACTAACTCTCGTGGATATTGGCGTCCACAGCAAGGACGGTTCCCAGCAGCCCAGACTGTGTATATAGTTATCGTATCAAATATTTACCTACAGAGTAACAAAGTGATGTATTTTTGTTCAGGCCCGCGGCTTCGGGCCGAATATTATTGCATTTTATATTAATAATAAAGTTTTCTTATATGTGGATACTCGGTGTTTTATTGCGTAATTTCCTCTTCGCCGGTATCACTCTTGACGGTGGGATATGCTGCATTTAAATACCTAACATTGATTACAAGATGGCTAAAAGTTAATATCGAATGAACAAGAATGGAAGAGAGGTTCACAAAAACCACGTAACTGCACTGGAGGTGATTTCACAAGAAACCGATAAATCTTTTTTCTACTCCTGTACTGTTATCTGTCTTTTACTTGGTCACAAACACTAATATAAGAAGATACATAATATGAGTTCAGAGAAGTCTATACTCTATTCCCCATAACAGCACTAGTGTCGTTATATTCACTTTACGTTATTGCTAGCAGCCACAGACTTCTAAATCTAGGTTAAACTTAGGTCAAGGATTAAGCGCTCAATTTTAATTTTACGGTAAAAATGCACAACTACCAACTTAACAAACAATTAAATTCCTACGGTTTTTAAGAAAAAACAAAACATTATGAACTAAATTCATTGATCCCAACACAAAAAAGTATTTTTAATTTAAGTATATTTTAAATTAAAAAAAAAGTTTACCATAGACATACTGTCAGTCAAACGTCATATTTGCCTTCTTTCCAGGTTATGATTAATTTTGTATTTTATAATTTAAAACCTAGTCGTAGAAAAAGTATTGTATGCAACGTTGTATAATTAAGTCAAAAAACGCTTATTGCGTCTCTATTTGCGATACTCGCCGCATTCGCGGCTCGTATCGCAACTCACGCAATTCGCATTTTTTGAACCCACTTATACAACTGTTGCATAAAATACTAATACTCTTAACGTAGGCGTAGGTATTACTTATTGGAGTTGGCCATAATTGGTACATGACAATGTAGAAATGATGGCCTCAAAATAGAGAATACACCTTTATTTGAGTATTTCAGCCATCTTTATATTTGACAAAATTAAATAAATCTGTTACTAATGTTGTTATCGTAAACAAAAGCAAACCAATATCGCAATGTTTTTCGTGTCACAACACGACATGAGTTTGAATTTAACTATAACACATGTGTTTCACAGACCTAGTATACGTTTTTAGTACAGACAATAATTAATTGATAAAATATGAAGTACCGGTAAACCGAGGTTACTTTAAAATGCAGAGGTGACTTTGCAAAAGCAGTTTTTCTGTTATATAATCGATTTTTCCTTTACTAAACTCAATATACGAAATAAATTTGGTTGATTTTGCAACTAACTATTAAACGACATCCAAATAAAGAAGTATAAATACCATGTTATAACCATATTAAATCTATCAAAGTAGCCCCATTTTTCCTAAAGTCACCCCGTTTTACGGTACTAATATTGTCATTCTCCTGAGCAATGGTTAATTCGAATATTTTAATGAAAATAAGTACTATAAGTGGTGGGAGAAACAAAAAAGTATTTCTTTTTTTTTTACAATATCATTCATCAACGTTGCAAACAAAGGGATTATTTTGGCGTGTTTGTATCAAATAAAAGAGATTGTAATTGATTTAGTACAATGCCGATTCGATTATAGCTGCCGATCATTAACAAGATTAGATCCGGCTCGCTCGTGCGTCAAAATAAGTGTGTCTAACAAAAATCAATTACGCTCTGATACTAGAACTATTTTGATTCTTGACAATTTCAGAAATCATTTATTGTCAAATTACAAAGGTGTTCAAATAAATATTAAGCGGGTATCACAACAAAACGTTTCACGGTGTACAATATTACTAAAGTAAACGATTTAAACCAATTAACAACATAAAAATGTCATTTTAGATTTTCTGCTTGTTCTGTTTCAGCAAACTAATATTTTCACTCCATGAACTCATTACATTACATTGTTAAACAATTTATAATAGCAATAACACTAAAAATTATGCATGAAAGTAGTTAGTCAAAAGTTACTTGGAATAAATTCATAATTAAATTAGATATGTCGCAGCCAACTGGTTTAGTTAGCCATTCGGTTAACTGCCTAGCATTTTCACTAAACAATGACCCAGCAGGTCAACGAAGCCCTTCTAAAGGCTTTTATTTCTGCTCCGAGGGACACAAGTAGACAGCTAACCAAATGGCTAACTAAACCAGTTGGCAGCGACAGATACACAAAATAACCCTCAGTGATCTGCGTATCCAATAAAACAACACCTTCAGTGGGCTGTTGGGGCTGCCCTGGCGCTGCAGTGCATCAGGGATGTTTGCCGCTCGGCGCACGGACGGCTTCCGAAACGCGCTGCGCGAGCGCGTGGCGTCCCTGTGGCGGCGTGTGCGGCGCAGCAATAGCACTCTCCTGAGGATCGTTGCGGAAAGGATGGACAGTCCTCTTCTCACTCATTGGATGTTGATGCATGTGAGATCCAATGAGCATTTAATTTTTTTCAAATCTAGTTTTAATATCTGCCTACTAATAATACTCGTATTAATAATAGTAAAAACATATTAATATTACGATCTTTAACTGCTAGTAGCATTTTATTATTGGGCGAAATAGAGCAAATAAAAAGACTTAAAATTAGACATATATATTAAGGTTAATAAGAATATAAAAAATAAACTATAAAGAATAGGGGCTTGGCTGTCGGGGCCGGAACTCGAAGTCATCGAATTTCGAAGTTCGATGACTTACGTGGGGGCCGTCGAAATATGAGCCAGCCTTCTGGTCACCTGTCGCCTCAATGAGCCGCTTCGCAATATCCCTAAAAGTTTTAGGGCACTTTGTCCCCAAGGTCCGAGCGTTTCTACCCCAAACGGCTCAAACATGTAGCCGGTATGGATGGCTGCATATTTGCGCCCGGCCGCGTCCGCTGCGTCCCCGGTTTTGGTGGAGGTCACTGGTAGGTGGGACGGCGCTAATGTGTCCACGCACGTGGCGTCCCAGACCAACGGCCATCCCAACTTCCAGTGTATTTAACTAATTAATTATGGATACTGGATGTACGAAATAAATCAAATCATTTCATAAATTTCAATTCAAATAACATTTAAGAAAAATACATTAATTATTACATCTTAATACTATTTAGGTACATGAAGTGACAATATCTGTCATTTTGTAAAAAAATCGTTGAATGAAAAAAATGCAATGCAATTTAATGTGGAAACACCACTGTCTTTATTATGATTACTGATGAAAAGATAAAATAAATTGAAAAATTAAACGTAACAGAGTTTTAATTGCTTTCACGCTGTGAAGCGACTGTGTAGTGAAGAAAATTGAAAAACAATTATTTCACGGCGCAAAATCGGAGAGATAGGAATTATAATGGTCGTGGTTAATAGCTGCTGATCCTCACAGCTGTCCAGCCGTCGCCATGCGAGCCGCCGTCCTGTGCCTGCTCGCGCTCTGCGCCGCCGCGGTGTATGCTGCGGACTATCTCGATACAGCGGTAACAATTCCTGCACATTCTCCTAAGGCTGTCCTAGCTGTAAACCAGTTTCTACCATCAAGGTCCCCTTTTTTGCCGAAAACGTAATACAGCACAGTACTGTGCAATGCAGTACTGGTTTCCGTGTGAGCAAAATAGTATCCGTTGCATTTGAAAATGGCGGACATTACTTTTTGGGAGCTTTTCCCAGGTATGCGCCCGTTCCGTAGTTTCCGGCGATGCAGACATCGAAAATAACATGCACTTCGATTTTTTACATAACAATTCTCACGACAACTTCCTGGAAAGTGATGGTAGACTTTTCTGGAAGTCGTCATGAGAATCACTGTATTTATAATTGAAATTTAAAAAATGTACTTTATATTTTTTTTCTCTAGGATGCTGTTGAAGAACGGCTATCTACAGTCGTAAAGAAACTACAGGTGCGTATAACTATTCCACCATAAGATGCAACCACTCATGCCCAACTGGTCATGTTGTTTGACGGTTTATCGGCAGAGGTCTGGCTATTCTGGCTAAGGCACCGCTACGACATTCACGTCGTTGCTAAGTAAGCATCCATCGAAACAAAAGTTGTTTCACAAATAGTTTTTTATTAAAAAAAGGAATGTAAGTCATACCAGGATCCGTCTTGGTCAGATTCGCACACGAAAGGTTCCGTACCTACACCGACGAACACAAATACCAAAAAATACGTTTCTTGTAGGGGGGGGGGGGGGGGGGGTCCTTTAATTGTTCATTTTATTTCGTTATTATTTGGTGCTATAGCAACAAAACTAGTAGTAACACACATTATGTAAAAATTTCAAGTACCTATCTAGTAGTAGTATGTTTCGAAAAATACAGTCCAGTGACAGACTGACGGACAGACGCACAGGGGAGGCTCAGTAATAGAGTCCTTTTGGCACTCTTTGGGTACGGTACAAACAGCAACACACTTAACTGCCCATTAAAGACAGAGCAGAGAGAAAATGATAACGATTGAAAGAGATATATATATTTGTATTATGTCAACTTCAAATCAAATAACGTTTGCGTATGTGTAATGTGCCTTTGAGCTTTGTCATTGTAGTTGTTTGGGCAAAGTTTTTTTCCCATACTGTAAATAAAGGTTTTATTTCAACGAGACAGGTGAATTTGTCAAAATTATGATTTAGCTTTCAGACGAACGTTGGGATGAAATAAACTAATTATATTGCTAATTGTTTTTATTGGTGCTTCATATTTTTGATATGATGCACCAATATAATGTAATTTATATTTATTATTCATTCATTATTTTCCACGAATTCAATAATATGGCATTAATGTCAATAATGACGTAATGACGTTGGATCAGCCATAAAAGAAAAATTATTGTTTCAAAAATCTTTTGAATAATAGCCAATTTATACTCATAAACACACGCACACATGCATAACACGACGCCTTCAAGTGTGATTCTCTTTCTTGCAGTATTTCCCATTTTTGAAGTGTATAGTTAACTGTGTTGCTGTTTGTACAGTACCCTAAAAATAACCAACTTCAAACATAGAGTCTACGACATTATGCTATACATCTGTTAATAATTACTTAAGGAGCTCCCTTAATACCCGACAGATTGTATTATTCGATTTGGATTTTAAAAACTGGGACTAGTCTGGAAGTATCCCTTTCAATTATAAAAAAAAAAACAAATTGGCGGAAAAACGACCAATAGAAATAAACCACATTACAATACAACGTACCAGAGAGCCTTCTACAACAGACACAGTAAACAGGCATTCCTATATTCATTATTTCAGGGTCAAAAACTCAACGACAATCAAAAACCGGTAAGCATTCATTAACATAAGTGGGGAAATTTGCATTATAAAAAACCTATAGACCTTGTTTTTGCTGAAGTTTACGACCCTAAATCAACAAATTTAAACCCAATGATTTTTGTTTATTTACAGGTGGTATGTACCTATCGCTTTCAATTATCTATTAATATAATTTTCACACCTCCTATTCAGAAAAAAGTATTTTGCTCCCTCATAAGAGGGATCAAAGTAGCACTTTTCTGTTCAAGGACAACAGGGTATTTTTAGTTTGAACCCACTTAGAATATGCCATACCATAGACTTAAATTACACACCGAGGGCGGTATAATAAGGAATGGCCCAGATCACAGGTGTTTGCGGTCCGAGCCGCAGGCGAGGGCCATAAATATAATATGAAAGTGGTATTTTCGTCTCGTCCGTAAAAAATAATAATTGTTTTATAAAATAATAATAGACTATACATTTGACAATTTAACATTTAATTTTTAATAATAATGTGTGATGCTCTTTGAGTAACTATATATTTCGTTATTTTGGTAGGTAGCGTTTGTATTTGAATTTTCCTCATAGTCGGTGTGAAAAGCAGTATGTGTCACTCGGTAGCAAAATTATTTTCACCTCGGACGTTAACACTTGAATCCCTCACTACGCTCCGGATTATACTTTAGAATCCCTCGCTACGCTCGGGATTCTATTGTATAATCCTTCGCTTCGTTCAGGATTCAATATACGCCCTCGCCGTAAATACATCATTTTGCTCCCTTGTGACACAATCTACTATTATCATACATATTAGAAACAAGTAGGTAATAAGAGAGTAGTAATAAGTTACTTGTGGACGTAGACTAACAATTGGTGTATCCTGAAGGACGGTACGGTCGACGTCTGTCGGGAATGCCGCCGTCCCGGAGAGTATCCGGCAACGATCTTATTGCGAAATGCCTCGATGACCACCTCAAGAGACTCGCTAGACGCCTGGGTCAAGGGCCAGTTACAGAAGGCGGTACTCCTGGACACGGCGCGCATCGTCAGCAGGTTCCTCACCTTGCGGCGACACCACCGGCAGCTTGGGCCCAGCCCCGCTGCCGGCGGAACCTTAGATAGATACATAAGTTTTTTTACAGAGTTTTTGAGTTTACTTTATAATAAACCGAACATGAGACACTAAATGCATAAAGGCATTTATATTATAAGACATATAGTATATACCTATATGGATAAGTTAGGTGTTGATGTATTGATTTGCTAAATATATCATGAAGAAAGTGCGGTGAATGTTAACTATAAATTATGATGACAATTATAGGGCAGTCATTGAATCGAAAAATACGGTCTTACCTCCTAATTTTTTTACTGTGAACCGATTTGCATGAAATTTTGGAATTAGGCTCATCTTACCCTTAACTTCAAAAGTGAAAATGATCTGAACTCCGCCTATTATTTTTAAGGGGTGTAAACAACCCCTTAATGGAAAAATTGACATTGAGCCATTTTATCGCTAGAAAACATGTCTAATAGTAAGTGGTGAAATTGTAAAGTATTTTCTAACATAATTACCTCATATTAAAATAATTTTCAACCCCTTGAAATTGCAAACAACCCCTAAATTGAAAAAATCACAAAAAAATACGTTGGTATGACATAAAAAGATGTAAGTATAGAGTAAGTAATATTTTATATTCTCTATAATAATTATCAAATTTTTAACCCCCTTTCAACCCTTGAAAACTACCCCTTGATAAAAAATTGTTAAATTTTTTTTTGATAAAATGAAAAGGATTTAAATATTATTCCACACTCTCGAAAATGATTATCATATTCTTAAGCTTTTCTACCCTTAACACATTGGGCGCCATGGGGGTCACGTGTGACCCCCATTACAAATACAGATGACCGACTACCCCTAAATTAAAACAGTAAATATATATGATTACCATAGACACATACTGTCAGTCATACGTCATATTTGCCTTGTTTGAGGTTATGCATTATTGTATTTTTTAGATTTTAAAACCTAGTCGTAGAAAAAGTATTGTATGCAACGTTGTATAATTAAATCAAAAAACGCGCATTGCGTCTCTATTTGCGATACTCGCCGCTGTCGCGGCTCGTATCGCAACTCACGCAATTCGCATTTTTTGAGCCTTCTTATACAACTGTTGCATAATAGTATTTTCGTTGGCCCCTTCACTCAAATGTGTTATATATACATATAAGAACGTTGGTATGTATTCATGCCTACGTTTCCAAAATATATGAGCCATATTATGTATATATATACACATTACAATAGTTGTGGGTCTCTATTATACTGCGTACTTTCACATTGCTCCAAATATTCACACTTCGAAATTTTCAGTTACTAAGTAGAAAAAAATATGATAAGTTTTTGGACCATAACTCCTTCAATTTTCATGCTATCACAATTTATAAAAAACCATTGTAAAGGTAATTAAGAGAGCTACAACATCCTTCATTGCAATATATAGTAAAAAACCTTTTTCTAAAACGGTGAAGGGTTAAAGGGCTTAAGAGAGGCTGTGATTGCGCTGCCACGCGCTCTTTAAACAATCATATCTCCGTCAATTTTTGTTTGACAGAGAAAACAAAAAAACTAAATTGTTTGTCAGAAAAATACCTAAAATTTTAATGCGTACACTTTTATACGTATCTGTCGTAATTTTTGAGATATTATGAAAAATAAGTGGGTGTTTTAAAAATTTGAAATTATGTTTTTTTTTAATCGTGACTTTTTTGAAAAATATGTGTCCTGAAGCAGCCAAACTGATACTATCTATCAAACTCTTCATAATGAAGTTAATTCTAAGCGGAATACGATTAATTTTAATTATGATGATTGATTTAAAAGAAAAAACATTAGATGCTCCCCTTATTTGCAATACAGCTCACTTATTTTACGTGCAAAAGACTTTTAATAGTGCTCATTTTAAAGCTTATTTCAAGCACTACAGAACCCTTTTGTATTAAAATGCATAAAATGCATCTGCTCGCCACTAGATGGCATTGACCACATCGATTAAATTTCAGACAAAATAAAAAACGGCTTTGATCTTTAATATCTAGCTTAATATTGCACTTAGAATACTTTATAAAAAACCAAATTGTTCATTGTTTTACCTGCTACAATTTTGTTCCGTATAAAATTTTCGATAAAACGTATATTTTTGGAGATATTTGCAAAAAACCGATGAAAAACGTGACAAAAATGCGAATTTTCAATTGCCAATAACTTGAAATGTATTGGATTTTTTGAAAAACTTTATAGAAGAGTTTTTGCTTAAAATTAGGCCTTCTATCGATTTCCGAGACGATTTTGAAAAAAAAAATAATTCACCCCCGAGAAGGGGTGGCAACCACCCCCAGGGTGGTTGCGGAGTTCAAATCATTTTCACTTTTGAAGTTAAGGGTAAGATGAACCTAATTCCAAAATTGTATGCAATTCGGTTCACAGTAAAAAAATTCGGAGCCATAATGCTTCAATGACTGCACTATTATGGCTAACTAATTTAAAAACAGAACTTCTAGTTACATTAGTAAGTCGTAATTTTCTTGATGTTGCTACTTATTTTCGTTTTTTTATTCACTTTTCTCTTTTGAGTAATTGAGTACATATTAGTTTTATCTTAAATTAATTATTCTTTTCTCTTTATTATTTTAGCTAGTCGATGTATTGCTCACGGTAAGAAAGTGATGACAAAAGTGGTTTAAAAATACTTAGTGACTACAACGACTCGCTGTGTAGGCCAGATTGTTGATATTTACTAAAAAATGCTGCCTTAATTTATCGAAACATGATTCACAGATGATACGTTCCATATATTAGTAGAAAAAAGCAAAGAAGTACATTTTGAAAGACAAACGAATTGAAAATATCTTACGCAAGAAGGAAGAGCTCTCAAAAAAACAGTTTCTCATTGAAATTGCCAAAAACTTAAAACTCTAATTGCAATATTGTTTTTTGTAATAAAGCATCTAATTTGTAATCTGGATTTTTCTTTTTTGTACCTAACTGTTTGACAGTCTCATGACCCGCCAGCGTGTCGACGACGCCCCGCTGACGCGGTTTCTTTGGGGTCGCAGTTCAAACCTAACCTAAACCTACTCTAACCTAACCTACCTTTCTGGCAGCATTTCGGTTTGTTTGGGGTCGCAGTTCCAACTTAACCTAAGCTACTTTTATGACAGCAGTTCGGTTTTGTTGGGGGACGCAGTTCGAACCCTTTTTTTTTTTTTGTCGCTGTGGGAAATGCTTTACGCATACCCCCCGGGCTGGGTGGGCCCTTTGGTGGGGGGTTATGTGGGACTCCCTCCTCTCGCGCCCCTCTGCTAGTCAGAGGGGGGGAGGAGTATACCCACTAAAACCCACAGCGGCGTCGCAGTTCGAACCCTAACCTAACCTAATTGAACTTATGGTTTGAGTTTTTCTTAATGCGGGGGGCTTCGCCCCCCGAGCCCCCCTTGTGGGGGGCTCCACCCCCCCGTCCCCCCTTTGTCGCTCAGGCCCTGTATGTTTTTGATTGAAGTTATTTCCCCAAACGGCCCCTTTTTTTAATGAACCAACCTAACCTACTGACCCGGGTCGACCTAAACCTACTATAAGAACCTAACCTAACCTAACCTACCTTTTTGGCAGCATTTCGGTTTGTTTGGGGTCGCAGTTCAAACCTAACCTAACCTACTTTTCTGGTAGCAGTTCGTTTCAAATAGGGCGTTAAAATGTACTGTTATTGAAACGTATTATCAAATATAGTAACACAGGTGAAACGATTTTCTATGTAATAAGACTTTTGGGTACTGAAACTTAAGTTAGACCAAAATTATAGTAAAAGCGGTTCGATGAAATACTATGTCGATCAACAAATAAAATAATGAAGTAAAATTCGATAAATCGATTCTTCCGTAAAAGGTAATTCGAGCAAATGTATGAGCGATTTAACAGAGTTCGATGAATGATTCTTATGTGATAATAAAATTCTGCGAATAGTGTTATAGGAAACGATAATCGGTGAAATGATTTTCTGTAAAATGATGGATTACCCTTTTACTCTATATAATATATATAAATCTATATGTATAAAAGATGTCCTGATTGACTGACTGACTGACTGGCTCATCAACGTACAGCCGAAACTACTGAAGCTAGGAACTTGAAATTTTCACAGTAGGGTGGTTTTATAACTTAGGTAAGTAATAAGACGGGATTTATCGAAATTCATCCCCTATGGGGGTTAAATGGGGGTTGAAAGTTCATAATGGGGATCACACGATTTTTAAAGTAGGAGATCTGAGACTTCGAACATAGACTCTCAGTATAAGTCAAAAAAAGTCACTTCACCGATTTTCGAAATTCATCCCTAAAAGGGGTTAAACGGGGGTTGAAACTTTGTATAGGTACCAAATGATTTTTAAAGTTGGAGATCTGAGACTTCGAACTTAGACTCTTCAATATAAGTTGAAAAAAGTAATTTCACCGTTTTTTGAAATTCATCCCTAAAAGAGGTTAAACGGGGGTTGAAACTTTGTATAGGCACCAAACGATTTTTAAAGTTGGAGATCTGAGACTCCGAACTTAGACTCTTCAATATAAGTTGAAAAAAGTAATTTCACCGTTTTTTGAAATTCATCCCTAAAAGAGGTTAAACGGGGGTTGAAACTTTGTATAGGCACCAAACGATTTTTAAAGTTGGAGATCTAAAACTTCGGACATAGACCCTTCAATATGAGTACAGGAAAGTGATATCACGGATTTTCGAAATTCATCCCCGAAAAGGGTTAAAAGGGGGTTGAAACTTGGAAAAGGGACCAAACTATTTTTAAAGTTGGAGGTCTGAGAGTTCACACATAGATCCTTCAATATGAGTACAGGAAAGTCATTTTACGGTTTTTCGAAATTCATCCCCGAAAGGGGTTAAATGGGGGTTGAAACTTTGTATAGGGACCAAACGATTTTTGACGTGGGAGATCTGAGACTATGTAAATAGACCCTTCAATATGAGTAGAGAAAAGTGGTTTTACCGTTTTTCGATAATCATCCCCAAATGGGGTTAAATGGGGGCTCAAAATTTGTAAAGGGACTAAACGATTTTTAAAGTTGGAGATCTGAGTCATCGTACATAGACTCCTTAATAAGAACAAAAAAATGTGGATTTACCGTTTTTTCATCCCTAAAAAGGGATCAAACGGGGGTTGAAACATTGTAAAGAGACCATACGATTGTTGTAGTAGATCTTGAACTCATCCAAAAGAGATAAGAAAAGTGATTGCAGTGTTTTGAAATTTATCCCCAAAGGGGTTTAAATGGGGGTTGAAACTCTGTATAGGCCCTATACAAAGGATTTTTGAAGTTGGAAATCTGATACTTCGTACATAGATCCTTCAATAAGGGTACAGAAAAAAAAGTTAAACCATTTTTTGAAATTCATCTCCAAAAGGGTTAAAACTTTATAAAGGGACCAAATGATTTTTAAAGTAGGGTATCTAACACTGATGAAACTGAATAGAACTCAAATGACTTTATCGTTCATTAAAATTTATCTCGAAAACGAGTTGAGTAGCGGGTTGAAAGTTTGTTTAGGGACCGTACAATTATTAAAGTAAAAGGTTTCTAATTCTAACTCCATGCATAGCATATAGCAATTAGTAGATTGTTTTTTTGTGTAAGTAACAGGTGATTTATGAAGTGCATTTAATTTTTTGGAATAATCCGTAAATGGACTAAAGAATTGATTTTTTGGGTAAATGTGCATTGTGCAGTTTTTGGCCCAATATTTGAGGGTTTTGTTTAATTACAACCAAGTTTATGAACAAATAAATATCAGAAACTATTTATAAAGACTAATTGTCTAATTATAATTTACACCGCAGACGAAGTCGCGGGCATAAGCTAGTACTATATATATGGAAGTTTGTGAAGACGTTTGGATATTTGGATGTGTAGTAACAAATAACGCAGTAAAAACTGAATATGTTAGTTAAACTTTAAATATGGCATGCATGGCTGAATTTAAACATAGAATACTTTTTATCCCGGTAAAGAGTTCTCTTGGGATGGTATTTAACAAGAATAACGCAGGGGTAAGGCTAAAGTAGGTGTCTCAAATATTGTAGATGGGATATTTTGCTGAAAGGAGGCTTTATATTATTTTTAAAAGAACGTAATATTGCATTCAAAGATTTAGAAAAATAGCTTGCGTCGTCTGGGAATCGAACCGACGAAACCAGCCCATACGCCGACGTTCGTGCACCTAAACACAGCGAAAATATTTGAACGCAGTAGGTAATACTTACTTTTAAAAATAAAATTCGATTCAGTGAGGAAATGCTATCAGCACTCTCGGCACAATGCCGCAGGCGACTATTTCAGAAATAGATTATTACCTAATTATTTTTTACTTTAAGGTTTTAGTTTTTATTAATTTTATACACTATGTATCCTTAAATTTTAATATTAACAAAGTCTCCTATCAGCAAAATAACCTATCTAAAATAATTTGAAGTACTTTATGGTTAGCACACAGAAGTCTTTAAATTGAACAATAGTACATTGTGCACCGAGGGTAGTAAGAAGGGATTATTTTGTAATCCCCTTACGGCCCGTGGTACACACAATGTTTTTCATCACATTTGCGAGGAAAATAAAATAAGACAAAAATAAAATTATTTATTGTCAACGTTTTCATATAGTCTTCCACAGATAATGCTATGAACTGCGTTTAGTATTCAAAGTTGACAGGCAGTACAGCCAGATTGTACCGATTTTAAAATAAATTTTTAAACTAAATTATTTTAATTGCATCAAAATAATTGCAAAAAATACTAAAATAATAGTTAAATATACCATATAATTTTTGTATACACTAAAATTGGTTTTGTAGCCAAGTTTTGAAGATGTGAAATAAGCCTTGGCTGATTTGAAACCTCCTTAGTCTGAAATGACGTACGGGTAGGTTCTATATTTTAAAACTAAACTCATAACTCCCTCGGGAGTTATAGATTTTCATACAGTTTTTCTTCCCGTGGGAGTTATAGATTTTTATAACCCACGGGAGGTAAAACGGCTCGAGCTGGTCTATAAGCCCGCGTGTTATAACACCCTTTACGAGCAAGTGTGATGAAAAGAAAATTCTGCTACCAAGTTCAGTGTTTTACTCATCGTATGTTTCTTTTCAGGAAGTAAGAAACCTTGTTATTACTTAATGTTAACACACGAAGTACAACAAATCAATGTTTGTTACACATCAAATCATTCCTTTACTTTCTCAACCACGGATAGTTTCATAGGAAAATCGCACTTCTTCTCGTAACACAGGTGCTTTGGACAATTTCATGGCAGAATGTAACGTAAGTTTACCAATACTTCGCGAGTCTTTGTGGTGCGTCGTGAATTGCAGTGTCAATATATCTAAGGATCCAAGTAATACTTATCTAGAACAAAATTAACTCTTACATTTTGCATCATAAACAAATAAACATGCGAGGAAATAGGAACTATTATTATGTTTTCATGGAATTACTTTAGCCCTTTTTCCATCAAACTATCCGATTAGAAACGTGGTTGAGAAAGTAAAGGAACGTGTGATTGACAGTACAGTTTCTAACTACACCATACAACTATGTTATTGGTTAGGAGGGTCCTAGGGATAATCAACGCATGTAGGTTCTTCGACGACGAAATGATTAAAATGAAACTCCATAAATAGAGAGTAATAGCAGTTATTTTTCTTCCTACAAAAGGTACATCGCGCGCTTATACAGGGTGGTCCAAACCTTGACGTCAAAATTTTTTTTTTACATTCCTCACGTCGTAGGCTATCAGACCCCAAGTATACCCCATGTATGTTAGCCGGTTTGTCGTAGTTTCCGAGTTATGAATTTATAAACTTTTTTGCTAAGAAATTCTGAGGAGAAGCAATTTACTTATAAAAAAAAACTGTTGAACTCTTTTGAATCTTTCGTTTTGTAACATAATCCTGGAAAGTTTCCAAATTAAGTAATTCATAAAAAAAACCTGTCTTGATATTCATAACGTTAAACAAATACATAATAACCACAGAATTCAATGTTGTGGCAATGTGAAAAATAAAATTTATGAAAAAATTACGAAAACTAGTTCTGTATCTTTAGATTACAGTAAAACCTATAACAAATCTATGGAATTTATAGTAACATACGAAATGTCTCTCTATCTCCACGCGAATCTAACTCGCACTTTTTTGTGCTTAAACATAATTATGCTAGCTTTTTGAGCTATCACAACTACTCCGTGGCGGTAGGCATGCATCGTTTTGTTTGCAACATTATTTCGTTATAGATCGAAAACTAATAGCCTGGCCCAACGCCATCTAGTATCAACTTCCTGAACTAAGAAGTCAAGATTACATCGTGACAGTATTCCAGATTGTATTTGTCGACAACTTTGGGGTCAGCTGACCCAACAGCAACTAAGTGGTTCTGGGTGTTTGGCATAACTTTCGTCTTATCCATTTATTCTATCGTTGAACATCTCTTTCAATCATGTCCCTCAGAAATTATATGCCTAATGTGTGACTTTGAGAAAGAGGTCAATCGAATTCGTTAGGGGTAATGTTTTAAAAAACTTAAGTTCATCTTCGCGACACTTTAAATTCCGCAACATGATATTTGGCCAGTGTACCACAATAACCAGTGATTATGTAATGGACAGAACAATGATCTCTCACAAAAAAAATTATGAATTAACAATCTCCTCGTAATTAGGAAATTTGTAAAAGTAGTTACTCAGACTACCGACATAGCTCTCTAAATAAGTAGGTAAATGGCGATGCCATACCTAACATATAGCTTGAAGAACCGACTAGCGATTAGTTATTAAGCTTCTCGAGAAACGACGCGATTAGTTAGAGACCACGAATCGGAAAACGTACCGTGGGTCATCTCCTCTCAGTGTATGTCTTCGTGTTTTTTAAACAACAGATGATTTCTAGCATCGTAACGTCATTATAGCCAGTATCAAAGGCATAAAATGCTTATTTCAATATTTTCAAACATATTATTTATAATTTCCTTTATCACATAAAATTTGCCTTTAAAGTGGTATACGGTATAACATTTTTAGTAACTTTGTACTTGAAATTACACTTAAAAATGTTTCTATATGTGTGATATAATATACGCCGGCGCCGCCGATATTTTACCAAACGCTGCCGCGGTCTACCTAATCAGCGCACATGTCTACCGGGTAATTAGCGCTCTGCTACCTTTTCCTAGTTGGCTAACAGAATTAAGAAATTACAATCTTGTAGTGTGGGCACTCCTCATAACGTCACGCTTACGTGACCTGTTTGTTTGTTATGACCAATAACTTCAATAATGTGTCAGAATGCATGCATTTTATTCATAAATTATCGACCGAGATAAGCAAACAGGTAAGTTTTCACGACATAATTAGAATGAAACTTTTTTCTCTTAACTCTAAGTAGCGTAACCACGTTGAAACCAAAAAGATATGAATAATTAAAACAGTGATATTAAATTATTAAGATGACTTTAACAACACCAGACCAAGCACAGGGTTTTAACACCAGGGAGAGGAGTTTAAAAAAACATGAGTTTTATTACGTTCAATGAAATACCTTGTATACTTACCAGTAACAGAGATACTCCTGTTATGAAATTCAGTAACGTAGGTATTAATCGTATTTTTTTATTTCAGGATCCTATAAACGGGTAGATTCGTAAAAACATTGTAATTACTTAATTTCGTTACACAATGTACAAAAACTAAATATAATTGTGCTAGATTTGAGGATTTAACAATTTTGAACCTGATTTTCAAAGGTTTTGTACCTAAATGATTAACAGTGCAATTTGCAAACCATACACCTATCTATTTACTGTTGGAGATTCAGTGGATCAGGAAAAGAAACCACAATTGCAAGTCCCCAAATATATTGAGTATAACGTACGATCGAAACAGATAATTCATTATTGTGACAACTGACAACGTCTTACTTAAACGCTTATTAAAAGCCAGCTACCTAGGTTTATATTGCTGCATAGACGAACTCTATGTTCCAACATTTAGGTACTTTCAGGTGATTTTAGTCTGTCAGTTTTCCATAGGCACAAATAAAAAGAGGGTCATATTCGGTTTCACGGCATCAATTATATTTTAAACGTATTTTTTATAGCTTGATACATGCATGCAGGTTGTGGACTGTATTTTTACCTTGCACCTTCGATAGCCTACAGCCTACATACAGGTGTCGTTGCTCACTTTTTTAAAATCATTATAAAACATGATAGTGTGCCTGTAGCAGTGGCTGCTTGGTGCTGACAAACGACATCATGATAATACGCAATAGAAAAAAGAGTACCGATTCAAATATGAATTTACATTAAACATATTTTAAAATGACAATTTACCCGTTAAATGTCGTTTCTTTTTTTTTCAGGTAATAATTAATGACGAGAGATGGCGCCACCGCCGCGAAGCGCGCCTTATTTCCTAGGACCTTACAACCTAACTATCATGCCTCTATATTAAACATCACAATTGATTAATGCAGTTTTATTTTACGAGCACTGAATCACGAGTTATTAACAATCTTGGCTTTGATGATTGGCCAGGGAGAGAGATAGAAAAGTTGAAGAAGTGGCGTGGCATAAAAAATATCCTTGGCCAAGCCCGTGCAGATTTGGCGTATATTTTCCTTAAGAGCTGTAAAATAAGGTGCTCAAATGCCTGATATTAGGCAAGCCGGTAAGAGTCGAGTTCTTTGGACGCCACGCAACTGGAAGATAGACATATACCATTTAGGGTTACCACACTGACCGGGATCCCACACTCTCCTCGATCGATCAATGACCTGTTCCTAAGTACCTATGTACTTAACTAGTTTCTTTCCAGTCATGTGCTATGTAGTATAACTGCACGTCCTAGGTTGACCTGCAAGAATTGTAGGTACCTTTAATTGTATTCAGTTACATTTATTAATTCATTAACAAATCTTTTTACTTCTTAATGGTTTTCGACTCCTGTACAATTCATTCCTTGTATCAAAAGGACTCAGAGTTTTTTAGCAGTACTTTCGTGAATTCGCCCCACCGTGAATTTAGTGTATCTTTTTCCTGAGGCAATTTTACTTTTACCGCGCACTATCCCAATGTGGAATAAGCTCCCTGCAGGGGTTTCCCCAGAAAAAGAGAGTATGGAGTTGTTCAAGAGGGGAGTGATTGGTTTTTAAAGCGTCGGCAACACGCAAGTAATGCTCCTGGCGTTGTAAGCGTTCATAAGCTACGGTGACTGGTTACCATCAGGTAAGCCGTAAGTACAGTATAATGTATAATACAGTAATTTATCTTCCTACAAAAGGTACATCGTGCGCTTGAATGTGTGCGCGCCTTGTACGAACGCACTACAAGCAAAGATTTACCATTGCGCACCAATGCTCCAATATGGAGTGCACTCACACAGACGCGCGATCTTGCGTCTGTGTAAATACGTGTCGCGCATTTCTAAACGGCCGAAGTCCATTAACTTGTCTGTCTTTAACTAACGTTTCTAGCGTTATTTTTATAACCAGTGGTGGTTTCGCAAAATAAGAGACTGCTATCCTCTGTTTTGTTTAAATTTAGCTGGTATTACGTTTGTCATAGCATGGAGGATGCACCTATAATTAGAAAGAAACAGATCTAATACCGTACCGTACAATCAACATCACAAATATGTACACGGATGAAGTGACAAAATTTTCTAAACTGACAATTATGTCATCAGGGGTGTCAGAGTGTGCAGATATTTTGGTCACCTTGGTAACCTGGTGCACTGGTTGAACCTCCACTAATTGCGTATCTGCATATTTGATTCGACAAAATTAGTGAATGTAACTGTACGAAATTAGGCATTTAAACACTCGTGTGATGTTTTTATAAAACTCGCCCGTTTCAGAAACCCACACTCGTATTTGAATGTCTTGTCTGAAACAGTCACATAAACCGTAGTTTATTATAGTGTCTGATTTGATTATGTATTGAAATAGTAATTTTAACACACTGTTCAAAAAGCGGTAGATAGATAGATAGATAGATCGTTTATTTCACGACAAAAAAACAGTATAAATTTGTACAGACAAAATTATAAGTATTCACGCCATGATCGTCAAAAACAAATAAAATAAAAATGAGGATAAATGTAACAATGTCAACGGATTTAAAAAATAGAAGTAACAATTAATAATCAAATCATGTCTCCCAATAAGGATCGTCATCACAATTTCTAATAATAATACTACAAAAAGAAAAACACAAAATTAGCATAAGATAACAAGTAATAATCAAATAATAATCAAATCGTGTCTCCCAATAAGGATCGTCAGTACAATTTTATTTATAGGATAAAAATAATCAAGACTACCAAAAATAATTTAAAAAATAAGTTCCATGTACTCGTTTATTGAGTACAGAGGGTTATCCAACAGAAGATTTCTCAGTTGACACCTAAATGTTTCGTCAGATGGCTCATTTCTGAGATCGGCAGGTAAACGCTCAAAGTATGTCGGGCCGATGACGCGAGGGTTCTTGCGTGAAAGCGCCATGCGACGAGGGACCATGCTCAGTCGCCCAGTAGATCGGAGCTGTTTTCCCGGGACATCTACGCGTGAAAACTGAGAAATGTTACTTTTCACAAATAAAAGTAAATCAAAAATATGTTGCGAGTAGTGAGTCATTATACGCTGAGAAATGAAGAATTGTTTGCAGGGATGCCTGGGCGTAACTCCTACAAGAGTTCGGATAGCTCTTTTCGGTACTTTTTGCAGCTGTTTATCTCGCGGAAAGTTGGTTATTTTGCACTTGTGCTTTTTAGGGTTGCGTACCTCAAAAAGAAAAAAACGGAACCCTTATAAGATCACTTTGCTGTCCGTCTGTCCGTCCGTACATCTGTCTGTCCATCTGTCAAGACCACAGACTACCTCCACTAGACGGAGCATTTAAAGCGAGTCACGCTCACCACCGGTATGTGTTTTTGCGCATATTAAATACTACGCGGCCGACCGCTCGTTCAGTAGCGACCATGTTTCTGACCTGTGTGCGCACCGACGTGAAATATATATTTTTATTCAATCCGACGAAAATGATATTTTGCTATGTGAAATGGTTTAGGAAGAAATCTCAAACCTAGAACTATAAAAAATATGTCGTAATTTTCCATAACTAAAACTAAAATAAATTTTCCAAAAGTATAACACAAACACCAAATGCACTGAAACGTTAAACGGAACTGTATTAAGGCCAGATTTGAACCAGCGACTTTATCTTGCCGCGATAACGTGCCACCACTGAACCTAAAGTGATCACGTGCGAGTGTTGATTGCTTTTACATTATTAAGCGACTGTGTAATTAAGAAAATTGAAAAAAGTAATTTCACTGCGCAAAATCTGACAAATATGAACTAAAGTGTGATTATTATAGCCGCTAGTCCTCATAGCGATCCAGCCGTCGCCATGCGAGCCGCCGTCCTGTGCCTGCTCGCGCTCTGCGCCGCCGCGGTGTACGCTGGGAACCATCCTGAAACTGCGGTAACATTTCCTGTACATTCTCCTGAGGCTGCCTTTAGTAGTAAACCAGCTCTTACCTCAAGGTGAACTTTTTTGCCGGAAACGTTCTACTTAAGTTGTGGTTTCTGTGTGTGCAAAAATAGTATCAGATTTAAAGACTTTTCCAAGATAGGCGTCCATATTATCGTGGTTTTCTGCAATTCAGACATCGAAAATAGTATTCACTCAATTCGGGTACACTACATAAATACGAAAAACTTAATTCCGATATTCAGAATCACGAATATCAAAATACCGATTTTTAAAATTCCGAATAGATTAAAATTCCTATTATTAAAATTCCGATTTTTCATAACTCCGATTTTTAAAATCCCGAAATTCCAACACGTATAACTATAAGAATTCCGATTTTCAAAATTACGAAATTCAATACACCAAACAATACAATTTCCGACTCAATAAAAGTGGGATAATAGGCCTTAGATCTAGCTAAACTGACCTATTACTGGCTGTGGTAAATTTCACTAAGCGTCTCATTTTCAACCAAAAAGGGCTGTGACCAAGTCGACGAAGCCCCGCTGCGCGGGGCTTCTATTTCTTTCTAAGGGACGCAAGCGACCTAACCAACCTACCTAAATTAAACCTGATATGATTTTAAAGGTTTTTTTCATGCGGGGGGCTTCGCCCCCCGAGCCCCCTTTTTTAATTTGTACCAACTCGTTTCTGTCGGAATTGGCGTCTATTCCAATTTTCTGGTAGATACCAGCTATTTTCTTTTGGGATCGCAGTTCTAATATAAGCTAAGGTAAAATAAAAAAAATATTTTACCGAATGACAAAATTCCGAATTAGCAACGAAATTTCGGACAACTGAAAATCGGAATTCCGTTCCGGTCCGTTTTACGGACAAAGAGCACATCGAGCTTTTAATTTTTCTGAGTAATAAATGTTGGAATATAGAAAAATCGAATTTTTGAGATTCGGTATAATAAATATCGTGTATTCAATAATTGGAATTTAATTTTTTAGGATTTATGAAATTCGGAGTTTTGAAATTTGGAATAAGTATATTCGGAATAAAATAATTCGGAGCATTTGGGTGTTCCCCTATTTATCAGACAGCGATTCTCACGACAACATCCAGAAAGGTGTTGGTCGACTTTTCTGGAAGTGGAGTCGTCATGAGAATTGCTTCATGATTATAGTTTTTTCTTCTTCTAGAATGCTGTTGTAAAACGATTATCTTCACTCGTAAAGAAATTACAGGTACGTATATTCCACCACAACAATGCACACACACACATCACCAACTCCATGGTCCGCGGGAGATGGAGGACGAAGTACCTACAGTGGGGCAATATGAAGTATGCGCGCGGCGGAGGCCGTGACACAATAGCGTCGGTCGGCCGCCGGTCGTGTTGGCAACTTGTGTACATAATCACGGTTGCACATAGCAACATTCACACGAGATAACTACATCAAGATGAGTCTGCCGATTGGCAAAGTTATTAGACGTCAAGCCAAACAAAGGTTAATGAATGTATATATATATATACCAATTTTAAAAATTGCTTTCTGGCTACAAATGTGCAGATGTAAGGCAGTTGTTTTCCAGGTGAAATAATGCATCAAAATTTGAAACTAACTGCGCAGTCCGCTTGCAGTCGGCGTGCAGTTATTTTAACTGCAAAAAGTCTGCCTTAAAACTTCACTTGCAGCCAGAAAGTCTACTTCAGCCATTAGGGATATCGGCAGACTTATCCGTACGTAATTCGCATCATGTGTTCTGCTGTGCTTAATACGACATCGTCAAAGTATAAGCCTATAAGGTGAAGAACACACGGAGCGGCGCGGCGCCGCCTGCAGCGGCGGCACGCGGTTGAGCGGATTGAAATTTTGTATCACGATGTAGGTAATCCGTCGAAACCGGGCAAACGGTGCCGTTCCTCCGCGTAGAGCCGTGGCGCACGCGACGTAGCGACACTGCACACACGCGGCTGACGCGGCTCCACTCGCAGTTGTGAACAGAGCACCAATGAGATAACTTATGATTCTCCGCTGTGTAAAGCGGCACCGCGCGGTTCCGCGGCAAAACCGCCTCTCCGCGCTGTCGAGCGGTCCGCGTGCCGCCGCGGCAGGCGGTGTCATCGTTCCCCGCCCCGCTTGAGGACCATGGCAGTGTCACTTCACTAACGAATTTGCCAAGCTACGAGTATAATACTAGTAATAATAGGCGGCAATCGAAGCAACAGTTGACACAAAGTGTTTTATCAAAAACGTTCATTAAAAGTGCTAGAATTTTATTACTATCATCGATTTTCAGTTGCATTCAAGGGCACGTGGATATATTATCTAACTATGTTATGTGGAAAAAAAAGCGGCCAAGTGTGACTTAGATTCTCACACGAAGGTTTCCGAATCATAGGCGAACAAAAAATGCCAAAAAACACGTTTCGTGTATGGTTCTCCTCCAATTGTTACTTTTTTTGTGTTATAGCGACAATAGAAATACTCATTCTGTGAAAATTTCAAGTCCTAAGAATTCCTATTTTTTTGAAGTCTAACATGCTAGCCTTATTGACTGTAGCAAAAATCGGACCAGGTGAGGGCCGTGGCGTTCCCTGGGGCTTAACCATGTCGCTGGCCGGGCCATCGTCCTATTCCTAATACAATAAAAAAACAGCCTTGCGGCAGACGGACGGCCGGACCGACGGACTGCAGAGGTTTAGTAATAGGGTCCTGTTGGTACCCTTTGGGTATGGAACCCTAAAAATAACCAACTTCAAACATTGCGTCTATGACACTAGACTAGCAAAAGCACGAGATACTCGTGTTATTGAAAATACCTCAATTTTCTATTAATTTAAAACAAATGTACTATTTAGTATAAATATGCATGGGCTTATAATTATTAAAGAACTACCGTCAATCCCTAGGAATCGTATCATTAGATTGGGATTCTGAAATGAAATTATAAAAAATAATGAAATTTACCAAAACAACCAAGCCGAATAACCATGCAACGTATGAGAACCTCCTCCTTTTTGTGAAGAAGAAGTTTTTATACACTACTACAAACACAGTAAGCAAGCATTATTCATCATTTCAGACTAAAAAACTCAACAGCCAGCAAAAACCGGTAAGTATTCATTAAATTGAGTAG
Organism: Eudemis profundana; assembly: GCA_947034925.1. Classification (NCBI taxonomy): domain Eukaryota; kingdom Metazoa; phylum Arthropoda; class Insecta; order Lepidoptera; family Tortricidae; genus Eudemis; species Eudemis profundana. Next base: position 50,154,158 of record OX344794.1, read on the forward strand.
CAAAATGTAAATTATTCAAATTATAGACCTTGTTTCTTGCTAAAATTACCGACCGCCAATCAATAAATTCAAACCCAATGATTTTATAATGAAACCGTGTTTTCTTACAGCTGGTTTGTACGCTTTTGTTGTAAATTAATAAATTTCTGTTTCTATGTTAAAAATAGTGAGTGATCAATAATAATTTAATTGTGGCTGATGTTACGACGAGGACCAGCTTTAACGGAGGTGTGGCGACGCTGCCACCTAGCGACACTCGTTGGAAGAAGCGGACAGTTACAGCAATTCCACAACAGATGGCGCTTACATCAACGCCCATACAAAGACTGTCAACTCCATACAGTTCTACAACCCGCTATCGAAGTTTCAAAACCCACTTCCAATATCACTTCCAACCACCTTCCTTCGGACTTCGGTCCCCAGGCACAACACCCGCCTGGAGAGAGATCTCTCTATTGTCCTCTCTTCCACAGAGGTATGTTTTAAAGGACGGTTCGGCCGTCATTTGTCGGGCATGCCGCCGTCACGGAGAGTCTATCAGGCATATCGCTCCTTGAAAATCATAACGTCACTATCCAAAAAATGACGTTTTTGAGTTAACAACGCCATCTAACTCACGTGATTGTAAGGAACGCCATACAAAGACACCTATTGCTCTAGCTTTATTTAAAACGGCAGGGGGCGCTAGTGTCATTACGGCGAATAGTGGAAATTGACGCGCGCCTTTTTGGAACAGTGTCACTATCATTAGAAATACAGTGAAATTCAATGGATTTTGTGAAGAAGGTTGTCATTTTCTGCTTAATGACGGTATTCTGTGATATTAAACGGAAAGTACTAGAATTTTTCAATCGAATACAGTATTTATTCGTAATACGTCAGTTCGAACTTTTAATGTAGTATCAATATGAAGACTCAATTTAAAGCAATAGTGTAATTTTCGCTTTAATGACACTTGTCCTCTTGCAATTTTTAATGTTATACTTTGTGTTAAGACTGTTAAAATGACAGTATATCAATAATGACCGTTTTATTTTAAATTTCGAGTCTTGATGCAGGCTAATAATAAAGATGTACTGTATTTTTAGTACGTTAAATGACATTGTGGTTTTAATAACTAAAATGATTTTTAGCATTATTAGTCGTCATTTTCGATGTAGTGTCAATTTTGCCAGCTCAAATTACTAAAACTTCACTCGTTTTTTAAATTGAAAAATGCTGTTTTATGTTTAAAGCCATTATAACTGCTAGGAGCTGCTTCCAACATTACTTTTTGATTATTTTGTGACTTCTTGTTTAAAGTCACGGTGTGTAATGGATAAAATTATTAACTGTTTTTGAGACTGATAGTCATTTGCGTTGATAAATGTCATTCAACAAGTTTTTTTTAAGAGTTTTTATACAAAAACATGGATTTTTCTTCCAAATAACCCGATATAGTGTCATTGTTCCTTAAACTAATTTAAAGTTTAGGAAATCACAGGATTGAAAAGTGACATTAAGCAAAAATTAATGGAAAAGTGACATTATTATTTTCTTTAAATTCAATTATCAGATAAATAAAACATAAAAGACAGAATTTACTCTTATCGGTAAAAAGCATAGTCACGTATTTAACAACACACAGTATAAAAATGATACTTTTATTACAAATAAAGTAGTTTTAGACGTTTTAGTATTTCGGAAACTTTCAAGCCTCGTACCCAAAAATCGTGTTTTTCGTTTAATGACGTTATGATTTTCAAGGAGCGATATTGTCTCCGGGCCACAGACCAACTCCACTAGACGGAGCATAGACTATAGCCCAGACATGTATCCAATTTTTTATCTGCGTTATATTTTGACTCTCGTTTTATTAGCTATTCTTCTTTAAGTTAAATGATATACCGTGCCGTGGGCCCTGTAAGAAGATCCAAAGATTAAAACGTAGATTCTACTCCTCAAACAATGTAACTTTAGTTCAAACACTTTTAAAAATTATGAAGAATTAAGATTTTCTCATTTTCATACTAATTAAATAGTATTTTCAATGCAAACATCAGTCTAATTGAGTGATGTCGCTTGTCACGCTACAAACAAAAAAAATCCGCCTTCAAATAAAATTTAAAGGGTACAAACAGCAACACACTTAACTGCCCTAAAGACAGAGCAGAGAGAAAATTATAACGATTGAAAGAGATATATATATTTGTATTATGTCAACTTGAAATCAAATAACGTTTGCGTATGTGTAATGTGCCTTTGAGCTTTGTCATTGTAGTTGTTTGGGCAAAGTTTTTTTTTCCATACTGTAAATAAAGGTTTTATTTCAACAAGACAGGTGAATTTGTCAAAATTATGATTTAGCTTTCAGACGAACGTTGGGATGAAATAAACTAATTATATTGCTTTTATTGGTGCTTCATATTTTTGATATGATGCACCAATATAATGTAATTTATATTTATTATTAATTTTTTTCCACGAATTCAATAATATGGCATTAATATCAATAATGACGTTGGATCAGCCATAAAAGAAAAAATATTGTTTCAAAACTCTTTTGAATAATAGCCAATTTATACTCATAAACACACGCACACATGCATAACACGACGCCTTCAAGTGTGATTCTCTTTCTTGCAGTATTTCCCATTTTTGAAGTGTATAGTTAACTGTGTTGCTGTTTGTACTAAAAATGAAGGCATAAGTTCTTTTTAAATGTCACTGAACAAATGTTGTTTAGTTTGAGGAGTAGAATCTACGTTTTAATTTTTGAATCTTGTTACAGAGCCCACGGTGTACCTACTAGTGTTATCTAAAATTGTATTATTTTCAATTTATTATTTTAGCTAGCCGATGTAGCGCTCACGGTAAGTCGGTGATGAAAAAAAGAGGTTTAAAATACACTCATGGACGATGAATTCGGGTCATTTTCTATGAACAATTATATAGAAAATGATCCGAATTCATTGTCTGTGAGTGAATACTTCGTAACTATAAAGACTCGCGCTATAGGCCAAGTAATAAGGAAGCTGTGGTATGAGAAGCCCCACATTAATTTTATTCCTCAGATAATTAAACTTTATATCGAAATTACAAAAGTTGTATTTTTTACAAGGGGATGGAATAACAGCTTATTTCAATTATGAAACTTAACTTCATTAGATAAATGATCTTATGATCGTGAAAATTGATTGATTACCTACTTAGACGATTTGTTATATCGATTTATTTTTATGGAAATTTGTTGTATTATTATTATTAAAATTAAACAATCTTAATACGAAATCATATAAATTGACATGTGTAATTTATAATGTACTTTATATTATATAAATATAATCTATCAAAAAGAAAATTTACCTAATCAGCTAAGGAATTACTGCGGAGGTAATCTGCGATATTGCCTGGCTTCTATAGATACCTCCGGCACAACTGTACCACTCGAGTCTTTGTCACTCTCTCTAACCTCTAACCATTCCTTATCAATACAAAGGACTCGGAATTTAAAGCTCCCCCGGATCAGCTTATTGGGGACTTTATCCAGTCTCGTGACACCACCCGCCCATCGCAGTTTAGGGGCGTCCCTTCTATGTTTGGTGGAGACGTGTTGTTGTTTTTACCAGAGAAATTGCAGTGCATGTACTCTGTCTTTTTGCGATTGTCCCGTAGGCCACTGCTTTCCAAAGCCTTACGCCATCTATCTAGGTTGTTTTGAATTTCCAGCAGAGATTCTTCTATTAGAACTACATCATCTGCATATAATAGTGTCCAGGGGGCCGGTTTTTGAAGATGTTTGGTGATGTAGTCCATGACGACATTGAAAAGCAGGGGGCTTAAAGCGGACCCTTGATGGACCCCGACTCTTACCTCGAGGATATCACTTATGCCTGCTGGAGAGACCACTCGTGTTGTTACGTTGTTATACATGTCTTGTTTGATACTAATGTATTGTTCTGGTATCCTTTGGGCTCTGAGTGTTTGCCATATGAGCTTGCGTGGTACTCGGTCGAAGGCCTTTTTTAAATCAATGAAGACCAGGTGGAGATCCTTTTTTAAGCCTTTATATTTCTCCATTAGTAATCTTACGCAATGTATGGCGTCCGTAGTACCCACTCCAGCAGTAAACCCACACTGATTTGTGGTTATGGTAGAGATTCTGTTAAGCGTGCCGATAAATGATCTTTTCCCACATCTTTAAGGTGTGCGAAGTTAACTTAATGGCCCTGTAGTTTTCACATTCCGCAATATTTCCTTTATTCTTATAGAATGGGATCATATTACTGAGTCTCCACATATCTGGCATCTTCCCTGACTTAAGGATTAGGTTGAAAAGGTCTGTCAGCCACGTAACTCCAGCTGTACCCGTTTTCTTCCAAAGCTCTACTGGTATTTCATCGGGGCCGGTTGCTTTGCCATTTTTTATACAAGATATGGCACTTCTCACTTCCTGTGGAGAGATAACGCCACTGGATACGCAGGGGTAAAGTACGGTTAGCTGTTGTGGAAACTCTACATTTAAGAGGTGTCGGAAATACTCTTGCCATCTGTTATTAATTTCTTTGTCCGTTGTTAGTAGTTTTCCGGATGCATCGTTTATGTATTTATTCTGCTTGAAGTCTTGCGTTTGTCTATGGCACTGTTTGGCAATTTTGAATATTTCCTTATCAGTTTCTGCGTTTTCTAGTCGGGTGATCAGGTCCCTTGTGTCCAAGTCTTTGGCAATAGCGACAGCTTGTTTGGCCATTTTCTTTGAAGGAATATATGCATCTTTATCTGTTTTTTCGCTTGACTTCTGCCATGCTTTAAAGCTTGTTTTCTTCTCTTTAAGCTTTTCTTTGACGTAATCTGACCACCAGTTGGCATCTTTTCCAGTACTCAGTATGCCTTTAGATACGCCAAGTTCTTGTGTGGCAATGCTGGTTATTTGAGAATGGATTCCATTCCAAACGGTGTCAGTGTCTTGCGACATGTCATCTAAATATTAGCGGTAAAAATATATACTCAAACAATTATTAGAGAGAAAATAAAAAAATATCAATCTGTAAATAATTTTTTTCTCTACTTTACTTAGTTTCTCTAAAAATAAAGTTTGATTTCTTGGAATTTATTGCTTTTTTTTGAGAAAAGCATACATACCTTGGCGTGAAAATGGGTTGCCAGCCTCGTAACTCTACCGATCGGCCGTCTCCCTTCACAGTGTACTCGGTCGGCAACCCCTTACTTCCTGGCCTATATTATTTGATTTAGTTTAGTAGGGTAAAAAGTATCCTTTGTGGTAAGCGGGGTCTTATTGTACCAACGCTACAAATAAGATAAAAATAAGACCCCGCTTGGTAGGTATAACCAAATTTCATAGAAAAAGGTCTGATAGTTGTTGCGTGATACGCACACAAACAGAAACAAACAAAAAATCCTTTAATAATTTAAGTTATTTATATTGTTTACCTTTTACTCTCCGTAGCTACTTTTTTGGAAATATCTTAATGTACAATACAACACAGTCTTTATACAGTTTTATTGTACTATGAATAGATAGACAGGGACCGATAGATGAATAGACAGGGACAGTGATAGGGCAGGCTCTCTCGCGTGACAGACGGAGTCGTGATCGACGTGCTAGCCCGCGAGGCACTGAATAAATTTCAAAGTAATCTACACCTTTATCATGTCAAGGTGATTCTAATCGTCTGATTCTTCACACATAGGTACTATCGAACTGGAAGTTTACAATCCACTTTAACGACATTAACGGTTAACGTTTCTTTCATCTAAATTCTTGATGCATTTTGCCTGTGCAAAACAACATGCTAGGTCCAAAAATATCGCAAAATCGGCCATTGAGGCGTCGGCTCCATCGACGTCGCTCGCAACTCAACTTGAACTATTTTTGCAGGGAGCGTTGACTAAGCTGTACAACGCCGACTCCAGCCAGGACAAGGTAGGTCCGGCTTCTGTTGTTCTGTAGTAGGGGCACTCCTGGTCATTACGCAGTAGCCTCTTATTTATTATGTTATAACAAGCACTTAAAAACAAAAAAAATAAAAGATAAAGGTTCTAGTGCTCGACAAGATAATGCCCAATAATTGACACCCTCCTCTCACCTCTATTGACAACGACTTAAAGTCCATGAAGGTGTAGTCACCATATTAAACGTGTTTGCGAAATTGGACTGCGAGATGCTCTTTATACTTCGTGGTGAAACTATCGCAGATTAGCAAAGCAATATTTTTAATTGTATTAACATGGATTTTCGCAAAGTAACGCCTGATTCAGTCAATTATAATAAATAAAATTGAAACAGATAAAATAGCTGCACAGCTAGCAACAAAATGGAAATAAATGATAGGTACTATTTACGAATGAGACTATTGAAGTGATAAGTCCTACCCACCTACCCTCATATCCATCTACCCTCCTATGTACCCTTCCACCCACTTACCTGCCTACACACTTACCCTCCTAGCCACTTACACTCCTACCCACGTACCCTTCTACCCACTTACCCTCCTACCTACTTACCCTTCTACTGGCTTACCTTTATACCCACTTACCCTCTTACCAACTTACCCTTCTACGCACTTACCCGCCTACCCACTTACCCTCCTACCTATTTACCCTCCTACCCTACTTACCCACCGAACCACTTACTCTCCTACCCACTTACTCACCTACCCACTTACTCACCTACCCACTTACCCTCCTACCTACTTACCCTCTTACCCACTTACCCTCCTTCCTACTTACCCCCATACCTACTTACTCCCTAGCCACTTACTCACTTACCCTCCTACCCTCCTATGTATCCTCCTACCCACTTATCCTCCTACCTACTTACCCTCCGACCGACTTACTCTCCTACCCACTTACCCTCCTACCCAGTTACCCTTCTACCCACTTACCCTCCTTCCACCAAAAGGGCCACCTTCTATAACTCTGCATACAAATTTCTACTCTGGTATGCCTGGAGAACAATTGTATCTATAGAAATGAGTTGCAGCTTTGTGTTTAGGTGTGGGAGGTGGGGAGGGGGTGGTGCGCTCTTGACGTGACGGCGACAACGTCCTTGAAGTCGCCGACATGAAAGAGCGAACTATAAGTAAGATTTTGGTCGTAGTATTTAGGCAGCGACAAAGTGGGCCCCTAGGTACTAAACTTTGAGCGTTCAAAAAGACGCTCAAAAAGATCATTCAAGCTCTGAAATCGAAATCATATACTCGTTAGAGCATAAGCTATCTAATTCTAACTAAAACATATATGGGTGTGTAATGATCAAACGAACAATAAACATTCAAAGTGTAGAACAACGAATCACATAATCTCAATGTGTAGAATTGATCACTGGATAGATTAAACGTTTGGTAGAATAATGTATTCACCTTTATTATATCCATAAATATTATTTATCGGCCCCGCCCAGGTCGCGGGGGGTAGGGAGACTGGCGCACTTCAATACCATCACGCCTCTCCCCCTGCGATCTCGCCTCGGTTGCAGAAAAACAGCGAGGATCAGCTCAGCATCCCCATACTGCCAGATCCTACTCTCCCAACGTACCTCTCGCTATGCATCACAAACGGGCTTCGCCAGTAGCCTGCTTGCAGCGTCCGCCTCGGGTCAGCCGGGTACGAAACCACCAGCTGACCCGGGTACCCTTTAGCTTCACCGTGACTGGGAGCAAGTCACGGTCAATAACCCCCCCCCCCCCCCCCTACGACAAGGTGGGTACCCTTTGGGGGGGATACAGTTCAAACGTAGGCAACCTAATTTACGTTTTAGGGTTCCATACCAAAATGGTAAAAAAGGAACCCTTATGGTGCGACTCTGTCTGTCTTTTGATAGCAGTTCGCTTTTGTTCGGGGACGCATTTCAAACCTAACCTTTTTTTTGATAGCGTTTCGGTTTTGTTGGTGGCGTAATTCAGAATTACTTTATCGGGTATATCATTTGATTATTCTAAGAAAATACTATTATTTTTAAAGTCCATTATATAGGTATCGAATGTTTTTTATATTACATTATATTCTACTAAATATGTTTATAATAAATAAAGAGGGTGGCCGTCTGGTTGATTAACAACTATTGTCATATTATTGATTGTCATCACAGTTTAAGCATAAAGTTGACGCTTATTTTTTTTTGCATAAATTGTCCTATGGCATAATTGTTCCGTGTCATATACGGAGTCATAATTGGTTTAACCATAATGTAAATTGTCATACATTTATTAAGTCATAATATTGATGATTATAAGATGTTTTTGTAATAATTGTCAAATTCATACATTTATTAAACCATAATATTGATGATTATAGCAATCGTATTGCAATCGTATCGTAGATTTTGATAATGAACTTGCGATGGTTCTTCAAAAAAGAAACGATTTATATTATTGAAGTATTTTTTAATTTCTACTCTTTACACAATATTATATCTATAAAATACGTTTACGGTAAAGTAGGTTAGATATATAGATACAGGAAATCAAAGTACACAGAAAAACTAAATGGCACTCGCCTGTGTACAGACCGAGAATCGAACCCGGTACCTCTGGATTTCCGGCCCACGGGCCCAGTGACTCAACCATTCGTCCACCGTACACCCAGAAAACGCTTTCAATTTTGCCATGTACCTTGACTTCCGCATCTTTCTGTTTTTAATAGGAATTAACCTAAACGCTATCTATGAGAAACCTCTACAGGTTTCTCACCCCAATGCGCAACTTTAACAGCTACGACGCGCACCTTTTTACAGGTACGACGAACGAGCGAGAGATGGCGCTACTAATAATACTTTATATATGAAAGAAACATTTAATTTAATTAAAAACCAATGAAGAGACAAAAAATGTTTCTTTCATATAAAGTAGGTTAGGTTAGCACAACACTATATGTATACCACAAAGTAGCAGCCTTGTTATGACTGTGGTTTACTTTACTTTAATTTTAAATTGTTGGCAATTGCCTGCAAAAACGCGTACTTGCTGTCGTATTTGGTTTTTTTTTCAGAATATTTTCAATTCTACTCATCTTCATTTAAAAATTTGTAAAGTATAAGATTTGATCAAACAACAATACAAAGGATGGGCGTTCCAAAGCGAATCGCTATACAGAACCGAGTTTCTGCCAGAAAAGTAGGTTAGGTTAGGTTAGAATTGCGACCTCACACAGAACCAAATCGCTGCCAGAAAAGTAGGTTAGGTTAGGTTAGAACTGTGACCTGACACAGAACCAAATCGCTGCCAGAAAAGTAGGTTAGGTTAGGTTAGAACTGTTATCTTACATATAACCAAATCGCTGCCAGAAACGTATATTAGGTTAGAACTGTGACCTAACATAAAAGAGAACTTTTAAAATTAGGCTTATGCGTTTAGCAATTTATGCATTTACTTAGTATGGTTAAAGTGTTGTATGAGCAACCCATGTATACCCATTATAAAGTATGCTTAAATAAATGTATGCATATCAATTATATACCCATTACACAGTATGTCCATAAACATTATGATTAAAATGGTTAAATGTATGACTATTTACAGTTATGCGTAATGATGAGTATGACGAATCCTCGTATGCGTATCAAAAATATGACCTTAAACTTTATGCAACCCGACCCCTACCCAAATAAATAGTATGCCAAATGTTGAATATATTAAAAGTTGTTATATCATTTAAATAGTATATCATTTTAGTATTATATTGGATAAAAAATTATTAAATGTTGTTCTACAGAGTGAGACGCACCCAAAAATATATTAATAATGTCTTGCTCTCACAAGCAGTGCATCCTATTTACTTCAAGAGTAAATACTTTTATGCCACACCTGGTCATAAAGTGGCTTTTTCTGTACGCTCCGCTTTCTGGCCAAGTGTAGACATAAAAAGATGTACACAACACGGGAGGTAATAAAAAAGCCCCCGATCGCATATTTACGTCCCTCGGCTGTGGCTCGGGCCGCAAACATCTGTGATCTCGGCCTTTCTTTATATTACCGCCCTAGTTGTGTAATATACTATTGTCGGTCTGCGGTTAAATTACGTTGTTTTTTTAAACATGTCTTTAATTACATACATATAGTTTAACCTACTTTTTCTATAAATTGCCTCCTTAGGGTGACGTCTACGGACACTATGAACGGTTCGCACGTTTGCTCGGCGATAAATTGGATATAGATGACCAGACGATGGGTTTCTTAAGCGAGACAGTAAAGACGACCGTAGATCAAGAAGTTCAGAAGGTATATTTGTTTTTGAATACGTAATTTTACTAGTGCCAACAAAGCAAAGTTAAAGTTCTTCAATGGAGGCATATAATGCTTCAATGATAGCACCTATGAATGTCAATATTTTCCACCGGTTCCAATGAGAAACCTCAAGAAGAACCGGCGTGAGAAACTCGGCAAGGTACAGGTTTTTTTTTAACAGTCACACAATAAGTATCATACTCCTTATATTATAATTTAATAACCAATTCAGCAGTTTTTTATTTTCATCATTAGAATATAATAATTAAATAACTGCTGTTATCATCATCATCATTTCAGCCAAAAGACGTCCACTGCTGGACATAGGCCTTCTCCAAGGATCTCCACGATTGTCGGCTTTGTGCTGCTATTATCCAGCGGCTTCCCGCGGTTTTCACCAGATCGTCGGTCCACCTTGTGGGAGGCCTGCCAACACTTCGTCTTCCGGTACGTGGTCGCCACTCGAGAACCTTACCACCCCAACGGCCATCAGTTCTGCGAGCAATGTGCCCTGCACATAACAACTAATAACTGCTGTGCTAGTTATTTAATTATTATATTCTAATGATCTTTATTGAACTTTCAGCAAAAGAAGACCGTAAGAAACATTATATTATTAATAACAAGAACTCAGTCGAGATGAAAAGAGAGCTTTATAATTATGACCGCGATGATAATTATATCGAATAACTTTTTCTGAATCTAGATTTGGGTATCTTGCAAAACCACTGCTCTATGAAATTACGATAAATAAGTGCTAATGCAATTAATTTGAAATATTAGACAACAAAACTTGTTCAAATCTGCAACAGTTTGGACAAAAGAAGGCGGGCAGCTTTGTGTGAGTCGCAATAACTAAAATACGTGAAACAGAAGTAGAAGTACCTACAGTTTATTCCTTTTAAGACGTGAACAATATATTTCTTTCGTTAGTTCGATCCAATATTTCGGCCTCACGATTCAATTTACTTTAGAAATATTCCTATGAAATTATGCGTTCGGTATAAAATGAGCGTTTTTGAAAAATAATTTCAAGTTTATACCCGTGTTGTTCACAGAATCCCAACCTTTTGGGTCTTTTTTACTATTAGGTGGTAAATGCTGGCTGAATCAAACTGCTACCAGAAAAGTAGGGTAGGCTAGCTGGTTGCGATCCTTACAGAAACGAATTGCTTCCAGAAAAATAGGTTAAGTTAGGTTTAAACTGCAACCCCAACAGAAAAGAAAATTCCAACGTTCTATTAAAATTATACTTTTTAATATTTATGGAAAATAATGTTATACTAAGTAATTGTTGTACATATTATTGGTAAGCGTAATGAAATATACGTTTTAAAATATACATTTTAATATTATGCGAAAATACAATGCGTAAAAACGGTATGCATCGTCAAAATAGGAAGTTTTACTGAATGCGTTTTAATATAGACCCGCCGGCAACCCCTCACTTCCGGGCCTCTGTAGTAATGTACTATTGTAGGCATTAACGTGTCTTTATAATACAATGGTATTATTATCCGTTGAAGAACGGTGAAGTTAACAAGAGTTGAGTTGTTCGCAAAATACGGGGTGGTTCGGGAGACCTGGGAGACTGTATAATAGCAGTCTGAAGAACGTAGCGTCTTGAAAGTGTATCATTGGAACTGCTCGCTGTTAACGAGTGACAAACGTGCCTCCAGCTCACTATTTATTCCACAGACTATATATATTCTTAAATTTTTGGTTGATTTGATGCATGTGCATAATTAAGTTACCGATATCGTTGGTTGGTATAATTTTTTCTTTTTATTTTATCAACAGAATAATATACGACTTCTGAGCGTAAGAAATGTTGTATTTACTTCAATTCGTTACAACGCTTTGCGAATGTTCTGAACTTAAAAGGCCGGGTGGGCCGGGCGTACCTACCGAAGTAGTCGAGGTTAAAGTTTTTAAGCCATAATTTACCTATACTTTTATTCATTTATGCCACACCTGGCCATAAAGTGGCTTTTTCCGCGCGCTGCGCGTACGGAAAAAGCCGCTTTCTGACCAAGTGTAGACATAAAATGATGTAAACTTACTATTATGGGCGGGTTAACGTATGATAAAACGGGCGCGGACTCTTCATCGCACTGTAAGCGAGCTATGTAGTCCGAAAAATGCAACTACTTAACTCATACTCATACATTTCATGAATTTGAAAAATATTTAAATTTAAAATAAAATGACTACAATTTTCATTAAATAATGATATAAATAATTTATTTAATTAGTACGAGTATGTTAGTACCCAGTATGCTTAATTCATAGAACATACCTATGAAACCCGTGCCTAGGAATAACCTAAATATAGATGAAAACGCCAGTACAAAGTAAACACGTTTCTGGTAGCGGGCCAGAAGTGTTTGGGAATAACAAAAGAGCATGGTGTTGAAGTCAGTGACTAATTCGTGGTGTCTTTTCATTTCAGGGACCTAAAAAGGGAAAAGTAAGACTGATTGTATTTTTTTAAAAGTTGTTTTTTACACATGCACACAATAATTTGGCTGTTTTTATTGAAATTTGAATGTTGAAATTAAACACTTGCTCGTTATTGCACCTAGGCGATGTGGGCTAATAAATAAGCATTAGAAGCGAAATGAAGCAAACAACATCCTAAAAATTAATTAAAAATGAAAACAATTATAAATAGAATAGCCCACCCAGTGGGTCTGCCTGCGGCATAGTAGTCTCCATTATGCTGGCAGCGTTTCCTCTCTCTATCGCGAGAGCGTCTTTTTGAGAGAGGTAAGCGCCAGCCATGGGGTCCCCTGAGGAGTCGATCAGCCGCTTCGACAGGGCTCTCATGTCAGCTAACCAGGGGCCCAGTGACTACTGCCAGCGCTGCAAACTCGTATTCATTAAGCAACGACGAGTATTTGCGGCGCTTGATGACTTGGGCCTGGTCAGCTGCAGCGCTAGCCGCTAGCCTGTGCGCAGGTTGCTTGGACGAGTACTGCGCAAACGTGTTGACACACACGGATAATGCCCAGTGTCCACGGCACCAGCGTGGCTCTGTCAGGGTGCTTGCCATCGTCCCTTGTCATACCCGATGGTTTCAGGATGGCAGGTATAGAGATAGTCGCAAGCGAGCGAAGATCCAAGTCATTAACAGCCACGTTTAAATTGTTTCCAAAATTTTGATAATATCTGACTGATGATGAATTGAAAATGCAATTCAGTGCCAGCCTCGTACCATATACTACGACTGCTAAATGATAGCGTTTATCCTACAAATTCCAAATATTAAGGCTGGCACCGACCGCAAAAAATAGATACGACTTTGATATATTTCTTTTTTGAAGTTAGATTTTTTCATTACTTTTTTATTAGGGTTCCGTAGCCAAAATTCGTCATGTCCGTCCGTCTGTCTGTCTGTCTGTCCGTATGTCACAGGCATTTTACTCAGAAACTACACGATGGATATTGATGAAATTTGGAATATAGGTGTGTTTTATGAGCCGCTACTTAGTTTGGTATATAAATAATTAAAATAAATATTTTTAGGGGGGCACTCCATACATGTTAAAGACAGTAAAAAAATTTTTTTCAGCAAATATCAACGTGTGGTACATAGTTCGACAGCTCTTTAAAAAACACTATAAGGTTCCTAAGTAATGTTTTTGATTAAGTGAATGTATTTGGAAATAATCGCTCCGAAAGTTGTGTAAATTGTGTCCCCCCCCCCCCCCTCTATTTTCTAAACCGTGCGTCCGAAAAATATGAAAAAAATCACGAAGGTAACGCTTAATTAATACTTTCAAGGAAAATTATTTTCATCAAGATCGAATTAACCGTTTTTGAGTTATTGCCGATAAACTGCGCTTCTCAACAAAAGGACGTAATTGCTATGAAGATACGCTCTTTTGTTGTTGTACTTTTTTTTACATCGTATTTTTTTACCTTGTAGTTACGGCTATGGAACCCTATACTGAACAAGGTCCGACATGCTCTTGGCCAGTTATTTTGATTGATGTCGGACCCGTAAGTTAACGGTATGTTTTCACCGTATTATTTTGATTGATGTATTATTTTATTTCATCAACAGAAAGGAACTACTAACATCGTAAGAAACATTGAATTGAATATGAACACACAACATACACAACACAACACACAACATTACACAACTAGGGTGGTAAAACAAAGAAAGACCGAGATCGCAGATGTTTACGGCCCGAGCTTTAAGCGAGGGACGTAAATAGACAATCGAGGGCTTTCTTTACTACCTCCCGTGTTATGTACATCATTTTATGTCTACACGCTTGGCCACTTTATGGCCAGGTGTGGCATAAAATTCGATACACAATGCTTTGACGAATGTTTTGACCTCGAAGGTATTGTCCCATCCGTACCGGAATCGTCAAAGCTAAATTTCTAAGCCATAATTAACCTATACCTTTATTAATTCATAAGCCGTAATGTATGATAAACAGGACACGAGGACTTTTCATAGCACTGTATGATGAAAGCGAGCTATGTAGTAGAAAAATGCAATTCTTACTCATACTTGTCCAATGAATTAATTGGTAAACATAACAATAATACACTCGCGGTTAATGAATTCCGGTCACCCTAGTTTAAATAATAGAAATAGGTGTTTTCAATAGGAAAGTAAATTTTTGGTCAGCCGTTATTAAAATTGATCCGCAAAAAAAAATAAGCAGTTAAATCATTTGGGCAGCATACAAAGATTTGGCTGGCAATAAATAAAATCGGGCGGCAACTCTTGTTCAGCAAACAGTTTAAAAACGGTTAACATTTTAACCAATATTAATCTGCTTTTTTAATCATTTGGCTGCCTAATAAACAGTCGAGCTGCAAAATAATTACTTGGGTAGCAAGATTTTACAATTGGTCAGCAGAGAGTTTAATTGAGATATACAGGGTATCACTGTGATATATACTGGGTGTCACTGTGTTATATACAGGGTGTCACTGTGATAGATACAGGATGTCACTGTGATATATACAGGGTGTCACTGTGTTATATACAGGGTGTCACTGTAATGTATACAGGGTGTCACTGTGATAGATACAGGATGTCACTGTGATATATACAGGGTGTCACTGTGTTATATACAGGGTGTCACTGTAATGTATACAGGATGTTACTGTGATATATACAGAATGTCATTGTGATATATACAGGGTGCCATTGTGTTATATACAGGGTGTCACTGTGATAGATACAGGATGTCACTGTCAGCAGAGAAAACATGTCTGTAAGCAGTTTAATTGAGATATACAGGGTGTCACTGTGATATATACAGGGTGTCACTGTGTTATATACAGGGTGTCACTGTGATAGATACAGGATGTCACTGTGTTATATACAGGGTGTCACTGTGTTATATACAGGGTGTCACTGTAATGTATACAGGGTGTCACTCTAAAAACGAAACAGCTCCCAAAAGTAGGTAGGTTAGGGTAATTTTTTTTTTGATGACCCTAAAACGAAACGGCTCCCAAAAATAGGTAGGTTAGGGTTATTTTTTTTGATGACCCTAAAAACGAAACGGCTCCCAAAATAGGTAGGTTAGGGTTATTTTTTTTTATGACCCTAAAAACGAAACGGCTCTCAAAAATAGGTAGGTTAGGGTTATTTTTTTTGCTGACCCTAAAAACGAAACGATACACGTTGTGAATAAATAATATAACTTGTAAACATTATGAGATGTATTAAAAATCGAAATACCAATTTTATATGAGCCCATCACAGTGACACCCTGTATACATTACAGTGACACCCTGTATATAACACAGTGACACTATGTTTATATCACAGTGACACCCTGTATATATCACAGTGACATCTTGTATCTATCACAGTGACACCCTGTATATATCACAGTATCACTCTGTATCTATCACAGTGACACCCTGTATATATCACAGTTACATCCTGTATCTATCACAGTTACACCCTGTATATAACACAGTGACACCCTGTATATATCACAGTGACACCCTGTATATATCACAGTGACACCTGCTACTTGACAGCTGACAATTACCGAATGACAAAATGCGCACACGATTGGCGGCAGAATAGTTGCGCCCAGTTAGGTTTTATTGCCCCCTTTTTTTTGATGAACAAAATGAAATATTTTGCTTACCTACTGATTGCTTACCAAAATTTGATTAACCGTAGATCGCTTAATGCAGCTCAAATATTTAATTTGCTGACCAAAATAATTTAGAGCAGATCAGTATATCATTAATTGCAGCCTGATTTATAAATGTTTGCTTACCATAAGTTGCTTACCAACTAGCTATTTTGGCTGACCAAATACATATTTCTGCTGACCAAAATATGAATATTTTGCTGATCGATTAAATGATACCCTTTTCAATATTTGACACTTGTTTCATTTACATAATATACTATAGCCTGGCAACTTCGTTGGTGACACTCACCTGTGTGCTTTTTGGTATGTGCAGCCGTAACTACTTACACAAGTTACCGCCAACACGAACGGCGACCAACGGAGTCAGCCTCCGTCGGTCACCGTTACGTTAGTAATTACGTTACGTTAGTAGTTACGGCTGCAAATAACAAAATGCACACAGGTGAGTGTCACCAACGAAGTTGCCAGGCTATATTCTTCAATATCTGGCTGTATTAGCAATATCCGCTAACGCATCATAAAAATATTATTATCCAAAAATGGTGATTTTTGCGATATCTCACTCCGTTAACGTCATCATTTTTCATGTTTTTTTACGAGTTCGATCTAAACCTGAAATTGTTATTATATTCAGTGTTATTTTTGCAGATAATAATTATCTAAAATTAATTAAAGATCAAAACGGGATACAATAATTTCGCAACCCTGGAGTATTTTAGAAAATATGGCGGTATTTCACCGACCCCAATTCATCGTCCGCGAGTGTAGTTTAAATTAAATGTCAATAAACTTTATTAATAATGAGATTTTTAATTTTGTTCCGTTTTTAACCTTCATACTTTCAAAAGAAGGATAAGTCCAAGGAACTGTTTGGGTTGGTGCCTACCGCATCATTCTACCATCGTACCACTCGTCATCGGCAGGCGGTTCATCCCCATTTCCTTGAATCATTACACTCAACAACGCGCCGGTTCTCTAGAACCTTTCTAGCGCGCACAATAAGGATCTGGAATGAACTTCCTGCTAAGATTTTCCCAATGCGGTACAATATGGGATTTTTTAAAAAGGGTGTCATCAAATTTCTTCAAGGCAACGCATTGGCAATGCATCTAGTGTTGCGAATGTTTATAGGCTGCGGTGACCGCTTACCATCAGGTGGGCCGTCTGCCTGTTTGCCAGTCTATAGCAATAGAAAAAAAGCTTTTTGCATATAAAATATAATTACAATCTTTTTTGTATTATTACTGTACATCAATGTAACTTTTTTTGCAATTAAGAAAATATACAATGCAAGGTGCAATTAAGTTCCTCTACTTTATTTTTGTAGTTATTATAATTTGTTACACTAGCAGTAGCAACAGAAATACTAGTTCTGTTTAATCTTCAAGTGCGGTAACCTCCTGCAAACTGGTCACCAGATAAAGAAATAATACTTTCATTCGGCGCACAAATACAAAACAATACAAGATTGTAATTAATTGATTTGAAACCCTACAAAGACATGGCCTGGCATGCACTTGACCAGTTATTTTCGGCAGGTATCGCCTACTGCCTACATCTCATTATATGTATATCCCATGTTTAATTTTCATTTTTTGTTTGTGTGTACAGAACTGTGTTTTGTGGCAGACAAATTGCGAGGTAAGATTTTATCATTTCTACAACTTTTAAAATGAAAAACGAAAGATTCACATCGGCATCCACGCCTTGGAAACGTCTGCACTAATATCTAAATCCGCATCGGCATCCGCAAAACTCGATGCGCAGCGTATCCGCTTAAGTCGCTCCTAAGGAGTGGTCCGGAAAAATAGTAGCAGAGCATTTGTATTTTATTTCCGGCTTATTTACAATAAACAGTTCCTGTTTGTTATATAATGTTATAGTCTAACTAGAAAGACAAAACGTTGGATACTTACATTATATATGTAATTTAAGAATTTATTATTTTAATTTTAACTTGAATTTTGTTTTTATGTTGGACTTCACACGGATTTAATTTTAATTTTAACTATATTTCCTGAAATGTATAATGATAATGACAAAGCAGGATTATTACAATAAAGTTCTATCTATCTAAGACCGTGAGCCGCAGAAAGCAGCAGCGCGGGCGGCCGTCCATAATGGAGCTAAGGAATTGAATATTTACTAAGTAAAGTAATAGGTTTAAGGAATGGAATATTTACTAAGAGACACCACCGTTTTAATACTTCCGAGAAATAAATTCAGGAAGCTTATTATCAGCATTGTAATATTAATGTTTTCATGGAATGCTCCTAATGATGATGGCCTGACAACCCGACCCGGCCTTAGATCGCGCAGCGTGAACGAACGCACTGCAAACACAATTTTAAGAATGCGTATAATATAAATGCGTATGTCCTGTCGCGCTTCTGTGTGAAACCGTGTCGCGCGCTCCTAACCGGCCGAAGTTGGAGTACTAGTCCGTGTTTACTTTGGCTTTAGGCATCAAGGGACGTTCGCGCACGCAGCGCACGCGCCTAAGGCTCGCCATCATGCTCTACAGCGCGGGAATGCTGCCAGTCTAGCTTCTTAATTTAAGTTTTAAAAAGGTTCATTTCTTGTTAGTTAGTCAAAACACTATACGACACAAATACACCTTTTTGCACACCAGAAAAAACACATTACAAGAGGACATTACATAATTCAAAAAAATTAAAAAGGTAGACAACAGGCGGCAGTTAGTGTGATAAATAAAGCAGTTTTCATTTTTTCGTCGTATATTTATCTTATTATTTTATCAACAGATGAATGTGGGACCAGACGGGGTTGTAAGCACGGTAATATTTAGTTACATTTGGTAAATATTGCACAGCGAAACTATTTCATTTAATGTTTTGTGGATTTAGCTATTTTGAACTCAAATGGCGGGTGCTATGTGAGTACCGTACCGTTTTTGTAATTGCAGTGTGCGTGGCAAGAAAATGAAGAGCAAGTAGAAGTTAAGCATAACCGTCGTTTATTTGCATTACAAAAAATGCTCAAAAAGCACTGGTTTTTTTTTGTAAAAGATATATAATACAGCGAATAAATAGTTTATTCTTTCATCAACAGCAGGGTGGAGGAGGACAAGGCACATATGGGTCAAACGTAAGAGACATTTATGTATAACTTTTCACTTAAATTTGTTCCACAATACACTCATAATTCAATGTTGTTTGATGTTAAGATCTAGCAGAGTAGAGGAATGAAAAATATTGTCGATTTAGGAGTCTAGATCTCGGTAGTTATCAAGTTTAAAAAAGTTTCCCATACAAAATACGCTTGTTTTAGCGTATTCTATACGATAAAACCATAAAAAATATAAGTCGTATAGCATTCCAAAAAAATGCTCAAAAAGCACTGGGTTTTTTTTGTAAAAGATATATAATACAGCGAATAAATCACTGGATTTATCCGCTGTATTGTTTATTCTTTCATCAACAGCAGGGAGGAGGAGGACAAGGCTCATATGGGTCAAACGTAAGAGACATTTATGTATTATTTTTCACTTAAATTTGTTCCACAATACACTCATAATTCAATGTTGTTTGATGTTAAGATCTAGCAGAGTAGAGGAATGAAAAATATTGTCGATTTAGGAATCTAGATCTCTGTAGTTATCAAGTTTAAAAAAGTTTCCCATACAAAATACGCTTGTTTTAGTGTATTCTATACGATAAAACCATAAAAAATGTAAGTCGTATAGCATTCCAAAAAAATGCTCAAAAAGCACTGAGTTTTTTTGTAAAAGATATATAATACAGCGAATAAATCACTGGATTAATCAGATGTATTGTTTATTCTTTCATCAACAGCAGGGAGGAGGAGGACAAGGCTCATATGGGTCAAACGTAAGAGACATTTATGTATTACTTTTCACTTAAATTTGTTCCACAATACACTCATAATTCAATGTTGTTTGATGTTAAGATCTAGCAGAGTAGAGGAATGAAAAATATTGTCGATTTAGGAGTCTAGATCTCTGTAGTTATCAAGTTTAAAAAAGTTTCCCATACAAAATACGCTTGTTTTAGTGTATTCTATACGATAAAACCATAAAAAATGTAAGTCGTATAGCATTCCAAAAAAATGCTCAAAAAGCACTGAGTTTTTTTGTAAAAGATATATAATACAGCGAATAAATCACTGGATTAATCAGATGTATTGTTTATTTTTTCATCAACAGCAGGGAGGAGGAGGACAAGGCTCATATGGGTCAAACGTAAGAGACATTTATGTATTACTTTTCACTTGAATTTGTTCCACAATACACTCATAATTCAATGTTGTTTGATGTTAAGATCTAGCAGAGTAGAGGAATGAAAAATATTGTCGATTTAGGAGTCTAGATCTCGGTAGTTATCAAGTTTAAAACAGTTTCCCATACAAAATACGCTTGTTTTAGTGTATTCTATACGATAAAACCATAAAAAATATAAGTCGTATAGCATTCCAAAAAAATGCTCAAAAAAACACTGGTTTTTTATAGAAAAGATATATAATACAGCAAATAAATCACTGGATTTATCCGCTGTATTGTTTATGCTTTCATCAACAGCAGGGAGGAGGAGGACAAGGCACATATGGGTCAAACATAAGAGACATTTATGTATAACTTTTCACTTAAATTTGTTCCACAATACACTCATAATTCAATGTTGTTTGATGTTAAGATCTAGCAGAGTAGAGGAATGAAAAATATTGTCGATTTAGGAGTCTAGATCTCGGTAGTTATCATGTTTAAAAAAGTTTCCCATACAAAATACGCTTGTTTTAGTGTATTCTATACGATAAAACCATAAAAAATATAAGTCGTATAGAATTTCAAAAAAATGCTCAAAAAGCACTGTTTCTTTTTGTAAAAGATATATAATACAGCGAATAAATCACTGGATTAATCAGCTGTATTGTTTATTCTTTCATCAACAGCAGGGAGGAGGAGGACAAGGCTCATATGGGTCAAACGTAAGAGACATTTATGTATTACTTTTCACTTAAATTTGTTCCACAATACACTTGTAATTCAATTTTGTTTCATGTTAAGATCTAGTAGAGTAAAAGAATGAAAATATTGTCGATTTAGGAGTCTAGATCTCGTTAGTTATCAAGTTTAAAAAAGTTTCGCATACAAAATACGCTTTTTTTAGTGTATTTTATACGATAAAACCATAAAAAAACATAAGTCGTATAGCATTACAAAGAAATGCTCAAAAAACACTGTTTTTTCTTTGTAAAGGATATATAATACAGCGAATAAATCACTGGATTTATCCGCTGTATTGTTTATTCTTTCATCAACAGCAGCGAGGAGGAGGACAAGGCACATATGGGTCAAACGTAAGAGACATTTATGTATAACTTTTCACTTAAATTTGTTCCACAATACACTCGTAATTCAATTTTGTTTGATGTAAAGATCTAGCAGAGTAGAGGATTGAATAATATTGTCGATTGAGGAGTCTAGATCTTGGTACTTATCAAGTTTAAAAAAGTTTCCAATACAAAATACGCTTGTTTTAGTGTATTCTAAACGATAAAACCATAAAAAACATAAGTCGTGTAGCATTAAGAAAATGCTCAAAAAGCACTGGTTTTTTTTATAAAACATATACAGGATGTATTCGTTAAGTGTAGCCAGGCGATAATTCCGTAAATATAGCAGATATCAGAAAACTTCAAATTGATATCGAAAGTGCGTTACCCAATGAGTAAAATTACATTAATAACTTTTTTGAAATAAAATCAGAAATATCCCAAATATTTACTTCAAACCCTCCCATACATTTAGTACCTACGACGACTTACAGCCTCCAAGAACTTCGGCGTCGTAAAAGATAAAACTGCTTGAGATTCATTATTTGCACGAATAAACTGTAATAATAGTACATTACACAACTAGGGTGGTAAAACAAAGAAAGGCCGAGATCGCAGAGGTTTGCGGCCCGAGCTGCAGGCGAGGGACGCAAATACGCGATCGAGGGCTTTCTTTATTAGGTATCTCCCGTGTTGTGTACATCTTTTTATGTCTACACTTCGTCGACCGTAGACTGAATTACGGTAAGGGACAGGCAAAACAATGTCCCTTACGCTAATTCAGCCTACGGTCGACGACTTGGCCAGAAAACGACTTTTTCCGTACGCGTAGCGTAAACCTCTGCGATATCGGCCTTTCTTTGTTTTACCACCCTAGTTGTGTAATGTACTATGAATAGTAATAGTAATAGTCTTTATTTGCAACCATGGTCTACATACAGTTCTTATAAATACAATTTAGAGTTTCACATGGACCCTGACAGGGTATAGCAATTGACATACCTACATAGTAATGAATCTTAAAAGTAACAGTGATATTCTTAGACTAATTCCTTAATGAATATGTATTGCATAAATTTAATGTATAAATTTATAATATATTCATAAATTCCGACACAGAATATTTTTTTTACTAAAAACGCCTTCAGGTTATTTACAAAAGTTTGTTCTTTATCTACATTTTTTTATACTATTAGGGATTTTGTTATAAATTTTGATGCAACTATAATAAGGGCCTTTCTTAAAAATACCTAGGATTGGTTCAGGAAGAGCCAGTTTGTCTTTGCGACGCGCACTCTTGATAAATGTGAATAAGTTGATGTTGCGTCTAACAAACGTGCCTGCTTCTTATTACAGTTTATTCGTGCAAATAATGAATCTTAAGCAGTTTTATCTCTTACGACGCCGAAGTTCTTGGAGGCTGTAAGTCGTCGTAGGTACTAAATGTATGGGAGGGTTTGAAGTAAATATTTGGGATATTTCTGATTTTATTTCAAAAAAGTTATTAATGTAATTTTACTCATTGGGTAACGCACTTTCGATATCAATTTGAAGTTTTCTGATATCTGCTATATTTACGGAATTATCGCCTGGCTACACTTAACGATTACACCCTGTATAATACAGCGAATAAATCACTGGATTTATCCGCTATATTATTTATTCTTTCATCAACAGCAGGGAGGAGGAGGACAAGGCGCAAATGGGTCAAACGTAAGAGACATTTATGTATTATTTTTCACTTAAATTTGTTCCACAATACACTTGTAATTCAATTTTGTTTCATGTTAAGATCTAGTAGAGTAGTAGAATGAAAAATATTGTCGATTTAGGAGTCTAGATCTCGGTAGTTATCAAGTTTAAAAAAGTTTCCCATGCAAAATACGCTTGTTTTAGTGTATTCTATACGATAAAATCATAAAAAA
This sequence comes from Eudemis profundana, assembly GCA_947034925.1. NCBI lineage: Eukaryota > Metazoa > Arthropoda > Insecta > Lepidoptera > Tortricidae > Eudemis > Eudemis profundana. The sequence continues at coordinate 50,177,771 of OX344794.1, forward strand.
CATAAGTCGTATAGCATTACAAAAAATGCTCAAAAAGCACTGTTTTTTTTTGTAAAAGATATATATAATACAGCGAAGAAATCACTGAATTTATCCGATGTATTATTTATTATTTCATCAACAGCGGGGAGGAGGAGGACGAGGCACAGATGGGTCAAACGTAAGATACATTTATGTATTATTTTTCACTTAAATTAGTTCCACAATACACTCGTAATTCAATGTTGTTTGATGTTAAGATCTAGCAGAGTAGAGGAATGAAAAATATTGTCGATTTAGGAGTCTAGATCTCGGTAGTTATCAAGTTTAAAAAAGTTTCGCATACAAAATACGCTTGTTTTAGTGTATTCTATACGATAAAACCATAAAATACATAAGTCGTATAGCATTACAAAAAACGCTGTTTTTTTTGTAAAAGATATTTAATACAGCGAATAAATTACTGGATTTATCCGCTGTATTATTTATTTTTTCATCAACAGCAGGGAGGAGGAGGACGAGGCACAGATGGGTCAAACGTAAGAGACATTTATGTATTATTTTTCACTCAAATTTGTTTCACAATACACTCATAATTCAATGTTATTTGATGTTAAGATCTAGCAGAGTAGAGGAATGAAAAATATTGTCGATTTAGGAGTCTAGATCTCGGTAGTTATCATGTTTAAAAAAGTTTCGCATACAAAATACGCTTGTTTTAGTGTATTTTATACGATAAAATCATAAAAAACATAGGTCGTATGGACGGTTCCCTAGCCTTCAATAATTTTTTAAGTCGAAAAATATTTTCCATCGAATTCCCACGACGCCCTCCTCACTCCTTCAACTTTTATTGAGCCGGACATTTTATTTTTCGGTATACTGAATTTTGGAATTTTGAAAATCGGTATATTGAATATCTTAATTCGTATTTTTGATGCATCGGATTACCATAGATTCGGACTTTTAATTATTCGGTATAATGAATTTCGGCATTTTGAAAATCGTTATTTTTACGGTTAGACGTTTTGTAATTTCGGATTTTTTTTTTATCGGATTTATGAAAAATCGGAGTTATAATAATTGGAATTTTAATCCATTCGAAATTTTAGGTCGTATGATGAATGAATAATGTATTCAACCTATCCTAAATGGGCGGATTTAAATTTGATGTCGTACACCTGTTTAATAAACCGTTTTAATTTTTTTTGTCGTATATTTATCTTATGATTTAATCAACAGAACCAGGACGACCCAGGACATGTAAGAAACGTAGTATTTAGTTTCATTCGGTAAACATTGCACAGCGAATCAATGTTCATTCAACGTTTTGAGGATTTTGCTACTTTGAACTTCAATCTGCCATTTTTGTAATTGCAGAGTGTATGTGCTTAGCGAATAAGTTAAAAGCATGTGGTGTATCTCTATGGCTCGTTGCCATGGTAGTTTGTTATTATCCTATTATGTAAATGTCTATCAGTATGCAATATTTTTTAGCTGAATAAAGCCAAGTTTACTGATAGTTTCTCATTGTATTTTATCAATTTATTCAGCTAAAAGTTGTTTCAAGAAATGTCCGAAGGAAAAATAGCCGAAAAGGCAAGTACGAGTTCTGTAATCAATATGTCACGCTATCTTCGCCCTGAGCGATTCGATAAAGAACCGAGTGCCACTGCCGCTGATTTAAGGTGGGCGCATTGGCATTCTACTTTTAAAAAAAAATTGTCTGAAGAATGCATCACGGATACAACAGACTCGATGAAGCTGAAGCTTTTAATAAATCATCTTTCTCCTACATTTTTTTCGTACATACGAGCTAGCAAAACATACGACGATGCTATTAACATCTTGGAAAAGGTATATATCGTTGTGTCCAATGCGCGCAGCGACGTAGACGTATTGATGACTAATTAATTAATTAATTGCGGAATTAGCGCGGCACGGCCGCTGCTAATAGTTTTGAAACGATGAGTAAAACCGTCGTGAATAAGCTCCTCACCTTTCTGCTGCGGATACTGCGGGAAGATGAGTTGGACGCGGAGCAGGTGTGTTTGGCGAGCTTCAGTGCTGCCGACATCTACGCAGCGAAGAAGGTGCTGTTCGAGTCCCTCGGGATCGCCGGCACAGTTATACCTCACCGGAGAGGAGACGAATCCGGAAAAAAATCCCTTAAGGACATCGTTGATGTTCTGAGGGAGCGAGAGAGCGACTTGCCTGAGTTCGTGGCGACGGAGGTCTCCAGATTGCCGTCCTGCATTCCAGAACATGTCGACGTGAGTGGCCTGCTGAAGGAAATCGTGGCCCTTAAAGCAGGCATGGCTGAAATTTTGAGAAAATTTGACGATTCACAGGCTACTATAGCCGAGTTACGCAAAGAAATCATCAGTTTGCGTAATAGTGCCCCAGAAACTCGGTCACCAGTGACGTCAAATTCCAAGAGTAATGACCGGGCGTCAAGTGTCGACTCGGTCAGTTTGCATGTTGCTGACACTGCGCATGCCGTTCCACTGCCCGCGTGCCCCCTCCGCGCCGGGCCTCCCCCCGCCCCTTCGTCTAAATCACGTCATCGCTATGCTGATGCCGTAGCCGGTCGGTCTGTCGCAGCCAATCGGAGAGACGCGCCCTCAAGAGCGCGTGAAGTTCGGGTTCCTCCAAAGGAGAAGCCCCCGCGCACCGATGTGGATAAGGAGGGCTTCACAATGGTGTCGAGGAAGCGCAACCCGCGCAAGAGTCAGTGTGGTACTGCAGAACCGGTCGGTTCTGGTCTGCGGGTCGCCACACCGGGCAAGGCGCTATATGTATCGCGCCTACATTACACCGCCACGGCTGATGAGGTGGCGGAGTACGTTCGTCAGAAGACCGGCTTCTCGCTGAGGGTGTTCTAGCTGCGTTCGCGCCACTATGTGCACTTCAGCTCGTTTGTGGTGCGCGTGCCGCGGCCGCTGCAGGAAACCATCGCAAGTGCTGACTTCTGGCCGAAGGGTGTCGTGTTTCGACGGTTTCGGGGCAACCTGCCGAATCCTACACCAGAGACGACGATGCAACGGGGCCACGCCGTTTCGTCGCCTAAATAGTTATTTTATTCTTACGTTTCATGACGCATTGGTTTTTTTACTGTAATGTCATGTTAACATGTATTAATAAATAAATAAATAAATAAATATATAAGGCCTAAAAATTAAATACTCGCTAGACATTTGATGTCCACACGTAAGCAGAAAACCGGCGAAACCGTGAAGGAGTATATTCAAGCCTTGAAACTTCTTGCCCTCGAATGTCACTTCACGCAAGTTACTGCGGAAGAGCACCAAAACGAATCAATGCGTGGATCGTTCATCGCCGGCATCAGCTCACAGAAGATAAGGGAAAGGCTATTAGAGAAACTAAATCTGAGCTTAGACGAAGCCGTCAACCTGGCAATTTCTCTTGAAGACGCCGAGACAAATACGCACGCATTTAGCAATGCTAGCTCATCGCTCAACCTCAATTCCGTACCTGAATCTGAGAATAACGTCGCAGCTTCTACGCCCACTTTTCACACAAATTCGAAGAGACGTTGCTTTTTTGCGGTGGAAACGTGCACCAGCGGATAAAGTGCCCTGCAGTAAATGAAAACTGTCAGATTTGCTCAAAAAAGCAACTTTGCAAACGTATGCAGATCTAAATATCCACAAAGAGCCAACGCTATAACCAATAATGATGCCCAACCTGACGGCGAACTGTCTGCGATATCTGCCGCCTCTCCAAGCAGCTTAAGAAAGGCCACCTCACCTATAACAATTAATGGATTTAAAGCAGAGGGCTTAATAGATACGGGGAGTTCTGTAAGCTTTATTGACAGGAGTCTAGCAGAAATACTAAAATTGAAGATAAAACCTAGCCGTCAAACTATCACGTTGGCGTCTCTCAGCCACGTCTCTTACGTTCAAGGCTTCTGTTACATCAATATTCAACTTAACAAGCATCAATACAAACATCAACCACTTCTAATCGTCAACAATCTTTGCGCAGACGCTATTATCGGCCACGATATTCTTAATAACCACTCCTCATTGGAACTCGAGTTTGGCGGCTCCCAACAACCATTAAGAATCTGTAATGTCATGGAAGCATCAGTACCGCCAGCGTCCCTGTTTACCAATCTATCACCTCACACGAAACCCATAGCAGTCCGGACAAGACAACATAGCGCCGACGACGAACGTTTTATAAATAAATAAATAAAATAAATAAATATTAGGGGACATCTTACACAAGTCGAACTAGCCCCATAGTAAGCTCAATAAGGCTTGTGTTATGGATACTAGAAGTAGTGGCCGTTCTACGAGAAATTATACGGCGTTTCGTGAACAAAAGATTTCCTTTGGCAGGTTTGATCTTTAGGTCCTAAGGATTGATTTAAGAAGTGGAGCCACCTGGATTTATGATGCAGGTGTGGAGGGGGGGCGGGGGGAGTTTGCACCCGCCGCACTTCAAATAAAAAATTATAACTGATCCAGTTATGGATACAATGGCGTGTTTGGTATCGTTTTCGCATAAAAAGAGTACGAGGAATCTGATTTTAAGGTTATTTAGAAACACTTTGGTACAAAAAGTCTATAATTTTGGTAAAAAAGTAAATTTAAAAGTAAGTTTTTTATTTTTCAACTATATTTACCTTCAAAAATAGATCGATTTTGTGATAAAAAAAAATAGTAATATCGAGCTCATACTGTCTAGTTTTTAGAAATATATACTTTACATATACTTATCTGACAGTATCTACCCATAAAAAAATGCCGTGTGAATCGAGTGATGAAATAAAAATATTTCACACGGCACATTTATTGAGTAAATTTTGTTTTTCTCTGGTTTATCAAGGAAACCATATAAGACAGACATAATTTGACGTCACTGGGGTAAAATATTCAACACTTAAAGCGGTTGGTTTAGGTCAGCCGCGAAATTCAATTTTTTTTGAGGTTTTTTTGTTGATTATGGCTAAAGTATTAGTTTTTTACAATTTTTTTGTCATTTTCCGCAGCTAAATTATTATCTTCTACGTATTAATGTATCATTTGTTGAAGAAAAATAAAAAAATAATGATATAAAATAATTAAATATATTTTACATTTATGTTATAAAATAAGAAATTGTTAAAAAAAACTTTCTCAGGTCTTCGAATTCCTCCGGAGGGCCTCGCAGACTACGAAACTGTAACAAAATAGATAAGTAATATAATATTAGAATGTATGTACAATCTCTAGTCTATGATACCAAATTCACCAGACATAAAGTTATCTAACAATATAAATATACCTGGAATTATCGGAGTATCTGTCACAGCTCTTAATCTTCGATGAGGGCCTCGCGGTCTATTGCACTGTAACAAAATAGAATTAATATTATACAATGTCAATAATACCAAATTCAGCAGACAAAGTTATTTGACAACATAAATATACCTGGTATTATCGCAGTTTCCGTAGCAGCTCTTACACAACAGTGTGCATGGCATTCCCTCTCGTCTGCAAGAACATCGGCCCCTGCAGCTGTTCTTGCATCCACACTTCACAAGCTCTCGCGCCGCCTCCCAGATACTGGGCTGGAGTGTCCATAAAGGCTGCCATTCTCTTTCAGTTTGAGTCCATCCCCAGTCAGCTGGGGAGGGGATAACGCCTGAGGGATCAAGAGCTTGTCCCCACACGTAGCCTGCTTGATAGGCTGCTCTCAATGTGTGCATCCTTAGAGCATCCCTCGTAGGGGGGATATTTTGCAAGGACTTATTTTTTGTAAATAAAATCTTGCGAGCTTCATTAACTGAAAGAATTTCAGTTTCACCACAGTATAACATGATGACGTACTTTTCTAATCTTGTCATTAAATCATCTGTCACTTCTTTCAGTGGATTAGAAAGTGCTCTAAAAGCAGATGTGGTCTCGAGACATTGCTGCCACGCCTTCCAGGTCAATGTTTTACCTTTCGAATAGAAAGCAGAAACCGTGTCACAGCCTGTGAAAGCATGGTATCCTCTTATAGCTTCTGCTCTCTCTACTCCCAGATCCTGTGCCAGGTCATGTGCAGGTATGTAGCTGTGGTGTTTGCCCGTACCGAAAGATATCCAGAGCTCTTGGAGACCTAACTGCTTCAGGGCGAAGAAGTAGGATATGGCGATTACGACGACGTCGGAATCAACGGTGTGTATAACAATTCTTGTTGCTCCATTGATAACCATATCCTTTGCATGCAGAATAATGCGGCCATCAGCCTCCTCGGCATTCACACTAAGCCCTCCTATCAGCGTCTCCGTTGGTTTGGATGATTTGATTGTAGGACCGATGTTAGTCACTATATGCACTCCAATGATCTCTTGAAGCGCGTAGCACCCGATAAGTTTGAAAAGTTCTTCTTTATTCTGAGAATTCTTCAGAAAGTCAGACCAATTGCCTGGTAACTTGTGGTCTTCATGTACTTGACGACGAACTCCTTGACCCCTGTTGTCACGAACCTGTTTCTTGAGAGACATATCAGAGTAGAGATCCCAGACAATGTCAACTCTCCTCGCCTCCGTGTTCTCTGTACTTTCCATGATGCTTTGACGGAACTCCTTGCGGCAGTACTGCCCAAATGTCTTGGAGCTACGTGGAGGATGACTGTGAACAAGGGCAGCTCCATCAAATATATTTCGGTTGCAAGATTCGGGGGAAGTATTGTTCTCAATTTTCTTTTTCAAAACCATAACGATATCAGACTTCTGGCACGCTCGCATACTTCCCATAGATGATAAAGATGGAGGACAAGTCTGATTTTCGTAAGAAAAGAAGACATCTAGGTCCAAGTGTCTATTCTGACATTCTGACTTGAAATTAATAGTTTCGAGAATAGACTTATGTCACACTTGAGAGCCTTGACGGATTCAAGTTGTTTTGAATTTTTTGGCTTCTTGAGAGTAGCAAAAATTCTAGTTTTTACTTTTTTTATTGGTTCGAATAAAGTAGACGTCTTTTTAACCAGCCTTTCTTCAACGAATGTCCTGTACAAATCCTTGCCATTTGTCTCCAGAGCGGTTAATGTGCAAACAGCATCGTCGTCTACAATTGTTCTTGAATCTATTGCAATTAAATCAGTTGTTTGTTCTTGAAAAGGATTGCCAAACTCTTGAAAACTTGCTTGGACTGCATGAACTTGTCGCAAAAATGTTTTCTGGAACGCAGGATATTGTTCGTGATGAAGTTCTTGGGAAGATTTATTAGTGTTGGTAAACTCTTGCAGGAGGCGGCATATTTCTGGTCCGGCTAGCATCCAACGTCGTAAGGCTGTGGGATCTTGGGTGAGACCAATAGCACCTCCATCGCCTTTGACAATGGCATTATGTTGCTCATGCGCCTGGTCTACAGCAAGAGCAGAGAACGGCTTTTGAGTCTTTCGAAGCGCAAAGTTTCCATTGCAAAATTCGGCGTGGACGTCTGGGGCACTCGTTGGCAACGATTCTAAGTCAGCTACATGAACAGATAACCAACGAGCGTAGTTTGGGTGGTCAAATAAGAAAAACCAGGGCAGCATTTGCTTCAGGCACTCTCGGAATAAATTGTATTTTCCTTCTCGCAGTGACCGCACAAAGGACAGAAGAAGGATTTCTAAATTGAGTAAAGTCAACCAGAACCTAAACATTGGTATTTTAGCAGCTTGTTCATTTACCCATGTCTCAAAAGAAACATCAGGAGAATTTGCAGTATGGGCTTGATTTACAAGCATGTAGAGAGCTGCGGCGGTGATTTCGTGGGCAGTCCTACTTTTCTTGACATGGGAAACCTTTATAATAGCTTCTGCTGATCCCTGTGTAACCAATCCTGCGTTTACAGCAACGCTAATCCATCCGCATCCCTCCATGTACTGCCCGATGACTCCAAGAAATGCCTTCTCTATATGGAAAGGGGCAAACATCATGACAAACTTATCTTCTCCGTATAAGTCTGGCCAGTTCCACTGGATTAATTTTCCAATGGTATAGAGAGGTTGATCTCCGTACATAACTGGCGTTTGAAGTGGGTTGAGGTGGTGTGTTATATTTGTAATAATATTCATTCCGTGCCTAACCATGGATACAGAAGTTGACTCTTCAAAGAAAAGTGGCAGCAGCGAACAGACGGCGCAATATAAATCTTGTGTATTTTGGGTGATTCTACTTGCATGATAAGCAGCCCAAGACCAATTACCGCCATCTTCGTGACTGCTGCAATGAAGGACGTGATCAAGCCATTCGGATTCTGTTTGATATCGCATAGTTTCTGTAGGTAACATTTGTGATACACTTGGTACGTTGCTATCAGGAATTTTTGGCTTTGTTTGAGCAAGAAACACGTTTGGCACGGTTGCAAAAGACTCTGGTAAATGAGGAACATCTAAAGTTTGAGGTCCGGAGTCATTGTATGAAGATTGGAAACTTCTGTGTGCGCCTGGCTGAGCAACTGACGGTGTTTGAAAAACAGATATACTTGTTCCGTGAAAAGAACCTACTGAAGTATTGCTTGATGGATTGTGGTCTACATTGTCATAGGCGCCAATAGTAAACACACCTCGCAAAAGATTACTGGGACATAGTAACATTTCCTCTTCTGCACGATCAATATTTAGATGGCACAAGGCCGATGTCACCTCGCAAACCCGTTTTGACGACACAGATAAGCCACGTCTGTGCAAATCATCAATAACTGTTCTACTTCGCGTACGACCGTAAGCGTCAAGAGCTGTATAGAGTGGCAGCGGGGGTTCCTGTTCTCTGTTATGACGAACGATATCTCCTGTCGGTGCTCGATTCTTGTAATTAAACATTACGAGCTGTGCTATTGCCAGAGCTGGCTCAGTAGCCTTGCACTCTTCAGGTGACCATTTTCCATACACAATCATATTTACAGATGCCAAAAGAAGAGGAGGAACTGAAGATTTTTGGCAGTTTTGGTCGAATGTGCCTTTAAAACAGGTCTTCCATTTCGACATTTCCTTCCTGAGAGCTGTAGCAAATCTAGCAAATGCTAGAGCGTCTTGACTTAGATCTTCTGAATTTGCATTTGCTGATATATCAATAGATTTGCACACTAACTGGTACTCCTTGGATGGACGGTGGACTAGCAATTGTGGGAACTCGTCCTGGATGCTTTCACGAAGAGTAGTTGAACGAACATCCGGAAGTTCACTTTCAGTAATGCTAAGCAGCTGTGCCAGTCGTTCTTTGTACATTTTAGTTAATGTGCTCATTGGGAACACGAAATCATAATTCTCGCTTTCCATCTTATCTTGCATATAAGCCACAAGTTCTGCGAAAGCTATGGCCTCGCATACAGAAGTTTCACTTCTTCCAGAAGAACTATTTTTCCGACATCTGTTCCTTAGGTTTAGGAGGCATTTATGATGATATTTTGCCTCTAAAGCTACCAAATCACCTGTCTGTAGCATTCCAATAAGGCGCGCATCCATAACGTAGTTAGCCCATTCTTTTACTCTTTCACTTAGCTCTAAAGTAGTGACTAAATGAAGTTTTTTATTCCTCTTCTCCGGGAATGTGCAAAGGAAGCAAACATTCTCTACACTGGGCATGACCGTTGGTGGTAAGGAAGACCTAGTTCGTCGACTACTTTCAGGAATTTGGTCCCTTGCTTCAAACCTTTTCTGTGCTCGTTTAAGTTTTGTATCATTATATTGCAGCCTACAAGACTTGTGCCATTTTGCTTCATAATTACTTAAAGTTGCAGCAATTCCCAAACCTTCATCCAAGCCATCAAAATGCTTCATAGAATCCAGTTCACCTATTCGCTTGAATGCACACAAATTATCTGCCAATGTATTGTAGCTACTCAGAGTCTTCGAACTGTTTTTATTACGCCCCGGACACACGAGATTGTCTTTGTTTTTGTCTTGACAAATGCAACACTTAGACCAATCGACACTAGATTTATCGGTTGATAAAGGGGCTGGCTTGGCAACCACTAGTTTTTTAGCTCGCTTTTTTTCCATTTTTACAATAAAATTACTAGTTTTGTTACGCGGAGCGAACGAACGCGGGCTCACGCGACAAGTTGATAACAGGTACTAACATGACCAAACATGACCACGACAGGCAAAACGCGCCCGCGGCGGCGGGCGGACAGCTCGCCCTCACCCCCTCCGCCCCCAACCCCCTCCCACGAGTTTGTTTGAGCGACCGAGACTAAATAGTTTACAACTTCAGTACGTGACTCGATTCACACGGCATTTTTTTATGGGTAGATACTGTCAGATAAGTATATGTAAAGTATATATTTCTAAAAACTAGACAGTATGAGCTCGATATTACTATTTTTTTTATCACAAAATCGATCTATTTTTGAAGGTAAATATAGTTGAAAAATAAAAAACTTACTTTTAAATTTACTTTTTTACCAAAATTATAGACTTTTTGTACCAAAGTGTTTCTAAATAACCTTAAAATCAGATTCCTCGTACTCTTTTTATGCGAAAACGATACCAAACACGCCATTGTATCCATAACTGGATCAGTTATAATTTTTTATTTGAAGTGCGGCGGGTGCAAACTTCCCCCGCCCCCCCTCCACACCTGCATCATAAATCCAGGTGGCTCCACTTCTTAAATCAATCCTTTGAACCTAAAGATCAAACCTGCCAAAGGAAATCTTTTGTTCACGAAACGCCGTATTTTGCCTTTTTTTGTCGTGTAGGATTACGACTAAAGACGATATATTTAATAGATGAGATACTTAAATACTTAGAAAACATCCATGACTCAGCAGGAACAAATATTCGTGCTCACCACACAAATAAATGCCCTTATCGGGATTCGAACCCAGGACCTCTTGTTTCGTAGGCAGGGTCACTACCAACTAAGCTAAACCGGTCGTCAAAATATATATTATAAGCACAGAAGTCTCCAAGCTGCTCGAAGACGGCATCATCGAGCCCAGTATCTCACTTTGGCGCGCACAAGTCCTGATCGCGGGTGGAGGTCTACACAAGAAGAGGATGGTAATCGATTACTCTCAAACTATTAACAAATATACCGAACTGGACGCCAACTCATTACCGAAGATAGAAACGATCGTTTCAAAAGCGGCCCAATACAAACATTTCAGTCAAATCGACTTAAAAAGTGCGTACCATCAAGTACCTATTCTTCCGAAGGAGCGCATTTATACCGCTTTTGAAGCAAATGGGAAGCTATTTCAATTTACACGGATTCCGTTCGGGGTCACGAACGGAGTAGCGGCGTTCCAGCGAACCTTAAACTATATCATAGATAAGCGGTGTATTTGCCTAACTGGATGACGTCACCGTATGTGGAAAAACGAAAAATGAACACGACATCAATTTATTTAAGATTAAGGAGGCCGCTACCAAATACAATCTAACTCTAAATGAAAACAAGTGCATATTTGATAAAGAAACAATCAGTCTTCTCGGTTATACAATAACAAACAATACGGTTCGACCAGATGAGAACCGCCTTAAACCGCTACTTGATTTACCAACACCTGAAAATTCTGCTGCATTAAAACGAGCGCTAGGACTCTTTGCGCATTATTCAAGGTGGATTCAAAACTTTTCTGAAAGAATTAAACCGCTGCTGTCGATAAATACATTTCCATTCTCTGAAAATGCAACCACTACGTTTAACAAAATAAAAACAGATATTGCGAAAGCTTCCTTATCTGCTATCAATGAAAACGCCATGCTGACAGTAGAAACCGACGCTTCGGAAAATGCCCTCGCCGCTTCACTCTCTCAAGACGGACAGCCAGTAGCGTTCTTCTCGAGATCGTTAACCGACTCTGAAAGGCGGCAGTCTTCGATAAGAAGCGGCCGCGATAGTTGAAGCACTACGCAAGTGGCGCCACTTTTTAATCGGAAGGCATTTCTTGCTAATAATAGACCAACAGTCCGTTGCATTCATGTTTAATCAAATTCACTCCAGCAAAATTAAGAACGAAAAAATTTAACGCTGGAGGCTAGATATGTCTTGTTTTAAGTACGACATAATTTATCGCCCGGGGAAAGAAAACAAAGTCGCCGACGCATTGACCAGGGTATGTGCGCACACGGACGTCAACAATCTAAAAACATTACACGATAATCTCTGTCACCCGGGAATCGTTCGCATGGATCACTGGGTACGATCGAAAAACCTTCCGTATTCAATTAATGATATCCGACAAATGACGGCTAACTGTCGAGTTTGCGCTGAAATCAAACCCCGATATGCTAAATTAGACGGACAACTGATCAAGGCAACGGCTCCCTTAGAGCGACACAATATCGATTTCAAGGGGCCACTTCCGTCAAAATCTCGAAATAAATATATACTTACTGTGATTGACGAGTACAGCCGCTTTCCCTTTTCTTTTCCTTGCAAATACATGACGTCGAGCACCGTGATTGACTGTTTAAATTAAATTTTCTATGTATTCGGCACTCCGATGTTGTACATCCATTCGGACCGAGGAACCTCATTTATGTCACAAGACCTTACTCAATATCTCGTATCTCTTGGGATAAGCTTGCAATCGGACTCCCCCATATAACCCGCAAGGTAACGGCCAGGTCGAACGTCTAAACGGTACCTTGTGGCGAGCGATTCAACTAAGACTAAAATCCAAAGGTTAAGATGTAATAGACTGAGAAAACGTTTTGTCCCCGGCCTTACACTCGATACGGTCCTTACTGTGCACGGCTACGAACACGACACCCCATGAGCGAATGTTCAGCCACCCTCGAAGGAGTCCAAACGGGGTATCATTGCCTTCTTGGCTTACTACTCCAGGACCTATATTAATAAAAAGAAACGTGCGTCGTTCTAAATCTGACCCGATTGTGGAGGAAGGCCATCTCATACAAAGTAACCCGAACTACTCTCACGTCAGATACTCTGATGGAAGAGAAGGTACAATATCCAACCGACAATTAGCACCGATCCCCTCTGACGATGAATATCATTCAATATCCTCTACCTGCAGGACTACCATCAGACATTTTAGGAGGGGCGAATGTGGTGTATCTCTATGGCTCGTTGCCATGGCAGTTTGTTATTATCCTATTATGTAAATGTCTATCAGTATGCAATATTTTTTAGCTGAATAAAGCCAAGTTTACTGATAGTTTCTCTTTGAATTGTATAAGGGGTGTTTTTTGTAAATTCCGTAACATATTTGTATAAACAGCGTCTATGTGCATGAAAAATATTAGAAACTCAACATAACTGTCGTTTATTTGAAGTCAGAATTACAAAGCATTACAAAGATTTTTTTTTATTGTTATAAAAAATCCACAGCACAAGTTACAAATAATTTTGGTATATGCATTTTTGCCAATTTCGGATTTACATTATATTTAACTGTGTGTGTTCGTGTGTGTGTGTGTGTGTGTGTGTGTGTGTGTGTGTGTGTGTGTATACTCTGCGCTTCATGAACGTGGCAACTGTTTTATAATGCACCTCCTGAAGGAAGCTCTGCTCAGGTGGAAAGGGTCAACAGACTCAAACATCGAATTGTACGTTCGTGGGAGCCCACTTGTGACACAGTTGAAACCGTTCTTTGTACGGTGAAGGGGCACGGCAAATAAGGTGGTATGTCTGGTCCGTTTGGTGGTAGCTTTCAGTTTTAGGAGTGCCGCCGACAAATCGGGTTAATCCAAAGAGCCTGAGCATGCGTCGTAGAGTAGCATCATATCGCGAACGGCGTCTGTTCCTAAGCTCAGTGAATTTGTGTCGCCTGCAAGTGTCAGCGTATTGTTGAATTATACGGTAGTTTTTTACTAAAAGAACCAGTGATTCATTCGTTGTATTATTTACTTTTTTTTTCATTAACAGACTGAAGACTGGGATGCTGCATCCTCAAACGACAGAGATGAGTCAGACGTAAGAGACATTTGATATTATTTACTTAAATTCGTTTGGTACGCAATACACTCACAATTCAATATTGCTTTATGTAAGAGGTCTTGATTGTATAATTACTACTTCAATGCTAGAAATATTATTGTATTGTGGTCGCAGTGTCATTTACCAAACGTTATTTTGCCAAAGTTGTGAATAATAATAGTAGACTGCGTCACAATGGAGCAAAATGATGTATTTACGGCGAGAGCGTATATTGAATCCTGAACGAAGCGAAAGATTGTACAATAGGATTCAGAATCAGAAAATTTTATTGTCACACTCATACATTTAACATTTTGTATATACCTAAGTACAATGATGTCACATTAGACATAAGATAGAGCGTGCCTCGTCTATCGATACATTGAATAATTATAAATTATAAACATAAATATTTCGCAATTTACTACTTAAGTAATTATCGAGTTACAGTTAGTTACTAAGTTCCGACGTTCCATAATTTTAATAATGATATATATATTACAAAGGAAAGTAATTTTTTGGTCAGCCGTTATTAAAATTGATCCGCAAAAAAATATAAGCAGTTAAATCATTTGGGCAGCATACAAAGATTTGGCTGGCAATAAATAAAAATCGGGCGGCAACTCTTGTTCAGCAAATAATTTAAAAATGGTTTACATTTTAACCAATATTAATCTGCTTTATTTATCATTTGTCTGCCTAATAAACAGTCGAGCTGCAAAATAATTACTTGGCCGGCAAGATTTTACAATTGGTTAGCAGAGAAAACATGCGTGGATTGCGTTTAGTTTGAATAACTGGCCAAGAGCATGTCGGACCATGCTCAGTGTAGGGTTCCATAGCCGTAACTATAAGGTAAAAAAAATACGACGTAAAAAAAGTACAACAACAAAAGAGCGTATCTTCATAGCAATTACGTCCTTTTGTTGAGAAGCGTAGTTTATCGGCAATAACTCAAAAACGGTTAGTCCGATCTTGTTGAAAACAATTTTCATTGAAAGTATTAATTAAGCGTTATCTTTGTAATTTTTTTTATATTTTTCGGACACACGGTTTAGAAGATAGAGGGGGGGGGACACAATTTTCACCACTTTCGGAGCGATTATTTCCAAAGGTATTCACTTAATCAAAAACATTACTTAAGAACCTTAAAATGTTTTTAAAAGAGCTGTCGAACTATGTACCACACATTGACATTTTGTGAAAAAAAAATTTTTTAGCTTCTGTTACATGTATGGAGTGCCCCCCCTAGATTTTTTTATTTTTATTATTTAACTACCAAACTTAGTTGCGGCATCTACAAGACATCTATATTCCAAATTTCATCAGTATAGGTCTTGTAGTTTTTGAGTAAAATGCCTGTGACATACGGACGGACGGACGGACGGACGGACGGACGGACGGACGGACGGACGGACGGACGGACGGACATGACGAAACTATAAGGGTTCCTTTTTAGCCATTTTGGCTACGGAACCCTAAAAATCAGCAGTACTGTGGGCAGAGCGAAACAGACCACGTGACGCGAGCTGCTAATCGTGGGCGTGTTTGTTTTGTCATTCGGTGATTGTCAGCTGTCAGTGTCAAGTAGTAGTGTTGCATTTCATCAACTAAATCGCTTACATTGGTGTGCCTATCGGATATCCTAAGTTTGGCACTTTGTGTTAACCTTGTCTTAGTTACAAAATTTATTAATAATTTAGAGTCCGCGTCCTTAAGCATAGACGAGTATAATTCTATGGCATCTATAAGTTGCTTAGTGACAGTTTCTGAACCGTCCGTCCATGGACGGTAATAAAGATACCGCCGTTTTTAAATCAAAGTTCGACGCCATTGTGACTGAGTCTTTGTTATCTTGTTCGTAAGTGTCTAAAATTTTTCTATTTATTTCCTCTATTTTTGTGAGATAAGACTGGATTAACTCACTGTCCTGTACATAGATTTCAGATTTTTCTACTTTAGTACTATATTGCTCTATATAAGCTTCGTACTGGCTGTATAATAATTTTACTTGTTGGAGTTTGTTTTAGCCAATAGCTTCAGTACGGCGTTTTGGTCCTAATTTTCTAATATCCTCTTGTAGTGACTTTAATTGATTATATAATTGTTGAATTTCTGACATTACTTTTGTTTTTAAAAAAATATATATTTACACAATTTTTTACACAGGCATTGCAAATTAATAATACTTAGTTACGAACAATAATAATAACGACTTAACGCAAATTAAATTTTGTACCTCTAAATTGTGGTGACGTGCTGTAGCGCTGGTGGTGTCATGGAGTGTTCGATGACTGGTTGACGCTGGGTAGACTTGCTGTTAGACGCTCTGCTCCGGCCTGTTGCGCATTGTTGCTGCTACCGCTTGCCGCTCAATCTTCTTCCGCACTGCGTGATGCCGACGAAAAAGAGCACCGTTGTTGTCACGATTATACCGTGATTCTGTCGCTGTCAGCTTGGCTCGTGCTCGCACTGTTGGAAGCTCTGTTTTGCGCGATGATGACTTCCTCCTTTTTGTCTTCTTTTGTGCTGAGCTGGCGGGTGGTTGGCTGGTTGGCTGCTGGGCGGCGTCTAGGTTGATGCTGAATTTCCTTTTGGCTTCATGAAGTCTACGATGTGGGCAGGCTAGATCAACCTGGCCGGCAGAGTCTTGTTGTAGCGGAGAGCTAAGCCCGACTGGCAGGGTCTTGTTGTAGCAGAGAGCTAGGCTGCCTCGAGCAGCCCGACTGGCAGGGTCGCCATGAAGTGTTAGATGTTAGTAGATAGTAACAACACGAGATTCGTAGGAATAATGAACCTTTATTATAATATTACATGCCTTTTTATACTGGCTTACATATGATCTATTACACAATAATTAAATAAGAAAGAACAAAGGATTTACATCAATGTCAAGGCTATGCTACATATAAGGAGCGCTGCCTCTAATATGAAATTAATTATTACATTGTGATACATTGTAATGCATTCCAATCTTCAGCTGTATGTATCAGCTGGGACTACACCACAATCAGTGATTTTACCGTATTGCTATTTTTTAAGATACTACTTACTATAGAATGTAAAAAGCCTGCGAAAGTCCGAATAGGCCTAGGGCTCTCGCTGGTTAGGACGCGTGCCGACACTGCGCGCTGAGGGCTGCTCTCCCTCCGCGCCTCCGGCTCTATAAAAACACTCTAGGGCGCGCAGTGTCGGCACGCGTCCTAACCAGCGAGAGCCCTAGATTCGGACTTTCGTTCACGCAGCGCCGGAGATACGGAAAGTCAACTTTTTCAACTTTGAAGTCGAATATCTCGGTTATTTTTTATTTCAGAGAAAAGTTTTTTCCATAAAACATGCTTATTTTAGCGAATTCTATACAATAAAACAATAATAAATAGGTGTTATAATGACACAACATCCATCGAAATTTTTACGTCTTAAAAATTTGTTAACTTTGAATTCGAATATCTCGGACATTTTATATTAAACGGTTTTATTTAGTTTACCGTGTTTGTGTCAAGTTTGTTTGGGTCAAATCTTGCGGCAGCTTTTTTTTAGAAATAGATATTTGTCTAATAAAATATGCTTATTTTATTGTTAACTCGAAATTTTTATTTAGATGTGCCCTTTTGCGTTATTGCGGCAGAATAGTTGCGCCCATTTTGTGCATGCCAATTAGGTTTTATTGCACCTTTCATTTTGATGAACAAAGTGAAATATTTTGCTTACCTACTGATTGCTTACCAAAATTTGATTAACCGTAGATCGCTTAATCCAGCTCAAATATTTAATTTGGTGACCAAAATAATTTAGAGCAGCTCAGTATATCATTAATTGCACTCTGATTTATAAATGTTTGCTAACCATAAGTTGCTTACCAACTAGTTATTTTGGCTGACCAAATACATATTTCTGCTGACCAAAATATGAATATTTTGCTGATCGATTAAATGATACCCTATTACAAAATTAAATTTTAAATCTCATATCTCAATCATTTGTTTCGATGTCAAAATTCGAATAGTCATTAGTCAAATATTCTTTAATGCTGTAGAGTGTTCGATCCAACAAGAGTGATTTCAAGTGTCGATGGAATTTGTTATCATATATATTTTTTTATATTATATGGTAATTTGTTGTATAATGTACATCTCATGGCGTTAGGAGAGTTTTTGGCCAGCTTTAATATATGGACGGTTGGTATTAAATCAAGAGGTTTCTTGGTATGCCGGGGATTGCATTTAGTTCGTGTCTGAAATTCGCTCATGTTCTTACGGACCTCCATTATGTAGACAGACAGAGATGGACGTTAAGATCTTTAGGTGCTTGAAGTGCTCTACAGGTTTCTCTAAACTTTGCTCCCACAAGTATTCTTATTGCACATTGTTGTATCTTCAAGATACGCTCATTTTCTGCAGATGATCCCCACAATATTATACCATACGATAGCATGGAATGAATATAGGCATAATAATGTATCTTTCAAGGTATCACTCGATACCATGGTTTTCATTTGCCATAACGCAAAATTACCTCTGCCCATTTTGTTGCATACCATGTCTACATGTTGGCTCCATGTTAATGGAGAATCCATCTGAAATCCGAGTAGTCTCACGTCATTTACCGTTTGCAGCTTTATGTTGTTTTATAACTGGATATCAAGTCGTTATGTTGATTTTCTCGTATTGAATAACATTATGCACGTCTTATCCGAGTTGAGCTTTAGTCCGTTTACCCTAAACCAGTCTCCGCATAAACGCATGGCATTAACTATCTTCTTTTCAAGTTGTTCATATTTTGTCTGCATTAACTATGATTGACGTGTCGTCAGCGTATAGGATCATCTACCCTAAAAATGATTTTATCAAATCGCCACTTTGACCACGGATGCCATATCTTGCCAATTTTTTTAGAAGTGATGAATGGTCCACAGTGTCAAACGCCTTTGACAGATCTAGGAATATGCCAGCGACTTTCTGTTTATTCTCTAAACATGTAAAAACATGTTTAAGAAATTGGTGTGTTGCAGTCGTGGTCGATTGCCCCCTGCGGTATGCATATTGAACGTCTGACAGTAATTCTAAAGTTTAATCCGGAGCGTAGTGAGGGATTCAAGTGTTAACGCCCGTGGTGAAAATAATTTGGCTACCGTGTGACACACACTGCTATTCACACCGACTATGACACCCAACACACACACACAACAACAACAAAATCAACACAACAAAATCCCAAATTCCATCAAGGACTGCAAAACGTACCTCGGGTTTAGTCTAAAACTAAAATCGCTTCTTGTACAAAAGGCCTATTATTCCGTTTTTGAATTCCTAAATGATTGACATTGTATTTCTATTTGTATTCTATAATTTATTTTCTATTTGTATTGTGTAATGTAATGATCGACTAATTTTATTTTATTTTTATTACTTTAAAATGAATTTGTATAAGATGACATTGTATGATTAGTACACAATAAACGAGTATGAGTATGAGTATGAGAAAAATTCAAATACAAACGCTACCTACCAAAATAACGAAAAATATAGTTAATCAAAGAGCATTACTCATTATTATTAAAAATGAAACGTTAAATTGTTAAATTTATAGTCGATTATTATCTTTTAAGGACGGTACGAAAATACCACTTGCATGTTATATTTATGGCCCTCGCCTGCGGCTCGAACCGCAAACACCTGTGATCTCGGCCATTCCTTATTATACCGCCCTCTGTGTGTAATATACTAATAAAGCTGTCTATGGTATGGCATATTCTAAATGGGTTCAAACAAAAATACCCTGTTGTCCTTGAACAGAAAAGTACCACTTTGATCCCTCTTATGAGGTAGCAAAATAGTTTTTTCTGAATAGGTGTGAAAATGATATTAAGACCGCCACACGCACCAGCTGCGTGTGTGTGAGCGGCCTAAGACTTTATATGACAACACCAAGGTGGTATGTATGTCACTTAATTAAAATTTTACATAACGTCATGTAACTTTTGGAGCGAACCGTCTAATTCGTCATTAGTTCATTTGCCAAACGTTGTTTTTAAGATGAAAATTTGTGGAACTTTTTTTATGAAATTAATGGATACCGTGTTTTTTACATCATGACAACTCACTATCCAGACATTGTTTATGCTTACAGCTAAAGGAATAATGTTGTTAGTTAATGTGCTTCGCACGTTAATGTCCCATCTCTAGTTTTATCGTATAATGTCCCACCTCTAGTTTTTGTTGTATTGGCAACACTGTACTGTTCTGTGTGTGAAAGAAAAATAAAAGTCGTGTCGCAACGAAATGTGCTCGATTAATTTCATTAATCAATAATTTACCAGTAAGAAAGACAGGTTGTGCCCCTTTTCCTTATGACGGCAGAAGTGTGTATTCATTTCGTCCACAAATGTTTGCGCGCCATTTAAAATAGTGTTGTGTAAAAGTTATACATATTAATAAAAAATTAAGACTGATTAAATGACGGATGCTGTTCGCCAGATCTGTATTCCGAACAATTAAACCAGATATAGCGTTTAGTAGTGTTATCATTAATTAATATGATTTTTTAAATTACACTTAATAGTGCCGTCGTAATTAATTTTTGAAAATTTACCGAGCAGCAATGTACCGCATACATGCTTGTTATGACATTGCGAGATACGAGCTTTTTTAAAGTAACTGTCAACTAGCGTGTTTGTCAACTTGAATGTGTTGCGTTACATTGCGGCCCGAATTATTTTGTATGGTAAATATTTTCATTGTGGTTTTAAGCAATAGTTATCTAAATATGCTTCTTATGCTGACCACCGTTTCAATATTCGCCCGTATTAGATTTACAGGCTGGTGATTTATTCTGGGTGTCTTTTTCTTTTTGAAAACTATAGTACTTAGGTACCTAAAGTTGTAACACAGCTGTAAGTATTTATTGTTTTTTGTTTTAGTCAACAACAATACCAACCGTAAGACACGTTTTTTTATTGTGATTATTATATTTTTAGTAAGGTTGATGTTTACAATAATAGTATAAAGCTCATGTCAATTGACATTGTGTAATTTATACTGTATTTATATATTATGAAATAAAAAACAAGTTGATTTAAGTATATATAGTTTCTTTTAATTTCAGGATGATGATGAAGAAGCAATGAGAATATACGTAAGAAACCATATAAACTTAATTTCGTTACACGATGCACAATACTTCAGCGTTTGTTTGATGTTTTGAGGGCTATTTGTAACTTGAAGGGCGAGTATTTATTATAAAGTCTGTAGCTAAGTGTTTGATAGTACAAATTCTAAGCAACACACATTTTGCTTTTAAGAAAGTGTTCAGTACCATTTATAAAATAGAGCGATTTCAACTTGCGCATAGCCATCATTTTGTGTTCAGACAAGAAATATTTGAGTAAAATAAATATAATCTTGTAACAACATTCAATGATTCATTCAGTGTTCCCAGACCTTCGGCATATTAATGTGCACATTTAAAGTAACGAAGCAGTAAAACACTTTTTTGAAATAAGTAAAGAGCTTTTTTTCCGTACATAATAATTAAATATATAAGAAACCATAGTTATCACCGTTATAAGTAACTAAACGGTTTCCTACGCGCACATGCGCACAACTGAAGACAATTCTTGAAAGATTAAATAACCCGTCAGCTGAGTAGGAGATGTGAAAGAGATCCCTGGTTCGATCCCTAGTCAACTGATGTTTTTCTTTTTTTTTCAGAAACTGAAGGTTAGTCTCGTTTAATTAAGGGTGAAACCACACGAGCGTAATTTTGTAAGTTGTGAGCTGCGTAATTTCAGCTGCAGATATTCTCAACAATACATTTTGACAACTAATTTTGCGCGAACCAAACCGAAGTTTTGTACGAAACCGAATGCAGCGGGAATTGCGCGACTCGCCGCAAATCAAAAAATTACACTCGTCTGGCTTCACCCTAAGGGTCTATGAACAGTTGCTGACTGTTCAAGATGTTCAATAAGTAATACAGGCTGGTCTTAAACATTGAGTATGACAGAAATTATTCTAAATCAAATCTATTTACTTATTGTAAGAAACAATTCGATAAAACTCGGAATTGTATTGAAAAATATTTAAAAAAAAATTATAATACAAAGGTGTATGTGAAATCCCTTGACGTATACTGGGCCAGCGTGGCACTAAACAAGGTTTTATCTAATCCTTCCTAGTTCCATCGCGGATGTGCAGCACCTGTTGGTGGAGTGTGTCCAGACTCGAGAAAAAGGAGCTACGTTAGCTAGAGTTTGGGGCTTAACGTGCAAAAATGTAGGCCTCTTTAATTCTATTTTGGCAGAGCCCCACTCAAAGGTCGCAAAGTTTGTATACGGTTTTTTTTAAAACATAGTGTACAAATTTGGTAACCTTTTTGTTTTTTTTTAGGTATTTATGTACCTTTATTATTTTATTTTTGCTTTGAAGATTGTACGGTACAGGCTAAGCGGAGCTGGCATAGTCAGTCTGACAATGCGCCCTAAAAATAAAGATTAAAAAAAACTGGCCAAGAGCATGTCGGACCATGCTCAGTGTAGGGTTCCATAGCCGTAAATATAAGGTAAAAAATACGATTAAAAAGTACAACAACAAAAGAGCGTATCTTCATAGCAATTACGTCCTTTTGTTGAGAAGCGCAGTTTATCGGCAATAACTCAAAAACGGTACATTCGATCTTGTTGAAAAAAAATTTCGTTGAAAGTATTAATTAAGCGTTACCTTCGTGATTTTTTTCATATTTTTCGGACGCACGGTTTAGAAAATAGAGGGGGGGGACACAATTTAAACAACTTTCGGAGCGATTATTTCCAAATACATTCACTTAATCAAAAACATTACTTAGAAACCTTATAGTGTTTTTTAAAGAGCTGTCGAACTATGTATCACACGTTGGTATTTGCTGAAAAAAAAATGTTTACTGTCTTTAACATGTATGGAGTGCCCCCCCTAAAAATATTTATTTTAATTATTTATATACCAAACTAAGTAGCGGCTCATAAAATACACCTATATTCCAAATTTCATCAATATCCATCATGTAGTTTTTGAGTAAAATGCCTGTGACATACGGACAGACAGACAGACAGACAGACAGACAGACAGACAGACGGACGGACATGACGAAACTATAAGGGTTCCGTTTTTGCCATTTTGGCTACGGAACCCTAATAATCCTTGAGGGCAGATCTGTGTCTAGCAATGATGATGACGTATCTTATGCGTATTTTTCACAGGGATACCAAAGATACGTCCTATGCGTTTTGTTTATAGCTTTGGCTCCTCAATTATGATACTCATCATCTCTAACGCCGTTAGCCGTAAGCGTAACCCGACTTCCAAAAGCCGTCTGTACATCTGTAGCAATCATAATAATGATTTGATTATCTTAGGTCGCCGGAGTTTTTGAGGTATCAAATGATTATTTTTTACACAAAACTTACGTTACTAAAATACCGGGGCCCGGTAAAAGTCGGTCAGGAAAACATCGCTGATATAATCGCACGCGCTCATGAAATGAATATCGGCCTGTTGATCAGGTAGGTAATTTTATGACAGCTTTTTTAAACATTGAAACATCAATTTATTTATTTATGCCACACCTGACCATAAAGTGGCTTATTGCGCACGCTACGCGTACGGAAAAAGCCGCTTTCTGGCCAAGTGTAGACATAAAATGATGTTCACAACACGGGAGGTAATAAAGAAATATCTTTGTATTACCACCCTAGTTGTGTAATGTACTATTTGACCCTTGGCCAGAATAACTCCTCGACACAGATAGAGATAGAATAGTTTTTTGCAGAAGGCTTCGCTCAAAGAATGGATCCAACTTGTTATAATATATCTAAACTTACCTTAATTTAAATTTTAGGTTAAATCATTGAATTGGTCATTCATAACTGCTTAAAATAACACGATATATCTTTTTATTCCAGTTGGAAACGATGCCGTCACCGACTGTAAGAAATGTTTTAATTACCAAATTTAGCAATACGATGCACAACCACTTCATGTTTGTGTATAATTATATTACGATGTTGCAACCTCGACATTTAATTAACTATGTAGTCCTTATCTTTATGATACCGGGCACATACAGTATTTTTTAGAGATATTAAGAAATCTCACGAAAAAAAAGTCACTCAGTTGGATATAGCGTCCATCCCTACCACGGAGGAGGCCGTCTGTCAGAATCTTCATTATTTTCTTTACTGTGACGGGCATCATACACTTTATTCTCAGTGGCAAATTCCTTTGCTTTTTTTCCTATTAAATATTTAATCATAATATAGTTGTTGAAAAAGTGATTGAAGAACACGACGTTAAAGGAAAAATCACCACTACACACAATCTAACGGCGATCTTGCGGCTGTTTAAGGTTAGTCATGTGATAATTACTAAAATCACGCTACGCAATACAACCTTGATCATTTATAAAATATGTACCTCCCGCACACATTCACTTATTAGGTAGATTACCTAGTTTAATCTTCATAAACATACTAAAAGTGGAAATGCGATGACAAAGACTTTGAACCGCAACCTAAACGTACTAAACGGCGAATAATGATTATTTATATATGAGTTCCATACCCATGTTCTTATATTATCTGTAGGTACTGCCATTTCACTTTAATTTACGACTTTTGTTTCAAAAATGATAAAAAATGGTTTGAAACGCAGGTTACTAATTGGTAACCCAAATATGTGACTGTATAAGTGCACTCTCAATGTACTAGGCATCAGGCAGGCCGTACGCTTGTTTGCCACCCAAGTTGTATAAAAAAAAAATACTAGGCATTGCACATTAGTTTAAAGCTATAAAGAAAGAAAAAAGTCGTGAAAAAAGACTTCCGGTTTCCCCACTCCTGCCCCGCTGCCTACTCGAGCCCTTGCGCCCCGCGCGTACCTCATTATAGCTACTATTTGCTACCAAACCAATACATACCTACCAGTGGCGTTGAAGAAATCCTTGGGCAAGCCGGAGCAGCTTTAGCTTCAATTTCCTATAAGAGCACTAGAATTAAGTGCTGAACTGCCTAATATTAGGCAAGCCGATGGTAATCAAGTTCTATGGACGCCACGCCACTGATACCTACATTACTAGTAAACGGATACGTAAACAAATATAAAGGCTCGCTCACACCGCGTCCCGCAGGCGCGTGGACGTGCAGGTTGCACACTTCGTTGATGGTGTCAAATAGATTACTTCGCTGATCGGGAACCGGTACTCACGCGCGCAGCTGCGCGTTCAGATTCGTGTCTAAAAGTTTAGACCTATCAGTCTAGCAACGTAACGTGCGTACGTTCTAGGACTATAAACATTCAAACATTGGTTAGACGTCGTGGCGTGCACACGAATAATACCAATTAGTCCAGCGGTATAACGTGCGTATACCCCGTGACTTTAAACATTATTCCATCGTCTTATAGAATACGATGATTATGATGAGCGGTACTATCACAGGACGAACAGAGATTCGCATAAGTACACGCCGGATCCCAGGCCTTTCTAGTCTCGCGCCATGACGTGCGCATGTCCAATGACTTTAAAATCAGCGATTCACCGAGACTGCATAAGTGCACACCGGATCAATGGCCTAAATAGTCTCGCGGCATAACGCGCGGATGTCCAACGACTTTAAAATCAACAACGATTCACCGACATTGTACAACCTACATATTGGAAATGAAAACACGTACAACAATTTTCTGAGATCGAACAACGGCACAGCAGATCCCAGAAGGACAAGGCGTATCTATAGCATAATGTCGTAATATTTCGTCAAGTAACGTAATGCGCATATGTACGACGATCTCAAACTTTCAGAGCTCTACGGTTTAGATTGGCACAACTCAAAAATTGTTGAGCAGGAATCGCTGAATGACAGGGCAGGAACGGAACAGCAACGTTAAAAATAATATGCAGATGAAAATACATATATAGAAAAGAAAGGATGTCCTAATAAGTATATCACAACGACGGACAGATCTTTTTGGTATAATCTTTCGACAAGAAAACCGAATACACTACTATTCCTCTGATTTCTCACGCATAACAAGTACTTTTATTTAGACTTCGGATCCTACATTAAATCCGATCGCGATGCATACAAGGAGACCGAAAAATTATCTAATACTTAAGAAATGGCAAAAGAGATGAAAATTTCTCGAAGATTTCTCTAAACAAAGGGAAAGTATCCAGGGTGTAAACCAGGACCCAGTATGAGGAATAAAAGGCACCAACCACAAAGCTTAGGGCTTATTTTCTTGATAATCATTCATACACATTCGTCATTAACCAAGAAAGGTGATTATTACCCATGGCGAAACGAATAAGTGATAATATAGTTATATAACTACACGTTCATATGCATTATACGTACACCTAAAGACATAGCTGACATATACATAATTTATTTCGCTACAGGAATTCTTCTCATTCAGAATATTTGTGAAAATGAAAACTGTGTCTATCAAGGTCCCCCCGCAAAGTAATATTCGGACCACATGACACGACTCTTTTAGTGATATCTCATTAGTTTATTGGGATATATTTTTTTATGCCAATAACATTCCTTAACTAAGATCTTATACAACCAATTTCTGAAAAATAATGGCAGTCTAACCTACGTAATTACAATTTATAATCCTTTCAGGCAAGTTTTTTTTCTAAAGCTCACGATAACAACAATTTATGTAATTATCGAGTTTAACAATAGGCGACACAAATGTTTGTGAGAACTTTCCACGTTAAATTTCAAGAGCTACATAATGTAACTATCTTGCATATTATTCAAAAAAAAAAAAAAAGTGTAATGTGTTGACCCCAACACGAACACAGGTCCTAGAAAAAAGATCGGCTAGAGATAGTAGCCGAATAAAATACGGGAATAGATAATTAAGGCATTTATTACGTCATCCATAACCACCAGACACAAGCTGTTGCAAGGAGTCATACTCCCATTAGAAACGGACCATACTTAATAGACTAGCACGTTTCTTCATTTCAGTGGTTTCGAAGCGACGATCATATTTGTATCTCAATAGTCTTAATTGAACGGTTTCGTCTACCGTCTCCTGATCTTCCCGTTGCTCGCACTCTAGTGCAAGAAGTCTCTATCACACCAATTAATCAATTCCAACTGAAAAAGAAGATTTCTATAAATAGAATGACCCATGAAGTAAAAACATATAATACGGTCTAGTATATGCAAAGTAGTAATGAAATCTAAAAATAGCAAGGACCTAAGTATTAAATAACATCGAAGGTAAGGCCATGTGATGGAAACTAAGAACAATTTATCATATGTATAAACATACATCATACTTTTGGAGCGTAAGTACATACGTACAGTTCCGACAGCGGAGAAACTAGGTAACTCCAGGCTCCATTAGCATCAACGGACCAACACCAACGTACGTTGGGTGAAATTCATCAGGCCGGAAAGGGCCTCTCCGCGTCCGCGTGCGCCTCCCGGGGGTCCGGGGCGTCATTATCCCGTAAACGGGTAAGACATACAAAAATGATAATAATAACTCTGCTATGCAGATTCACATACAAAGGTAGGCGCCTACATAAACAATAGTTTTAACCGTGGTACCATCCTATACACTTATCGCATATAAGAATTGCGCGAATATTTGTACCTGCCCTTGAATTTTTTGTTTCTAGTTCTTTCACCATGTAACTTAAATAAACTAAAGTAATAACGTGTCAACAAGGATACCAATAAAATGGCTTCATAACACTAGACGATATCACAATCGTAGCAGGAGCTTGATGGGCATACAAAATAAATTCGATGCTACCACCTATACACAAGTAGCAAAAACACCTAAGTGTTTTAAAGTAAGCGAACTATACATTTATACTTCTTTTTTTTCAACTAAATATTTTTTGGCGCGTAGATGCGCGTGTGGGTAGATCCCTAAAGTTAAGTAGTCGAACCCATGCCCCGGTAACTCAATAGAAAAAAAGTGAACCGCTTTGCTTTGATTGCCATCTACCTTACATTACACGTACCACTTGGCCTTCTTTTAATATACGTAATGATGTGAATGTAATTAAATAAACAAAATATATACCAGATAATACATATAAAAATCGTGTGAATATAAAAATATATTTAAATTTAAATTTCAATTGATTAAAATTAACCACTCATGATATTATTTATTGTTTGTTACATGGCAACAATAGTCTGTCAAGGCGGTGCTGGCTGGTTGGCCATAACATTCCCAAAAAAAAAGAAATCGTTGCTGGTTGACATCAATCAAATAAAAAATGTCGGGAAATTCGTCAAGTGCAGTATTTTCCATTATTTATTTCATTTCAACGTCGAGTTCAGCATTAATTCCCCCGTTGTATGTGCTGTTACCCTTCTGCTGTGTTAAGTTTTGTTATAAACAATATGTCGGTCAGAATTTTCGGACTACCCGGCCGCAAAGTTCGTGACGGAGAAGGTAATTATAATGTTCTGGGTTTTTTTATCAAAGTGGTCTACTATAATTTAGACACGGAAATCACGGAATTGAAATCGCCTATAAATATCCAACAAAGTGAACCTTTTACCAATTCTATAATAAATGTTTCGTGGTACTAAATAGGTTTGCGTATTTCGGAGTTGATATCATCTTTAATACTTTTTCTTTTTCAGGGATCCAATTGCATAGATTTCGGAATCCTGCTAGCAATCCAGAAAAATTTAAAATATCGAAGCACAGTTGTGGATCTGACTTTTAAGGGAAAGATGATAAGTACATTTTCTTGTGAATTTAAAAACGAATGCGAAGATAAATTCACCTTTGAAATAAGTAGGTATAAGTAAAACTAGAAAACGGAAACTGGTATTTTTATTTACACTGCTCCTTAGTAATCCTCTTTCAAACTATGCAGTGTGGCACGTCTTAGAAGTTACGTAGAAATAAGTTTTTAGTTTAGGTCACTAAATTTAAATTAATTTGCTTTATTGGGCGCATTTAATTTAAACTTGGTGATTGTAATTAGAAACTTATTTCAACGTAACTTCTAAGATGTGTCATACCATGCCAAACTATAATTGCCTATATATACGTAGCTATATATATGTGTGTATGCGTGTGTGTATGTGTGTGGGTGTGGGTGTATATGTGTGTGTAGATTTGTTGACGTGTAATAAAGGATAGATGGCAGCACAAGTACGATGATTAGAAATTTGGCCGAGTTGCCTGTCTATAACCTAGTATAATATTGTAGTCTTTGGTCGAACCAATGCATCATTCACTATCTAGGCAGTACATGTCATTTCCTCTTAGATATTGAAATAAGAGCTTCTCTTACATCTAATCTAAATATAAACCTCCTCACTGGAGGGATAATTGTACCTGTACAAACAGCAACACAGTTAACTGCCCATTAAAGACAGAGCAGAGAGAAAATGATAACGATTGAAAGAGATATATATATTTGTATTATGTCAACTTCAAATCAAATAACGTTTGCGTAGGTATGTGTAATGTGCCTTTGAGCGTTGTCATTATAGTTGTTTGGGCAAAGTTTTTTTTTTCCATACTGTAAATAAAGGTTTTATTTCAACAAGACAGGTGAATTTGTCAAAATTATGATTTAGCTTTCAGACGAACGTTGGGATGAAATAAACTAATTATATTGCTAATGTTTTTATTGGTGCTTCATATTTTTGATATGATGCACCAATATAATGTAATTTATATTTATTATTCATTCATTATTTTCCACGAATTCAATAATATGGCATTAATGTCAATAATGACGTTGGTTCAGCCATAAAAGAAAAATTATTGTTTCAAAACTCTTTTGAATAATAGCCAATTTATACTCATAAACACACGCACACATGCAAAACACGACGCCTTCAAGTGTGATTCTCTTTCTTGCAGTATTTCCCATTTTTGAAGTGTATAGTTAACTGTGTTGCTGTTTGTATATAGTATTAGTCATAGCCATTTAATGGTTTTTTCACAGGAAAACTGACTCGGTCATTTTAACACAACAGAAAGTTCCCAAGACGTATAATATTGCCTATAGAGGAATTTGATAAATAACGCACAAACGTACGACTCCTAGAAGAAATACACTAGATCTGCGATACGCAACCTTTGTGATTTCCGTAGGGGCCACAAGTATACGTTTTAGGAGTGATGCCACGGGCCAAATATTAAATAGTTAACAATAATTACCGCCAAACATAATGGCTTGGCGGGCGCATCCGACCCGAGGGCCGCAGGCTGAGTTTAGCCGCACTAAAAGTATACAATACAATATTCTTTATTGTGCACCAAAACAAAAGATAACAAGAATAAAGTAAATTAAAAGTATAGTTCATTGGCTTCTATTCTGGAATTTTACGGTTAGTTTAGTCTAACCCGTAAACAATCAATACTATTTGATAATTAAAATTCAGAAGATACTTGAATAACCGTTTTCTTTCTGGCAATAATATGGTAACATAACATTATCCGACTAAATACCAAATAAGAACGAAAAATCGTAATTGAACACTACCAAAATATTTATTCCCAATCATTTGACTTCCTGACAAAAATCCAATGAAATAAATAATTAATGATTTGGATAAGGATATCCCATTTAGCCAACGGTAACGTTACGCAAGGGTATTACATTTTCTACCCTCATGCTGCCTATTATCGACACTCTGTCTACCTTCTTTTTTTTTTTTTTTTGTTTCTCTGTATCTAAATTTAGATATGTACCACTGATTATATATAGCGTTCTTTTTCGTTCCTTTCCTGGACAACATCCCGCTATACTCACAACTTCACAAGCTAAATATGTACTAATTCGTATACGCGTAGCTTTGAAGAGTTTTTTTTAGTAACCCTTTCCGAAATTAGAACTCTAAACATCTACATAGTTAATTAAATGTCGAGGTTGCAACATCGTAATATAATTGAAGGTTAAACAAACTTACCTTAAGTGAAGTTTGACCATAATTATATGAGATGTTGCAACCGAAGACATTTAATCTCCCACCCAAACCCACCCACTTCTTGATTTCGGAAAAGGGTACTCGCATCTCATCCCTGTCTCTAAAATAAATGAAGATTCTGACAGACGGCCTCCTCCGTGGTAGGGATGGACGCTATATCCAACTGAGTGACTTTTTTTTCGTGAGATTTCTTAATATCTCTAAAAAATACTGTATGTGCCCGGTATCATAAAGATAAGGACTACATAGTTAATTAAATGTCTTCGGTTGCAACATCTCATATAATTATGGTCAAACTTCACTTAAGGTAAGTTTGTTTAACCTTCAATGTTTTGAGGTACTAGTACTAGACGTTTTAGAATACATTTATATTTATTTAGTAGTGTTTTTTCTTTGTTGAACAAATGAAATTTGGATATTAAGTAGATTAGATGTTGGTTTACATTTAGAAAAAAATGGTGGAAGCATGAACGCTTGTCAAATCCTTGTTTCGACAAATGCTTGTTTCTTCAAATGCTTATTTCGTTAAATGCTAGTTTTGTCTAATCCTCTGTTCGTCAATCCCTTGTATTGTTCAGTCCTTGGATCGTAATAAATTTGTTCTGTCACATACTTGTTTTGTCTAACTCTAGTTACGTCCAATCTTTATTTAGTCGGATCCTTGTTTCGTCAAATAATTGTCTCGTCTAATGCTTGGTGAGTCAAATCATTTTATCGTCAAAACCTTATTTTGTAAATAACGCATTTAAGTCAGGTAACGGTACAATCAAATAGTAAAATGTATTACTACAAAAATACATAAGTTAAAATTAAGAAGTAGGTATTCTAAAAAAGCAAAATAAATAAGTAAATTGAAATGTGTAATGTATATAAAATAAGCAACGGATATATACATACATACCTATACATTTAGCTACTTAATAATGTACGGAAAAACGAAGCATAATTGGTTAATTATGCTTCAATGTAGCATTTATTTCTACCTATTACAAATTATAACTATATTATTTATTTATTAATTTTAAAGACAAAGAATAACACTATTTCAAAATACCTTACCCGAACCCATGATTAATAATTTTATTCATCGTCAAAAAATCGATTTCCACGCAGATCCTTTTTAAGATTGCGTAACAAAAAAAAGTCGCTGGGGGCTAAGTCCGGACTAATACGTTGGATGAATAATAGTTTCAAAACCAGATTCCAGAATGGCCGCCTTGGCAATATGAGCAGTATGCACAGGGGCGTTGTCATGCAGAAGCAGAACACCTTTGGTTAATTTTCCTCCCTCTTTTCTTTGATTGCATCCCTTAATTGACGTAGAATGTTAGCGTAGTACTGTCCTGTTATATTTACACCTTTTTCTTTATAATCTATCAGTAATATTCCTTCACAACCCCAAAATATTGCGGCCAAGACCCTGCCAGCTGAAGGAATGACCTTGAACTTCTTGGGATGAGCTGAACTCTTAATGTGCCACTGCATGGACTCCTGTTTACTTTCTAGGTCATAATGATAAATAAATAAATAAATATTAGGGGACAATCTTACACAAATCGAACTAGCCATAGTATAAGCTCAATAAGGCTTGTGTTATGGATACTAGACGACGATATATTTAATAGATACAAATACTTAAATACATAGAAAACATCCATGACTCAGGAACAAATATTCGTGCTCATCACACAAATACATGCCCTTACCGGGATTCGAACCCAGGACCTCCAGCTTCGTAGGCAGGGTCACTACCAACTAAGCTAAAGCGGTCGTCAAACCCAGACCGTCGTGATGAACCCAGATTTCATCTCCAGTAACTATCTTTTGCAGCACCTCATCAGGATTTTCACCGCACAGCTCAATAAAATCAGAACAACAAGCTACACGCATATCATTTTGAAACTGTGTCAGCATTCGCTCATAGTGTTCCTGTTTGTTCGGCAATTGTAGAAAAACTAAAGAATATATCGTTTCGTAATTACTTTTTTTTGAAGTCTATAAATGACTCTTAGCGGCCAGTAACAAAAAAAATACTGAAAGAGGTTGCAAGATATTAATACCGAGAATTTATTGAACGCCCCTCGTAAATCAGAAACGAATATTGATATAGAAGCGACCGCATAAATATGAAACGTTCAGATAAGTATATATCAAATCGCATAACCGATTTATATTTCCAATTTTCCGTTAAACTAAAAAATAAAAAAACCGACTTATATATTTTTACTTCCAAAATGTCTTCTACCATTGACACTAATCAATGAAAGTAAAAAAATGTAAATAATTTATAACTTAAACGATACCGGTAATTTACGGAAACGGTAAATCAATGTCATACCTAAACTAAATTAGCCTGCACGTAGGCTGACGTCATATGCCTGTCATCGGCATCAAAAGTACGACCCCTGCTAATCAGGAAACAATTGGTCCTTATATTTTCGTAAGTTAATCCAATATAAAATAACATTTGCACAGAATTTGAAAACTCTCAGATTCTCTCTAATTGGGTGCCGTGAGCTGCCATGGGGAAGAGAGTGCATGTGAAGAGTTGTGGCATCGTTTGGCTTTGTTTCGATCTTAAAGCTTTGGGGGCAATTTTTCCAAAGGCCGAGATCGCAGATGTTTGCGGCACGAGCTGCAAGCGTGGGACGTAAATATGCGATCGAGGACTTTCTTTATTACCTCCCGTGTTGTGTACATAATTTTTCATCACACTTGCTCTAAAATGGTGTTGTTACACGTAGATTTTGCGGGCCGTAAATGACGTATTAAGGGGCTAGGGCGTAATGGTTTTCTTTTTAAATTTGAAACGCTGGTTCTGTTTTACTCTTATTAAATTTGTCATGTTCAAAGAAACGCCAACTTACTTTTTTAACGTTTATCACTGATATATTTATTTAAAGAGAACTTTACTGTTATTGCAAATACATTTAATCATATATTATTGTTTCTGTAACATTAATTAAATTTTTAAAGAGTGTATTGCAGTATTTTGCAAATATAAAATCAACCATTTTAGTTCTTTACCGCTATGGTTTCCGAACGTGACTTGACATTCGCATTGTCCATGGATATATGTCACTAATGTCACTGTCTGTTTTACAATTTTATTCAGGTTAAGTAAGGTTATTTTAATCAGATTTCCTCACAAGTGTGATGAAAAACATTGTGTGTGCCACGGGCGGTAAAGGAATTACAAACTCGTGTTATTAAAGCCCTCGGCTTCGCCTCGACCTTGTAACAAATACTCGTTTGTAATTCCTTACTTACCGCCCTTGGTATACAATGTACTATTATGTCTGCCCTTGGCCTTAAAGCGGCTTTTTCCGTACGCGTAGCGTGCCGTAAAAAGCACTTTATGGTCAGATGTGGCATAAAAAGTATTTAACTACAGGGTGTTTCATTGAAAGTAATACAAATTAAGCAATTGCAGCTCAGTTAACGACCGAGAACAAAATGCACAAATTGATTTATTAAAATAAGTCATAATTAACTTTTCCTAGTTTGCCAACAGAATTAAGAAATTACAATCTTGTAGTGTGGGCACATCCATGACGTTACGCTTACGTGACCTGTTTGTTTGTTATGACCAATAACTTCAATAATGTGTCAGAATGCATGCATTTTATTCAATTATCGACCTAGATAAGCAAACATGTAAGTTTTCACTACAAAATTAGATTCAAACTTCTTTCTCTTAACTCTAAGGGTAGGTTGCACCATCTAACTTTTACTATGACCAAACGGTTAAACCTATGACCAAACCGGAGATTTAACCGTTTGGTCATAGTAAAAGTTAGATGGTGCAACCCACCCTTAGTAGCGTAACCACGTTGAAACCAAAAAAATATGAATAATTAAAACAGTGATATTAAATTATTAAGATGACTTTAACAACACGAGACCTAGCACAGGGTTTTAGCACCAGGGAGAGGAGTTTAAAAACACATGAGTTGTATTACGTTCAATGAAACACCTTGTATACTAGTAACAGAGAAATACAGTAACGTATTAATCGTAATTTTTTATTTCAGAATTCTCTAATGGGGTAGATTCGTAAAAACATTGTAATTACTTAATTTCGTTACACAATGTACAAAATTAAATATAATTGTGCTTGATAGGATTTAACAATTTTGAACCTAATTTTCAAAGGTTTTGTACCGAAATGATTAACAGTGTAATTTGTAAACCATACACCTATGTATTTACTGTTAGAGATTCAGTGGATTAGGAAAAGAACCCACCATTACAAGTTCCCAAATTCAAATATATTGAGTACAGCGCGCTTGAGCGATCGGAACAGAATAGACAATTCATTGGGTATTGTGACAACTGTCTTATTTAAACGCTCATTAAAAGCCAGCTACCTAGGTTTATATTGGTGCATAGACGAACTCTATGCTCCAACACTGGCCCTTGAACCAATATAAATCCAACGTTTACACACTCATAAGGGTCAATCCGCGTAACTCGGACACGACATCGATAAAATAAACTTTTGAATTTGGAATGTTGTTGATTGTAAAATAAACAAATAAGGGTAGGAGAAGAAATTTAATAACATTAAGTCAATAACAAGTCAACCGTGCTTGCGGAAAAAACTAAAAACGTAAAATAAAATCGATGTAACGTGAGTTCGTAAAGTTTTATATTACCTATATTTAAAAAAATGTGTATCTGTGATTTAATTTGGTTAACAATTGACAATATTTCAAATTTTCTACTCCTTCATTTTATGAGCTGGATAGAAAATAGGTGGAATTTTAAGCTACCCGTATTTTTTCTTTTTCGTTTTAACTCAATTTTTCAATTAAAAATAGCAGTTTGAAAAGTAGCTCATTCTAAAAGGGCGTATGTAGAAAATGACGTCACTTTCCCAACTAGAATCCAGAGCGACAATTACGATTTAAAAAAACTAGAATCCAGAGCGACAATTACGATTAAAAAATAACTGTCAGGCGTTACAGCGTTGTCAACATAGGAAGTTCGGGAAGACAACGATGCTTTTGCTCCTCTTATTTGGGCTGGATTATATTTATCACTTGCCGATGTGTACTCCATCATCATAATTTCAACACGCGGCAGATTCGTGCTATCAGCCTGAGAAAAACCTTCTGATGTCTTCATTATATGAAAAAAATCGGTGTCCGGTAAAAGAATGCCAAGTTAATAATGTTTGAATGCGTTATCGGAGTCCAGTGGGAAAGTGCCAAGTCTTTTAAGGTCTTCGAAAACGTGCAAATGAACCAACGGTAAGAAAATTAAACTTCTAAAGCCGCTAAGCAGTTGTAACAATTTTCAAAACAAATAAACGTCAGACGGCAAGTATGTCAGAAAATGACAACCGGATACCATACGCTTTTTAATCGTTTCAGCACTAAGGTCTCTCTCGATAATGCAGGGAAAATGACGTCACACTTCCGGTTCACACTAATTGACGATTTTTTCCAAAATGAATGGGAAAAAAAATCCAAAAATATTTTTTTTGGGCATAAAATACAGTTTTACCCAAATGGTTTTCGAATTAAGATCTTTTGAAAATATGAAATGTTGTCAATTAAAGAAACTTGATTATTTATGTAATTGTTTTGTTATTTTGTTAGAACTAATTCATTCAAAAATCAAAGGGAAATCAATAAACGAAAATGGATTTGTTAGACAGCTTTCGCGGAATCGTTTTTCCGTGCAGTGAGTTTCAGCAGTCGCGTTTTCCCGCGATTTCTTTTTTCAAGTAGTAAAATTTCTTGGTCTTACTTTTATGTAGTAGCGTAAATTTTTAATCGTTTTTGTCCTCGATAGGAGGGTTTTTAATAGCAAATTTTCTCAAAATAATTTTTTTACAGTCAGACATATTCGAATTCATATATTTTTACAGGCGTATTTATTTCTAAATGCATAATTCCTTAATAACATTTTTGTACCGGAATATATCTCCTTACTTTTGCTAGATATATTTTTTTTTACTGAAAGCAAATTTTAAATACCTTATAATACGTGAATCGGATTTCTTTGCTGAACGTAACAATTAATCACTTAATTTTTAGGGTTCCATACCAAAAATGGGAAAAAGGAACCCTTATGGTGCGACGCTGTCTGTTTGTCCATCTGTCTGTCCGTCTGTCACAGCCAGATATCTCAGGAACTACTTGCTGCTAACGATATGAAATTTGAAATAGTTTTAAAAGTCGCTAACCCGACCCTATCTGATATAAAAAAAATCTTGTACCTTTTTTACTTTTTTTTAAAGGGGGCCGAAATGGTAGGTCCAAAATTTAATGTTGTGCTATTGTATCAAATGGGGTATCAAATAAAAAGGCTTAGTTTGTAAATTCCAAAGCCTTTTTTATTTTTTTTGTTTATCATGTACTTTTTGGTTTAGGTATGACCAAAAACCTTGAAAAAAATAATTCCCCCCCCCCCCTTATTATCTTCGAAGTTACTGAACAGAAAAATCTGTAATAATTACCAATAATTAATATCATTCTAAATATTACAGGAAAAATATGACGGTTTTCCTAAATTGCACCGTTTTTTAGAAATTTGCAAAAATCGTAACACATACTTATTTGCTCCTACTAAGCCAACCGCCATACAGTTTTTCTTGAACTATTCACGTATCTACTTACGAGTTTGTACGGAACCCTCGGTGCGCGAGTCCGACTCGCACTTGACCGGTTTTTTATTTTATTAAAACAATCGTATTTGAAGAAATGTGTAGTTTTCGTGAAGCGTCAAATCGTTCTTTCATACATAAACCCTATCTGGCAGATAATCTGGGGGGCACTTGCTTAAGTAGGTAGGAAGATACAAGATAAATAAATATTACTGTGAGATATAAATAATATCACGACAAATTATTTACATGAACGTTTTCAAAAGAAAAACTATTCTATCACAGAAACACAGCGAGTTCTAAAATCTTCTTGTGTGTAATTTAACGATTTGAAATAACACGATTGTGAAACCCTCCTATCGAGGACAAAAACGATTAAAAATTTACGCTACTACCTACATAAAAGTTAGACCAAGAAATTTTAAAAAGAAATCGCGGAAAAACGCGACTGCTGAAACTCTCTGCACAGAAAAACGATTCCGCGAAAGCTGTCTGATTAAATGTTTTTATATGTGTGATATAATATACGCCGGCGCCGCCGATTTTTTACCAAACGCTGCCGCCGTCTACCTAATCGGCGCACATGTCTACCGGGTAATTAGCGCTCTGCTACCTTTTCCTAGCTTGCTAACAGAATTAAGAAAATACAATCTTGTAGTGTGGGCACCCCTCATAACGTCACGCTTACGTCACCTGTTTGTTTGTTATGACCAATAACTTCAATAATGTGTCAGAATGCATGCATTTTATTCATAAATTATCGATCGAGATAAGCAAACTGGTAAGTTTTCACGACATGATCAGAATCAAACTTTTTTGTCTTAACTCTAAGTAGCGTAACCACGTTGAAACCAAAAAATATGAATAATTAAAACAGTGATATTAAATAATTAAGATGCATTTAACAACACGAGACCTAGCACAGGGTTTTAGCGCCAGGGAGAGGAGTTTAAAAAACATGAGTTGTATTACGTTCAATGAAACACCTTGTATACTTACTAGTAACAGAGATACTTCAGTTATGAAATTCAGTAAAGTATTAATCGGTTTTTTTTTCAGAATTATTATGTTGGCGGGTAGATTCGTAAAAACATTGTAATTACTTAATTTCGTTACACAATGTACAAAAACTAAATATAATTGTGCTTGATTTGAGGATTTAACAATTTTGAACCTGATTTTCAAAGGTTTTGACCAAAGACCATACACCTATGTATTTACTGTTCGAGATTCAGTGGATCAGGAAAAGAAACTACAATTACAAGTCCCCAAATATATTGAGTATAACGTACGATCGAAACAGACAATTCATTGTTGTGACAGCTGTCTTACTTAAACGCTTATTAAAAGCCAGCTAGGTTTATATTGGTGCATAGACGAACTCTATGTTCCAACATTTAGGTACTTTAAGGTGATTGAAGTCTGTCAGTTTTCGATAGGCACAAATACAAAGAGGGTCATATTCGGTTTCACGGCATCAATTATGTTTTAAACGTATTTTTTATAGCTTGATACTTGTATGCAGCGCGTGGACTGTACTTTTACCTTGCACATTCGATAGCCTACAGCCTACAGGTGTCGCTGCTAACTTTCTTAAAATCATTATAAAACATGATAATGTGGCCGTAAAAGTGGCTGCTTGGTGCTGACAAACGACATCATGATAATACGCTATAGAAGTAGAGTACCGATTCAAATATGAATTTACATCAAACGTATTTTAAGATGACAATTTACGTAGACCTGACGCCCTCGGTCTCCTTAATCGCGGATATAAACCATCCATTTAATTCGCGACGCTTTCTGGTCGAAAAGGGGTATAGCTAGGTATTATATGGCTTAGATGTGAGCTCATACCAGAGGCCATATGTGCTAGTATTGTCCACTTGCTATTAAGACGAGTTGCGGTATAGACCAGTTGGGTTTTGAATCAAACACTAATTAGAGTGCGACTACGATAAATTTGCAGAGCAGAACATGGCAAACCTCCGTTTAGCCGTCAAGTTTCTAAGAAAATTTGACTTTTAACTGGAGGTGTTGCCAAAATATGTTCCACTCTGCAAAGTTATCGTAAGCGAACTAATTTTAAAATGTACCTCTCGATACTAATGTCGAGTTGCTATTTAGACAATTTGCTTTTTAGACGTTACTGCCTAATGACGAATAAGCCTAACCCGTTAAATGTCGTTTCATTGTTTTCAGGTAATAATTAATGACGAGAGATGGCGCCACTGCCGCAAAGCGCGCCTAACTTCCTAGGACCTTACAACCTAACTGTCATGCCTCGAAATAAAACATCACAATTGATTAAGGCAGTTTTATTTTACGAGCAGTGAGTCACGAGTTATTAACTTTAGGCCATCTTGGCTTTGATGATTGGCCAGGGAGAGAGATAGAGAAGTTGAAGAAGGAACATGGCAGTGGCGTGGCATAAAGGATATCCTTAGGCACGCCCGTGCAGATTTGGCGTATATTTTCCTTAAGAGCTGTAGAATAAGGTGCTCAAATGCCTGATATTAGGCAAGCCGGTAAGAATCGAGTTCTTTGGACGCCACGCAACTGGAAGATAGACATATACCATTCAGGGTTACCACACTGACCGGGATCCCACACTCTCCTCGCTCGATCAATTACCTGTTCCTAAGTACCTATGTACTTAACTAGTTTTTTTCCAGTCATGTGCTATGTAGTATAAGTGCACGTCCTAGGTTGACCTGCAAGAATTGTAGGTACCTTTAATTGTATTCAGTTACATTTATTAATTCATAAGCAAATCTTTTTACTTTTTAATGGTTTTCGATTCCTGTACAATTTATTCCTTGTATCAAAAGAACTCAGAAATCTTTAGCAGTACTTTCGTGAATTCGCCCCACCGTGAATTTAGTGTATTTTTTTCCTGAGGCAATTTTACTTTTACCGCGCACTATCCCAATGTGGAATAAGCTCCCTGCAGGGATTTCCCCAGAAAAAGAGAGTATGGAGTTGTTCAAGAGGGGAGTGATTGGTTTTAAAAGCGTCGGCAATACGCAAGTAATGCTCCTGGCGTTGTAAGCGTCCATAAGCTACGGTGACTGGTTACCATCAGGTAAGCCGTAAGTACAGTATAATACAGTAATTTATCTTCCTACAGAAGGTACATCGTGCGCTTGAATGTGTGCGCGCCTTGTACGAACGCACTACAAGCAAAGATTTACCAATGCGCACCAATGCTCCAGTATGGAGTGCACTCACACAGACGCGCGATCGTGCGTCTGTGTAAATACGTGTTGCGAGTTCCTAAACGGCCGATGTCGTGTTTGTCTTTATACTTTGCCGTAAGCTTGTTTGCCTAGAGAGTGTTAAACAAACATAAGTAAGTAGTAAATAAAAAAATGTCTTTCTAACGTTTCTAGCGTTATTTTTATAACCAGTGGTGGTTTCGCAAAATAAGAGACTGCTATCCTCTGTTATGTTTTAATTTAGCTGGTATTACGTTTATCATAGCGTGGAGGATGCACCTATAATCAGAAAGAAACAGATCAAATGCCGTACCGTACAATCAAGGAATTTAATTTCTAACCCACCTAAGGTCCAATATCGTATAGCATACTGTCATCATAAGAGCTAGCTAGAGTACGACGTTACTTTGACATATCACACGCATTGTTTTGTGTCAGTAACTAGGTAACAGATTAACAACGTTGACATGATGAACTGAAATTTGGAACGTCAAGGCACTACCAAAAAAGACGACAACCGTGGAATCGAAATTCGAAGAAAGTCCATCTTTCTCGCTCTTGCAATATTCGAATGAAAGGAACACAGACAACGAAATTTAAATTATCGACGTTTGCAATAGACTTTCCGGATTCTGGATTCGGAATTATTTTAAAATTTTCTCGATTGACACTGACACCAACTGACACGTATTCGTAATTAGATGAGCAAATGACTTCGCAAAGAGGTTATCGGTAATGTGCAGTGACAAATAACACGTATTGACATTTAAATACTATTACTGAAATAGAAATTTCGACCTTAATGCATCGTGAATGCTTAACAACATTTCAATGAAACGGGTAGGAAATTAAATTCCTTGACTGTACAATCAACATCATAAATATCTATACGGTTGAAGTGACAAAATTTTCTTAATTGACAATTATGTCATCAGGGGTGTCAGAGTGTGCAGATATTTTGGTCGCCTTGGTAACCTGGTGCACTGGTTGAACCTCCACTAATTGCGTATCTGCATATTTGATTCGTCATAATTAGTGTATGCAACTGTACGAAATTAGGCATATAAACACTCGTGTAATGTTTTTATAAAACTCGCACGTTTCAGAAACCCACACTCGTATTTGAATGTCTTTCATTATGAAACAGTCACATAAACCGTAGTTTATTATTGTGTCTGATTTTATTATGTATTGAAATAGTAATTTTAACACACTGCTCAAAAAGCGGTACTTTTTGCAGCTGTATTTATCCTGCGGAAAGTTGTTTATTTTGCACTAGTGCTTTTTAGGGTTGCGTACCTCAAAAAGAAAATAACTGGCCAAGAGCATGTCGGACCATGCTCAGTGTAGGGTTCCATAGCCGTAACTATAAGGTAAAAAATACGATGTAAAAAAAGTACAACAACAAAAGAGCGTATCTTCATAGCAATTACGTCCTTTTGTTGAGAAGCGCAGTTTATCGGCAATAACTCAAAAACGGTTAATCCGATCATGTTGAAAATAATTTTCGTTGAAAGTATTAATTGAGCGTTATCTTTGTAATTTTTTTTTATATTTTTCGGACACACGGTTTAGAAGATAGAGGGGGGGGACACAATTTTCACAACTTTCGGAGCGATTATTTCCAAAGGTATTCACTTAATCAAAAACATTACTT
Organism: Eudemis profundana; assembly: GCA_947034925.1. Lineage (NCBI taxonomy): Eukaryota > Metazoa > Arthropoda > Insecta > Lepidoptera > Tortricidae > Eudemis > Eudemis profundana. Next base: position 50,220,092 of record OX344794.1, read on the forward strand.
AAGAACCTTAAAATGTTTTTCAAAAGAGCTGTCGAACTATGTACCACACGTTCACATTTTGTGAAAAAAAATTTTTTTAGCTTCTGTTACATGTATGGAGTGCCCCCCTTAGATTTTTTTATTTTTATTTTTTAACTACCAAACTTAGTTGCGGCATCTACAACACATCTATATTCCAAATTTCATCAGTATAGGTCTTGTAGTTTTTGAGTAAAATGCCTGTGACATACGGACGGACGGACGGACGGACGGATATGACGAAACTATAAGGGTTCCTTTTTAGCCATTTTGGCTACGGAACCCTAAAAACGGAACCCTTATAAGATCACTTTGCTGTCCGTCTGTCCGTCCGTACATCTGTCTGTCCATCTGTCAAGACCCTTTATCTCGGGAACGCGTGGTGGTATCGAATTGAAAGTAAAATCATATACTCAAGTCTACGGTCCCTAGAAGCCAGCATTGCCAGACGCCCCGATTTTGGCGGGACGTCCCGATGTTTAAATCAAAATTAAATGTCCCGCGCGAGACAGGTCAGTCCCGTTTTTCGGGGATAACTCGACCGTGCGTGCAGCGTGCTGGGGATTGCGGGCGGGTGTGACCGTCACAATGGCGTACACCGTGAAGATATCCAGAATCTGATGCTGGCAATAAATAGTACCGACGAAATACCTAGGTGAAAAAAAATGTACCTTTAAACTTTTTGAAATATAAGGCCTGTTCACGGTGTACGCTACCGACCGGGCCGTCAAGCTGGCGTACACCGCTGTATCTCGGGATCTTCTTTTTTTCGAAACGCTTTATATCTAAAAAAAAATAGTACCCAAATAGTACACTGGGGTCTTAAAAAAACATTTATTTATCTATCGTAGAAGCCGAGATATTTCATGACTTAACAGTGTAGGTACTAAATTTCGCACCGTCAAGCTGGCGTACCTACTCGGGAATTTCGTATATAAATACTTCCGATTCCGAAATCAGGCAGTCACTTAGGCACAGACAATTGTAGACTGGCCGCCCCCTCTCTCTTTCTCTTTCATTCCTTGCTTATTGTCATTTGTTTAGAAATTTCTATTTCGCAAAAACTTCTGATTATATACGTTTTTTTACTATTCGACGAAAGAATCCCGTTTTTTTTCACTCAAAAGGTTTCAAAATCCCGACTTGGCAAAAAAATCTGGCAACGCTGCTAGAAGCTGTGAAAAAAAAACGAATTTCTAGGTTAACGTAAAAAAAAGATATAAACCTTTATGCCACAACAAACGTACTTTACTCGATGGCGGCTAGGGTGTCCCGAAATTCGATTCGATTCGATTCTGAATATCGTAATGCAATACCACTGAAAAGATGCGTGATTTTATCCATAATTAGTTTATTTTTATGGTTAGTTTAATTAGAAATGGTTAAAATGTGTTCTGCATAGAACGCACCTTGATTTTAGGAATAGTTTTCGGCGTAAAAACAAGTAACTTGAGATGCTTGATTTTAGGTTTGTTGCATTATTTATAAAGTACTAAAGATTATGTAGAAATAAAATAACGTGTATGAACAGTTTTAATGTACGTATTTAACTTACAAAATCAATATATGAAACTAATTAATTATAAACGGCCTCAGCACCAACTATGAGAAAAATTTGATTAAAATTTTAATCAACATTACAATTAATGCGTGAAACATCACAACATCGTCAATATCGTCATATTAAGCTTTCTTAAATTGGTCAAAAGTATACGTTTATAAGCAAAGAGTGTAGGTACAAATTAATCAACCATTTCACCATTATCAATTAAATCAACAAATAAAGGGTTCTCATCAGATTGGTGCCAAAATTGGCGTCGCTATGCTAGCATTAAAGGCGTTGGAACGCAAAAACGAAACCAACAAAAATACTATTTTTTATTTTATTTTTAACAACACCATTTTATCGCAGGTTTTGGTAACAACGCAATAGCGTACTAAATATAGTAACCGATAGAAATGATTATATTACTTAAGGTGATATCAGACGGTTCATTTTTTGTTCATTCCCATCTTTCATTCGGAATCTTTCACTCGAAATGACACGTCTGAATTCGGTATCATTCACTCTCACCCCGAATGAACGAAAAATAAACGGTCTGAACACAGAGACAGAACATGGAATGAAAGAAAAAAGAAGCAATCACTCTAGTGAACATTCACTCGAGCACGGTATAGGTACGGTAGTTTTTGTTCCGATAAAAGGTACATCGGGAGCGCGCATGTGTGCGCGCCGTGTGCGCGCCGTGTACGGACGCACCACAGGCAAGCATCGCCGCGTGCTTAGTCAGGGCTGAGCTATCGTCGCGAGCGGTCGAACGTTCAAAATGTCTGCGGACGAAGCAAAGTATAGAAAACGTATATACTGCAGTGTGTTCGGATGTTTGAAGAATAATGCGCAAAATCCAGAATTGTCATATTTCTGCACACAAGGATCCCGAAAGGTGTGTATTTATTAGTACCTTTATAAATGTTATATTTGTTTGATAGTTTTGTCGTTTATAGAATGTTTGATAGTTTTGTGATCAAACTATACCAATTAAATAGAGTAGATAATTATTTTGTTTGACAGTGATGAGTAAAATTAACAGATTTTTTAAACGTGTACTAATTAAATACTAGTTGATTCTATTGATACATAAAATGCCTTAAACACGAGAGTGGTTTTATGAAACGAGCCGAAATATCGTTGCGCTACTTACATGTACACATACCAATACTAGTTTACTTAAACTATTATACTTAATAACATTAACATCAGATGTGTGCGATCAGATACTTTCATATTGAAATAAGTAACTTTTACTGGGTTGACCTCGAACGATTGTTCGTTCGATCGAGGTCAACCTAATAAAAGTTACGTTCGTAGTAAGTAGGTATTTTACAGAACCGACGAGCGGCAGCCCTGTGCCTTAGGCACGCTCAGGTATCGCGCGCTTCTAAACGGCGAAGACGAACTACTTGGTTGTCTTTATACTTTGACTCGAGTGAACCGTCTGATATCACCTTTATATTCAATTTCACATCGTCTTCTTCATCAATCCGTTTCCCTATTTCCAGATTGTGTACAACGTGTACCACTTATATCGTTACGCCTTTCTTCATTGTCACATTCATTGTTTGTTTTCTTCATTGTTGTTGGAATGTTGCGCCGGTGGTATAGGTCAAAACTTTAAACGTGATTTTCCGTGCTTTAGAAGCGTTTTCAGCAGGCTGAAAAGTGATTTCAGGCCGTTTCAGCGGTGGCTCTTTCACATACCAGAAGATTGAAAATTCACCCTAGTTGCCGTTGTTTTCAGGCGCCTGAAACATGTTTTCAGTCCGTTTCAGGACACAATCTATCAAATAGCGCAATAACCTGAAAACCCGTTTTCAGGCGTTTTCAGGACCCCTTATGGCCTTTGAAGTACACTTCAGTATATGGCGAAATTTCTCGAAGGAGTAAAAGAGACAGCGCTATTAGAGAGAGACAGCTACATTGAGAAAGTTCGAGAAGTGTGTGAAAGAGACAGACATTCCTAGAAAGGGACGACAATAGTCGGGAATGTTCCAGAACACTCGCGATGCGTCGCGTAGTACCGAGAAGTGGGGTTTCCTAGAATCGGGCCGATGACCCGAGATAGGATTTCTCTTGAACAATCTAGAGCAAAGGTCTCCGGATATATAAGCCACGCGCCATCGACGCCAAGCCAGTTTGATCTAAACAGTGATACAGTACGAGTCTCGAAGCGAACCTAAGTGAAAAGTAAATAAGTGCGTTATAGTGAAGTGATTTAGTACAGTGATTTATTAAGTAAGTAAGCCTTGTTCCTTAGTAATTTTGTAATAAAGTTTGCATTTTTAATTAGAGGTTAATTAGTGTATTTTCTATCACGTTACCTACCCCACGGATGAAACAATTACAACAAAAATTAGTCAATAACACTTTTGAGACTGCATTTAATCGCTCCAGCAGCAGCACACAATTCGCCTGTTGACTCGATTTTTTTTTCTGTCGTAAATCGATTCTACTATTTATTTGTGAGGAACAAATATCTATATGACACCTAATACATTTCTATAAGTATAACAGCCACAAATTGTAATCAAAAGTAGCAGATCGCACTGAGCATTGAAAGCGCTCTATACAAAACGGTAGGAACTTATGACGTCATCCGTTCCGTCGTCGCTGTACTAAGTCTGTCTGTATGAAAAAAATAGCATATTGCCATTTTGAGCACGAAAAAGTGCGTTTAAGCACATAGTTGTCACACATTTATTTTTTCAGTGTTATTTTAGCATTCCGAAATTGACTTTAATTTTTTTTTGGACAAAAAAAATCGTTTTTTTTAAACTTTGTGGTCTTATAACTTTATATTTTTTATACATTTTTGGTTTATTTCTTTTGTGTTAATTTCACATCGTCTTCTTCATCAATCCGTTTCCCTATTTCCAGATTGTGTACAACGTGTACCACTTATATCGTTACGCCTTTCTTCATTGTCACATTCATTGTTTGTTTTCTTCATTGTTGTTGGAATGTTGCGCCGGTGGTATAGGTCAAAACTTTAAACGTGATTTTCCGTGCTTTAGAAGCGTTTTCAGCAGGCTGAAAAGTGATTTCAGGCCGTTTCAGCGGTGGCTCTTTCACATACCAGAAGATTGAAAATTCACCCTAGTTGCCGTTGTTTTCAGGCGCCTGAAACATGTTTTCAGTCCGTTTCAGGACACAATCTATCAAATAGCGCAATAACCTGAAAACCCGTTTTCAGGCGTTTTCAGGACCCCTTATGGCCTTTGAAGTACACTTCAGTATATGGCGAAATTTCTCGAAGGAGTAAAAGAGACAGCGCTATTAGAGAGAGACAGCTACGTTTTTTTTAAACTTTGTGGTCTTATAACTTTATATTTTTTATACATTTTTGGTTTATTTCTTTTGTGTTATGATAATTTTGTATTTTCCAATCCATGTGACTATATTATGTTGTAAAATTCAACATTAGTCAACATCCGAATTGTATTTGCAATTATTTTAATGACGACAGATGATGGTAGTTTTTAATTATTTTACGGTTTCATGTATCCATAACACACATAAAGTTAAAAGATACTTGTTTTAGATTATAATATCAACGTTGTAAACCAACCTCGCAACAAACGGTGAATTAAAAAAGCATCTCAATAAACCATTTGAATTTCAAGTATCTCACTTTGGGTTGCTTGTTTCTAGCATAAAAATGGACAAGATGCTTGATTTTCGCGTAGAATTAAAGGAAACCAAAACAAACTTGAATTTTATAATTGGTAATAACTTGGAAAATATGAGGATTAGAACAAAAATTTTGATGCAGATATATGCCTTTTCCGCACCTTTTTCAAAATATGCAAAAAAACGAAAAAAATTGAGATACTTGAATTTAGTTTAGGGCAGCCGAGGTCCTTAATATAAAAACATAATACATAATTTAATGAAACTTGCATGACATAAAATGAAAAAATATTGTAATTTAAAATTTAATCCTGAATGTATCTAATATTTGATTATTAAATTTATAAATTCATTGTAGTTAAGTTAAATTCAAATTTAATCTGCTATAAAAATTGCATGGAAACATTATTAACTATGAAATATTGCCTATTTAAATTATTTACATGTTACGTTAAATTACGAATTGTTACATATTTAATTTTATTAAGGAATTAATTAGGCTATAATAATAATAATTTATAAATGTTGATATAATAAATTAGTAATATAATTGTCATTTGATGTTTTTTGGATAACTGAAAATGACCCCTATTTTTATTATTATTAGCTGATGGTAGGTAGAGAGCCCTAAAAGTATAACACAAACACCAAATGCAATGAAACATTAAACGGAACTGTATTAAGGCCAGATTTGAACCAGCGACTTTATCTTGCCGCGATAACGTGCCACCACTGAACCTAAAGTGATCACGTGCGAGTGTTGATTGCTTTCACATTATTAAGCGACTGTGTAATTAAGAAAATTGAAAAAAGTAATTTCACGGCGCAAAATCTGACAAATATGAACTAAAGTGTGATTATTATAGCCGCTAGTCCTCATAGCGATCCAGCCGTCGCCATGCGAGCCGCCGTCCTGTGCCTTCTGGCGCTCTGCGCCGCCGCGGTGTCCGCTGGGAACCATCCTGAAACTGCGGTAACATTTCCTGTACATTCTCCTGAGGCTGTCTTTAGTAGTAAACCAGCATCTAACCTCAAGGTGAACTCTTTTGCCGGAAACGTTCTACTTAAGTTGTGGTTTCCGTGTGTGCAAAAATAGTATCCGATTTGAAGACTTTTCCAAGATAGGCGTCCATATCGTGGTTTCCTGCAATTCAAACATCGAAAATAGTATTCACTCAATTCTATTTATCAGAGTTCCAGAAAGGTGTTGGTTGACGTTTCTGGAAGTGGAGCTTCGTCATGAGAATTGCTTAATGATTATAGTTTTTTCTCCTTCTAGAATGCTGTTGCAAAACGATTATCTTCACTCGTAAAGAAATTACATGTACGTATATTCCACCACAACAATGCACACACACACACATCACCAACTCCATGGTCCGCGGGAGATGGAGGACGAAGTACCTACAGTGGGGTAATATGAAGTATGCGCGCGGCGGAGTCCGTGACACAATAGCGTCAGTCGGGTGCCGGTCGTATTGGCAACTTGTGTACATAATCACGGTTGCACATAACAACATTCACACGAGATAACTACGTCAAGATGAGTCTGCCGATTGGCAAAGTTATTAGACGCCAAGCCAAACAAAGGTTAATGAATCATACATACCTATTTTAAAAATGGCTTTCTGGCTATAAATGTGCAGTTGTAAGGCAGTTCTTTTCCAGGTGAAATAATGCATCAAAATTTTAAACCAACTGCGCAGTCCGCTTGCAGTCAGCGTGCAGTTATTTTCACTGCAAAATGTCTGCCTTAAAACTTCACTTGCAGCCAGAAAGTCTACTTCAGCGATTGGGGATATCGGCAGACTTATCCGTACGTAATTCGCATCGTGTCTTCTGCTGTGCTCAATACGACATCGTCAAAGTATAAGCCTATAAGGTGAAGAACACACGGAGCGGCGCACTATGGAACGAAAATCGGCTCCCATAGACATAGAAATCTAAGTCTTCAAATTTAAGTTTTTTTGATTGTAATGGGTTTTGCTAATAGTTTTAATGATAAAATATTAATATGGCACGATTTGGTTTGGAAATTGATGAGTAATAATTTTTTTTCTTAAAAAATTTATGGAGCTGGGTTGAAAAACTCAAATATCTCAAAAACCGCAAAATAACCGTTATTTCCTCTTAGGTTTTAAAATTAATTATTTCAAATTTTTTGGTATAGCACATATTTCAGTCACAGCTGCGGTTTTTTTTTTTTAAATCGATATTTTTTTTTAATATTTTTTTTTCAGGTAAGTTGCCTTATTTTGACAATACATGATTTAAATATGTACGTTTTGCCTCTTATTTACTTAAATTGTGAACGACTCTATTTATTTTGCGGTTTTTGAGATATTTGAGTTTTTCAACCCAGCTCCATACATTTTTTAAGATAAATAATTATTACTCATCAATTTCCAAACCAAATCGTGCCATATTAATATCTTAGCATTATAACTATTAGCAAAACCCGCGGCGGCACGCGGTCGAGCGGATTGAAATTTTGTATCACGATGTAGGTAATCCGTCGAATACGGTGCCGTTCCCCCGCGTAGAGCCGCGGCGCACCGCGCGGATGAGCGGCACTGCACACACGCGGCTGCCGCGGCTCCGCTCATAGTTGTGAGCAGAGCACCAATGAGATAACTTGTGATTTTCCGCTGTGTAAAGCGGCACCGCGCGGTTCCGCGGCAAAACCGCCTCTCCGCGCTGTCGAGCGGTCCGCGTGCCGCCGCGGCAGGCGGTGTCATCGTTCCCCGCCCCGCTTGAGGACCATGGGAGTGTCACTTCACTAACGAATTTGCCAAGCTACGAGTATAATACTAGTAATAATAGGCGGCAATCGAAACAACGGTTGACACATATAAGTGTTTTATCAAAAACGTTCATTAAAAGTGTTAGAGTTTTATTACTATGGCGGATCTCACACTGCAGCGAACATCGCGGCGACACGCGACTCAGCGATTTTCAACTTTGTATGTAGAATCATCGATTTGTATAGAAAAATCGTGGGGTGGCGCACACTGGCGCGTAAATCGCGGCGACTCGCAACTACTATGCGCAGCTACACGGAAAAAATCGCGGCGACGGGCGATTTCAGTGTGTTCTTCGCCTATCATCGATTTTCAGTCGCATTCAAGGGCACGAGGACATATTATCTAACTATGTTATCTGAAGAAAAAAAACCAAGTGTGAGTTAGATTCTCACACGAAGGTTTCCGAATCATAGGCGAACAAAAAATGCCAAAAACACGTTTCATGTATGGTTCTCCTCCAATTGTTACTTTTTTTTATGTTATAGCGACAATAGAAATACTCATTCTGTGAAAATTTCAAGTCCTAAGTATTCCTATTTTTTTGAAGCCTAACTAACATGCTAACCTTATTGACTGTAGCAAAAATCGGACCAGGTGGCCGTGGCGTTCCCTGGGGTTTAACCGTGTCGCTGGCCGGGCCATCGTCCTATTCCTAATACAATAAAAAAAACAGCCTTGCGGCAGACGAACGGCCGGACCGACGGACTGCAGAGGTTTAGTAATAGGGTCCTGTTGGAACCCTTTGGGTATGGAACCCTAAAAAATAACCAACTTCAAACATTGCGTCTATGACACTAGCAAAAGCACGAGATACTCGTGTTATTGAAAATACCTCAATTTTCTATTAATTTAAAAACAAATGTACTATTTAGTATAAATATGCATGGGCTTATAATTATTAAAGAACTACCGTCGATCCCAAGGAATCGTATCATTAGATTAGGATTCTGAAATTAAATTATAAAAAATAATGAAATTTACCAAAACAACCAAGCCGAATAACCATGCAACGTATGAGAACCTCCTCCTTTTTGTGAAAAAAAAGGTTTTTATTTTAACAAACACAGTAAGCAAGCATTCCTATATTCATCATTTCAGACTAAAAAACTCAACAGCCAGCAAAAACCGGTAAGTATTAATTAAATTGAGTAGCAAAGACCTTTAGACCTTGTTTCTTGCTAAAGTTACCGACCCTCAATCAATAAATTCAAACCCAATGATTTTAATGAAACCGTGTTTGCTTACAGCTGGTTTGTACGCTTTTGTTATAAATTAATAAATTTCTGTTTCTATGTTAAAATAGTGAGTGATCAATACTAATTTAATTATGGCCGATGTTACGACGAGGACCAACTTTAACGGAGGTATGTTCTAAAGGACGGTTCGGCCGTCATTTGTCGGGCATGCCGCCATCCCGGAGAGTCTATCAGGCATATTGTCTCCGGGCCACAGACCACCTCCACTAGACGGAGCATGCTATACGACACGAGCTCACCACGCATATGGGCGATTAAATATCGGTAGGTATTACTAGTACAACGCGTGTTTCACATCTTTTTTATCATTTTATGTTTCGAGATTGTCCTCGGATTGAACAGAAATATTTATTTCACGTTTGGTGCACACACAAGTCAGTAACATGGTCGCAACTGAACGAGCGGCCGGTCGCGTAATGTCGTAATGCTATAATACAATTGCCCATATCTGATGTGAGCGCGCGCCGCCCGACATGCTCCGTCTAGTGGAGGTAGTCTTTGCTCCGGGCCAACAAGGCTAGCGAGGTTACCGCCGCCAAACCGTCGCAATAATAACAGCGATGATTCTAATCTGTCAGATGTCAATTTGACGGTTTCACTTTTTTTTTAAATGGAAGACACGTATTGCAGACTTAGGCACGAGCTCTATTCATATCACCAACCGCTTCATCTGTCAAATGAGGTATTCAAAAAAATATTTCTACAAAACAGAAAGGAATAAAAATGGGATAGCCACAGTTTTGAACACTTTTAGCAGTTTACTTACTACAAAAAATATAATATGGACCACTTAAAAAAACTTAAGGTACTTACCCAATTGGTGCCCAGACATGTATCCAATTTTTTATCTGCGTTATATTTTGACTCCCGTTTTATTAACTGTTCTTCTTTAACTTAAATGATATAATAGTGTTATCTAAAATTGTATTTTTTTTTCCAATTTGTTATTTTAGCTAGCCGATGTAGCGCTCACGGTAAGTCGGTGATGAAAAAAAGAGATTAAAAATACACTCACGGACAATGAATTTGGGTCATTTTCTATGAACAATTACAATCCGAATTCATTGTGTGTGAGTGTAATACTTCGTGACTATAAAGACTCGCGCTATAGGCCAAGTAATACAGCATAAGCAAACAATAAGTTATGGTAAGAGAAGCCCAAACCTCAACCACATTAATTTAATTCCTCAATAATTAAATTTTACAGGGTTGTTATGTAGTGAGGCAGGATACCGACATAAATGTTACCAAAAAAATAAGTACTGAAGTTAGGTATTTTACATTTTATCCCCACTTCCTAACTTAAGTTGATTATTTTAATGATATACTGTATTCGAATTATAATAACTCACAGTACGTCCGAATAGGTACATAATCTTTGATTTTGTTCTAAAACTACGAGTATTTTAAAAGTTAACCTTGCAGTACAGCTGTATGTAAAATCCTGGTAGGTAGTCGGTTATCGAAATTACAAAAAAATGTATTTTTTTACAAGCCGGGGATAGAATAACATCAGTAGTATTATTTTAATTGTGAAACTTAACTTCATTAGATTAATGATCTTATGATAATGAAAATTGATTGAATACCTACTTAGATGATTTGTTTTATACCGATTTATTTCTATGGAACTTTGTTGTATTATTATTACTAAAATTAAACAAACTTAATGCGAAATCATGTAAGTTGACATGTGTAATTTATAATGTACTTTATATTGTGAAATAAATAAATCTAATCTATCAAAAAGAAAATGTAATCAGCTAAGGAATTACTGCGGAGGTAATCTGCGATATTGCCTGGCTTCTGTAGATACCTCCAGCACAACTGTACCACGCGAGTCTTTGTCACTCTCGCTAACCTCTAACCATTCCTTATCAATACAAAGGACTCGCCGCAACTTCGTCTGCGGACTTGAAAATAAGTCAAATCGTGACTACTTTAAACAAATCTCGTATCTGAAAACGTCTATTTTATTTATTTTATTTTATTTATTTGGGACATCAACAGCATTACAATTCAGAAATATACAGAGACAATTATTAAAACACAAAGCCAATTACAGATGTCCACTAAGGAACTGTTAGTGGAACCAAAAGCACATGAAAAATATGTACCTATATTAATCTTTAACTCTTAATAAGACACAAGCATTGAGAGTTTTACAGAAGAAATAAAGACCAACAAGTGAAATAGAAAGGCAAACTATGAACGGGGCTCACTCCACACGCATGTTATGTGTTGTGTGTGTGTGTGTGTGTATTTGTGTATGTGTCTGTATGTAAGTGTCCAGTGTGTACAAGCATGAGTATAAGTTGAAAGTGCACAGAATGTGCAGGTACCTACAACCCCCCTTGCATAATAAACGATTGTATCCGGTTTTTTAGGGCAGGTTTGGAGTAATTAAATAAGTCTAGAGTATTAAGTTTTGTGTTGTACTCCCTTAACATCCGAAGCAACGGAGAGTTTCGAGCGTATCTAGTGTGAACCTTGGGTACGCTAAAAAGGCATCGTTCAGAGTGACGAGTTCTTATTTTTGGTACGAAAAATCCAATTTCTGCAAGGAGCGCGGTACTGTCAATGCGACCAGACAGAATGTCGTGTAGTACAGAAATGTCAAGCAGAAGACGTCGATCCTCCAGACTCAGCAAGTGATGACGTTTGCATCTCAAATTGTAGGTAGCGTCCCATTTTTTGACACGATAATTCAAATGACGCACAAAAGAACGCTGAATTTTTTCAATTTTTTCTTTGTGTGTTATGTACTGGGGTGACCAGATGCAGCTAGCATATTCAAGTATGTTTCTGACATATGCGAAATATACAACCTTAATGCAAGAGGCATCCTGAAAGTCACCACAGACTCTATAAACAAAACCCAAAACAAAAACAAAACGTTCGTTCGTTGCAAAACTTAACTACACGAATACACATTTATAATATTTAATCTAAATATTAGCGGTAAAAATATATACTCCAACAATTATTGCAGAAAAAATAAAAAATATCAATCTGTTAATAATTTTTTTTCTTTACTTTACTTATAGTTTCTCTAAAAATTAAGTTTGATTTCTTGGAGTTTATTGCATATTTGAGAAAAGCATACATACAAATACAAATAGTTTATTTGTTCAACACGGGTAAAAAATTGTACATAGGCACAATTCTTATAATGTTAATGTTCCATCACCATGTTGGGCCGCAAGACATACAAATTTTAGCTATTAATGGGCTGTCTCTATGAGGTGTACAGTTACCATTAATTGGGGTCTGACGGAAATTCGTTTACAGAATAATATGCTTTGTCCACTAAAAATTTAAATAATTTGCTTTTGAAAGTAGTTATATCCTCTATAGTTCTTATGTCATTTGGAATATTATTATACATTTTTGGAGCCATCCCAAGTACACTTTTCCTGTAGAATCCTGTTTTGGAAGGCATTGAATTTATTTTGTTTCTAAGACGTATACTCCTAAAATTTTTAAACAATTGTAAATTAACTTTTACAAAGATTGCAGTTTCAAAGATATATAAACAAGGAAGAGTTAGTTGCTTAATTTTATAAAGTACGGTTTACATGAATCTTGTTGCTTAAGTCCACATAATGATCTGATGCACTTTTTTTGTGCTTTAAATGCAATTTCTCTCTCAACGGAGTTTGCCCAGACTATGATGCCATATCTTAGCGTCGACGTGACATAGGCTTGATAGGCCGTTAAAACTATCGGTTCGTTGACAATTTTTCTTAAATTATATAGTACGTATGAAAATTGATTCAATTTCTTACATATATTGTCAATTTGATTCCTCCATGTCAACCTATGACCTACGCTTATTCCTAAAAATTTTGTCACATACCTCGGCGTGAAAAAGGGTTGCCAGCCTCGTAACTCTACCGATCGGCCGTCTCCCTTCACAGTGTACTCGGCCGGCAACCCCTTACTTCCTGGCCTATATTATTTGATTTAGTTTAGTAGGGTAAAAAGTATCCTTTGTATTAAGCGGGGTCTTATTGTACCATAGTTGGTACAATAAGAGCCCGCTTGGTAGGTACTAACCAAATTTCATGAAAACAGTAGTTGTCTAGTAGTTGTTGCGTGATGCGCACACAAACAGAAACGGACAAAAATTCCTTTATTAATTTAAGTTATTTATATTGTTTACCTTTTACTCTCCGTAGTTACTTTTTTGGAAATATCTTAGTGTACAATACAACACAGTCTTTCTACAGTTTTATTGTACTATGAATAGATAGACAGGGACCGATAGATGAATAGACAGGGACAGTGATAGGGCAGGCTCTCTCGCGTGACAGACGGAGTCGTGATCGATGTGCTAGCCCGCGAGGCACTGAATAAATTTCAAAGTAATCTACACCTTTATCATATCAAGGTGATTCTAATCGTCTAATTCTTCATACATAGGTACAATCGAACCAACTGAATCATGACCCACTTGCCTGATAATTCGTGTGAAACTTTCAAACTTGTAAGATCTATCGCGTATAATGCACTTACGACGTTTTAGGTACTAATAAAATAACGTCAATACATGTCGCAGACCTATGCAATTTTAACCTTTGTTATCATTGCCATAAAACCACATATCACACATATACAGTCATTGTTTGAATTTCGAGCTAGTTCTCGCTTATTTAACCTAAACTTTTTGATGATGGAAAAAATAAATTTAAAAAATGGGGTGTTCTACAAGTGTGTCATATTATGTCAAGTTGTCAGTCAATGTGAAAAAATAGAAATTAAATGCTTAATAATTTTTAATAATGGCTAATTTAGAAGAACAAAGAGCTCGGATTGTAGTCTTAAGTGAGGAAGGCTATGGCATACGGGAAATATCACGCGAATTGAATATTTCTCGGAATACAGTGAGGACCTGGATCAGACGGCACGCCGAAGAGGGCATCCTCGAGGACAGACGACGCCATAACCACGGCGTTCGCCGACTCACGAACGAACAAAGAGTGGACATGCAACACCATTACGAAGAATATTTTGCGGCACAACATGACGTCTGTCTACAAACTATTAGAAATTATTTGCACGGCACTGGACTGCATTACAGACATTATGCTGAGAAAGTAGCCTTAACGGATGATCATAAAACAGCGAGAAGGAATTTTGCAAACGCTTATTTAGACTACGACTGGACTAACACTATATTTACAGACGAAAAAACATTTCGATCTTCTCAACACGGTCGCTTAACTTTGTGGCGTTACGATAACACCCGGTACACAGAAGATCACGTCGTGCCTAATCAGTTATTCGGTCGAATTTCAGCGAATATGTGGGCGTGGATGGGTATCGGAGGAGTAGGTGAGCTTGTCCATATTTCTTCTCGGCAAAACGCAATGAAGTATGTCGATCTATTAGAAGAATCTATGTTACCGACAGTGCGAACAGTTTACCCGCGTGAAGATGTGCCAGTATTTTCCTACGTTCATGACAACTGTCGAGTGCATACTGCCAGGGTAGTCTCAAATTGGTTTGATCTGCATAATGATGAAGTTACTTTGATTCCATGGCCGAGTAGATCCCCAGACCTCAACCCAATAGAAAATTTGTGGGGTTTGATGGTCCAAATGTGGGATAACAGAAACGAGAGAACAAAGGAAGCAATTGAGCAACATTGTAACGAAATTTGGGATTACTTGAGAGACAGCGACATTTGCAGTCGTCTAATAGGGTCAATGCGTGACCGATTACAAGCCGTTATCGATAACCATGGTGCACACACTAGGTTTTAGATACTGAATTTTATAATTTAAATTAGATCTGTTAAAGATTAAATAAAGTTTTTTTTCATTTCACAAATTTTATTACTCTTTTTACTTATATAGCTTGAAAGACCAACAATGGCAAGTTTCTGTCCTTAAAATAGTTATAGGAATGACGTGATTGAAACCTGTAATCTAAAGTTTATGCTGGCACTTCACTTGGCCGTATTTGCCCAAACATGACTGCATTATTTTTGATTTTATATTCTAGAGAAATAAATGCGACTAATAGTTGAGCAAATTTAATACGGCCAAGTGAAGTGGCACCATTACGTTCGTAGAAAACTTCCTATACTTACCTACGTAATACAGATAAAGACAGTAACATCATCTCTTCTTTTTCATATACGAGCTTAGTCGATATTGTCCGATTTATTTAACAGTGCACTCAGTAAATGTCAGTGTCTAATCAAATGATAACAAGTTCGTTACCAAGGAAATAATTCTTCAAGCGAATTTCGACCTACTTGCATTTCAGGGGTTTAGCAAAATAAGCTTATGGTGGGTCATGATTCAGTTGGTTCGATTGTACTATCGAACTGGAAGTTAACAATCCACTTTAACGACATTAATGATTAACGTTTCTTTCATCTAAATTTTTGATGCATTTTGCCTGTGCAAAACTACATGCTAGGTCCGATAATATCGCAAAATCGGCCATTGAGGCGTCGGCTCCATCGACGTCACTCGCAACTCAACTTGAATTATTTTTGCAGGGAGCGTTGACTAAGCTGTACAACGCCGACTCCAGGCAGGACAAGGTAGGTCCGGCTTTGTGGGGCATTCCTGGTCATTACGCAGTAGCCTCTTATTTATTATGTTATAACAAGTACCTACTTAAAAAGAAAAAAAAAGATAAAGGTTCTAGTGCTCGACAAAATAATACCCAATAATCGATACCCTCCTCTCACCTCTATTGACAACGACTTAAAGTCCATGAAGGTGTAGTCACCATATTAAACGTGTTTGCGAAATTGGACTGCAAGATGCTCTTTATACCTCGTGGTGAAACTATCGCGGATTAGCAAAGCAATATTTTTAATAGTATTAACAAGGATTTTCGCAAAGTAACGCCTGATTCAGTGAATTATAATCATTATAATAAATAAAATTGAAATAGATAAAATAGCAGCACAGCCAGCAACAAAATGGAAATAAATGATAGGTACTATTTACGAATGAGACTATTGAAGTGATAAGTCCTGCCCACCTACCCTCATATCCATCTACCCTCCTATGTACCCTTCTACCCACTTACCCTCCTACCCACTTACCTGCCTACACACTTACCCTCCTAGCCACTTACACTCCTACCCACGTAGCCTTCTACCCACTTACCCTCCTACCTACTTACCCTTCTACTGGCTTACCTTTATACCCGCTTACCCTCTTACCAACTTACCCTTCTACCCACTTACCCGCCTACCCGCTTATCCTCCTACCCTACTTACCCACCGAACCACATACTCTCCTACCCACTTGCCCTCCTATCTACTTACCCTTGTACCCACTTACCCTCCTTCCACCAAAAGGGCCACTTTCTATACTTCTACATACAAATTTCTACTCTGGTATGCCTGGAGAACAATTGTATCTATAGAAATGAGTTGCAGCTTTGTGTTTAGGTGTGGGAGGTGGGGAGGGGGTGGTGCGCTCTTGACGTGACGGCGACAACGTCCTTGAAGTCGCCGACATGAAAGAGCGAACTATAAGTAAGATTTTGGTCGTAGTATTTAGGCAGCGACAAAGTGGGCCCCTTGGTACTAACCTTTGAGCGTTCAAAAAGACGCTCAAAAAGATCATTCAAGCTCTGAATTCGAAATCATATACTCGTTAGAGCATAAGCTATCTAATTCTGACTAAAACATTTATGGGTGTGTAATGATCAATCGAACAATAAATGGTATAACATTCAAAGTGTAGAACAACCAATCACATAATCTCAATGTGTAGAATTGATCACTGGATAGAATCAACGTTTGGTAGAATAACAATTAATGTATTCACCTTTATTATATCCATAAAGATTATTTATCGGCCCCGCCCAGGTCGCGGGGGGTAGGGAGAGTGGCGCACCTCAATACCATCACGCCTCTCCCCCTGCGATCTCGCCTCGGTTGCAGAAAAACAGCGAGGATCAGCTCAGCATCCCCATACTGCCAGATCCTACTCTCCCAACGTACCTCTCGCTACGCATCACAAACGGGCTTCGCCAGCAGCCCGCTTGGAGCGTCCGCCTCGGGTCAGCCGGGTACGAATCCACCAGCTGACCCGGGTACCCTTTAGCTTCACCGTGACTGGGAGCAAGTCACGGTTACTAAGCCCCCCCCCCCCCCTCCCCCCCTCCCCCCTACGACAAGGTGGGTACCCTTTGGGGGGGATACAGTTCAAACGTAGGTAACCTAATTTACGTTTTAGGGTTCCATACCAAAATGGTAAAAAAGGAACCCTTATGGTGCGACTCTGTCTGTCTTTGTTCGCGTTAGAACGCATTTCAAACCTAACCTATTTTTTGATAGCGTTTCGTTTTTGTTGGGGGCGTAATTCAGAATTACTTTATCGGGTATATCATTTCATTATTCTAAGAAAATACTATTATTTTTAAAGTCCATTATATAGGTACCTATCGAATGTTTGTTATATTAAATTATATTCTACTAAATATTTTTATAATCAATAAATAGGGTGGCCGTCTGGTTGCATAACAACTCTTGTCATATTATTGATTGTCATAAAGCTTCCTCCACACTACTCGCGAAGTTGACCGAGGTTAGGCGAATACGATAGTGTGGAGAGGCACTTCGTCTTACTTCGTCCATCCTCGGCTCGCCTCGGGCGACTTCCATTTGTTGTCGGTTTTTGCGCCCGAGTCAAAGGACCCGAAGTCGCACGAAGTGCCTACAACGAAGTGCCTCTCTACACTACTCGGCTAACTTCAGTTCGTTCGCGTCAATACATACATCGTCGTGAGTGCATGTTCGTGCTAGAATTATTTTTGACGTGATAACGTCTTATAAATCGATGAAGCCGGCTGCCCGGACGAAAAAAGATGACGTATGCGTCGTTATCTGACGCATATCTCCAGAAATGTCTGCGACTCATTCATCTGTCTCCATACATTTAGTATGAATTTCTGGAGAAATGCCCTACCTAACTTTATCAACTCGAAAAAACAGTAAGCGCCGCAGGATTTCATACATCTTACGCGTTTTTGCGCAAACTAACTTTATCAACTCCAAACTAACTTTATCAACTCGAAAAAACAGTAAGCGCCGCAGGATTTCATACATCTTACGCGTTTTTGCGCAAACTAACTTTATCAACTCCAAACTAACTTTATCAACTCGAAAAAACAGTAAGCGCCGCAGGATTTCATACATATTAATTTGTCTTGACGAGTACTCTGAACCGAAATGATATCCAGGGTCTGATGATGGAGCCGGAAGGTGGGCATGGGAACTCCGTAATAAAGCGTCGGTACCCCATCGTGTTTGGGCTCATTTGTTTTGTCTTGACGAGTACTCTGAACCGAAATGATATCCAGGGTCTGAAGATGGAGCCGGAAGGTGGGCATGGGAACTCCGTAATAAAGCGTCGGAACCACATTGTGTTTGGGCTCATTTGATGTCTTGACGAGTACTCTGAACCGAAATGTCAATGCCAATGTCAGTGTCAATGTCAAAGTCAATGTCAATGTCAAGATCAAGGTCAATGTCAAGGTCAAGGTCAAAGTCAACGTTATCACGTTCGACTATCGTCAGTAAACCGACTTTACAGACAACCGATTTTTTTATTAATATTTTCAAACGATAGGATTATGAGTGGTACACAATTTTCCTTTTTTTTTTAATTTTTTTTTTGTTAGATAAACATGCACGAAGTTATAAAATAATAAATGTGGGATACATTTTTTCAAAATAATGCATATTTAAGGCAGAAAAAAATAAAATGTGTTTTTCTCATTTGTTTTGTCTTGACGAGTACTCTGAACCGAAATGATATCCAGGGTCTGAAGATGGAGCCGGAAGGTGGGCATGGGAACTCCGTAATAAAGCGTCGGAACCACATTGTGTTTGGGCTCATTTGATGTCTTGACGAGTACTCTGAACCGAAATGTCAATGCCAATGTCAGTGTCAATGTCAAAGTCAATGTCAATGTCAAGATCAAGGTCAATGTCAAGGTCAAGGTCAAAGTCAACGTTATCACGTTCGACTATCGTCAGTAAACCGACTTTACAGACAACCGATTTTTTTATTAATATTTTCAAACGATAGGATTATGAGTGGTACACAATTTTCCTTTTTTTTTTAATTTTTTTTTTGTTAGATAAACATGCACGAAGTTATAAAATAATAAATGTGGGATACATTTTTTCAAAATAATGCATATTTAAGGCAGAAATTAATTTTGGTGTAAATTGGGACTTTTTGTTGGTACGAAAATTACACAAATTAATTAATTATTGTTGTTTATTTCTTTTTCCCACATGAAACAATTATTCTATAGGATAAAAGTATCAAATACCGTGATAAGTTTACGAAAAAGGCATTAAGAAAAATATCGATATTTGGTGACTTTTTGACTGGACTAAGCAATGAGAGTGGCGCCTACAAAACAAAGCTGTTTATTATTTCGAACTCCGTAAAGGTAGGATAATAAAATCCTGAAGGTTAGAAGCCGCAGTCTCTCATAGTTTCTTTGAAATAAGATACCTATTTTTGGGTCCCATACAAAAAAAACACATTTTATTTTTTTCTGCCTTAAATATGCATTATTTTGAAAAAATTTATCCCACATTTATTATTCTCCGTAACATTTTTAATCGAATAGTATTTTTTAAAATACGTTTTTCGAAAAAAAGTACGAATGTCCTCTTTTTCCTCGATTCGGTCCATAGTGCGCACTATGAGTTTCTCGCGAAGTTGAACGAGTGTGTAGCGACGTACTTCGGACTTCGGTCAACTTTTCCGAGTACTTCGTCGAGGAACTTCGCGAGTAGTGTGGAGGAAGCTTAACAGTTTAAGCATAAAGTTGACGTTTATTTTTTTTTGGATAAATTGTTCTATGGCATAATTGTTCCGTGTCATAATTATACGGAGTCATAATTGGTTTAACCATAATGTAAATTGTCATACATTTATTAAGCCATAATATTGATGATTATAGCAATCGTATTGCATAGATTTTGATAATGAACTTGCGATGGTTCTACGAAAAAGAAACGATTTATATTATTGAAGTAATTTTTTAATTTCTACTCTTTATACAATATTATATCAATAAAATACATTTACGGTAAAGTAGGTTAGGTTAGCACAACACTATATGTATACCACAAAGTAGCAGCCTTGTTATGACCGTGGTTTACTTTACTTTGATTTTAAATTGTTGGCAATTGCCTGCAAAAACGCGTACTTTCTGTCGACTTTGGTTTTTTTTTAGAATATTTTCAATTCTACTCATCTTAATTTAAAAATTTGTAAAGTATAAGATTTGATCAAACAATTATACAAAGGATGGGCGTTCCAAAGCGAATCGCTATACAGAACCGAGTTGCGGCCAGAAAAGTAGGTTAGGTTAGGTTAGAACTGTGACCTCACACAGAACCAAATCGCTGCCAGAAAAGTAGGTTAGGTTAGAACTGAGACCTCACACAGAACCAAATCGCTACCAGAAAAGTAGGCTAGATTAGGTTAGAACTGAGACCTCACACAGAATCAAATCGCTGCCAGAAAAGTAGATTACGTTAGAACTATGACCTCACACAGAACCAAATCGCTGCCAGAAAAGTATAGGTTAGGTTAGGTTAGAACTGTGACCTCACACAGAACCAAATCGCTGCCAAAAAAGTAGGTTAGGTTAGGTTAGGCCGGCTTTACACCTGTAAGTTTTACTTACGTAAGTAAGGACGCAGCTATACGTTAGACTGAGATAGTCAGTCAGCTATCTCAGTCTAACGTATAGCTGCGTCCTTACTTACGTAAGTAAAACTTACAGGTGTAAAGCCGGCCTTAGGTTAGAACTGTTATTTTACACATAACCGAATCGCTGCCAGAAAAGTATATTAGGTTAGAACTGTGACCCAACATAAAAGAGAACTTTTAAAATTAGGCTTATGCGTTTAGCAATTTATGCATTTACTTAGTATGGTTAAAGTGTTGTCATACAACCCAACCCATGTATGCCCATTATAAAGTATGCTTGAATAAATGTATGGATATCAACTATATACCCATTTCACAGTCTGTCCATAAACATTATGATTAAAATGGTTAAATGTATGACTATTTACAGTTATGCGTAATTATGAGTATGACGAATCCTCGTATACGTATCAAAAGTATGACCTTAAACTTTATGCAACCTACCCAAATAAATAGTATGCCAAATGTTGAATATATTAAAAGTTGTTATATCATTTGAATAGTATATCATTTTAGTATTATATCGGATAAAAATATATTAAGTGTTGTTCTACAGAGTGAGACGCACCCAAAAAATATATTAAATTAATAATATCTTGCTCTCATAAGCAGTGCATCCTATTTACTTCAAGAGTAATTACTTTTATGCCACACCTGGCCTGGCTTTTTTTCGTATGCTGCGCGTTCTGAAAAAGTCACTTTCTGGCCAAGTGTAGACATAAAATGATGTACACCAAACGGGAGGTAATAAAAAAGCCCTCGATCGCATATTTACGTCCCTCGCCCGTGGCTCGGGCTGCAAACATCTGCGATCTCGGCCTTTCTTTGTATTACCACCCTAGTTGTGTAATATACTATTATCGGTCTCCGGTTATATGACCTCCGATGAAATTACGTTGTTTTTATAAACATGTCTTTAATTACATACATACAGTTTAACCTACACTTTCTATAAATTGCCTCCTTAGGGTGACGTCTACGGACACTATGAACGGTTCGCACGTTTGCTCGGCAATAAATTGGATATAGATGACCAGACGATGGGTTTCTTAAGCGAGACAGTAAAGACGACCGTAGATCAAGAAGTTCAGAAGGTATATTTATTTTTGAATACGTAATTCTACTAGTGCCATGTGCATATTATATTACCCTACAAAGTCAAAGTTAAAGTTCTTCAATGGCGGCATATTAAAATGCACCTATGAATGTCAATATTTACCACCGGTTCCAATGAGAAACCTCAAGAAGACCTGGCGTAAGGAACTCGGCGAGGTACAGGTTTTTTTTAACAGTCACACAATATCATAATTTTTATATTAAGTATAATTTAATAACCAATTCAGCAGTTTTTTAGCACAGCAGTTATTCAATTATTATATTCTAATTATCTTTATTGACTTTTCCAGCAAAAGAAGGCCGTAAGAAACATTATTTTATACTATTAATAACAAGAACTCAGTCGAGATTAATAGGGAGCTTTAATTATATCGAATAACTTTTTCTGAATCTAGATTTGGGTATCTTGCAAAACCACTGCTCTATGAAAATACGATAAATAAGTGTTAATGCAATTAATTGGAAATACAGGGCTATTTTTTAGTTAGTTAACAAACTTCGTATAAATGATCGCTAAGGTAAATGAAATATACGTTTTGTGTTATTTTTATCCCTTCCCAAATAAAAAAAAAGATAAGAGCACCCAAATGTTTCCACAGAAATAGTAGAAGATTTGGTCACCCTACTTTCTGACGGCAGTGGTGGAGGCGAGGAGTGAGCGGGGCACCCGCTCGCGGCCAGTGGCAGCGCTTGCGCAGGGGGTAAGAGTGGCGGGTGGGCGGGAGCTGTGCGGTGTGGGCGGAGTCAAGATGGCCGCTTTTGTTGTTCGCCGCGCAAGCGGAGCGTCCCCCCCCACTCCTTAACGGGTCGATGCCCGCCGGTTTTAAATTGCCATTCCAAATTTTCCTTCATACTTTCACGGGCTTAGGACCGTCAAAACCCATGTCGATAGTCAATAATAAACACCCATTTAACATTTAAGGACAAATTAATTGTCATTGTTATTGATGATAAGAAGTCAATAAAGCGAAAAACGACATGTGCTTAGGCGTATTTAAAAATTGGAATCAGCTATTTACAATAATTGTTTAATTTACTTACAAATGGAGTCCATTTCTCCTCACTTAACTCACACTAATTGTATTTTAATAATTGTTCAAAATGCAGTCCATTTTGCTGCAAACACAGTCTAGCACGTTTAAGGACATTTCCACTAATGTTCCTTAAAACAAAATGCTCATTTTTCACTTCATTAAATGCTAAAATAATTTTGTTTTTCAAATCATCGATATTCTGAGCTTCTTCGACGTAAACTCTACGTTTCACTTCACCCCACAAAAAAAGTCGCAAGGAGTTAGGTCAGGTGATCGAGCTGGCCAGGACACTGGTCCAGCGCGCCCTATCCAGCGGTTTCCATACCTCTCATCAAGGTACTCGCGCATGATACGGCTGTAATGAGGAGAGGCGCCGTCTTGCATGAAATAAAACTCCCGTAGGTAGCGCAGAGGCACGTTTTCCTCGATGTAGTCCTCAATTACACCCCGTAACATGTCGAGGTACGTGGCTCCGGTAAGGGGGCCTTCTACAAAATAAGGCCCTAAAATCTGGTCTCTAAAAACTCCTGCCCACACATTTGCACTGAACCGCACTTGATGGTAATGTTCCCTTATCACGTGGGGATTGTTGTACTCCCACCAATGCTCGTTGTGCACGTTTTAAAGGCCCACTCTGGTAAAAAGGGCCTCGTCAGTCCACAAAATGTTCTGGTCGGCGTTGTTAATCAACCAAATGCAGAAATTTTGCCGTGGCCCTGCATCTTGTTCATTTAAAGCTTGCACCGACTGAAAATGATAAGGGTGCATTCCAGCTGAATTTAAAAGTTTCCACACAGCATACTGGCTCACACCGAAACGCTGTGCTGAGTCATTTGTACTGGCCCTCGGGTTGTTAGCGAAATAGCCTAACACGTCCTCTTCAATTTCCACAGCTAAACGTGGTACTCCGCGACCTTGAGCATGCACAGGCACTGCAAACTGTCCAAAATCCAGCAGCCTTTGATTCGCCGACAAAATTGTTTGCAGACTTGGGAGACGCGCATTAGGAAAACCGGCATTTCTTAACATAGGCAGAATCTCTGCCTCGTACAACCTACGAGCCGCTCGCAGATTGTTTTCGGCCCTGGCGTACACTCTCACCATTTCGTAAAACTCGCGGTTTGAGTACATTGTTTCGCGTTAGCTCAACGGCGAGCGAGGAGAACATGAAACGACGGTCCATCAGCGAGCGAGCGCGGCGCGAGACTGGCCAAACCAAAGGACACGGACTGCGCGCGCGCTCACCCGCCGCGCGCCGTCCCCCGCCGCACACCCCCTCATGCGCCGCGCATGAACTTCAATGACCCCGAAACAGCAGCTGTGTGTAGGGTGTCCATAATTTGTAAAAATTGTTAGAAATAAAAATAAAAAATCGTAAAAATAAAAAGGACATGTTTTTTTATTGAAATGGGTTCCATTAACGATACCGTATTCAGGGTTTTTTTTTGTTAACTGACTAAAAAATAACCCTGCATTAGCCACAAAATTTGCAAGTGACAAAATTTGAAAGTAGGATAGGTTAGGTTGCGACCTTTACAGAAACGAATTGGTTCCAGAAAAATAGGTTAGGCTACGTTTAAACTGCAACCCCAACAGAAAAGAAAATTCTAACTTTCAATTAAAATTATACTCTTTAATATTTATGGAAAATAATGTTATACTAAGTAATTGTTGTACATATTATTGGTATGCGTAATGAAATATACGTTTTAAAATATAAATATTAATATTATGCGAAAATAGAATTATGCGTAACAACGGTATGCGTAGTCAAAATATGAAGTTTTACTGTATGCGTTTTAATATAGACCCGCCGGCAATCCCTCACTTCCGGGCCTCTGTAGTAATATACTATTGTAGGCATTAACGTGTCTTTATAATACGATGGTATTATTATCCGTTGAAGAACGGTGAAGTTAACAAGAGGCGAACAATACGGGGTGGTTCGGGAGACCTGGGAGACTGTATTATTATACAGTCTCCCAGGTCTCCCGAACCTTAACGCTACATTCTTCAGACTGCTATTGCAGTCTGAAGAATGTAGCGTCTTGAAAGTGTATCATTGGAACTGCTCGCTGTTAACGAGTGACAAACGTGCCTCCAGCTCACTATTTATTCCACTGACTATATATATTCTTAGGTTTTTGGTTGATTTGATGCATGTGCATAATTAAGTTACCGATATCGTTGGTTGGTATAATTTTATCTTTTTATTTTATCAACAGACTAATATTCGACTTCTGAAAGTAAGAAACGTTGTATTTACTTCAATTCGTTACAACGCTTTGACGAATAATTTGAACGTAAAAGGCCGGGTGGGCCGGGCGTACCTACCGAAGTGGTCGAGGTTAAAGTGTTTAAGCCATAATTTACCTATACTTTTATTCATTTATGCCACACCTGGCCATAAAGTGGCATTTTCGGCACGCTGCGCGTACGGAAAAAGCCGCTTTCTGACCAAGTGTAGACATAAAATGATCTACACAACACGGGAGGTAGTAAAGAAAACCCTCGATCGCATATTTACGTCCCTCGCTTGCAGCTCGGGCCGCAAACTTCTGCGATCTCGGCCTTTCTTTGCATTACCACCCTTGTTGTGTAACGTACTATTATGGGCGGCTTAACGTATGATAAAACGGGCGCGGACTCTTCATCGCACTGTAAGCGAGCTATGTAGTCCGAAAAATGCAACTACTTAACTCATACTCATACATTTCATGAATTTGAAAAATATTTAAATTTAAAATAAAATGACTACAATTTTCATTAAATAATGATATAAGTAATTTATTTAATTAGTACGAGTATGTTAGTACCCAGTATGATTAATTCATAGAACATACCTATGAAACCCGTGCCTAGGAATAACCTAAATATAGATGAAAACGCCAGTACAAAGTAAACACGTTTCTGGTAGCGGGCCAGAAGTGTTTGGGAATAACAAAAGAGCATGGTGTTGAAGTCAGTCACTAATTCGTGGTGTCTTTTCATTTCAGGGAAAAGTAAGACTGATTGTATATTTTTTAAAAATGTTACACAATTTACACAAGAATTTGGCTGTTTTAATTGAAATTTGAATGTTGAAATTAAACACTTGCTCGTAATTGCACCTAGGCGATGTGGGCCAATAAATAAGCAATAGAAGCGAAATGAAGCAAACAACATCCTAAAATTAATTGAAATGAAAACAATTTTAAATAGAATAGGATAGAGATAGTCGCAAGCGAGCGAAGCTCCAAGTCATTAACAGCCACGTTTAAATTGTTTCCAAAATTTTGATAATATCTGACTGATGATGAATTGAAAATGCAATTCAGTGCCAGCCTCGTACCATATACTACGGCTGCCAAATGATAGCGATTATCCGACAAATTCCAAATATTAAGGCTGGCACCAACCGCAAAAAATAGATACGACTTTGATATATTTCTTTTTTGAAGTTAGTTTTTTTCATTACTTTTTTATTTTGATTGATGTCGGTCCGTAAGTTACCGGTATGTTTTCACCGTATTATTTTATCATTTTATTTCATCAACAGAAATTATCTACTAACATCGTAAGAAACATTGAATTGAATATTAATAACAACATTACACAACTAGGGTGGTAAAACAAAGAAATGCCGAGTCGCAGATGTTTGCGGCCCGAGCTGTAAGCGAGAGACGTGAATAGACAATCGAGGGCTTTCTTTAGTACAGTCGAGTTCATCATTATCTGAGCAAAAAACGGATCAAAAATATCTGATCTAGTTCTTATGCTTCTGACAATAAGATCCTGTTCAGATATTTTTGGTCCAATCTTTGCTCAGATAATGATGAACTCGACTGTACCTCCCCGTGTTGTGTACATCATTTTATTTCACACTTGGCCACTTTATGGCCAGGTGTGGCATAAAATTCGATACACAATGCTTTGACGAATGTTTTGAACTTGAAGGTATTGTCCCATCCGTACCGGAATCGTCAAAGCTAAATTTCTAAGCCATAATTAACATATACCTTTATTAATTCATAAGCCGTAATGTATGATAAACAGGACACGAGGACTTTTCATAGCACTGTATGATGAAAGCGAGCTATGTAGTAGAAAAATGCAATTCTTACTCATACTTGTCCAATGAATTAATTGGTAAACGTAACAATAATATATATGTATTTCACCGACCCGAATTGATCGTCCGCGAGTGTAATTTAAATTAAATGTCAATAAACTTTATTAATAATGAGATTTTTAATTTTGTTCCGTTCTTAACCTAAATACTTTCAAAAGAAGGATAAGTCCAAGGAACTGTTTGGGTTGGTGCCTACCGCATCATTCTACCATCGTACCACTCGTCATCGGCAGGCGGTTCATCCCCATTTCCTTGAATCATTACACTCAACAACGCGCCGGTTCTCTAGAACCTTTCTAGCGCGTACAATAAGGATCTGGAATGAACTTCCTGCTAAGATTTTCCCAATGCGGTACAATATGGGATTTTTTAAAAAGGGTGTCTGTCATCAAATTTCTTCGAGGCAACGCATTGGCAATGCATCTAGTGTTGCGAATGTCTATAGGCTGCGGTGACCGCTTACCATCAGGTTGGCCGTCTGCCTGTTTGCCAGTCTATAGCAATAAAAAAAAAAGTTTTTTGCATATAAAATATAATTACGATCTTTTTTGTATTATTACTGTACATCAATGTAACTTTTTTTGCAATTAAGAAAATATACAATGCAAGGTGCAATTAAGTTCCTCTACTTTATTTTTGTAGTTATTACAATTTGTTACACTAGCAATAGAAATACTAGTTCTGTTTAATCTTCAAGTGCGGTAACCTCCTGCAAACAGGTCACCAGATAAAGAAATAATACTTTCATTCGGCGCACAAATACAAAACAATACAAGATTGTAATTAATTGATTTGGAACCCTACAGAGACATGGCCTGGCATGCTCTTGACCAGTAATTTTCGACAGGTATCGCCTACTGCCTACATCTCATTATATGTATATCCCATGTTTAATTTTCATTTTTTGTTTGTGTGTACAGAACTGTGTTTTGTGGCAGACAAATTGCGAGGTAAGATTTTATCATTTCTACAACTTAACATTAGCAATGCTTTTAAAATGAAAAACGAAAGATTCACATCGGCATCCACGCCCTGGAAACGTCTGCACTAATATCTAAATCCGCATCGGCATCCGCAAAACTCAATGCGCAGCGTATGCGGAAGCAGATCCGCTTAAGTCGCTCCTAAGGAGTGGTCCGGAAAAATAGTAGCAGAGCATTTGTATTTTATTTCCGGCTTATTTACAATAAACAGTTCCTGTTTGTTATATAATGTATAGTTTAAATACTTTTAGGAGTAATATTCACCAATCATCGGTTTTTGGGTCCGTTTTAAATCTGGTCTGTGGTTTTAAACGAACTCCAATATTATCATCTGAAGCCACCTCCTACAAATTAATTCTGTAAACTTAGCTAGAAAATCTGTTGTATGGTCAGTCAATTCAGGTCGGTAAATATTCAAATATACCTAAATCTACAATAAGTAAGGCTCTCAGATTCTACACATAGTCTTTCATTATTGAATGAAGACAAGCAGTGCTGTGGTTGAGGATAAAAGGGATTGAGGACGAAAAAAAATTACTTACAAATAAGATTATAACTGCCAAAAGGCAAATTGTATCTCGTCTTCGAGCTATAGGTTGTCGATACTCTTAATTTGGAAAGTTATGGCACGTGTAATTATATTTGTTTTATTTTTAATGTAGACTCGAATCACGATTACAACATGTTTTGTGTTTGCGGTGTATTTTATCAAGCTTTGTAAGAAAGATAATATTGCGCTAATAGCGAGTACAGCTCACTCCATCCAGCAGCGAGTAGAAGCACTATCTTATTGCGCTAATCGCGAGTACAACTCACTCTATCCAGCGGCGAGTAGAAGCACTATCATATTGCGCTAATCGCGAGTACAGCTCACTCTATCCAGCGGCGAGTAGAAGCACTATCTTATTGCGCTAATCGCGAGTACAACTCACTCTATCCAGCGGCGAGTAGAAGCACTATCTTATTGCGCTAATCGCGAGTACAACTCACTCTATCCAGCGGCGAGTAGAAGCACTATCATATTGCGCTAATCGCGAGTACAGCTCACTCCATCCAGCGGCAAGTAGAAGTACTATCTTATTGCGCTAATCGCTAGTACGTAGAAAATATAAGTAGGCTTAAGAATTTCAAGTATAATGCCGTTTGATCTCATAATCCACTAGATGACGTTGGCATCGAATTAAATCGCGCTAACGTTTGTCAAACTCAGAATCCATAAATAGCAACAGACCAGACTCGGAAAAACATTCTCAAAAAAAAAATGCTTTATTGTCTCCCCCGTGCAAACAATGTACTCTCTGTTGGAGGGCCCCTACAGACGCGCATGGTAATAAAAAAATGCTTTATTGTGTTACTATTGTTCTACTTTATAGTGCTACTATTTTTCTGAACCACTCTTCAGAACGAGGCCCGTGGGCAAGTATAAAGACTGGCAAGTAGTCCAATTTCGGCCGTTTAGGAGCGCGCGACACCTATAACAACAGACGCGTGATAGCGCTATAGGTCTGTGCGAGTGCGATCCTTACTGGAACATTCTTACGAATTCGTAAAACTTTGCTTGTAGATCGTTCGTACACGCTTACATACGCCTTCGCACACATACAAGCGCGTCGGGGAACACCCAAATACTCCGAATTATTATATTCCGAATTTACTTATTCCGAATTTCAAAACTCCGAATTTCATAAATCCTAAAAAATAAAATTCCGATTATTATAAAACACGATATTTATTATACCGAATTTCAAAAATCCGATTTTTCTATATTCCGACATTTATCACTCCGAAAAATTAAAAGCTCGATGTGCTCTTTGTCCGTTAAACGGAATTCCGATTTTCAGTTGTCCGAAATTTCGTTGCTAATTCGGAATTTTGTCATTCGGTAAAATTAAAATCGTATTTTTCAATAATCGGAATTTATTCTTTTAGGATTTATGAAATTCGGAGTTTTGAAATTGCATTGGAGAATACATAGGTAACAAAACCCGAATCGGAGCACCCCACTATCCACGTGGTCTTGTCTGCCCTACCCCTAGAGTGGGGTGCGTAACGGTCGATATAACAACTAATGGTATATTATTGGTCAATATAACGATTAAGGGATATAATGAACTTTTAGAATAACAACATTTTGTATATTTTGATAGGATCTAACTATTATCCGGCATAATGAACATGTAATATAACAATAATTAATATAATAGTAATGTGGTATAAAGTACATGTGATATAATTTTGATCGATATAATGTTCAGTGGGTATAATGAAGTATTGGTATAATGTATAACTGTCTCCAGAAAGGTTGGTTAGGTTAATTAGTTATTAGGGCATAGAAAGAAAAGGGGGACGGGGGGGGCGGAGCCCCCCACAAGGGGGGCTCGGGTGGCGAAGCCCCCCGCATTAAAAAAACTCAAACCATAAGTTCAATTAGGTTAGGTTAGGTTAGGGTTCGAACTGCGTCCCCCAACAAAACCGAACTGCTGTCAGAAAAGTAGGTTAGGTTAGGTTTGAACTGCGTCCCCTAACAAAAACGAACTGCTGTCAG
Organism: Eudemis profundana; assembly: GCA_947034925.1. NCBI lineage: Eukaryota > Metazoa > Arthropoda > Insecta > Lepidoptera > Tortricidae > Eudemis > Eudemis profundana. The sequence goes on from OX344794.1 coordinate 50,250,870, forward strand.
AAAAGTAGGTTAGGTTAGGTTAGAACTGCGTCCCCCAACAAAAACGAACTGCTGTCAGAAAAGTAGGTTAGGTTAGGTTTGGCTTGCGTCCCTCAACAAAAACGAACTGCTGGCAGAAAAAATAGGTTAGGTTAGGTTAGGTAACCGTGACCCTAACATAAACGATACTGCCCAAAAAATAGGTTAGGTTATATTAGAACCGTGAAAATGAAAATAACAGAAAATTTTATATCTCAAGTCACATTATACCAATAATATTTATTGCTTATGTTTATTATATTAGATAAACGTTATATTAAACAACTATTATACTTATTGAACATTATACACTCTGAAATTAACTACTTAGTTGTTATATCAAAAGTTTATTATGCCTCTTAAGTGATTATATACTATGAAATTATATCAAATGTTGATATATCCAGTGAAAATATATCAAAAGTAGTTATACCGATCATTACACACCCCCTAGAGTGTATATAGAAAGCCGGAGGCGCGGAGGGGGAGCAGCCCTCGCCCACTGTAGCAAAACACAGGCACAACGTGAGCCGTAGCGGCTGAGGCTAGTCGCCGAAGGCGACCAACAAGCCGAAGCTGCGAAGGCGAGCATTAGTGCCTGTGCTTTGACACGCAAGGGCGATGGGGCTGCTCTTCCCGCAGCGGCGGAGCAGTTGCGGAGTCCGATCGACTGTTTTTTAAGTCCTCTATTATAAATCTATGTTTATCATTATTTATTCGGAATTTTTATTTTTCGATATTTTGGAATTCGGAGTTTTGATAATCGGAATTCGTACTTTTGATGTATCGGATTATTATAGATTCGGAATTTTCATTGTTCGGTGTATGGAATCTCGGCATTTTGTAAATCGTAATTCTGACAATAGACGTTTTGTAATTTCGGAATTTTAAAAATCGGAGTTATGAAAAATCGGGATTGTAATAATAGGAATTTTAATCCATTCGGAATTTTAAAAATCGGTATTTTGATATTCGTGGTTGTGAATATCGGAATTAAGTTTTTCGTATTTATGTAGTGTACCCAGCGCGTCGTGTACTTTTTGAAGGAAGAAACATGACTGCAATTATACTGTGCCAGTGGGCAATTCGGCATGGTGAATGTGTTACATTAATGCTATAAGCTTTCTTTATATGCCACGAACTATACTGTTTTGCCTATGTGCTATAGATACTATAGGCAGACCGCGCGAAGCGCAGGGTGTGTCGGTAGTAGAGCCTGACCAGAAAGAAATGTGTAAGATTTGTCAAAATGCTTAAAAATAAAAAAAAAACAATAATCTTAAAAGGTTTACGGTTAATTATAGGTAAATCTAAATTTCATATACGGCGGAAATTGTGCATAAAAAGTGATAAAATCCATAAGCTAGTTAAAAACTACTGCGTTAGTTGGCAATGACAACATACATTGTGTTGTATTAAATGTAAACTCAATTTAAACACACACAACACAGTAAAAGATAAACTGACTGTGCTGAGTGCGTGTTGCGTTTAAATTATAATTGAAGTGCTGAATGTGCTTCGTTGGCAATACTTAGAAACATCGCCATGATGTTGATAATCATCAAATCATCATGCTTTCCCTTCGATCATCCTCTTTGGCAACTGAATATATAAATAGAAATGTGGTAAGAGAGGACAAATAGAGAGATCTCTCTCCAGGCGGGCGTTGTGCAGGGGACCGAAGTCCAAGAAGAAGACTCAGTAAGAGAAAAGCATATTTCTCGGTCAACGAATTCCTAGACGAGTGAGTGAATATGTCTCTAGAAAGACAAAACTTTGTGTCCGTCAAGATAGCGTACACCGTAAAGATATTCAGAATCTGATGCAGCCAATAAATAGTACCCAAATAGTACCGACGAAATACCTAGGTGAAAAAAATAGTACCCTTGAACTTTTCGAAATATAAGGCCTGTTCACGGTGTACGCTACCGGGCGTCAAGCTGGCGTACACCGTTTGTATCTCTGGAACGGCTTTGTTTTTGGAAACGATTTATATCTCAAAAAATAGTACCCAAATAGTACCCTAGGGCCCTAAAATTTTATTTCTCTAGCTATCGTAGAAGCCGAGATATTCCATAACTTAACGGTGTACAAAATTTCACACCGTCAAGCTGGCGTACCCGGGAATTTCTTATAGAAAGAGCTCACTATATCTCGGCTTCTACGATAGCTAGAGAAATAAAATTTTAGGGCCCTAGGGTACTATTTGGGTACTATTTTTTGAGATATAAAGCGTTTCCAAAAACAAAGCGGTTCCTGAGATACAAACGGTGTACGCCAGCTTGACGCCGGTAGCGTACACCGTGAACAGGCCTTATATTTCGAAAAGTTTAAGGGTACTATTTTTTTCACCTAGGTATTTCGTCGGTACTATTTGGGTACTATTTATTGGCTGCATCAGATTCTGAATATCTTTACGGTGTACGCCATCTTGACGGACACAAAACTTTGGATACTTACATTATATATGTAATTTAAGAATTTATTATTTTAATTTTAACTTGAATTTTGGTTTTATGTTGGACTTCACACGGATTTAATTTTAATTTTAACTATATTTCCTGAAATGTATAATGATAATGACAATGCAGGATTATTACAATAAAGTTCTATCTATCTAAGACCGTGAGCCGCAGAACGCAGCAGCGCGGGCGGCCGTCCATAATGGAGCTAAGGAATTGAATATTTACTAAGTAAAGTAATAGGTTTAAGGAATGGATTATTTACTAAGGGACACCACCGTTTTAATACTTCCGAGAAATAAATTCAGGAAGCTAATTATCAGCATTGTAATATTAATTATCAGCATTGTAATATCATAACTCGGCTTTAAGATTGGTAGTGTTTCTTAGCAGCTAATAAGTTTTATTAGGGTAGCTGCCATAGCGTTTCGTAAGGGACAAAAGTTGATGTTTTCATGGAATGCTCCTAATGATGATGGCCTGACAACCCAACCCGGCCTTAGCACATACAAAAGGTAAATCAAGCAGCGTGAACGAACGCACTGCAAGCAAAATTTTAAGAATGCGTATAATATAAATGCGTATGTCCTGTCGCGCTTCTGTGTGAAACCGTGTCGCGCGTTCCTAATCGGCCGAAGTTGGAGTACTAGTCCGTGTTTACTTTGGCTTCAGGCATCAAGCGACGTTCGCGCACGCAGCGCACGCGCCTAAGGCTCGCCATCATAGCTCTACAGCGCGGGAATGCTGCCAGTCTAGCTTCTTAATTTTAGTTTTAAAAAGGTTCATTTCTTGTTAGTTAGTCAAAACACTATACGACACAAATACACCTTTTTGCACAACAGAAAAAACACATTACAAGAGGACATTACATAATTCAAAAAAATTAAAAAGGTAGACAACAGGCGACAGTTAGTGTGATAAATAAAGCAGTTTTCATTTTTTCGTCGTACCTATATTTATCTTATTATTTTATCAACAGATGAATGTGGGACCAGACGGGGTTGTAAGCACGGTAATATTTAGTTACATTTGGTAAACATTGCACAGCGAAACTATTTCATTTAATGTTTTGTGGATTTAGCTATTTTGAACTCAAATCGCGGGTGCTATGTGAGTACCGTACCGTTTTTGTAATTGCAGTGTGCGTGGCAAGAAAATGAAGAGCAAGTAGAAGTTAAGCATAATCATAATTCAATGTTGTTTGATGTTAAGATCTAGCAGAGTAGAGGAATGAAAAATATTGTCGATTTAGGAGACTAGATCTCGGTAGTTATCAAGTTTAAAAAAGTTTCCCATACAAAATACGCTTGTTTTAGCGTATTCTATACGATAAAACCATACAAAATATAAGTCGTATGGCATTCCAAAAAAATGCTCAAAAAGCACTGGATTTTTTTTGTAAAAGATATATAATACAGCGAATATCACTGGATTTATCCGCTGTATTGTTTATTCTTTCATCAACAGCAGGGAGGAGGAGGACAAGGCTCATATGGGTCAAACGTAAGAAACATTTATGTATTATTTTTCACTTAAATTTGTTCCACAATACACTCATAATTCAATGTTGTTTGATGTTAAGATCTAGCAGAGTAGAGGAATGAAAAATATTGTCGATTTAGGAGTCTAGATCTCGGTAGTTATCAAGTTTAAAAAAGTTTACCATACAAAATACGCTTGTTTTAGTGTATTCTATACGATAAAACCATAAAAAATGTAAGTCGTATAGCATTCCAAAAAAATGCTCAAAAAGCACTGGGTTTTTTTGTAAAAGATATATAATACAGCGAAGAAATCACTGGATTAATCAGATGTATTGTTTATTCTTTCATCAACAGCAGGGAGGAGGAGGACAAGGCTCATATGGGTCAAACGTAAGGGACATTTATGTATTACTTTTCACTTAAATTTGTTCCACAATACACTCATAATTCAATGTTGTTTGATGTTAAGATCTAGCAGAGTAGAGGAATGAAAAATATTGTCGATTTAGGAGTCTAGATCTCTGTAGTTATCAAGTTTAAAAAAGTTTCCCATACAAAATACGCTTGTTTTAGTGTATTCTATACGATAAAACCATAAAAAATGTAAGTCGTATAGCATTCCAAAAAAATGCTCAAAAAGCACTGTTTTTTTTTGTAAAAGATATATATAATACAGCGAATAAATCACTGGATTTATCCGCTGTATTGTTTATTCTTTCATCAACAGCAGGGAGGAGGAGGACAAGGCTCATATGGGTCAAACGTAAGAGACATTTATGTATTACTTTTCACTTAAATTTGTTCCACAATACACTCATAATTCAATGTTGTTTGATGTTAAGATCTAGCAGAGTAGAGGAATGAAAAATATTATCGATTTAGGAGTCTAGATCTCTGTAGTTATCAAGTTTAAAAAAGTTTCCCATACAAAATACGCTTGTTTTAGTGTATTCTATACGATAAAACCATAAAAAATATAAGTCGTATAGCATTCCAAAAAAATGCTCAAAAAGCACTGGGTTTTTTTGTAAAAGATATATAATACAGCGAATAAATCACTGGATTAATCAGATGTATTGTTTATTCTTTCATCAACAGCAGGGAGGAGGAGGACAAGGCTCATATGGGTCAAACGTAAGAGACATTTATGTATTACTTTTCACTTAAATTTGTTCCACAATACACTCATAATTCAATGTTGTTTGATGTTAAGATCTAGCAGAGTAGAGGAATGAAAAATATTGTCGATTTAGGAGTCTAGATCTCTGTAGTTATCAAGTTTAAAAAAGTTTCCCATACAAAATACGCTTGTTTTAGTGTATTCTATACGATAAAACCATAAAAAATGTAAGTCGTATAGCATTCCAAAAAAATGCTCAAAAAGCACTGGGTTTTTTTGTAAAAGATATATAATACAGCGAATAAATCACTGGATTAATCAGATGTATTGTTTATTCTTTCATCAACAGCAGGGAGGAGGAGGACAAGGCTCATATGGGTCAAACGTAAGGGACATTTATGTATTACTTTTCACTTAAATTTGTTCCACAATACACTCATAATTCAATGTTGTTTGATGTTAAGATCTAGCAGAGTAGAGGAATGAAAAATATTGTCGATTTAGGAGTCTAGATCTCGGTAGTTATCTAGTTTAAAACAGTTTCCCATACAAAATACGCTTGTTTTAGTGTATTCTATACGATAAAACCATAAAAAACATAAGTCGTATAGCATTCCAAAAAAATGCTCAAAAAGCACTTGATTTTTTTTGTAAAAGATATATAATACAGCAAATAAATCACTGGATTTATCGGCTGTATTGTTTATTCTTTCATCAACAGCAGGGAGGAGGAGGACAAAGCTCATATGAGTCAAACGTAAGAGACATTTATGTATTACTTTTCACTTAAATTTGTTTCACAATACACTCATAATTCAATGTTGTTTGATGTTAAGATCTAGCAGAGTAGAGGAATCAAAAATATTGTCGATTTAGGAGTCTAGATCTCGGTAGTTATCAAGTTTAAAAAAGTTTCCCATACAAAATACGCTTGTTTTAGTGTATTCTATACGATAAAACCATAAAAAATATAAGTCGTATAGCATTCCAAAAAAATGCTCAAAAAAGCACTGGTTTTTTATAGAAAAGATATATAATACAGCAAATAAATCACTGGATTTATCCGCTGTATTGTTTATGCTTTCATCAACAGCAGGGAGGAGGAGGACAAGGCACATATGGGTCAAACATAAGAGACATTTATGTATAACTTTTCACTTAAATTTGTTCTACAATACACTCATAATTCAATGTTGTTTGATGTTAAGATCTAGCAGAGTAGAGGAATGAAAAATATTGTCGATTTAGGAGTCTAGATCTCTGTAGTTATCAAGTTTAAAAAAGTTTCCCATACAAAATACGCTTGTTTTAGTGTATTCTATACGATAAAACCATAAAAAATGTAAGTCGTATAGCATTCCAAAAAAATGCTCAAAAAGCACTGGGTTTTTTTGTAAAAGATATATAATACAGCGAATAAATCACTGGATTAATCAGATGTATTGTTTATTCTTTCATCAACAGCAGGGAGGAGGAGGACAAGGCTCATATGGGTCAAACGTAAGGGACATTTATGTATTACTTTTCATTTAAATTTGTTCCACAATACACTCATAATTCAATGTTGTTTGATGTTAAGATCTAGCAGAGTAGAGGAATCAAAAATATTGTCGATTTAGGAGTCTAGATCTCGGTAGTTATCAAGTTTAAAACAGTTTCCCATACAAAATACGCTTGTTTTAGTGTATTCTATACGATAAAACCATAAAAAATATAAGTCGTATAGCATTCCAAAAAAATGCTCAAAAAGCACTTGATTTTTTTTGTAAAAGATATATAATACAGCAAATAAATCACTAGATTTATCGGCTGTATTGTTTATTCTTTCATCAACAGCAGGGAGGAGGAGGACAAAGCTCATATGGGTCAAACGTAAGAGACATTTATGTAATACTTTTCACTTAAATTTGTTTCACAATACACTCATAATTCAATGTTGTTTGATGTTAAGATCTAGCAGAGTAGAGGAATCAAAAATATTGTCGATTAAGGAGTCTAGATCTCGGTAGTTATCAAGTTTAAAAAAGTTTCCCATACAAAATACGCTTGTTTTAGTGTATTCTATACGATAAAACCATAAAAAATATAAGTCGTATAGCATTCCAAAAAAATGCTCAAAAAAGCACTGGTTTTTTATAGAAAAGATATATAATACAGCAAATAAATCACTGGATTTATCCGCTGTATTGTTTATGCTTTCATCAACAGCAGGGAGGAGGAGGACAAGGCACATATGGGTCAAACATAAGAGACATTTATGTATAACTTTTCACTTAAATTTGTTCTACAATACACTCATAATTCAATGTTGTTTGATGTTAAGATCTAGCAGAGTAGAGGAATGAAAAATATTGTCGATTTAGGAGTCTAGATCTCGGTAGTTATCATGTTTAAAAAAGTTTCCCATACAAAATACGTTTGTTTTAGTGTATTCTATACGATAAAACCATAAAAAATATAAGTCGTATAGCATTTCAAAAAAATGCTCAAAAAGCACTGTTTCTTTTTGTAAAAGATATATAATACAGCGAATAAATCACTGGATTAATCAGCTGTATTGTTTATTCTTTCATCAACAGCAGGGAGGAGGAGGACAAGGCTCATATGGGTCAAACGTAAGAGACATTTATGTATTACTTTTCACTTAAATTTGTTCCACAATACACTCGTAATTCAATTTTGTTTCATGTTAAGATCTAGTAGAGTAAAAGAATGAAAATATTGTCGATTTAGGAGTCTAGATCTCGTTAGTTATCAAGTTTAAAAAAGTTTCGCATACAAAATACGCTTGTTTTAGTGTATTTTATACGATAAAACCATAAAAAAACATAAGTCGTATAGCATTACAAAGAAATGCTCAAAAAACACTGTTTTTTCTTTGTAAAGGATATATAATACAGCGAATAAATCACTGGATTTATCCGCTGTATTGTTTATTCTTTCATCAACAGCAGGGAGGAGGAGGACAAGGCACATATGGGTCAAACGTAAGAGACATTTATGTATAACTTTTCACTTAAATTTGTTCCACAATACACTCATAATTCAATGTTGTTTGATGTTAAGATCTAGCAGAGTGGAGGAATGAAAAATATTGTCGATTTAGGAGTCTAGATCTCGGTAGTTATCAAGTTTAAAAAAGTTTACCATACAAAATACGCTTGTTTTAGTGTATTCTATACGATAAAACCATAAAAAATGTAAGTCGTATAGCATTCCAAAAAAATGCTCAAAAAGCACTGGGTTTTTTTGTAAAAGATATATAATACAGCGAATAAATCACTGGATTAATCAGATGTATTGTTTATTCTTTCATCAACAGCAGGGAGGAGGAGGACAAGGCTCATATGGGTCAAACGTAAGAGACATTTATGTATTACTTTTCACTTAAATTTGTTCCACAATACACTCATAATTCAATGTTGTTTGATGTTAAGATCTAGCAGAGTGGAGGAATGAAAAATATTGTCGATTAAGGAGTCTAGATCTCGTTAGTTATCAAGTTTAAAAAAGTTTCGCATACAAAATACGCTTGTTTTAGTGTATTTTATACGATAAAACCATAAAAAAACATAAGTCGTATAGCATTACAAAGAAATGCTCAAAAAACACTGTTTTTTCTTTGTAAAGGATATATAATACAGCGAATAAATAACTGAATTTATCCGCTGTATTATTTATTCTTTCATCAATAGCAGGGAGGAGGAGGACGAGACACAGATGGGTCAAACGTAAGATACATTTATGTATTACTTTTCACTTAAATTTGTTCCACAATACACTCGTAATTCAATTTTGTTTGATGTAAAGATCTAGCAGAGTAGAGGATTGAATAATATTGTCGATTGAGGAGTCTAGATCTCGGTAGTTATCAAGTTTAAAAAAGTTTCCATTACAAAATACGCTTGTTTTAGTGTATTCTAAACGATAAAACCATAAAAAACATAAGTCGTGTAGCATTAAGAAAATGCTCAAAAAGCACTGTTTTTTTTATAAAACATATACAGGGTGTATTCGTTAACTGTAGCCAGGCGATAATTCCGTAAATATAGCAGATATCAGAAAACTTCAAATTGATATCGAAAGTGCGTTACCCAATGAGTAAAATTACATTAATAACTTTTTGAAATAAAATCAGAAATATCCCAAATATTTACATCAAACCCTCCCATACATTTAGTACCTACGACGACTTACAGCCTCCAAGAACTTCGGCGTCGTAAAAGATAAAACTGCTTGAGATTCATTATTTGCACGAATAAACTGTAATAATAGTACATTACACAACTAGGGTGGTAAAACAAAGAAAGGCCGAGATCGCAGAGGTTTGCGGCCCGAGCTGCAGGCGAGGGACGCAAATACGCGATCGAGGGCTTTCTTTATTAGGTATCTCCCGTGTTGTGTACATCTTTTTATGTCTACACTTCGTCGTCCGTAGACTGAATTACGGTAAGGGACAGGCAAAACAATGTCCCTTACGCTAATTCAGCCTACGGTCGACGACTTGGCCAGAAAACGACTTTTTCCGTACGCGTAGCGTAAACCTCTGCGATATTGGCCTTTCTTTGTTTTACCACCCTAGTTGTGTAATGTACTATGAATAGTAATAGTAATAGTCTTTATTTGCAACCATGGTCTACATACAGTTCTTATAAATACAATTTAGAGTTTCACATGGACCCTGACAGGGTATAGCAATTGACATACCTACATAGTAATGAATCTTAAAAGTAACAGTGATATTCTTAGACTAATTCCTTAATGAATATGTATTGCACAAATTTAATGTATAAATTTATAATATATTCTAGAGTTCGACATTGACATCATTCATAAATTCCGACACAGAATAATTTTTTTACTAAAAACGCCTTCAGGTTATTTACAAAAGTTTGTTCTTTATCTACATTTTTTTATACTATTAGGGATTTTGTTATAAATTTTGATGCAACTATAATAAGGGCCTTTCTTAAAAATACCTAGGATTGGTTCAGGAAGAGCCAGTTTGTCTTTGCGACGCGCACTCTTGATAAATGTGAATAAGTTGATGTTGCGTCTAACAAACGTGCCTGCTTCTTATTACAGTTTATTCGTGCAAATAATGAATCTTAAGCAGTTTTATCTCTTACGACGCCGAAGTTCTTGGAGGCTGTAAGTCGTCGTAGGTACTAAATGTATGGGAGGGTTTGAAGTAAATATTTGGGATATTTCTGATTTTATTTCAAAAAAGTTATTAATGTAATTTTACTCATTGGGTAACGCACTTTCGATATCAATTTGAAGTTTTCTGATATCTGCTATATTTACGGAATTATCGCCTGGCTACACTTAACGATTACAGCCTGTATAATACAGCGAATAAATCACTGGATTTATCCGGTATATTATTTATTCTTTCATCAACAGCAGGGAGGAGGAGGACGAGGCGCAAATGGGTCAAACGTAAGAGACATTTATGTATTATTTTTCACTTAAATTTGTTCCACAATACACTTGTAATTCAATTTTGTTTCATGTTAAGATCTAGTAGAGTAGTAGAATGAAAAATATTGTCGATTTAGGAGTCTAGATCTCGGTAGTTATCAAGTTTAAAACAGTTTCCCATGCAAAATACGCTTGTTTTAGTGTATTCTATACGATAAAATCATAAAAAACATAAGTCGTATAGCATTACAAAAAATGCTCAAAAAGCACTGTTTTTTTTTGTAAAAGATATATATAATACAGCGAATAAATCACTGAATTTATCCGATGTATTATTTATTATTTCATCAACAGCAGGGAGGAGGAGGACGAGGCACAGATGGGTCAAACGTAAGATACATTTATGTATTATTTTTCACTTAAATTTGTTCCACAATACACTCGTAATTCATTGTTGTTTGATGTTAAGATCTAGCAGAGTAGAGGAATGAAAAATATTGTCGATTTAGGAGTCTAGATCTCGGTAGTTATCAAGTTTAAAAAAGTTTCCCATACAAAATACGCTTGTTTTAGTGTATTCTATACGATAAAACCATAAAATACATAAGTCGTATAGCATTACAAAAAAGTTCTCAAAAAACGCTGTTTTTTTTGTAAAAGATATTTAATACAGCGAATAAATTACTGGATTTATCCGCTGTATTATTTATCTTTTCATCAACAGCAGGGAGGAGGAGGACGAGGCACAGATGGGTCAAACGTAAGAGACATTTATGTATTATTTTTCACTCAAATTTGTTTCACAATACACTCATAATTCAATGTTGTTTGATGTTAAGATCTAGAAGAGTAGAGGAATCAAAAATATTGTCGATTTAGGAGTCTAGATCTCGGTAGTTATCAAGTTTAAAAAAGTTTCCCATACAAAATACGCTTGTTTTAGTGTATTCTATACGATAAAACCATAAAATACATAAGTCGTATAGTATTACAAAAAAGTTCTCAACAACACTGTTTTTTTTTGTATAAGATATTTAATACAGCGAATAAATTACTGGATCTATCCGCTGTATTATTTATTTTTTCATCAACAGCAGGGAGGAGGAGGACGAGGCACAGATGGGTCAAACGTAAGAGACATTTATGTATTATTTTTCACTCAAATTTGTTTAACAATACACTCATAATTCAATGTTGTTTGATGTTAAGATCTAGCAGAGTAGAGGAATGAAAAATATTGTCGATTTAAGAGTCTAAATCTCGGTAGTTATCAAGTTTAAAAAAGTTTCCGGTACAAAATACGCTTGTTCTAGTGTATTCTATACGATAAAATCATAAAAAACATAAGTCGTAATGCCACCGTCCGTAGCCTTCAATATTTTTTTAAGTCGAAAAATATTTTCCGTCGAATTCCCACGACGCCCTTCTCACTCCTTCAACTTTTACTGAGCCGGAAATTTTATTTTTCGGTATTCTGAATTTTGGAATTTTATTTTTGAAAATCGGTATATTGAATATCGTAATTCGTATTTTTGATGTATCGGATTACCATAGATTCGGACTTTTAATTATTCGGTATATTGAATTTCGGCATTTTGAAAATCGTTATTCTTACGGTTAAACGTTTTTTTAATCGGTATGTTGATATTCGTGATTCTGAATAAAGGAATTAATCGTATTTATGTTGTGTACCCCTAAAATAACCTATATTCTTACCCTATTTTTTTCTTATTGGCGTGATCACAAGGAAAAGTACTATCGAACTATTAATGTTTCAAATACTCAAAGTGATTTTGGCCGGAGACATGGGCGGCTAAAATTAGTACGAAAATTCTCTGAAACGTTCCTCCCTACTTTAATGTTTGGTGGATTTAGCTATTTTGAACTGTAATGACGGATGTTTGTGAGTGCCGTTCCATTTATGTAATTGCATTTATGTGCTTGGCTAAATTAAGAGCAAGTGGAAGTTTAACATAACTGTCGTTCAGAAGGCAGAAGTATTCGAGAATATTATTAGCATTACAAAGAAAATCTACTAAAATAGCAGTGATTTTTTCGCTGTATTATCGGCAGACGGATGCATCTTCGAAACGCATCAATGAGTCTAACGTAAGAGCCATTGATGTATTATCATTTACTTAAATTTCTTCTTCGATACATGCACAATTCGACGTGATTTGATGTATAAGGTCTACACTGTCTAAGGACTATGTTTGCAAAAGCTCTTGATCGTATAATGTCTTAGTTACAAAATGTTCAAGTAGATGAAACGTCATAATTATAGGTCGTATGGTGAATGAATAATGTATTCAACCTATCCTAAATGGGCGGATTTAAATTTGATGTCGTACACCTGTTTAATAAACCGTTTTAATTTTTTTGTCGTATATTTATCTTATGATTTAATCAACAGAACGAGAACGGACCAGGAGATGATGTAACAAACGTAGTATTTAGTTTCATTCGGTAAACATTGCACAGCGAATCAATGTTCATTCAATGTTTTGAGGATTTAGCTACTTTGAACTTCAATGTGCTATTTTTGTAATTGCAGAGTGTATGTGCTTAGCGAACAAGTTAAAAGCAATAAGAAGAATAGCATAACCGTCCTTTAATTTACGACAGAATTATCCGAGTATATTAGCATTACAAAAAAAAAATGTAAAAAAGTCAGTGATTTGTCGTTGTAAATAAGTAAGTATCATCATATTTTTCTTTCATCAACAGACCGCAGCTACAGTAAACGCAGATGACTCCGACGTAAGAGACATTTATGTATTGTTACGTGCTTAAATTTGTTTCACATTACACGCACAATTCAATGTTGTTTAATGGTATTGTACGAGTATAAGGACTATGTCAGCAAAAGCTATTAATCGTGTAATTGTTTGGTTACAAAATGTTCAAGTAGATAAAACGTCTAGGTTGTATGAATAATGTATTCAACCTATCCTAAATGGGCGGATTTAGTGGAGAGCGATGGGGCATGGCAGAGTCCCACATATCTTACTTACACTGTTGGCGTCAAACGTCAAGCGAAAAACATTACACGCTCGACTCGGCTACAAATCGAGGAACTATTCTCTTCTTTTTTGACATATTTCTGTGGCGGGAACGCTGTCGGCGTCACGGGCGTGCCTAAGCAGCTCAGTCTAACTTCCTATTTTTAGATTTAAGCATTACATACTATAGATATATTCTCTACTGTTATATTCTTGTTATAGTTATTGTGTTCAACAAAGCAGTTTTCATTTATTTATGTTATGATTTCATCAACAGAACGGGAATGGATGGGAAAATGTAAGAAACACAGTATTTAATTACATTAGGAAAACATTGCACAGTGATTTATCGTTGTATTACACGTAATTACAATGATTTTTTTCCGGACCGTTAATTAACTTTCATGTAGACTTATGGCATCCTGATTCTGAAAATAAAAATCGTTTTCATCTATCAGCTTTAGTTTTGGAGATATGACATGTATGTAATATGCCTACCCTCACATAAAATAGCAAAAAGATATACGGAAAATAAAAGCTGATAGATAGAAACGGCTGGTAGATTTAAATACACTGTATCAAAAGATAAAAAAAAGTGAAAAAAACTTCCGGAAAATTTTAAAAATTAAAATTTTGTAACCATGTGTTATTTATTCATCTTTTTCTTTCATCAACAGGTGGATCCACCTTCAGGAGACACAGATGACACAGACGTAAGAGACATGTATTTATTATTATGTACTAAAGTACATAATAAGTTTGTAATTTGAATTAATTGTTATGTGTATTTTGTTTTTAAGTTGACTAAAATTATTATCATTGTATATTAAAATTGTACGATTATGAGTTTATGAGCCTTTTAGATGCTTGAAATAAATAAATTTTATTTTATTTTATTTATTTTTTATAATACATAAAGTTCTGTTGTTATTTTATTGTTTATTTGGTTATTGAATAAATTCAATAACTAAATACACAATAACCATGAATTATCCTAAATTAAAATAATCATACTAAACCTAAGACTAAAGCTAAAACTACCTATTAAATTACATATATCTAAAAAGGGCCCCCGTGGCATGGTGCCAAAGATGCTGCCAGCATTTCCCTACTGTATGGCATCACTAATGTTCTGGGAGAGGCAGCTGCTAGCGGTTGATGTCATTAACTTTAATATATGTACCAAATTTCAACTCAATCGGACCAGTACTTTATACGCTGTATTTTTTATCTTTTTCTTTCATCAACAGGCTGATGGACATTCAGAAGACTCACTTGAGTCAGACGTAAGAGACACTTTATGGATTATCATTTGCTTAAATTCGTTCCACAATACACTCACAATTCAATGCTGTTTGTAAATAAGGTCTTGCGTGTACGAGTACAACGACCATGTTAGCTAAAGCTATTGGCTGTATATCTTAGTTACAAAATGTTTATCCTAAATGGGCGGATTTAAAAAGATATATCTGTTGACTTGATTTGACAATATGAGAAAACGAGCTATCGTTGAAAGTGAGGTTTTCCAAATATTTATAACGTAAGGAAAACGGTAGAGCGCTTTATGGATTAAGCCATTTTGAACTGGAAGGGCACCTATAAGTTTAGTTTCTTGACAATATTCTTGTGTGTTTTCTAAAGAAATTTTAATCTACCATAGTGTATTTGCAGACATTACTTGAGTAAAACTCAGAAAGTCCTGTTTCAAAACTTAGTGATTTATTCGTAATGTCTTTTAATTTCTGAAAAGATAAAATACATCGTGGGCCCGTACAACCCGACCAACTTTAACCACGTATTCCTGATGGTATTACAAGTAAATAACGTTATATCAACATAAGTCGAATTTTGTCATTTTACATTAATAGTCTTATGGAACAAAACAAATCAATAAATTCAGTCCCTCGTTATAAACATGTCCTTACTGGAGGAAAAGTTATCAAAAAGAAAAAATAAGCTAAAATGGAAACGAAAGGTCAATTTTTTGGCCTCGTAGTCGCTTACCATCAAATACTGCGAAGGTTAATTGCTGTTTAGTTAAAGGATTTAAAAAAATTAGTAAAACTATCTTAGTCTCATTTATTAGTGCTTGTTACACACTAAGTGTGTAACAAGCACTAATAAATGAGACTAAGATAGTTTTCATTCTCTGAAAGTAAGCGTTTTTTGACTATACATCACATAAATTTATTTACTCGTCACACCACCAGGAATTCATGGCTAAAGTTTGTCGGTATAGTCCCTCCCACCCTGTATACAATGCACAACAATTTAGCTGTTTTTTTTTTTTTCTTCCCTGCTAATGGCTTTCACTCCTTGCTGGTTTAGCAAAGGGTATTTTGCCAATGTCGACGTGTAGACATTTCACACGAGAGGAGAGTGATCAGTCATAAATAAATTTTGGTTTTTGTGAAGGATGTGTTGAGGGATCCTAGAACAAATAATATCACTTGTTATGGACGGCACAAACAAAAAGGACAATTGTACAGTTATAGAGAGAGTTAAGGAAGTGGGAGTTCTAAATTATATTCCTGCGTGAGTTCTAAAAAAGTTTTATATATTAAGGTGCTTTGGGGTAAATTCGAGCGTGGGGTAATTTTGAAAATATGGGATTTCTATCAAACCAAGCATGATTTTTGAGATGTATCAGCAGCGTGTTTAGTATCGTGTTAGTGTATTACAGGAAATATGTCGCGTGGATCAGTCGAAATTCTTTACCATCGGAATTCGGAACCATCGTATGTTTGCAGACATAAGTGTTTTAGTATGTATAGAATAGAAATCAAATTCAGTGATTTATTCATAGTTTCGACTGTTTCAGAGAGAGGCAATTGTAAGTAATGTTGTGTTTCGTTCAAGTCGTTACACAATGCACGATAGTTTACCTGTAATGAAATTAAAGGAGTGTTTTTATGTGTTACGTACTCATAAGTTTGTAATTATAATGTACATGTGCGTAACCTAAAAATCAAGAGCAAGAAAGAAAGAAAGAAATAAATTTTATTTGCCATATACTCGTAGTAGGTACATTTCTGTGATACGTAGAAGTTTAGCGTAAACAACGTTCATTTGAGGGAAGTATCCGAGTATACTCGTATTAGCATTACAAAGAAAAAGCACCTGAAAAAAATGGTGATTTATTCGCTGTATTATTTATCTTTTACTTTTCATTTGCAGACTGATAACTTTAAAAAAACTTGGGATGTGTCAGAGGTAAGAGACATTAATTATTATTTACTTAAATTTCTTCCATACACTCAGAATGGGGATGTTGACTAATGTTGCATTTTACAACGTAATATAGTCACATGGATTGGAAAATACTAAATTATTGTTGCGCCGATGGTATAGGCAAAATCTTCAAACGTGATTTTCTGTGCTTTCGAAGCGTTTTCAGCAGGCTGAAAAGTGATTACAGGCCGTTTCAGAGGTGGCTCTTTCACATACTAGAAGATTGAAAATTCACCCTAGTTGCCGTTGTTTTCAGGCGCCTGAAACATGTTTTCAGTCCGTTTCAGGGCACCCTCTATCAGATGGCGCAATAACCTGAAAACCCGTTTTCAGTCGTTTTCAGGACCCCTTATGGGCCTTTGAAGTACACTTCAGTATATGGCGAAATTTCTCGAAGGAGTGAAAGAGACAGCACTATTAGAGAGAGACAGCTATATTGAGAGGGTCGAGAAGTGTGTGAAAGGGACAGATCTAGAAAGGGACAGCAATAGTCGGGAATGTTCCGGTCGAGAATCGAACAATCTAGATTGTCTAGAACACTCGCGATGCGTCATGAACCGAGGGGTCGCCGACCGCCCTTGGACTTTGGACCGAACATTTGAGATAGGATTTCTCCGGAACATTCGAGAGCAAGGGTCTCCGGATATATAAGCCGCGCGTCACCGACGCCACAGTCAGGTCTGGCTAGCGACCTGGTTCGACCCCAGGGAACGCCACAGCCAACCACCCGGTCCGACAATCGCTACGCCCAGGATGGGCTGCGAGTTTGTCAGTTTCAAAAAAAAAAAAAACGCCACAGTCAGTCTTGAACTAACGGCGATAAAGTGCGAATCTCGAAGCGAACCTAAGCGAAAAGTTAATAAGTGCGTTATAGTGAAGTGATTTAGTACAGTTATTTTATAAGTAAGTAAGACTTGTTAATTAGTAATTCTGTAATAAAGTTTGCATTTTTAATTAGTGGTTAATTAGTGTATTTTTTATCACGTTACCTACCCCACGGACGTAACATTATCATAACACAGAAGAAATAAACAAAAAACGTGTAAAAAATGTAAAGTCATGAGACCACAAAATTTAAAAAAAAACGATATAATTTTATCAATCGTCAATTTCGGAATAAGAATAAGAATAAGAATAATTTTTATTGCACAAAATAAGACAACATTACACATACAGTAATTAAAATGGTGAGAAATACAGTGCACTACAATTATCACTCACACGAATTACCAGGGGACCCTGCACTAGGCTAAGCCTGTATCGCGGGGATCCAGATTTCCAATTAAAAGTCATGCATTAAGTGACAAAACATAGCAAGAGCAAAATCTAAATCTAAATGTAGTTTAATACTAAAATGAAAGTATAATTCCAAAAGCCTAGGTAATTACATTCGAAACATGGAATGTTTTAATAAAATTGAAAAAATAAATGTATAACAACTATGTGCTTAAACGCACTTTTTCGTGCTTAAAGTGGCAAAATGCAATTTTTTTCATACAGACTATACAGCGAGGACAAGAGGGTGCGTCCGTTTTGTATGGGCCCTTTTCAACGCTCGGTGCGGTCGGCTACTTTTGATTGCAATTTGTGGCTGTTATAGCCAAGTGTAGGAGTTATAGGTATATATTTGTTCCTCATAAATAGTAGAATACATTTACACCAGAAACAAAATTTAGGACACAAGCCTAATCAATGTTTAATTGATACTTTGAGGATTTAACTATGTAGGTATATTAAACTTGGAGGGCGGGTGTCTTTATGAGCTGTGTATAGGATTTTTTATTTATACTCGTATTTGTCCGATCCACTTAAAGGAAACAATACTGTTGTGTGGTTTTGTACCTCATTATCGTCCGTCATAAAAGAGAAGCGTGCTTCACAGGTGAAGACTTCGTGCATTGTCATTTTAGTGGATTATCAACTCTAAGGCTTTTGCTAAGAGTTAAAATTGCTTTAATAGAAATGTGACTTTAGACGCATTATGCACTTCACACCCCTGGCATTTACCTGACAACCTGAGATCCGAATAAAGCGAAGGCAGCTGGAACGCCATTATTCTATTAATGCAGTTGTAAACGGTTCATGGAGATATAGTTGATAATCAATTGAACTTTAAAGGTGGTTGTAACGACTTCTTACCATATCATGGTGTCTTTGAGGTTTACAAACAATCGCTTTGTTTCCTTTAAGTGGATCGGACAAATATAAATAAAAAATACTATAGGTACTTAAGTGATTGACAGTACAGTTTCTACACCAAACACCAATATTTACTTTTCAGCAAATTTTGCGCACCATTAAAAGAATAGAGCGAGTAGAAGTTAAACATTACCAGTGTTCGTTAGCAGATAGAAACATTAGTCTATCTATCCACGGACATGCACTGTTGGACTTAGAGCTCCTTTATAGTCTTTATACTTAGATCGCCACTGAGTGCGATCCTGTGTAGATCGCATCCACCAACTCCGCGCTAATATGGAGAACCAAAGTAACAGACATAGCGTGGTCTAGTTTCAATAGTTCGGTGATTTTAGTCCGGTTCATATATATTTGTTTTCTTTCTTTCGTGGAGGGAGGAAATCCTCATTGGATACTGCCAGGCCCGTACCTGACAGCATGCCCGACTCGCTCGCGGATAGACTCCAGCGTCTCGTTGTCTCGAGTCTATCCACAAACGCCTACGGACTAAAACCTCCCCCGCGTCTTGTGGAGTGTGCATAGGAGACCCGCCGCGCTATCGGTCTACACTTTGGGTCTCCCGCGTGGTGTAGGTTGGTGTGCAAGTATGGTGTTTCTGGGGGTGTTTGTGTTTGTAAGGAAAGCTGGTGGTGGGAATAGGGCAGGCCGTGCGGCCGCCCAGCCTCCCGCCCACAGAGGCGGACGGGCGACGGGGCGACCACACGGAAGCCCTGGGAGTGGATGGAGAAATGGTGAGATGGTGGAGGAAGAAGAGCGACGAATAGACCGTGCGGCCGCCCAGTCTCCCGTCCGCTAAGGCGGGCGAGCGACTGGGCGACAACACGTTCGCTCTTAGTGGTTGGGTGTTGTTGGGTGTTGGTTTGAGTTGAGGTGGTTGGAGAAAGGTGGTAGATGGATTATTATTTGTTTGAACCGGACTCAAATCACCGAACTACTGAAACTAGGCCCATAGCGTGCAGAACTCCACGGTAGGAGTGCCAGTGGGCAGGCCATATAAGGAACGAGCACGATCTATAGGTGGCAGCACTAAACGACAAAAGAGACACGGGCGGACATTAAAGGAAACTATCACCCCTGTCAAATAAAGCTGTCAATTTCAATGACAATATCGAAGTGTCAATGTCAAATATAGTAAGTCGTAGCTACACTGACGTTACTCGTCCTTCATCGCGAAAATTTAAGATGACGAATCGGAAATTTTGGTGGCAGGGATTTCGATTTTTCTCAGGAATCATAAAACATATGAAAGTAATATTTGATAACCTGATTAATGGGATCATCTACTCCATTTTTTGAGACGCAGAAACACGATTTGCTAACTTTTGTAACAGACTTTTGTATGTCAAAGATACCTCTTTCAAAAGCGGAATTTGCACTGTACAGGCAAACCAGACCTATTTAAGCCCCTAAATTCTCTGAGTAACATAGTTTTAACCTATACTTTAATATCTGAGACCAGATTCTTGAAAATTAATTGTAGTTTGTAATTGAAACGAAAAAAACCGTTTCTACGTATACGACCTTTTCATATAAGCTAGCACAAGCGCGTATTTGTATGAAATCAGTCTCCCCTCAGTCCGCCGACGGCCGTTGCCAACGACAGGTCTGTGACAGTTGACTGGCCGCGCCGTAAACAAAACCTGTGAGAAATCTTATTTAATAATGGGAAAAAAGCGTGTTGGTTTTTCCAAAAGGAAAAGGAAAGCACTATTACTTGAAAAATGTAACTATATGACTAAGAGAAAGTAAGTAATCGTCATATTTATACCACAAATAAGTCTAGTTTACGCTGCGGGAAAATGACAACTAATGTTGACATTGGAACAGCGGCGTCGTCGAGACTTTCAATTGTACAATTAAATATTATTTTGGTGTACGTAAATAGAAACATTTGTAATATACCCATTGTATTAAATTAAAATAAGGAAAACTATAATAGTGTAAATATACAGGATGGCTCATAAGTCGGTTTTTCTTGAATGCATTAGTGAGTAGCCAATACTTAGTACCTAGGTAATGTATAATACATATCACTCTCTGGTATATTAAATCAATGTTTGCCTCATAAAACCTCAACAGTTTAACCACGTCTGTGATGGATTCGTAAAACAATATGAGAACTATCCGCTTACAAAATGTAAATATGTAAGAAGGGTATACTACTGATACATAGAGAGAGGTCTTAAAACACGATAGCAACATAACCATTATAAGATCACACGAGTATTTAAGGCTTAATTATGTAAAGTTGCATACATCTACTATCTACACATGTTATTATAAACACTCAAAGGCCAACTAGATTGTCATTATATCTAGTATCGATAAAGATGTTTTAATAACTTTTTAAACATTTTTTACCACTGGCACAGACAACGCACTGACCTTAGGTACATATATGGCTAATGGTGGTCATTTTATACTGTTTCCAAACGCCTGACAGAGGTTTTTTGACATGGACGTAGATTGAAATATAAATACTCGTATGTCGCAATTTCATTCTGCAAGTCCGATATTTCGTCATCTGTGGGCATTTTGATGGGTAAATCGCCAGTGGGTTCCCCGAGATGATAAAAACAGTCAAATTAGTCCAATACACGATTTAATTAGGTTAGACAATATTACAGGTCGATTGTCCTTAATAAATCTCTAACACTAGGTAATTAGTCCAATTATCAAATCAATCACTCGTCAACACGCATGTGCGTCCGCGCACGACAAGGGCTCGCCCAATCTCTGCCTCCCGGTCTTTCCTCCCGCAACCCGCGCCCCGAAGTACTTGAGAGTGCTTCCCGACAAATATGTAAAATTGTAAATATATTGTAAATTTAAAATGTAAAAATTGTTCAATATATTGCCCGTAAAAACACCATGCTCGAATTAATTTTTGTTTGTGCTATAATTTGCAGTAGTACCTATCTATACATTACCAGTTCTTAACCAAAGATTAGCATTATTGGAATAATCTTTTGTCCTAATAATTATCCGAGTACAAAAGATTATTCGGATAATTATCAAGACTTATAATTATTCGACTAAACAATAACACGATATTTTTATTGCTGAATTATTTATTCGTGAATATCCGCGAATGAATCATTCGACCACTTTTCAAATGATTAATTATTTATTCTTTACTAGCATTTACCCGCGTTGTTCCCGTTATAGTGCCAAGGGAACTAATTACCGGCATAGATCCTATGTTTCAATCCAGTACTTGATCTACTTACATGCCAAATTTCAGATCAATCCATTCAGTTGTTACCCCGTATTTAGTAACAGACATCCAAACATCTTCACAAATTTTCACATTTATAATATTAGTAAGGATCGTATTCGGAAAATCCACGAAAATTATTTAAAGTTTTTTGATTATTCCATTCAAATAAATAACACAAATAATATCTAGAATTACTCGTTTTTACGGTACATATATTTATCAATTTCACTTTACTTTTTCCCATACAAACAGTACAGAAAACAAGGTAGTGTTTTATTGATTTGAGTAGATCTGTAGAATACATTATCATTACTAAGTTTTGTGTATCGATTTAACAAATAAAAAATTTAAAAATATAGGAAGCGACTCCATTTATTTTCTGTTCACTTTTGACATAAACAATGTAGGCACTTTTCGATAGGTAATATTAATGTAAAGTTTTCAATGTGCGTTTGCAAATTTGACATATAGGGTTATGGAATTGAGTTCTTTTTAGAATGACAGTTTTTATAGACACAGGTTATAAGTGAGCGTTATTAGCATCGATTATAATGTAACTTGAAATGTCATTTTTGCGACTGATTGTGTGTGATATACGGTATACCGCGTAAAAATATAGGGGGGTGAGCGGGTTGCGGGGCGCAAATGCTCCGAAAACGGATTCATTGTTTAGCGATGCGTCACCTTAACGGCGTTTTCGTCAATGTGGCCCCAGCATTAGAGGGTACATGATTTAGATTGGCGGCACCAGTTGGCAGCACCTTCGTCGTGCACGTTAGCCTGAAGAACGGATAGCCGTTGGAGCGGTAAAGCCGTGGAGTGGTGACGACGCATAGAAAATCTTTTACTTATCCTTTCTTGAGTTTATTAATTCCCTTTGTCAACAATAGGCATAATAATGTAATTAATTACAACCCTGTTTTCGTTAACTTTTATTATATAATTAAATGAGTAGTTAAACTTTTTTATAAACCTAGATAATTACCTTTTATATTTCTTATATCTTAGTGAGCCATGTTTGATAGTATATTACACAACTAGGGTGGTAATACAAAGAAAGCCCGAGATCGCAGATATTTGCGGTCCGAGCTGCAAGCGAGGGACGTAAATATGCGATCGAGGGCTTTCTTTATTACCTCCCGTGTTGTGTACATCATTTTATGTCTACACTTGGCCAGAAAGCGGCTTTTTCCGTACGCGTAGCGTGCGGTTAAAGCCACTTTATGGCCAGGTGTGGCAAATTAATTATTTCTCTGCTGTTACTACTGCTGTTAATTTCAGGATGAAGCGGAGTCATACGTAAGAAATAATACATTTTTCACTTCTCATGCTCTTAAAATGTTAATTTAGTCTATGTATATCGGGACTAAAGTTCCTTATTAATCTCTAGGGATTAAAGTAATTTTTTTTTAATTGACTTTGAAAACCCCTAAACAGCCAATCGGGGTGTTTGTGGTTGGAATATTGTCGCCATTTTTAGTGATTGTGTATAAATGTTTGGGTGTGAAAATAACCTAAAAAGACAACTGTGCAATAATAATAAAAAAATAACGATTTAATATAGTAATAATGATTAATTATTACGAATATAAATCAATTTAACTAGATTAGGGGTAACTTAATTTTATTTTGCATGATCCAATTAGTTTTAAAATAGGTAGTTTTCACGTTTGAACCTGTTGGCTAAAAATGCCAGCATTTGACTGAGTGACTTCACTAAGTAAAAAAAAAAATAAAGAACCGCGGAAAAAATTTTGTTTGCTTATTGAATGTTCATTAATCGTATTGAGCACAATATTTCAACAATTAATGTGTATAGTGCAACTTTATACCGAAAGTACGGAACAATAAATATTGTAATTTTGTGTAATAGAACGTCGTTTTTTTCCTCGCATTCAAAGTGAAAAGTAGAGTGTTTAACGCGGGACTAAACAACCATAATGACACTCGATCGAATCGCTACGCTCGGGTGGCTAAACACCTCGTGTCATTATGGCTTGTTTTAGTCCCTAGTTGAACAATCTACTATACCTACTTAATTTCCTATATGATTTTGAGCATCCTTTGAAAAATTAGAGTGAAGTAATATTATGCATGCATAACCATCGTTTGTGTTGAGATAAAATAACAAAGATAGTTAGTTATAAAATCACGTTATAATTTTTAGTGATTTATTCATCGCTCTTTTTTATTTCAGTCAGAAAAATCAACGACCAAAAAAAGAAAAGTAATTATTTAAATTTGATACACTGTAGGGATTCCGTGAGTGTGCCGTTCCCAGCAATGCTCTCGAGGTGGGAATATTTCTAGTAACATTACCGTTATTTAATATTTCCAAGGATCACAAATGTACGGCAGTGTTCCCACAATAAGTCGAGCACAAGAGGCACGTTCTACCCTCTTTAATCGAAGACATTCAAGAACATTTTCGAGTCCTTGTCATTTCGTTGCAGATAAAGCCAGAACCTTGAATTCAGTAACCAATGAAGCGTAATGTAGAGACGTATACTCCACATTACGCTCAATAATAATAAAGTTTTTGTCTATTTGATATTAATCACCATGGTTTACCGAATAGCGCGTGACACTAAAAGCACTACGCCAAAGCTAGGTTGTCACAATAGTTCGCCAAGTTAGCACCAACGGCGCAAGTGATGCGAGACCAAGTCATATTTTTAAGTAAGGTTTAAGCACAAATAAAAGAAATAGAGCTAAGTATTAGAGCTAAATTCGTTAAAAATAATAATAATTAGCCATCGTTTGTTTGCAGACAGGAACTTTAGATTGCACATGCGTAAGAAAAGTTATATTTCTGAAATAAGTTATACGATGAACTAGGTACAATTCAATTTATTTTGATGTTTTGAGTCTTTTAATATTTCAAAGTTAAAGGGTTAAGTTATCAGATATACAATTTTTATTGAGCTCTACAAACTCATTTATTTTTTAAGCGTTCGCAACAAAGTTGCGTTCTTTATCACAAAAAACTCCGCGGGCTTGAAGCGCGTCGGTAAAAATATAATGCATCTTTAGAAAGTTTGCTTATGGCATGCAAGTGAACACATTTACATCTTAAGCATACAAACATGGATGGTAGAGGTAAGGATAATCGTTTCTGTGTATCAAATAGTTTCCGCCGAAATGTGCTAAATGAGCGCTAGTGTTGCATTTGTGTAAAAAGAGATTTAGAGGTACAAAATTATTTCGAACTAAGTACGTTAATAGTTGAGGTTTTAATATACTTGGTATATTGCCGCTTTACTAATTTTACGTCCGCGGCCACGTCAACCAGCTGTTATTAAGAAGGGTTTGGCCATATCACGGGCAGATTCGAATTTTCCGATTGTATATTTTTTCAAAGTTTGACCAGCGGTGTGACACAAGAGCGCGCTGCGGCGGGCCCCGCGCCGGGCGTATGGTGTCGCGGACTGATGACGCCGGCGCGTCTCATGGTGCGGTCGCAGACACGGCACAGCTGGATGCCGGAGACCCGTGACCGGCGCTCGTCAGCAGACATCTGCCTGACGGCAGGGCAGTCATATGCTCTGCGGTCGGCACGGCACACGGCCGACCATTCTAGTCACTTTGTTTAACTAAACCAAGAATGTTTTTATGTTTTTAGTAACGGACCTTTGTGTAGTTAATACAATATCAATGTACTAACTAGTATTTGCATATTTAATTTATCAGATATTATAAATGCACTTTTTCCACTTATTAAGGAATATGAGGATTTCGAAACCAAAGTGAAGCATGTGAGTATGACTCTTTGTAAGCTTTCCAATACAAGAGACAATTCGGCTGTTAGTAGTCAAGCGTCTGATCTCTCACGAGTCTCGTTACCTCATTGCGCAGATCAAACCACGCAATATACAAATTTCATAAATACTTTATTTCATTTAGGGGGGATTCCTCGAGTCATAACAAAAACAATCGCGCGCGGGATGTGTGCAAAAAGACTTTCCTGGTTTTAATTATTGAAGCATTGATTTTTGGAAATCTTCAAATCAATTCATGCATAATGGACCGACCGAACGCGGGAGTGTCTCAATTTCAGCTTAGGTAAAATTGCTTTCGTAAATTCGTATATCTGTCTGTCTGTCCGGCTGCCCGACTGTTCTCCTGTGCGGGTCGCACTTCGCAAGTTCTCAACCGATCCTTGTGAAATTTTGTGACCAGGTTTGATAACTATATCGATTTTTTTGACGATTCAGTTTTGGAATTGTATAAAATGGCGGAAACACGAGAGTTGACAGAGTCGCAGGTCTACATAACAGCTCACAGAGCCGCTAAGTAGCAAATATTTTCTTCGAAAAGATTGAAAAATAAAAAAAAATACATTATTTTGTTAATACGCTGCCTTAGTCCAAAGTTACGAATTTTCGATTGAGCAAAATCGTAAGTTGGACACGCGAAAAAGCTGAAGCTGAAAAGCTTCTCTTGATCAGCTGACAGGTCGCATTCATTCGTATGCTAGTTACCTATACCTAAAGACAGCGAGCAAGCAGTGAAAAATATTTGCTTGAGCATAGATATAAAAAAATGGTTATATAATTCAGTGTTTTATAAATTCATCATATACTTGTATTTCAGGAGTCTCAAATAGACGTAAGAAACGTTATTATTACTTATACCTAATACAGGTTGAAGCTATTTTTACCCGACTGCGGCGAAGCCCAAAGGAGGGTAATGTGTTTGACCTGTATGTATGTATGTCCGTTCCTGTGTCCGTTCGTAACTACTCAACGGCACAACCGATTTTGATAAATGATACATCATTGGATTCGTCTTGATGGCGCGAGTGTCACAGAGTATGAAGTTTGTTAAAATAAACAAAATGGCGGATTTTATGCACTTTTAAAGTGCACCGCGGTCGGGTTTTTTTTAGTAAAAATATTTAGTTATTAACTTGAAGGACGCGTGTTTTTCGTGAGGTTCGTACCTGTGATAGTACAGTTTTTTACATAATACACCTATAATTTATTTGTCGGGGGGTCGTCGAACAAATTAACGCATGTATGTTCTTCGATGATGAAACAATTGAAATAAAACTTTATGATTGAACTTAAGGACGTTATTTAACGTATTTAGAATAATTCGCGTTCGCGAGCGAGGCTTGACCAATGTAATTGGCTACTTGACCCCTTTTTAAAGTTTGTCTTATATTATTAATTACTATCTGATTAACGAAAGAAAATATTACCCTATTTTTTACGACCTAAAAAACCGCCAAATTATAATTAAAATTTGAACTTTCGTAACCGGGCGAAAACGATGCTTGCTCAAACCGAAAACAAACATTTGACATTTATCCAGCGTCCATGGAGAATGCTAATAGTAATCAATCAATCAAAACGAAACGATTACGATCAGAGCCTTAAAAAAACACCAAATCACTTATGTCAATGTAACAGCAAAACAAAGCTATATACATAGCAAGTTTCACTCGTATAAGATTCGACATGAAGTTAAATTAAGATCTTATGACATCACATCATGGCCGACACCGTTTTCTGAATTCAAAGTGAAAAAAATAAGACAAATTTTCAATTAAAAATATGTGGCCATCAAACATTTTTAATAAACCGTAATCGAAAAATATTGATTTTGATATGAGTCTAGTAGCCTATTGCACGCTTGTATTTTGTAGAGAACGAGTTACGCCATTAGAAGGCGGTTAGAGAAGGCACTGTGGCAGCAATGTCACTGCGTTTTATATTTGCTCGCAATCGAGTTGTGTTTGTTCCAAGAAAGAAAGAGATAGAGATTCATCACACCAAAAGTGTCCCTGATAAGTTTGCTAGGTACCAAAGGAAGTTTGAATTTAATTTATATTATGATAAATTTTATGGCGAGAAATTAAACATAACCATTGCTTGTTTACAGAAACAAAAAATATTTAATAAATGCGTAAGTACCGTTGTATCTTTTACAGTAGTGTTTATGACTGTTACATAATGGAAGTCATTAAAATGCAAGGGCGGGGTTATGAAAGCAGCTGGTACAAGCGAGCTTCATAATAACAATGCACGGGTATTTCAATGTCTAATTATGTACGTAGTTGCATACACTCCGTTATTTACAGACATAATATTATAAGCTTTCTATGACGCGATCAAAAACCTCAAATTAAAAAAATCTGTTTTTATTTTTCAACAACAAACTAGATTCGGCCTCTACTAATAACAACATTATATCGTTGTACCTTACCTTTATATCAAGTAACGTGCGAAAGGTCATTGGGCATTTTGTTCGGACATATGACTCACGGCGTACACAAACGAAATAGGGCTAGGTATGTAGGTAAATGTATCTGCTACTCAGTGGTATGAGTCGCATTCTAGTAAACCATGGGAGGATTGAGAAAAAAAAAATAAAAATCATTTCTTATCATTATAGCATTTTTGCAATGAATTTAGTCAGAACTATTGGAATTATTTCAAAAATACTTTGAATAGCTGTTGTTTATTGCGTTGCTGTAGTTATATTGTTTAATATAAAGAGGATCTAAAAAAAAATCCAGTTTTAAAAACCAATTTTTTATTCTGCTTGATCAAAATCAATTGCTAATTCGTCCAGGCGCGTCAATCACTTCTTGATACCCACGATAAAAAATTGAATAACTTTTTTCTGCCGGTTGATACATAAAAAAATACATATTTAGAAAAGTGAGATTACATTCTCTATTTTAAAACTAGTTTGGTCTCTGTACGCGAAGGTTCGGAAAGCGGGTCAAAAACGCGCAATGACCTTTATACAAATTGTTTGCAATTGACGTCTTCATATCGAATAAACCGTCCTTTTGACTGAGATGTTTGAAAACTTCGAAATTTAAATGACAGCATATTCGATGTTACGCAACAGAAAAGAATTTTGTTGTAACATATCAGTTTATCTTAAGCATTATAGAGGATTTATGATATATTGTGTGTAGATAAAGTTCATTACACAATTAAATTCAATGTTTATAATTAGGATGGTTTGAAAATATTTATTTTAAAATTGATTGGCACGTGTTTTTCACAAGGCCTGCAAGGATCTCCCCACATCTACTAGAGTCTGGCTAATGAAAGATGAGACTGAGATTTATTCAAAAATGGCGACATTATAAAAACGTCAAATGTGTCAAACGTCATTAGATTTCTGAGGATAGTATGCTGTGGTGATTTTGATACTCAATATATGCAACATAAGAAGGTAACAGTTTCCGAAAATACTTACTGAATTGTTTTTGCTTTTTTTTTCGTGGCTAATGTGGGGAGTAAATATATATCATAAATAAACACTAACACTCTAATAAAAACGATGTACTTACTAATTTTCACTAAAATCGGAAGAATTAAAACAGTGACAACTAATCAAAAACCGGCCCAAGTATCATTACCGTTTTTGTCACCCTATAAACAGTGTTGCAACCCGTTGTTTTTTTAAATTTGCCGCTATTTTTTAGTCTCATCTTTCATTAGCCAGACTCTATCGCCGCTGAATAGGCTAACGGAATACGTCAGAACAAGCTATGTCCACGCAATAAGAGAGGAAAAGACGTCACTTGACAGAGTCCAGTGTTTTTTTTATCGTACCTTTTTATTGCAGGCGAAGGAAACATATGTAAGAAACGTTGTAATTACTTAATCGCATTACATCAAACATGATTTAGCTATTTATATCTTGTAGGCCGGGTGTTTTTGAAGAGGTCCTAACCTAACCGCGTTTGGCATTTCTATATACAAAAAAAGGGTTGGTATCATGACCCCGAAATTTCTCGCATGCAGAGTATTCAGTAATTTTATTTATCCTTTCAAGAAGGTTATACAAAACCTGCCTAATTTGCAATGATTTTAGCCTAGTCTACTAGACGGCTAAATCTAAGGGTTTTCATATTACATACATTTTCAAGTTAAAAATTGTTTATTTGACTGACCGTGTAATTACTATTATTGACGACTCCCAAGAAAACAAGGGTTGTGATATCTTCCCTAAATAACTTAACTAGTGGGGTACATTAAAAAAAGGCTTTTTCTTTCAATTATTTTTTCTTAAAGTTAACCTCAAAATCACATCCTTAGTAGCTTTCATCGATTTTTAGTCATCCGAATTAAGCAATATTGTTTCGCAAACTACTTGAGATCTAAAAAACGCCGAGGTCTTCGCATTCGCAAATTAGACATTGCATTTTACAATCCCGCGAGATCTCTTATTTGCGATGTCGGCTCGAGATTGCTACCAACGCAGTGTGTGGACATTATACGTTATTACTGAAAGTTTTTCGTTTCTTCCTCTTTGGTTAATTACTTACATGTATTGTGTTTCGTTTAAATTAGCTTGGAGATTATCTTCGTTCAACTATTTTATTATTTCACTTATAAAATAATTAATGTCACGGATTTAAGCGTGTTTCGAGCACCAGTGAGGAAAAAGAGCAATTAGAAGTTAAACATAACCACCGTTTCTTTACAGCACCATCGTCCATTTTGCGGCTGCGTAAGAAGCGTTTTCATTTTCTGAAATTCGTTACACAACACACAAGGATTATTTATTTACACATTTTAATATGTTTTGAAAATTTAACTGTTTTGAACTTAAAATGTGGGGTTTGTCCTAAGGGACATAACACACATCAACTTTCTGTAGCGATGCAGTCGCGATACAGTCGTGATGCTGTCGCAGGTCTTATGCCCTCGTACGCGTAAACACGATTCTACATCGCTAATATCGCGATACAGCATCGCTACAGTCGCGATGCAGTATCGATACAGCCGCCACGGTACACGGCTACGCGATACACGGCGACTTTATGTATCGATACAGTCGCGCTACACGGTACACGGCTACGCGATACACGGCGACTTTATGTATCGATACAGCCGCGATTCAACATCGATGCAGTCGCGACACAGTATCGATACAGTCGTTCTACACGGTACACGGCTACGCGATACACGGCGACTTTATGTATCGATACAGCCGCGATTCAACATCGATGCAGTCGCGACACAGTATCGATACAGTCGCGCTACACGGTACACGGCTACGCGATACACGGTGACTTTATGTATCGATACAGCCGCGATGCGTGATGCGGCAGTCGCGAATTGGTATCGCTTCTGTCGCGCGTTGCAAATACGATAAGGGGACAAGATGTAGGTAAGTGTCTCACAGTACACTTGTTATACCATACACCTACGTTTACTGTAATCATCTTATGAGCGGCATCAAAAAATAGATCAAGTAGAAGTTATATAACCTAATACATAAATTATCGTTTGTTTGCAGGGGGAAAGAAACTGCACTTGCGTAAGAAAAGTTGTATTTTGTTAATTCCTTAAAATTATTGAACAACAATTCATATATCAGGACTTCTCAACCAGGGGGGCGTGCCCCCCCCCCCCCCCCCCTCTTTGGTTGGGAAGTCCGAAAAAAACTATTTAATGCGTAGGTAAATCTAGACACGCGGCAGCGTGTCAAGCCAAGTTCAAGCAAAACTGGCTAGCCAGCGCCAAGTGTAATATTACATTAAATATACAAGTTTCGACAAGTCACAGTGTATTTTTGTTGAAACTTAAGGGGGGCATGGAAATATTCTTTTTGGTTCGGGGAGGCTCAGCGAAATAAAGCTTGGGAAACCCTTGTTTGTGGTGATGTTTTAAGTATTTAGCTAATTTACTCTAAATGTTACATTTAAGCTGAACCAATACTGCTTATTCTATACGATACATTTATTTATATTTATTTATTTATTTATTTTATTTATTTATTTATGACAAAAACATATTTACACAGCATTACAGACTAAAATCCAATGCACTGTGAAACTACATAACAATAAAAAAAATACAAAAAACTTAACTAGATAATTACGTAAATATAATCATAGCGGAACACTAGAAGGCCTATCATCCATCATCTCACAAAACCTGAGGCACTCTCTATACACAGCCGTCCATCGCCACGCAAACAGGTCACATTCAGGTGTTGATGTCAGAAGCGCATTTAGCAGTGTCAAGGCCCGGAGCAGCGGTGAGTTCCTGTGTGACACAGTGCGAGCCGCCGGTACAGCTAACAGGCAGCGAGTCCGCGGTCTAAGAGTAATACGAGGGATTTCTGGAACATACAAGCGAACTAGTTGCTCCACGAGTTCCAAGCAATCCGACTCTCCCCGTAGAACCCGGCAGACGAAGGTGAGCAAACTGAAATTTCGCCTTACTTCCAAGGATTGGAAACCCAACATTCCAAGAAGAAACTTGGTGGGATATAAATAAGGGTAATACCCATAAACTTTTTTATAAAAATACCTTAGAAAGGTTTTTTGAACCCTTTCCAAGAGTAGGTTGTAGGTTGACTCGTGAGGGTTCCAGACTATTGCGGACGCCTCCAACTTGCTTCTTACTAAAGCATTATAAATAATTTTTATAACAACTGGGTTATCAAAAGCTCTGGCGTTACGCATAACGAAACCTAACCTACGGAAACAGTCTGCGGTGAGCGTCCGAATATGCTCAAGAAAAGTTACACTAGTGTCAAATACTACACCTAGGTCTTTGACTGAGGAGACTCTATTAATTAGCTCGGAACCTAGCATGTATCGTGCATGAATAGGAGCATGAGCACGACTGAAAGTGCACACACAACATTTAGCCCCATTAAAACGAAGTTTATTGTCCGCACTCCACCGGCACACAGCCGCGATATCCTCTTGGAGTGACTCGCAATCCATGACTCGCTGCACTCCGTACACCAACTTCAAGTCGTCGGCGTAGAGGAGACACTTTGCGTTTTTAACGACTGATTCCAGATCATTTACCATCAATCCAAATAGCAAAGGACCAAGAATAGAGCCCTGACTAACACCAGATCGAGTATGGTACATGGCCGAAACGAAATGACCGTGCTGTACATATTGTTGTCGATCGCGTAGATAACTAGCAAAGAAAGTAAGTAGATTTGGAGCGAATCCAATTATTTTAAGCTTATGAAGTAGCACATCGTTATCCACACGATCAAAGGCTTTTTGAAAATCAAAGTAAATGACATCGACTTGAATTCCTTTGTCAAGGAACTCTGAAATGGTGTTAGTCAGGATTAAGAGGTTAGTGTTAATAGAGCGGTTCTCTCTGAAGCCATGCTGAGAGTCGCACAAAAATGGTTTTAGCTGTGCAGATAATGCCCGGTGGAGTATGGATTCAAACAGTTTCGCAAGTGTTGACAGGACGGCTATAGGCCTGTAACTCTCCACATTGCCAGTATCCTTAGTCTTTGGGATTGGCCTCACCCTAGTGATCTTCCATCTGTCAGGATATGTGCCTTGGGAGAGAGCCAGATTAAACATATAGCAGATAGGTGTTATAAGGTGTTCAATACATCCCTTCACTATGTATGCCGGCAAATTATCAGGTCCTAAGGCGCTGTTGGGTTTCAGGCGCTTAACGGCTGCTATTACTTCCTGCATAGTAATCGTGCTTAGGCGGATATCATTTGAGGAGAGCTTCTGACTGGTGTCCTCACGATAGTGACCGTCAAGAAGTGGAACATCTGGTAAAAATACACCTGAGAAAAAACTAGCAAACGCTTGAGCTGTATCCGACCCTTCAAACTTATTGCCTTCAAGACTAACCTGGGATACGAAGCCGCCTTTGGATTTAAGGCTGTCTATGTGTTGCCAAAAAGCGCGTGGGTTACTTTTAATTTTTCCCTGAATTTGAATGATGTAGGCGTTATAAGCTAATGTTATTCGCTTTTTGATATCCGCTCTCAGGTTCGAAAAAGTACTATATATGGCACTGTTCTTTGTTGCTTTCCATTCCCGATGAAGATTCGACTTTTGTTTAATGTCCGTAATCAGGTCGGCTGTGAACCAAACTGGATAGCGACGGACGCGCCTTTCGAAACGATGTTTTTTCGGGAAACATTCATCGAAAATGTTATAAAGGGTCCTATAAAACGAGACTACCGCTAAATTAACATCCACGGCCTCAAGAACATCCTGCCAGTTTTCTTCCGAGACTTGTTTGTATAATAACTCGTAGTTTCCTTTTTTAAAATTCCAATCATGGTTCGAGTTCAAGTTACTGGGATCTATTTCCTCAGAAGGAGAGTGCCGTGCAGTGAGTAAAGGGACAGAGATTTCTAAAGGGGGATGGTAAGCATCTCGTCGTGGCACGAGACCATCACCCTCTATCTCAGCGACACCGACCTCCCACGTGCCCTCTGACACCAACACCACATCTAGCTTACCACCATAAGCATTCATCACCTCATTCCTCTCAGTCAAACCACAAACCGATAGAAAATAACCATAATAGCATATAACATTTTGAGACATATAACGAGGATTTAGGTTTAAGTCTCCAACAATAACTACTATACTTTTTATATATGTATATATGTATTGAAAAAATTGTAATGCATGAGCATTCCTCATTATTAAAGAAAAGTTCAACTGTGTAATTTAAATTTAAAGCAGTTTAACAGACGTGCAAAGTGTTTTGGCTTTATCTTGAAACATACTTTTTGCTACTCATGTTTTTTCTTTAAGCTGGCAAGTGAAACCTAAATAACTGGGACATTAAGGAACCTGCATACTTATTTCACTTAAAGAGGTATTTTACTTACCTGATGCCTTAGATACCCAGGTGTAAATAAATTATCTGTCTCATTTACAGGACGTTCCATCCTTAACGTACAGTGCAGATCAAGGGGTGAGATCATGAAATATATTTAATAAATAAACATTGTATATATTATGTAGAAGTTGTTTAACAATAACAACATACAAAATACTTCAGCGCAAAATATCTGTAATTTTAGTTTATTTTAGGTACCGTACTCAAATGCCGATACTTTAAAATTAATGTAAAAATTTGTAGTGTTTTTACTTGTTTGCGAGGTCGAAAATTTTAAGCTCAGCTATTTTATCAAATAGGATATCAAATGAGGGCTTATTTTGTAGATTCTTAATAATGTACTTTATGATTTAAGACGAAAAACGTTAAAAAATACCTTTGCCTTATTATCTTCGAAGTTACTCAACAGAAAAATCTGAAATAGTTACCAATTATTAATATCATCCTAAATATTACAGGAAAAATATAACGATTTTTCTAACTTGCATCGGTTTTTAGAAATTCGCAAAAATTGTAACACAAACTTATTTGCTGCTACTAAACTAACCGCGACCTTTGTCGATGTTTGGGGACAACAGTTTTGCAATAGCGAAGTTAAGTCTGTCTCGCCATACGAATAACTTAAGAAAAACTTTCTTGAAATATTTACGTAAGTGTCTACAAGTATCTACTTACGAGTTTGTGCGCGAGTCCGACTCGCACTAGACCGAAAATGTAATCTTATTTTTAATCTGAATGAAACAAAGCTCAGAAAAGGAGGCCTACTAGAAAATAGTGTGTACTTGAACTTAATGTTTTTCTTAAGGTCTGTATCTAAGTGTCTGACAGTACAATCTCTAAATTATTTGCCTATATTTACTACAAGTAAGTTTTGAGCTCCATAAAAAAATCGAGAGAGTAAAATTTTAACAAAAACATTGCTTATTTGCAGAAAGGAGATTGCTCATGTGTAAGAAGCGTTGTATTTTCCTCACATTCCTTAATTACAAGACGAACTCAATCACCGTAGCTCACCAAAGTGCCGCCTGGCGCTAAAAGCGCTATACTACGCTAATTATGAATGCGTTTTTTACTTGCAATAGATATCGGTAACATTTATTATTTAATCTAACAGATTGATCCTTATACGATCCTTATGTCTAGATTTATATGAGTCATGTAAATATTTGATATTTAACCTAACATAATATCTAGAATTGGTGGTACCTTCATCTAAATAATATTATTCTTAAGGGTAACACATTTTTAACGAGTTAAGCCAGATGTCCTTTTTAAATTTTTATGGTATAGCTGTTTGAATTGGTTCACATAGCATAGGCATTTATGTTCTTCATTGCCGTACGCCAAGCTTGACCGTCTCACTTGTCTTCTAGATTATATTAGTTTAAAGTAGTTCAAATATTCAGATTACATAAACATACATCAATACACTTTTAGCTATCAAAATTCAAGATTTGATGTGATGGATTCGCAACGAACACACCACCCACCAAGGCGACAATGCCACCTAGCGACTCTCGTTGGAAGAAGCGGACAGTTATATCAGTTCCACGACAGATGGAGCTTTCATCAACGCCCATACAAACGGCACAATTCCCATACTGTACTGCATCACACTATGGAAGTGTTTATAACACTAACACTACATATACCACTTCCAACCAACTTCCTTCGGATTTCTGTCCCCAGGCACAACACATGCTTCCACAAACCCATGGGTGCCCTGATTAATCAAACTAAGTGAACATTGTTTAAGTGTTTCGATGGTTGAACAATGTTTAGGAATCTTCGTGGTTCTATGGTCGAACAAAGTGGAAAGCTAGGATTCCTTGTGGTTAGATGGCCTAAGCGGAAAATGAAGTTCCTTATAGTCTCAGTTCAGTGGTCTGACCGCGAGAACTTAATAATCCTAATCTTCCGACGTATCGGAAAACAAAGTCACAGAGGAATATTTACCATAATTATTGATATTACCATAGTGACGCAACACAGTAACACAATGGTATTAAGTTTTAAGCACTATTTAAAAATTAAGAACAAGTTCAAGTTAAACGTCACTAAAGTTAACCATCGCTCGTCTTTAGATCAAAGTCGGTATTTCAGTTAAACAAAGAAGATCCTGGTACAAAGTTCAGTGTTTTCTTAATCGTATCTTTTTTTTTCAGGTGGTAAGGAACGTCATTAAAAGTACTTAGTTTCAATAGACAATGCATAACAGAGTTGTCACAATTCAGTCGCGGTTCCGTCGCGGCGACCAAAAGTGGGGAAGATTTGACACAAATGGTTATATGGGTTCGTTTGACGGTAAAATCAACACTTGCAGATTTTCCGACGATTTTATTTTATCATTATAGTTCACTTTTCCTCGTGGTGCTAAAAACACTACATTTAATAACAAGCTAGGTTGTCAGAATAATCCGCCAGATTGCCATACGCTGTGATATTAATTTTAAACAAGTTTAAAGCACTGTCTATTCAAGATTTACAAGAGCGAGTGAAAATTAAGAATAACCATAGTTTAATATGAAAATTTTGAAGATAGATGTATTTGTGTAGAACGAAGATAATCGTGTAACGAAATTCATTTATTTATTCATCGTATCCTAATATTTCAGATTTGTTTCAACGTGTAGAGTCGTAAGAAACTTTGTATTTACTACATTTTGATACACGATGTACATCATACCTATGTTTGATGTTATGAGAATTTTTCTGAGTAATGACGCCCAAATTCGCTTTCACGGCATCAATTATCTTTTTGAAACGTGTTTTTTATAGTTTTATGTTTATATTTTATAGGTTTATTAATTATGTTTTTTTTTTATCGTCTCTTGCTGTTTCGGACATATCAATTGTATCAAGCTATCAGTGGCGTGGCGTAAAAGATATCCTTGGGCAAGCCGGTGCAGATTTGGCGTACATTTTCCTCTAGAGCTGCAGAATAAGGTGTATTAGGCAAGCCGGTAGGAATCGAGTTCTTTGGACGCCACGCTACTGCAAGCTATCTAAGTAATTATGTAAATAATAATTCAACTATTATTTTTGTCGAGAAATTAATGGTGATCATTTATTTTGTTTATACGGAGTATCACTACACCACCGAAATCAACCTAAGCAAGTTTTGAGTAACTACTATAGATATTTTTGTTCCCATAAGTGTGTAGATGTAAATGAACTCGACTGTACACTCCAGACCGCGCGGTACCAAGTTCGTATCGTGCCGACTGGCTCACCCAAATGTTTCAAACGAGAGTGAGAGAGACGGAACGAGATGAACTTTGAACCATGATATTAGGAGAACAGGCCCTTGGCGACCGGTGTTATTATGATATCTCACTATTCGCCGATGGATTTGTTTCTAAATGACACTAGTTCAAATAATGGTGTCAATGACATCCTACTACAGAATGTTGTTTTTTTTTTGCTTTTCATGCCTATATACATATTAGGTACTTAACGTTTATTAGCAATTAATTTCTGTAATGAGTGCAATGTATACGTATCACAAAATCTATTCACTGATTTTTATGCATACCAAAATCGTAGACGTATCCCAAACTCAATAGTAGTAACTTTGGAACCGTATTCACATATTACAAATAAATAATAACTTAGAACAAATAAACAACGCTAAAAAAATCTATTATCAGAAATACTACTTACTACTATAACTGGAAAAGGGACACGATCGCCTTTAAAATTGACCACCAGAACTGGGAGACGTTTGCGGAGAAACGGAGTGGCGGAGGCGCGTGGTGAAGGGTCGCAAGTTAAACGGTGAAATGAGACCTGGTTCGCTGCACTCACTGACAAGAGACAAAGACGACACCAAAGCGACTCAGCGCCATCTGTTGCAAACTTCTCTTGTCTTGTCAGGCCTGCGGTAGGACATGTCGCTCTTGCATCGGTTTATTTAGCCACCAAAAGCGATGTCTCTCTAACATTGCACCATGAATCGTCTGTAATAGACGCAAAGGCCTATGATGACTACTAATTGATGTGTACAGTTATAAATAAAGAATCTGAATCTCAAAAAATTGTTTTATCAACATACATAATATTATGAGCTATCTATGATGTTTTAAAACTCGGAGACAAACTAGCCTCAAGTATCATATCGTTCGATATCAAGTAACGTGTGAAAATCTAAGTAAAACTGCGGTTCTGAGTAAAACGTGTGAAAATTGACAAATTGTGTGCAATTGGGATGACGACTGGTTAAAAACTATATAATTCTATTTAGTCCGTCAGTCAGATTGTGGAAAAATATGGGGCACGTATTTTTTGGTTTATCAAAATATTAAAAATCGACAAAGTTATAGATCATCAAACTTCTGGAGTGGGGGCTTGTAACGTCACCACTAGGTGAAAATTGTACGTAGGAGTGACGTCACTCGAAACTTCTAAGCACTCTATCCTCGTCATTTTTTATTTGTGAAACAAAAGAAAAAATACGTGTACAATATTATTTAATAATCTAACTGAGACGGACTAAACAGTTTTTTTAGTCGTCTAGCCCATTGACATTTAAATAGCACGGCATTTAATAAACGGTAAAAGTCGTTTTGTTTTGTTTTCAGGTATTACTTTATGGCGAGCGATGGCGCCACCAACGCGGAGCACTCCTTCCTTCCTAGCTGAACCTAACCTAATTAAACTCCATTCTTAATTAAACCTAATTAAACTGAATGAATTTTTATTTTACGACTCTGAATTATGAGCAATTAACATTAGGCCATCTTGGCACTAAAGACTAGCAACTTAGAAAGAGAAGATGGGTCATTCTCATCTTTGTGGACACCGTCACTACCGTGGATGTCACAACCGTAGCTTTTATAACCCTAATCGTTCCACCTCACCGTCATATTATTAATTTTTTTTCTACATACTGACCCAGTTTCAGTTTACATTCTTAGCGCGAATATTTAGATGAAATATTTTAAATGTGTATTCTTGTAGTTAAGTTTGCAACTATGAAGTTAATGAAATGACTGATCAATGTTTAGGCCATTCGTTTAGTATGCAAACTATAAAGTTAATGAAATAGCTGGCTAATGCTTAAGCCGTTCATTTAGTAGGGTAACTATGAAAATGGGCCTTGATCAGGGTTTTCTTTCTAAAGAACTAAGACCCGCCAGCAGGCTTCTATTTCTACTCTGAGGGAAACAAGCTGACTAACAAACCTAACCTAAAAAAAGGACTTTGATTGACTCACTTTTCCATGCGGGGGCTTCGCTCCTCGAGCTCCCTTGTGGGAGCCTCCGCCCCCTGTCACCCTGATTTATACAACGGACGGACGGACGGACTCGCCTGGTTGGGTTATTTAATGTTGTCGAACGAAAGTAGATTGCCTAGCCGTTTGATAGAAGGGCTAGACGGCCCGATGTTCATACAGGCTCTTAACTAAATGACAAGGCTAGGCAGCTAACCAAATAGCTAATAAAGCTAGTTGGCGGCGACATAATGCAAGATAATTGAGCCTTAATACTCGAGTATGGTTCTATGAAACGATTCCAAGGAAAGTTTCAGAATAAGACGACACGAGTGTTTTGACCCTTAATTATGTAGGTACCTACAGTTGCGATGTTATTTTTTACTCCCATATTATAAAACCTTAATGATGTGTTCGGGAACCTAAAAGAATAATCGGCAATGCACCGCCGAATTGACTGACTAGATAATTACGTACAACTAGATAGTAGCATCGGTATCGATGTTAATATAATGTTTCATTATTTAATGCCACACCTGGCCATAAAGTGACTTTTTCCACACGCTGCGCGTACGGCAAAAGCCGCTTTCTGGCCAAAAGTAGACTATAATTATGCACACAACACGGGAGGTAATAAAGAAAGCCCTCGATCGCATATTTACGTCCCTCGCTTGCAGCTCGGGCCACAAACTTCTGCGATTTCGGCCTTTCTTTGTATTACCCTAGTTACGTAATGTACTATTTAATAACATTGACGTAATTAGCACTGATGTTTGTAACTTGCAACAATTCATTATAAAAGTCATTATACATGCTTTCAGCCCGATTCCTTAGGCCGCGCAGTCACCGTTAAAGTCGTAATTTCAGTCACAATCGCAATCGCAGTAGCAGTCGCAATTACAGCCATATTCGTAATAACAGTCGCAATCAAAATAACAATCGGAATCGCAGTAGCAGTCACAATCGCAGACGTAATCGCAATCGCAGTCACAATCGCAGTCACAGTCACAGTCGTAATCGCAGTGGCAATCGCAGTCCCAATCACAGTCGCAATCGGAATCTCAGTAGCAGTCGCAATCGCCGCCCTCTATTAAATGCGCGCGCAGTGCGCATAGATTGTCGGCCGTGTCTTGCGCGACACACTCTATTATAATATGCGCGCACTATGCGCATACATTGACTTAAGCATCTCGCGTGGCGCCCTCTATTATATGTGCGCGCAGCGCGCATAGATTGTCGGCCTTCGGCCGACTTAAGTGTCTCGCGTGGCGCCCTCTATTATATGCGCGTGCAACGCGCATAGATTGTCGGCCTTTGGGCGACTTAAGCGTCTCGCGTGGCGCCCTCTATTATATGCGCGCGCAGCACGCATAGATTGTCGGCCTTCGGCCGACTTAAGCGTCTCACGTTGCGCCCTCTATTATATGCGCGCGCAGCGCGCATAGATTGTCGGCTTTCGGCCGACTTAAGCATCTCGCGTGGCGCCCTGTATTATATGCGCGCGCAGCGCGCATAGGTTGTCGGCCTTCGGCCGACTTAAGTGTCTCGCGTTGCGCCCTCTATTATATGCGCGCGCAGCGCGCATAGATTGTCGGCCTTCGGCCGACTTAAGCGTCTCACGTTGCGCCCTCTATTATATGCGCGCGCAGCGCGCATAGATTGTCGGCCTTCGGCCAACTTAAGTGTCTCGCAATGCGCCCTCTATTATATGCGCGCGCAGCGCGCATCGGTTGTCGGCCTTCGGCCGACTTAAAGTATCTAGGCGTTAAAATGTTTGGGCCACCTAAGGTCTTTGGTCCGCCCGCCGCGCCTTGTCCTCCTCCCCGACCATCCTCCCTAAAGCAACACGAGGGGTATATATAATCGATTTAAAAAATTTCTATAGCGCGATGCAGAACATTCCAAATTCAAATTCTCATAATTATGTGCATTGATTACCGCGTGCGTGAATACTGGCCAGTACTGTATTTAATACAGTACCTTACATCTCATTTCGGAAACCATCCCTATTAGGTATTTATTGCCGGAGGTTGAGGTCGTTAAATAATTCATAGACCTCTTTTTTATACCTTAGACTAGCAGGCGTTGTGAAGCATACTATAAACTTATGAAATACAAACCCAAAACTCCAGATTATTACCGGGATTTAAATTTAATCCCTTTACTTCAGAATTGTTCTACTAATTGTAAGTAAGTAAATGTTTGCAAAACATTACTAACCTTACGATCAAGTGTATGTATTAACATAAACGATAACTTTTTTGGTCAAAAACTAATTTATTTAGAGCAGAATCAATCAAGAAGTAATTTCAAAAACAAAACCGTCTTCGAAAAAGGACGAAATAAGAGATTTTTGTAGGGTTTGGAAAAAAATTGATAAATAAGAGGTTGTAAATTAATTTTATGCCATAAATGTCAAAAACTAAGATTATCCAATGTATGGCATATTTATGAAAAAGAAGTATGTAAGCGGAATTGAACATTATTTTAAAACCCCGTACCAAGGAGTTGTTGCCCTCTTACCACGAGATAACGATAAAATCGCCGGGGGTCGTCGCGGCCCTGGCCTTCTCCCCGCCGCCTCGCCCGCCACCGTTGAAAACTCAAAATCATAAGAACTAGATGCTATAATACCTAAATAATGACATTAGATTCATGTTTTTAATGGTTTTGTAATTATTAAGGCAAGGTGATCCTACACTTTTTCGTTAAGGTCACTTTTAACATGATACCCATATATTTTAGAGTGATTTTAAAAATGTTTCTGGTCAAAAGTTCCGTGGACAAATGTTGAACAAGTTACACGGTTCACATTTCGACGTCATTATAACTAAGATAAAGGCCAGTAGGCTTATGATGCTACGCTTTGTCATGCGATAAATGAGTGATAAAGCGTCTGTTACTCTCACACTGACGGATGCTTTATCATTTATTTATCGCGTGACAAAGCGTAGCATCATAAGCCTACTAATACGGCGAACCTTGGATTAAATATGTCAATATGATCGTGTTTCGTCACTAAATCATAGTACTGACGGCACATTCTTACTATTGGGTTGTAGAAAGAGGATTCCTATAGACCTGAAGAGCAAACACTTTACGAGTATGGACTTTTAGGACTAACAGTTGTCTAACGCTTATACATTTGACAGGCACAGCCGCCTATGACAGAATCTGCGCTGTGATGCCAGGGTTGGTGCAATATCAGAAAAAAGAAGTAGGTTAAATATGTTCAAGCATAATTATCACATAAATTGTGTTTCTGTTGTATCTAATCACATAATTCACGGATAAACATGCAAACGGAATTATGAATTGAAAATAACGACTTCTTTGAAAGCGATTTCATAAACATGATAACTTGATGAAGGAAATTTCTGAGGACATAATCGATTATTCTCTATGAAATAAATTAATGAACGTTTTCACAAATGAATTATTGAAGGTAGGTGACAGTTACATGTCAACCTACTCAAAGGCTCATGCAAGTAAATGAGATTCACCGCTATTAGATTGACGCGTAACAAATTTTAACACATCGGAAAACGTTTTTGCTACCTATTTTATGAAGGGTATGATTTTATCATCATCATCTGAAGCATTACAGCCGCGGGTGGGCCTTAGCCTGGTCAAGCAAGTCCTTCCAGTCCGTTCTATTCATGGCTTTCCTTCTCCAACTTTTCACCCCTAATATACTAGTGTATGATTTCATCGGTCACCTAATAATTGCATTTCAATGATCTAATAAATAATATTTGTTCCTAAAATAGTAGATCTGTCACCTGCCTGAACCACCAAGTAATATCAAGACGGTAAACTAAATATTTAGTAAGAATCACTTGGAAATAATGTCAGTCATCTAATATTTAATTGTATCAGGTCTCAAAATAATAGAAGTGTCACCAAAAATTAAATCAACAAACAATGTAAATATGCTTACTTAAAAATGTATTTATCATCATTGGAAAAAAATATAAATTACCTACTTAATAGATGAACTTAATAGACGGAGAGATGGATAAGGAGGTACAATGAAAGACAGGTAAGTGTAATCTATTAAGAGGGGGAGAGAATTGAGGCTGTTCTGCGCATACCACACAGGGTCCACCATACTATTTTTT
Source organism: Eudemis profundana (assembly GCA_947034925.1). Classification (NCBI taxonomy): domain Eukaryota; kingdom Metazoa; phylum Arthropoda; class Insecta; order Lepidoptera; family Tortricidae; genus Eudemis; species Eudemis profundana. Next base: position 50,294,983 of record OX344794.1, read on the forward strand.
ATTATTAACCTAATCTTACCTAACCGAGGTGAATCGAGGATGAGTCGACGAAGCCCCTCTTTGCGGCGCTTCTATTTCCGCTCTGAGGGACGCAAGATAACGAACGAACCTAACCCAAGGCATTGTAGAGGGCAGTAGAAAAGTTTTTTTTGCTCCCCTTACGGGGAGCTACGCCCTCCCTTTCCCCGCATTGTCCTCTTGCCTTGTATATTTTGTGTCAAAAGTTTCATATAACGGCAGTTTGTACGTAATGGTCAGCGGTCAGTGCGCCGCTATTAGGCATTTTTTCATCGAATTTGATTCATATGATGACTAATATTATTTCCTGGGGACAGATATTATCAGTTTAATAACAAATCTAAATTTTGGTGACAGAAAATATAGTTGCCTTTTATGAAACAATAAATACTCAAAGATATTAAAAAATCTTAACCCAGTCACTTTTCCATAGTCGGGTAAAAATCTCCAATAACTTTGGATAAGATAAGGAAAGTAGACATTTATTAAACATCCAATAATAATTGATGGCTCCAATAGTGACTTTTATGTAAAAGTCATTAACATACACCACCAAACAAAAGCGTATTAGCTCTGAAAGTTAGGTACAGAAATGCTAAGTGCGGCGTTGTATGAAATTTGGTACCGGCACACCCGCGACTCACACCGCACCCCCGCACGATTGCTCTATCAAACAAAACCGGTCCGTCGGCCGACTGCATTATCCGTTGTGACACTTGTGACAGTGCGATCCGAGACGTTTAGTTTTGACATTACTGGCAGTTGAATAAATAAAACAACACAACACTAATTTGCACAGAACAAGTATATTAAATTTATGCTTCGTATTGGTTTCGCCATCTCTTATCACAAATTATCGACTGAAAACAAAGAAACTACATTTATCGATTATTTCATTTCATTTATTTGCCGTATATTAAGGTTACATTAGGTCTTATAAGTTAATTATGATCTACTTAATATAAACCCTGTGAGGGCGTTGCAATTTTCCTTTATACTAAAGCTACAATTATAAACATTTAATAAATACTACTTATAGAAACTTTCTTTATATATAAATATTTCATATATTATGAATATTTCAAACGATAGAAAGGCCTGTTCAGCATGAACGATTACCGTAATCAGCAAGAGAAGCTCCTGGCAAAAAAAAACGTCTTTTAAGTTTGCCGGGTACTAGCACTGGTAAAAGCCCTAATGACCTCATGCTTAGCCGACGATAAAGACGCCTCGCACGTACTCGTAACCGCGAGCTGTGTGTGTAATGCTCACGTACTCATAACCGCGAGCTGTGTGTGTAATGCTCACGTACTCGTAACTGCGAGCTGTGTGTGTAATGCTCACGTACTCGTAACCGCGAGCTGTGTGTGTAATGCTCACGTACTCGTAACCGCGAGCTGTGTGTGTTATGCTCACGTACTCGTAACCGCGAGCTGTGTGTGTAATGCTCACGTACTCGTAACCGCGAGCTGTGTGTGTAATGCTCACGTACTCGTAACCGCGAGCTGTGTGTGTAATGCTCACGTACTCGTAACCGTGAGCTGTGTGTGTAATGCTCACGTACTCGTAACCGAGAGCTGTGTGTGTAATGCTCACGTACTCGTAACCGCGAGCTGTGTGTGTAATGCTCACGTACTCGTAACCGCGAGCTGTGTGTGTAATGCTCACGTACTCGTAACCGTGAGCTGTGTGTGTAATGCTCACGTAGTCGTAACCGCGAGCTGTGTGTGTAATGCTCAGACTGCCACAGAAAATTTAATGCACAAACTCAAACCTTTTACCGTGGGCTAGATAAGATATCCCGAGTAATACCAACAAACAAGTCAAGCAGGAATTTTAAACCGTCATTGAAGTGTTTGGAAGGGTACACTATGAGGTCCAAATGGATTGAGGCGAGATGCGAAAGATACACGTAGACCAAATGTTAAAACTGCAAGAACATTCTGCCGCCTATCGTTCAATGTAATATCAATTCTATCCCCAAACAACCGATGACCAAGTCAAAGTACAACGTCCAGCCAAACAATCATTGAACTGTAGTGCAATGGGTAATGATATAAACTTATTAAAAGTATTACAACGTCTCTTACGTATCTAGAACTCATCCAAAACTTGCTGTAAAAAATAGGATAAATAAAGGATTAAATACCTTATGCCACACCTAGCCATAAAGTGACTTTTTCCGCACGCTACGCGTATGGAAAAAACCGCTTTCTGGCCAAGTGTAGACATAAAATGATGTGCACAACACGGGAGGTAATATAAAAGCCCTCGATCACATATTTACGACCCTCGCTTGCAGCTCGGGCCGCAAAAATCTCGGCCTTTCTTTGTATTACCACCCTAGTTGTGTAATATACTAATATCTGCGAACAAGCGGTGGTTATTCTCAACTTCCACTTACCTTAGTACAATATTTACACTCAAACATGCGTAAAGTAAATAATATTGGTGTGTGGCGTAGAAACAATAACGTTCATTACTTATTAGGTAGAGACTTTTAGACAAACACCCACAATTAAAGTCAAATACACAAAACATCAAACATTGAATTGTTGTGTTTTGTAACAAAATAAAGTAATCGTTACACATTTTCTTACCTCGTATCGAAAACTCTGAAATAAAAATATAGGATGATTGAATAAAAAAAATGTAATTTGTTTATTTCGATAAGATGGCATATTTTACAATTATAATCATACAATTTACTCGTTGTGTAATAGGATTTTCTTTGTTATATTCAAATACTCTTTTCTGCCAACAAACGATGGTTATCCTTAGCTTCGACTCGTTTGAGACGTTTCTGTTTACAGGGCGTCCCATATAAGTCACACGTCACAGTGACACCGGGGCTAGGTCAGCCTTAGAGGCACCAAACCAGCCTAATATGACCTTTGTAAAAGTTGCACGGTTTCCGAGATAATGGCTTTAATTTGCCATTATCTCGAAAACCGCTTTTTAGAAATTTTCATGTTTCAAGATAAATGCAGTATTTTTTCGCACATTGCACTAGTTTTCGACCAAATAACACTTTTGTCATCTCAATTAACTAATCATGACAGCGTACACATAAAAATAAAATGATTTAAGAGCTTCTGGAGCACACGCTGGTACTACACATGTTAAAAAACGTGAAAATTTCTAAAAAGCTTTAATTTGCCATTATCTCGAAAACCGTGCAACTTTTACTAAGGTCATATTAGGCTGGTTTGGTGCCTCTTGACCTGACCTAGCCTCGGTGTCACTGTGACATGTGACTTACACCCTGTATATTTGATTGAACCAAGTGAAGTACTTATAACTGTTAGCGTAGAGTGAAATACTGTCCTCTTGGTTATGCAAGTTTTCATTACTTAAAAAAATAAGTACATGATAACAAACAAAACAAATCTTTAATTTTTATTAATATTTTTAGACTTGTGTTACGTATTTTTTAACTTATTTAAGCGTTTAATAAGTGCGTAATCATAAGATCTAAATTTAACAATATTTTAATAGGGTTGATACCACACTGATCTTATATCACTGGTTGCAATAATGGTGGTCATTATATGTATATAGTTTCCGAACACACAAAAGAGGATCTATTATATGGACTAAGTAAACTTATAAATATATAAACTTCTTAATTGTGCTTAAAACATGCTTTAAAGAGAATGTCAGTGTGTGGTTTAGAAACCGTAAGATTAAATACGGATATACGGATAATAATAAATATTAGGAGACAATCTTACACATATCGAACTAGCCCCATAGTAAGCTCAATAAGGCTTGTGTTATGGATACTAGACGACGATATATTGTAATAGTAAAGTTGTAACTGGGGGTTTGAAGTAATACTCCTTCATGATGATAGTCGTTATATTGTGTAACTATAGTAAGATCAAGTACAAGACAAAGACCAAAGTCAAAGACCAAAGGCGAAGACGTGTCTTAAAGCTAGTTACATCTTTTTATAATATATTAATGCTTACTCGCTATAACCCAAATCCGTGCGTCACATGTCGTAAACAGTAACAAAGAGTTACTGTTAATTCATCACATTACAATATTAATACATACAAATACTTAAATACATAGAAACATCCATGACTCAGGAACAAATATTCGTGCTCATCATAGAAATAAATGCCCTTACCGGGATTCGAACCCAGGACCTCTCGCTTCGTAGGCAGGGTCACTACCAACTAAGCTAAAGCGGTCGTCAAAATAAATACTAAGGTACGGTCAGCGTCAAATAGTCTGTAGCATCCAAAGCGCCATATTGTATATCATAACACGGCTTAGTGCCAATAGTAATAAAGTCGTGTACGATATACATGTATGAAGCTGACTGTACGTACAGACCCTACAAAAATTACCTGCACTTTAAAGTTTTGAATTTTCGTGCATTGCGTAACGAAATTATGTAATAACAACGTTCCTTACGTCATGGCAATCATTACACTGAAACAATAAAATATGTCGAATAAATCACTAAATATTGTAACTTTTTAATTATTCAATATTATAGTTTTAACACAATCGTTGAGTATGCTTTACTTTTACTCGCTTTAATAATTTTAATAGTGCTAAAAGTTTGCTTCATAATATTTTGCAGCATCTTCTACTAATGTAACCGCTTCTTGGCGTTAGCCTCGTGCTTATGATTAGTAAGTGCTTCTTCTGCCCTCCGGCCGGCAAGCGTCACCTTGCCGATTTCAAGATGCCGCTTTCTGGCTCCGTCGAACAGAAAAATAGTATACAAACCTTGGCCAGTAAATAAGAAAGCCTCAGATCACATGTTTGTCGTCCTCGGCTATGGAACAAGTACGGTCCTCACGAACAACATCAGCCCTTTAAGTTGAAAATGGGTAAACCCCTTAGAAGCATCAAATAAGCATTTTAATTAATGAGTTTTGTGTAACGAAGAAAATATTAAACAAATGGAATATTTTCTTACCTTGGTTTGATTATTCTGAAATAAAAAATACGATGGTTAAATCACTGTATTTTATAAAAGGGACTTCTATGTTATACTCAAACAAATGTGCTCAAAACATGCTAATAAGTAATTCAAGGTGTTTGGTTTAGAAACCGAATGATCAAAGACTAAGTTTCAACCTTAGTAAAAACACTCGCATTTCAAAATACCGAATTTCCCTAGAAATAATGTTTCATGGTGCTTAAAGTCAGCTTTAAAAATCTATTTTAGCGTCTATTACTAAAGTCCGAATGACCGCTACTCATACTCAGCGTTAGTCTCGTGCTGAATACACTACGTTTCCCGAATTTAAACAAAAAATTGTACGGTTCTTAATAACAACTCCAGCTCTTAAATTAGAAAATTTGGGATCCCTGAAAAACATTAAAAACAACGTATTTTTCTGTCTTGTGTAACGAAACAAGTATAAGTAAATTTCCTTACCGCGGCTTGATTATTCTGAAATAAAAAGGTAGGATTGGTTGAATCACTGTATTTTGCAACACGAATTTCTTTGTTATACTAAAATATACAAGTTTGGTTTGGGAACCGTATGATCAATGACTGCAATGACTTTTCGATGAACAACCGCACTTTAAAATATTAAAGTGTCGTGCATTGTGTAACAAAATTAAGTAATATTAGCGTTTCACACTGGTGAGCAATGAGTGTCCTCAATGCTCACCTAAAATAAAAAAAGGATGAACACACTTACATTACTTGAATAATCCTGAAATAAAAAAGGTACAATGGTGGAATCACTAAATTTTGTAACAGGATTTGTTTATTATAATCAAAATATTTTATTTTTTAAGCAAACCATGGTAATCCTTTACTTTAGCTAGTTCTAAAACGTTTCATTGTGTTAAAAGTTCGCTTAAAAATATTTGGCAGCATCTACTACTAATTTGACCGCCTGACTGAACACACTACGTTTCCCGAAGGCTTACCTACTGCCGCAGCATTATTATTTATCCATTAATATCGTATTAGTACCAAGTGCTTTTTACTGATTTCAAAGAGTTAACAGTGATCAAATACATCCTTAAGTTTAATCGTAAGGTTTAAGGTGAATAGTGTAGAAACTGGGCTATGGAACACTTGGTACGGTTCTCACGATCAACACCAGCCCTTCAAGTTGCAAATGCCTAACCCACTAATAACATGAAAAATACATTGAATTGTTGAGTTTCATGTAACGATATGCACAAACAAATTTTCTTACATCAGTTGGATAATCCTGAAATAAAAAAGGTACAATGGTTGAATCACGACATGTTACACACTAAAAAGTAAATGTAGGTATTTGCATACAATCAATGACTAGGGTAGGGGGTAATTTTGAAGTGCGGGTGTTTTCAACCCCCCCGCACCCGCACATCAAAATATTGGATTTGCAGCGTCTACTAATTTGACCACCATTTAGCGTTAGCCTCGTACTGAATATACTACGTTTCCTGAAGGCTTACTGCCTACCTATTATAAATCTATTGACATGATATGATTAACTAGGACTTTTTTCTGTAGGATTATGATGCTACGCTCTGTCGCATTATAAATAAATAAATGATAAAGCATCCGTCACTCTCGCATACTATTTGTTAGAACGTGACGGATGCTTTATCTATTTTAGCGTCTACTACTAATGTCCGAATGACCACAACTCAGTGTTAGCCTCATGCTGAATACACTACGTTTCCCGAAAGCTTACTGCCGTTGTATTATTAATCCATTGACATCGTATGATAAGCTAGCGCATTTTCCTGATTTCGAATTGTAAACAATTAAACACACCATGAAGTTTAACCATAAAGTTTTAAGTGAATACTTGAATACTGTAGAAGCTGTAATAAGGTGCCGTCTCCATCCGCGCGTTGCTGCGCCGCATGAGGCTTGTGCGCGCTCGTTCACTGAACGGATCGCTCCGAACTAGTACAAACGTGCTATTGTAATAGTTCGGTCTTTTAGTTCACTAGTACACTGCCGTTTCTATTTAGGCTGGCTCACGTTTCGTTCTATAATGTTCCGTTCTGTCCAATCAGACCGACCGATCTATTCCAGCGCTGTGCATTGAATTTTCCTCGTTCATTCATTCAGAGCTGTTACATGTCGGATGTCGGTCGGCGGTTAATCGGATTTGATCGATTAATTTACTTAATCTACTAAAGAGCGAAACCGAAACAAAATAGTTCGTTTTAGTACATTGAGCAGAATTAATTATTTTTAGTACTTAGTAGTACATGTACTACTGAACATGTGTGTTGCCAACAATATGTCTGTCGTCTTTGTTTAGTATATTCAACTTGTCTCGTAATCAATATCAAAAGCAACTGTTTCCAGAATGGATGGTAAAAGTAAAATTGGTTTATACAGGTGTTGCCTATACTAGGAGTAAAATTAAAACGTAGATTGTACACCTCAAACTGAACAACATCTGTTCAACGACATTTAAAAATAACTTATGTTTTAATTTTTAGTATACTTTAAAGTTTATTTGATACCGCTTTGTACCTATTGCGATGTTTTTTATGTTTGTATCGTGACAAGCGACGTTAATTAGACTGATGTTAACGTATATTGAAAATACTATTTAATTTGTATGAAAAAAGTACAATCTGAAGATTACTTAATATTTAAAAGTTGTTGACCTAAAAGTTTTATTGTTTAATGAGTAGAATCTTCGTTTGAATCATTTGGTCCTGCTACAGGCAACACCCGTACATAGATAACTACAGATTTATAGGTATTGTTTTTATAGCATTTATTATTTATGCTATATCGCAAATATTCCGCTCTTGCACCACGGTCGATTTATGGTAACTACCATAATTACACGCCGTTATTTTTATGGAAGATGTTTGTTTGTTCCTTGTAAAAATCTGGATTTAATTTAAACACTTAAAGCCTAGTATAAAAAAAAACGTCATATATATTAGTGGAAATAGGAAAAAAAATGTACGGTTCTTAATAATATCACCAGCTCTTAAGTTAAAAAATTTCAAAACCCTGAAAAACATTAAAAACAACGTATTTTTCTATTTTATGTAACGAAACAAGTATAAGTAAATTTCCTTACCGTGGCTTGATTATTCTGAAATCAAAAGGTAGGATTGGCTGAATCATTGTATTTTGTAACACGAATTTCTTCGTTATACTAAAATAAACGTGTTTGGTTTGGGAACCGTAATGATCAATGACTGCAATGACTTTACGATGAACAACCGCACTTTAAAATATTGTGTAACAAAATTAAGTAATATTAGCGTTTCATACTGGTGAGCAATGAGTGTCCTCATTGCTCACCTGAAATGAAAAAAAAAGACGATGAACACACTTACATCACTTGGATAATCCTGAAATAAAAAAGGTACAATGGTTGAATCACTAAAATTTGTAACAGGATTTGTTTATTATAATCAAAATATTTTATTTTTTAAGCAAACCATGGTAATGCTTTACTTTAACTAGTTCCAAAAGGTTGCATTGTGTTAAAAGTGCGCTTAAAAATATTTTGCTGCGTCTACTACTAATTTGACCACCTGACTGAATACACTAAGTGTCCTGAAGGCTTACCTACTGCCATAGCATTATTTATCCATTACTTAATAACATGAAAAATACATTGAAATGTTGAGTTTTATGTAACGATGTGTGCAAACAAATTTTCTTACATCAGTTGGATAATCCTGAAATAAAAAAGGTACAATGGTTGAATCTCTACATCAACAACAGATTTCTCTTTGTTATACGTAAATAAATATGCTCAAAACATACTTAAAAGTAAATGTAGGTATTTGCGTACAATCAACGTCTAGGGTAGGGGAGTAATTTTGAACTGCGGGTGTTTTTCGTAAGGCCCCCTTTATGGAAGACACCTGCACTTCAAAATATTGAATTTGCAGCGTCTAATAATTTGAGCATTATTTAGCGTTAGCCTCGTACTGAATATACTACGTTTCCTATTAATCCATTGACATGGTATGATTAACTAGGACTTATTCCTGTAGGCTTATAATGCTACGCTTTGTCACGTTATAAATAAATAAATGATAAAGCATCCGTCACTCACACACTATTTGTCAGAACATGACGGATGCTTTATCTAATTTAGCGTCTACTACTAATGTCCGAATGACCGCTACTCAGCGTTAGCCTCGTGCTGAATACGCTACGTTTCCCGAAGGCTTACCGTTGTATTATTAATCCATTGACATCGTATGATAATCTAGTGCATTTTCCTAATTTCGAATTGTAAACAATTAAACACACCGTGAAGTTTAACCATAAAGTTTTAAGTGAATATTTGAATACTGTAGAAGCTGTACTAAGGTACCGTCTCCGTGCGCGCGTTGCTGCGCCGCATGAGGCTTGTGTGCGCTCGTTCACTGAACGGATCGCTCCGAACTAGTACAATCGTGCTATTGTAATAGTTCAACCTTTTAGTTCACTAGTACACTGCTGTTTCTATTTAAGCTGGCTGGTTCCGTTCTGTCCAATCAGATCGACTGATCTATTCCAGAGCTGTGCATTGAATTTTCCTCGCTCATTCATTCAGAGCTGTTACATTTCGGATGTCGGTCAGTGGTAGGGAATGCAATTACCGGTAATTTACCGGTAATTTACCGAACTTTAGTATGAAAAGACGGTAAATTTACCGGTAATTTACCGAACTTTAGTATGAAAAGACGGTAAATTTACCGGTAATTTACCGGTAATTGCATTTCCTAGTCGGTGGTTAATCGGATTTGATCGATTAATTTACTTAATCTACTAAAGAGCTAAACCGAATCAAAATAGTTCGTTCTAGTACATTGAGCAGAATTAAATATTTTAGTACTTAGTAGTACATGTACTACTGAAGATGTGATTTGCCAACAATAAGTTTGTCGTCTTTGTTTATAATATTCAACTTGTCTCGTAATCAATTTCAAAAGCAATTGTTTCCAGAATGAATGGTAAAAGTAAATTGGTTTATACAGGTGTTGCCTATACTAGGAGCAAAATTAAAACGTAGATTGTACTCCTCAAACTGAACAACATCTATTCAACGATATTTAAAAATAACCTATGTTTTAATTTTTAGTATACTTTAAAGTTTTTTTGAAACCGCTTTGTACCTATTGCGATGTTTTTTTATGTTTGTATCGTGACAAGCGACGTTAATTGGACTGATGTTAACGTACATTGAAAATACTATTTAATTTGTATGAATAAAATACAAACTAAAGATTAATGAGCAGAATCTACGTAAACGCGAAATTATAATGAGAAGGGCGTTAAATTAAAACCGCGCGATCACAACGCTCGAAAAATCACCCACCAGAACAGTACAATTCAACATTATATAATTTTCATACGTTTCATACCTATAAAAAAAAAGTCATATATCTTAGTGGGAATAGGACAAACAATTGTACGGTTATTAAAAACAACACCAGCTCTTAAGTTAGAAAATTTCGAAACCCTGAAAAACATTAAAAGCAACGTATTTTTCTGTTTTGTGTAACGAAACAAGTATATGTAAATTTCCTTACCGTGGCTTGATTATTCTGAAATAAAAAGGTAGGATTAATTGAATCACTGTATTTTGTAACACGAATTTCTTTGTTATACTAAAATAAACGTGTTTGGTTTGAAAACCATATGACAATGACTGAGGCACACATTACGATGAACAAGTAAGCACTTTAATAAAATAATAAATAAATCAATACATAAATAAATATTAGGGGACAATCTTACACAAATCGAGCTAGCCCCATAGTAAGCTCAATACGGCTTGTGTTATGGATACTAGACGACGATATATTTAATACATACAAATACTTAAATACATAGAAAACATCCATGACTCAGGAACAAATATTCGTGCTCATCACACAAATAATTGCCCTTGCCGGGATTCGAACCCAGGACCTCCTGCTTCGTAGGTAGGGTCACTACCAACTAAGCTAAAGCGGTCGTCAAAATATTGAAATATTTAATATATTGAAGTGTCGTGCATTGTGTAACAAAATTAGGTAATTTTAGCGTTTCATACTGGTGAGCAATGAGTGTCCTCATTGCTCACCTGAAATGAAAAAAAAAGACGATGAACACACTTACATCACTTGGATAATCCTGAAATAAAAAAGGTACAATGGTTGAATCACTAAAATTTGTAACAGGATTTGTTTATTACAATCAAAATATTTTATTTTTTAAGCAAACTATGGTTATGCTTTACTTTGGCTAGTTCTAAAACGTTTCATTGTGTTAAAAGTTCGCTTAAAAATATTTTGCAGCATCTATTACTAATTCGACCGCCTGACTGAACACACTACGTTTCTCGAAGGCTTACCTACTGCCGTAGCATTATTTATGCATTAATATCGCATTAAAAATAAGTAAGTGCGTTTTTCTTATTTCAAAGAGATAATAGTGATCAAATACATCCTTAAGTTTAATCGTAATGTTTAAGGTTAATAGTGTAGAAACTGGGCTATGGAACACTTCGTACGATTCTCACGATCAACACCAGCCCTTCAAGTTGCAAATGCTTAACCAATTAGAAACATGAAAAATACATTGAATTGTCGAGTTTTATGTAACGATGTGTACAAACAAATTTTCTTACTTCAGTTGGATAATCCTGAAATAAAACAGGTCGATCACTATATTTTGCAACGGAATTCTTTTTGTTATACGTAAATAAATATGCTCAAAACAGTCCTGCTAAAAAGTAAATGTAGGTATTTGCAAACAATAAACGACTAGGGTAAGGGGGTAATTTTGATGTGCGGGTGTTATCCGTAAGGCCGTATTTAAAAGTTGTTGAACTAAAGTTTAATTGTTTAATGAGTAGAATCTACGTTTGAATTATTTGGTCCTGCTACAGGCAACACCTATACATAGGTAACTACTGATTTTTGTTTTTATTTATAAGTACAACTTATAAGGTTAGGTATGATACAATACAATGATATTTTATTGCGCATGAGGTTAAAAAAGTAAACGCGTATTTATAATAAGAAGGTCGTTAAAACCGCGCGATCAAAACGCTCGAATAATCACCCACCAGAACGAGACAATTCAACATTATACATATAATTTTCATATGTTTAGCATTTATTTATGCTATAGCGCAAGTTTTCCGCTCTTGCACCACGGTCGATGTTTGGTGATAACCATAATTGCATGCCGTTCTTTTTATGAAAGATGTTTGTTTGTTCCTTGTAAATCTCTGGATTTAATTTAAACACTTAAAGCTTAGTATAAAAAACGTCATATCTTAGTGGGAATAGGACAAACAATTGTACGGTTCTTAATAACAACACCGGCTCTTAAGTTAGAAAATTTCGAAACCCTGAGAAACATTCAAAACAACGTATTTTTCTGTTTTGTGTAACGAAACAAGTATAAGTAAATTTCCTTACCGTGGCTTGATAATTCTGAAATAAAAAGGTAGGATTAATTGAATCACTGTATTTTGTAACACGAATTTCTTTGTTATACTAAAATAAACGTGTTTGGTTTGAAAACCATATGACAATGACTGAGGCACACATTACGATGAACAACCGCACTTTAATATATTGAAGTGTCGTGCATTGTGTAACAAAATTAGGTAATTTTAGCGTTTCATACTGGTGAGCAATGAGTGTCCTCGTTTTCCGTAAGGCCCCCCTTACGGAAAACACCCGCAATTCAAAATATTGAATTTGCAGCGTCTACAAATTTGACCACCATTTAGCGTTAGCCTCGTACTGAATATACTACGTTTCCTGAAGGCTTACTGCCTACCTATTATAAATCCATTGACAAGGTATGATTAACTAGGACTTTTCTTGTAGGCTTATGATGCTACGCTTTGTCGCATTATAAATAAATAAATGATAAAGCATCCGTCACTCTCGCATACTATTTGTCAGAACGTGACGGATGCTTTATCAATTATCGCGCGACAAACCGTAGCATCATAAGCCTACTGATTTCATATCGGTAACAATCAAATATATATTCCATTATTCCATATGTTTAATCAAAACGCTCATGCCCAAAATACCGCATTCTCAGAATACCAGATTTTTTAAAATACCAGATTCTCGATTTATCAGATTCCTGTCTCACCATATTCCCGTTGTACTAGATTTTAAAATCGTAATAACTTACGAAATCACTCAAGAATCTAAATAATTTTGTTGAATGTATTATTTTGGGAATCTGGTACATTACATACGGAGAATCCGGTATTTAAAAAAAATTGTATTTTGTGAATGCGGTATTTCGGGAATGAGAGAATCAAAGGGGTTGAATAGTGAAGAAATTGTGAAACATTTTTGTATTGTCCTTTCGAACAACACCAGCACTTTAAGTTTAACATTTTATTATTTCCTTAATTATATAAACATTGAGTTCTTGTGTTTTGTGTAACGAAAATTTCTTTACCACGTCTTGAGAATTCTGAAATAAATAGAGTCGAAGGTTGAATCACTGCAATTTGTAAGAGAGATTTCTTTGTTATACTAAAAATATATGTGCTTTAAACATGCTGAAAAGTATATGAACGTACTTAATTTAGAAACCGTATGATCAAAGACTGAAGTTAAGACTTTACGATGAACACCATAAAACACCCAATTGTGAATTAAAGACTTATTTGATGATTATGATTCAATTGTGGTATTTTTTTTTAATTAGTCACTTTAATCAAGTCAAAAAACAATGATAATGCTTTCCTGTTCACTCTATAATGTTTTCATGGGGCTAAAAGTTTGCTTAAAAGATTTTGCAGCGCCTACTACTAATTTGATCGATCTACTACTGTTAGCCTCGCGTTTCTTAAAGGCTTACTACTTAAATATTGTTTATCTATTGACATCATATGACTATAGCTTGGCAACTTCGTTGTTGACACTCTCATGTGTGTTTTTTGTTATGTGCAGCCGTAACTACTTACACAAGTTACCGCCAACACGAACGACGACCGACGGAGGTAGCCTCCGCAGGCAGCTATTCGTGTTGGCGGTAATTTGTGTAAGTAGTTACGGCTGCACGTAACAAAAAGCACACATGTGAGTGTCACCAACAAAGTTGCCAAGCAATAGCAAGGGCTTTTATCTGATGTTGAAATATTAACAATCAAATACATCTTACAGTTAAAACTTTCATTATTATAAACACATAGAAACTGTATTATGGACCACGTAATTACTGTCTTTACAAATGACACCGGCCATTTAAATTTAGAAGTGTCTAAACCCTTAAAGACATTAGATAAGCATTGATTGTGTTCTGAACATAACAACATACAACAGCAACAAATTATAGTTTCAGATTTTATCAATAATATATTATTTGAAACAATGATCATGTCATGATATACAAGGTAGAAACCATTACTTCTCTTATGCATTTTGTAGGAAGTTATACCGTTATATATATTGGTACTTTTATAAAGTGAAAAATTAATTTAGGATTAAAAATGCAAGACAATCTAAGGTGTATCGTTATACGCACTTTAACATAGAAATTGGTCCTTCGAGTGTAATATGTGTATGTAAACATGCTAAAAAGTTAGTATTCAACGTTTTTAATTTAGAAAACGTATGATCAGAAACCTTCACTTTAATAAAAAGTTTCGTGCATCACCACTACATAGTATAAAACAAAGTCGCTTTCTCTGTCCCTATGTCCCTATGTATGTTTAAATCTTTAAAACAACGCAACGGATTTTGATGCGGTTTTTTTAATAGATACAGTGATTGAAGAGGAAGGTTTAATTGTATAATACATGCATAATATAATAGAGAAACACCGTGCGAAGCCGGAGCGGGTCGCTAGTTGTGTAATAAAATAATGTAATATCAGCGTTCCTTACTGATGAGCAATGAGGACACTGAAATGAAAAAATACGATGACTGAATCACTAAATTTTGTAACAGCATTTTGATCAGTACAATCAAATATTTTTATAAAAAAACAGTCAAGTGAGAGTCAGACTCACGCACCGAGGGTTCCGTACAAACTTATAAGTAGATACGTGAATAGTTCAAGAAAAACTATAATTATGGCGGTTAGTTTAGTAGGAACAATTGCTCCTAAGTAAGTATTACGATTTTTTCAAATTTCTAAAAAACGGTGCGAGTTAGGATGATATTAGCAATGATAATGTTTTTTAACTTTTTCGTCCTAAATCAATAGGGTGGTAATACAAAAAAAGGCCGAAATCGCAGAAGTTTGCGGCCCGAGCTGCAAGCGAGGGACGTAAATATGCGATCGAGGGCTTTTTTTACTAGTACCTCCCGTGTTGTGTACATCATTTTATGTCTACACTTGGCCAGAAAGCAGCTTTTTAAGGTGTGGCATAAAGTACATAATTAATAAACACAAAAATGGTTTTGTAATCTACACCTCCCATTTCGGCCCCTTTAAAAAAAAAAGTAAAAAAGGTACCTATAAGATTTATTTTTGTATTTAATAGACCCGGGCTAGCGACTTTTAAAAATGATCCAAATTTTAAATAGAGCCACCATAAGGGTTTCTTTTTTACCATTATGGTACGGACCCCAAAAAAGATATTTAATTGTGTATCAAGGGCGGTAAGTAAGGAATTACAAACGAGTGTTTGTTACAAGGCCGAGGCGAAGAATGGTTGACTTTATATTTTTGCAAAATACTGAAATGCACTATTTAAACATTTAATTAATGTTACAGAAATATGTGTTTACATGTACCTATTTGCAATAACAGTTCTCTTTAAATAAATATTTCAGTAATAAAAGTTAAAAAAGTACGTTGGCGTTTCCTTTGAACATGACAAATAAGAGTAAGACCGAACCAGCGTTTCAAATTTAAAAAGAAAACCATTACGCCCTAGGGCGTAATAGGTCATTTACGGCCCGCAAGCCCTACGTGTAATGACACCATTTTCGAGCAAGTGTGATGAAATAGTACATTGTGTATCTAGAGCGGTAAGAAAGGAATTACAAACGAGTGTTTGTTATAAGCCCGAGGTGAAACCGAGGGCTTTAATAACACGAGTTTGTAATTCCTTTACCGCCCGTGGCACACACAATGTTTTTCATCACACTTGTGAGGAAATCTTAATAAAATAACCTTACTTTTCGATCCAGTATGACAAGAAAATATTAAAACAGACAGTGACATTTGTCACATATGTCCATAGACAATGCGAACGTTAAGTCACGTTCGGAAACCATAGCAGTAACGGCCATTTTAGTTGATTTTATATTTGCAAAATAAAGAAATACATTATTTAAACATTTAATTAATGTTACCGAAATATGTGTTTATATGTATTTGCAATTACAGTTATCTTTAAATAAATATTTCAGTGATAAAAGTTAAAAAAGTAGGTTGGCGTTTCCTTTGAACATGACAAATAAGAGTAAAACAGAACCAGCGTTTCAAATTTAAAAAGAAAACCATTACGCCCTAGGGCGTAATAGGCCATTAACGGCCCGCAGAACCTACGTGTAATGACACCATTTTCGAGCAAGTGTGATGAAAAATAGTTTATGCTACACCTGGTCAAAATGTGTTTTTTCCCCACGCTACGCGTACGGAAAAACCCGGTTTCTGGCCAAGTGTAGACATAAAATGAAGTACACAACACGGGAGGTAATTAAAGAAAGCCCTCGATCGTAAATATACAACCCTCGCTTGCAGCTCGGGCCGCAAACATCTGCGATCTCGGCCTGTCTTTGTTTTACCACCCTAATTGTGTAATATACTATTGTAGCATTTACTACTAATTGTAACACCCTTAGCGTAAGTTTGTTGCATTGATATCGCAAGCTCTTTTTTCTGATTTCGAATCATAACGTATAATTATTATAAGGTAGGGGAATAGTTTAGAAAATGCGGTATGGAACATGTAGGTTTGTAGGTACTTTCCTCACACACACATCACCAGATCTTTAAGTTAAAAATGTTTACACTCCTTTAAAACATCTACTAAGCTTTGAATTGTGTAACAAAAAAAAGTATTAAATAATCTTCGTACCTTGGTTTGATAATTCTGAAATAAAAAGATACTATGGTTGAATCACTGCATTTTGTAAAAGGGATTCCTTTGTTATACTTAAAATAAATGTGCTCTAAGCCTGCTAAAAAGGTAATAAACATGTTAAATTTAAAAAACGTATGATCACAAACTGAATTTACGAAGAAAGCCTACAACCTGCACTTAAAAATATTTAAGTTTCGAGCATTGTGTAACAAAATATTTAAGTTTCGAGCATTGTGTAACAAAATATTTAAGTTTCGAGCATTGTGTAACAAAATAAAGTAATAACAGCGTTTCTTACTGGTGTACAATGAGGACACTGAAATGAAAAAAAAAATACGATGAATGAATCACTAAATTTTGTAATAGGATTTTGTTTGTTACAATCAAATATATTAGTTTTTATCAAACGATGGTAATGCTTCACTTTAACTAGCTCTTAAATGTGTAATGGCGCTACAAGTTTGCTTAATAAAATATGTTGCAACGTCTACTACTAATTTAACCACCTCTTAGCGTTAGCCTTATGCTGAATACACTACTTTTTCCAAAGGTTTACTGGCGTTATATTATATTATTTATGTCATGATATACAAGGTAGAAACGATAACTTGTCTTAGGGTAACATATAATCGATCAGCAAAATATGTGTATTTTGGTCAGCAGAAATATGTATTTGGTCAGCCAAAATAGCTAATCAGGCTGCAATTAATGATATACTGAACTGCTCTAAATTATTTAGGCCAGAAAATTATATATTTGAGCTGCATTAAGCAATCTACGGTTAATCAAATTTTGGTAAGCAAAATATTTCATTTTGTTCATCAAAATGGGCGCAACTTTACTATTCTGCCGCAATAACACAAAAGGGCACATCTAAATAAAATTTTCGAGTTTACAAGAAAATAAGCATATTTTATTAGAAAAACTTCTATTTCTAAAATAAAAAATGTCCGAGATATTCGACTTGAAAGTTGACAAATTTTTAAGACGAAATTTCGATGGATGTTGGTGTAATTATAACACCTATTTATTATTATTTTATCGAATAGAATTCGCTAAAATAAGCATGTTTTATGGAAAAAACTTTTCTCTGAAATCAAAAATAACCGAGATATTCGACTTCAAAGTTGAAAAAGTTGACTTTCCGTATCTCCGGGGCGCTGCGGGAACAGCAGCCCTTCCTCCCTTGCATGACGACGCACGGTCACTTCGCTCGGCTCCACAGGGCTGCTCTCCCTCCGCGCCTCCGGCTCTATAAAAACACTCTAGGGCACGCAGTGTTGGCACGCGTCCTAACCAGCGAGAGCCGTAGATTCGGACTTTCGCAGGCTTTTTACATTTTATAGTAAGTAGTATCTTCCAAAATAGCAATACGGTAAAAATCACTGATAATTGATAAACACTACTACTTGACACTGACAGCTGACAATCACCGAATGACAAAACAAACACGCCCACGATTGGCTGCTCGCGTCACGTGGTCTGTTTCGCTCTGCCCACAGTACTGCTGATTTTTCAAACTAAACGCAATCCACGCATGTTTTCTCTGCTAACCAATTGTAAAATCTTGTCGGCCAAGTAATTATTTTGCAGCTCGACTGCTTATTAAATGATAAATAAAGCAGATTAATATTGGTTAAAATTAAAATGTTAACCATTTTTAAATTATTTGCTGAACAAGAGTTGCCGCCCGATTTTTATTTATTGCCAGCCAAATCTTTGTATGCTGCCCAAATGATTTAACTGCTTATTTTTTTGCAGATCAATTTTAATAACGGCTGACCAAAAAATTACTTTCTCTTGTCTTATGCATTTTGAAGGAAGTTATACCGTTATATATATTGGTACTTTTATAAAGTAAAAAATTAATTTAGCTCTTTTTTCTGATTTCGAATCATAACGTATAATTATAAGGTAGGGGAATAGTTTAGAAAATGCAGTATGGAACATGTAGCTTTGTAGGTACTTTCCTCACACACAACACCAAATCTTTAATACTTTATATGAAAGAAACATGTTGTTTCTTCATTGGTTTTTAATGCGGGTAAATTACACCACATTTCTATGTTACATATATAGATACAAGAAATCAAAGTACATAGAAAAATTAAATGGCGCTCACCTGTGAACAAACCGGGAATCGAACCCGGTACCTCTGGATTTCCGGCCCAGTGACTCAACCATTCATCTACCGTTACACCCAGTAAACACCCTCAATTTTGACATCTACTTTGACTTCCGTATCATCTATTTTAATAGGACTTTAACCTAAACGCCATCTATGAGAACACATTTACACTCCTTTAAAACATCTAATAAGCTTTGAATTGTGTAACCAAAAAAAGTATTAAATAATCTTCGTACCCTGGTTTGATAATTCTGAAATAAAGAGATACTATGGTTGAATCACTGCATTTTGTAAAAGGGATTCCTTTGTTATACTTAAAATAAATGTGCTCTAAGCCTGCTAAAAAGGTAATAAACATGTTAAATTTAGAAAACATATGATCACAAAAACTGACTTTACGGAGATGTAGGTTGTAGGCTTTCTGAAAGCCTACAACCAACACTTAAAAATATTTAAGTTTCGAGCATTTGTGTAACAACATAAAGTAATAATAGCGTTTCTTACTGGTGTACAATGAGGACACTGAAATGAAAAAAAAAAACGATGAATGAATTACTAAATTTTGTAATAGTATTTTGTTTGTTACAATCAAATATATTGGTTTTTATCAAACGATGATAATGCTTCACTTTAACTAGCTCTAAAATGTGTAATAGCGCTACAAGTTTGCTTAATAAAATTTAACCACCTCTTAGCGTTAGCCTCATGCTGAATACACTACGTTTTCCAAAGGCTTACTGCCGTTATATTATATTATTTATATCATGGTATACAAGGTAGAAACTATTACTTCTCTTATGCATTTTGTAGGAAGTTATACCGTTATAGAAATTGGTCCTTCGAGTGTAATATGTGTATGTAATTGTATATTTATGTATTGTCTGAACCAATTTTTCGAGTTTTGTGAAACAAAAAAGTACCTATCAACGAATTTTTGTACCTTCTTGGTTTTATGATTCTGAAATAAAAATATACAATAGGTTCACACACTACATGTTATATCAGGGATTTCTTTGTTCTATTTACTCAAATAAAAATGTACTCAAAATTACTAAAAAGTTGATAAACATGTTTAATATAGAAAACGTAGGAACAAAGATTGACTTTACGAAGAATAATTAATATTGAAGTTTCTTGTATTGTGTAAATTAAATAATAACAACGTTTCTTACTGGTATTATAAGCAAAGCAACGGCTTTTTTTCCGATTTAACTAGTTAACAACCAAATATATTCTAAAATTTATTCATAAGGTAAAAGGTGAATTGTAAAACTACTATGGAACATGTAGGTATGTACTGTCCTCACATCGAAGCGCCAAAACAAAACAATAAAATCAGACATGTCAAATAGCCCTCGAAGGCCTACTTGCAGAAATAAATTATTTACCCTTTAAATAACATAGGTATGCCTAACCCCTTTGAAACATAAAATAATCATTGAATCGTTGAATTTTATGTAACAAAAAAAGGACAGCTGATTTTTGTATCCTGGTTCGATAATTTTGTAATGAAAAAATACGATAAATGAATTACTAAATTTTGTAACAGCATTTTGATCAGTACAATCAAATATTTTTATAAAAAATGGTCAAGTGCGAATCAGACTTGCGCACCGAGAATTCCGTACAAACTCATAAGTAGATACGTGAATAGTTCAAGAAAAACTATAATTATGGCGGTTAGTTTAGTAGGAGCATTTGCTCCTAAGTATGTAGGTAAGTATTACGATTTTTTCAAATTTCTAAAAAACGGTGCGAGTTAGGATGATATTAGCAATTATAATGTTTTTTAACTTTTTCGTCCTAAATCAAAAAGTAGGTACATAATTATTAAACACGAAAATGGTTTTGTAATCCATACCTCCCATTTCGGCCCCTTTAAAAAAAAGTAAAAAAGGTATAAGATTTTCTTTGTATTTAATAGACCCCGGCTAGCGACTTTTAAAAATGATCCAAATTTTTAATAGAGCCACCATAAGGGGTTTTTTTACCATTATGGTACGGAACCCCAAAAAAGATGTTTAATGCTTTTTCTAAAATGTTGAATGGTGCTAAAAGTTCGCTTTAAAATATTTTATGCCACACCTGGTCAAAATGTGTTTTTTCCCCACGCTACGCGTACGGAAAAAGCCGCTTTCTGGCCAAGTGTAGACATAAAATGAAGTACACAACACGGGAGGTAATTAAAGAAAGCCCTCGGTCGCCAATCTCTCTCTCGCTTGCAGCTCGGGCCGCAAACATCTGCGATCTCGGCCTTTCTTTGTTTTACCGACCTAATGGTGTAATTTACTATTGTAGCATTTACTACTAATTGAAACACCCTTAGCGTAAGTTTGTTCCATTGATATCTCACGCTCTTTTTTCTGATTTCGAATCATAACGTATAATTATAAGGTAAGGGAATAGTTTAGAAAATGCGGTATGGAACATGTAGGTTTGTAAGTACTTTCCTCACGTACAACACCAGATCTTTAAGTTAAAAATGTTTACACTCCTTTAAAACATCTAATAAGCTTTAGTAAACAAAAAAGTATTAACTAATCTTCGTACCCTGGTTTGATAATTCTGAAATAAAAAGATACTATGATTGAATCCCTGCATTTTGTAAAAGGGATTCCTTTGTTATACTTAAAATAAATGTGCTCTAAGCCTGCTAAAAAGGTAATAAACATGTTAAATTTAGAAAACGTATGATCACAAACTGACTTTGCGAAGAAAGCCTACAACCTGCACTTAAAAATATTTAAGTTTCGAGCATTGTGTAACAAAATAAAGTAATAACAGCGTTTCTTACTGGTGTACAATGAGGACACTAAAATGAAAAAAAAAGATGAATGAATCACTATTTTGTCATAGTATTTTGTTTGTTACAATCAAATATATTGGTTTTTATCAAACGATGGTAATGCTTCACTTTAACTAGCTCTAAAATGTGTAATAGCGCTACAAGTTTGCTTAATAAAATTTAACCACCTCTTAGCGTTAGCCTCATGCTGAATATACTACGTTTTCCAAAGGCTTACTGCCGTTATATTATATTATTTATGTCATAATATACAAGGTAGAAACTATTACTTCTCTTATGCATTTTGTAGGAAGTTATACCGTTATATATATTGGTACTTTTAAAAAGTGAAAAATTAATTTAGGGTTAAAAATGCAAGACACAATCTAAGGTGTATCGTTATACGCAGTTTAACATAGAAATTGGTCGTTCAAGTGTAATATGTGTATGTAATTGTATATATATATGTATTGTCTGGAACAAATTGTTGAGTTATGTGAAACAAAAAAGTACCTATCAATGAATTTTTGTACCTTGGTGGTTTTATGATTCTGAAATAAAAATATACAATTGGTTCACACTACATGTTATATCAGGGATTTCTTTGTTCTATTTACTCAAATAAAAATGTACTCAAAAATACTAAAACGTTGATGAACATGTTTAATATAGTTAACGTAGGAACAAAGACTGACTTTACGAAGAATAATTAATATTGAAGTTCCTTGTATTGTGTAAATTAAATAATAACAATGTTTCTTACTGGTATTATAAACAACGCCAAGCCTAACCCCTTTTAAACATAAAATAAGCATTGAATCGTTGAATGTTGTTTAACAAAAAAAGGATAGCTGATTTTTGTATCCTGGTTCGATAATTTTGGAATAAAAGATGTGGTTGATAATTCACAACATATTGTATTGGGAGTTTCTTTATTTTACTAAAAATAAAAGTGCTCTTAACATGCTAAAAAGTCGAATCATAAGGTTTTACGTTAATAGAGAATAACTATAGAATGCGGTACGATCCTCACGAACAACACCGGCTCTTCATGTTAAAAATGTCTAAACTCTACATTGAGTTGTTGTGTTTTGTGTAACAAAACAAAGTATTATTTTTTTTTCTTACGTTGTTTCGATACTTCTGAAACTAGTAAAATATAGATACTAATAAGAGACGATGGCCATTTTGATAAATCACTGATTTTTGTAAGAAGGTTTTTTTTGTTAAGCTCAAATACTTCTCTTTTACTGCTCTACTTATTTTAAAATATTTCATTGTGCTTAAAACAGGCTTGAAAGTAAATTCAGGTAAATGGCTTAAAAAAACCTTACTATCAAATATTAAGGCACAGACTTAACGAAAAATTCCTCAACTTAAACACACTTAACTTTAACTTAAAAACAGTTCAATCCTCAAAACATCAAAATTCAATGGATTATTGTGTTTTTTTGTAACGAAAAAAATATTACCAAGTCTTCTTACCTTGGATTGATGACCCTGAAATAAGAAATTACGATTATTGAATCACTGAATTTGGTAACAGGGGTTTTTGTTGTACTCATATACTTCTATCTGCCAACAAATAATGCTTAGCATTTACGCATGGAAGCGTAACTAACGCTTAAAATCGGCCCCACGAAATACGTACTGTAGTGTACAGTTGTCTCGTGTACATATGGCAGTCGCTGTCAGTCGGTGACAGAGAACGGTCGTGCTGTGTGTATCGGCGATCCAGTCCGAATTGTAGCACCACACCAGTGACATTACACGTACCAAAGGGGCGGAGTAAGTACTTAGTCATGGAGAAAATAAATTTCTCACGTCAGTAGATTTGTAACAAGTCACATTTTTTGGTCTTTTAAACGACATGCAACCTTTTTGAATGAAATGACTTTAGACTCAAAAACATGGTAAACATTAAGTTGGTTATCAACCCCGCTGATAGGTACATAAGACATATTGATTTAAAAAAGTGGGCGTTATGGAGCAAATTTCAACGTCATTTTTGTTCGGCGTTATCGTTCCATACATTATATTTCGATGCGTTTACGTTACCCGTTTTAATTTTTTTAATGGTGTTCAAACATGCTTGAAATTAAATGTACGTGTTTGGTTTAGAAACCGTACGCTCAAATCCAAAGGTACAATTTACATCTACACATATTATGTGCACATTTCATTTTAAGCGTGTTTGAACACCATTAATAAGAGAATTAAAATATCTGAACACGCTTTTATGCCCCTGACAATAGGGTCGTGCTCTGATATTTTTGTACCTCTAGGTACGTGCGTAGATGTAAATGAACTCGACTATTACAGACCTAACGTAAAACACCCGCACTTCAAGTTCAAAATAAATCCTTAAAAACATCAAGTAATATAGAAATTTCCCTAACTGTGGAACACAATTAAGCAATCACGGCGTTTCTTACGTGAGAGCATTGAGGACACTGAAATAAAAAAATAGGTACCATGAGTGGATCACTGCAACAGGAATTTGTTTGTAATAATCAAATATTTTAAGTTCTTAGATAAACGATTGTTATGATTTACTTTTACTATTTCTAAAATGTTTAAATGGACTTCAATTTTGCTTAAAAATATTTTGCGATGTCTATTTCTAATTAGACTGCCTCTTAGCGTTATCCATTAGCTGAATACACCATGTTTCCTGAAGGCTTACTATCGTAGTATTATTATTCCAGTAGCATAGTATGATTAGCATCCTGATTTTTATGGTTACCCATCCGAAACATTTAATACTGCCTAAAACTGAAATATGTATGTGATTCGGTAATTATAACATCTTATAGGGCTTGTGAAATCTCAAGTTTGTAGGCCAAATATATGACAGTGGCTCCAAACGGTTCATGTACACCAGTGGCGTGGCGTAAAAGATATCCTTGGGAAAGCCGGTGCAGATTTTGCGTTCATTTTCCTTGAGAGCTGTAGAAAAAGGTGGTCAAATGCCTGATATTGGGCAAGCCGGTAGGAATCGAGTTCTTTGGACGCCACGCCACTGGTGTACACCCACGCCCGGTGTGTCCCCAACCCAAATGAACCCCAAAAAAGTACGGCTTTAAATTCCAAATAATCCGTAATCCTCAAAACATCATTGTAAACATTGAATTGTTGTGCATTGTGTAACGAATTCAAGAAAATAAAACGTTTCTTACGCAAAGGCACTTATCACGACCTCTCTGTAAAGAAATTATGGTTATGAATTTAAAAAATTACTTATTTTATTTTTAAGTCCAAAATTTACTTAAATCTGCGGGTCTAGTGAAAGGGGTACAAGTCACATAGAACCTTAAGTCATATAAACAGAGTTGTGACCTTTTGTTCCTGGTATAAATTTGACTTGTAGCCCTTTTCATTAGACCCATAGAAATATACATATATGTATAGTTTGGAAACCGTACTATCAAACAGTTAGGTCATACCAGAAATTCTGGTATGACCTAACTGTTTGTAAATTCTGGTCCAGAATCTTAGGCAAAATACCCGCCCTTCAAGTTCAAACTAGTTGAACTCTAAAACATAAAAGCCATTCAAAGTTTCGATAAAACGTTTTCTTACAAAATTAATCACAACGTTTTTTACACGTTGCGTGAGCAATTAGGACAATGAAATAAAATAATATGACAAATAAATAAACTAAGTTAATCATATAATTATAACAGTCTTTTTTCGAATTCGTTAGACAATACGCAAAGTTTACATTAAATCGATGTACTGTATTGTGTAACGAACGAATGAAAATTAAATACATTTCTTACAATACGGCTTATTATACGGCCGAAAAATCCCTGCAAGTGTAAACAAAACGATTGTTATTTTTTACTCGTCCTAAATTTTAATGATGTTCATTAGCTGTTTATAGGTAATAAAAAACTTAAATAAAAGTATCTACACTTATATCATTAATCCTCTATTATGAGTCCGGATACCGTTTATAATGACTAAACTTATTGCACACATTAATGTACTTATTTCTAAAATAGCTGAAACGATTCTCGTAAAATCTAGCTAAAAAGACTTTCGATGAAGTCCTTTTTTAAACAAAAAAAACCACATCGTAATCGGTCCAGTAGTTTTCCGGGAATATTGTAACAGACATTCATACACCCAAACAACCTCTAACCACAAACGCATAACCCCCCCCCCCCCCCCCCCCCCGACCGTTTGAGTAAAAAAATATTTTAGCGCACGACAATTTGGTGAACGGAGATGATTAAGATCAAAAAGACGGAAACGTCGAGTAGGTAGTTAACCGAGTGTGGTGGTGGAACTTTGTTTTCAGGGGGTAGACCTGTCTTGCCAAGCTGTCAGCGCATGTCAGGAGGCACGAGACTCTTGCTCAGCGCCTTTACAAATTTGACCGCCTTAGCGTACGAAAGTTAGCCTCGTGCTGAATGCATCTCGGTTTCAATAAGGTTATTGCTGTAGTAGGATCAATCCATTTAAATGGTTTAATTGGCAAGTGCTTTCTGTTGATTTTGATTTGGGAACAGTCAAATACACCCTGAAGTTTTATTGTAATAATTTCATAAGGGTATCATTTAATCGATCAGCAAAATATTCATATTTTGGTCAGCAGAAATATGTATTTGGTAAGCCAAAATAGCTAGTTGGTAAGCAACTTATGGTAAGCAAACATTTATAAATCAGGCTGCAATTAATGATATACTGATCTGCTCTAAATTATTTTGGTCAGCAAATTAAATATTTGAGCTGCATTAAGCGGAAAGTGCTATCCTCGGCTTGAAACACACAGTCCAGTATTATACCGAGCGGAGGACACCAGTGTACGCCTGTTTTCTGGATTTATCCAAAGCGTTTGACCTGGTGTCCTACGATGTCTTGTGGGACAAGCTGAGGAGCAGAAGTGTTCCAGCAGAACTGCTCCGAATTTTTCAGTACTGGTACCTGAACCAAGTAAATGGCGTGAGGTGGGCAGATAAGATGTCAAACACGTACAGGTTGCAGTGCGGAGTGAGGCAGGGAGGGGTGACCTCACCGAAGCTCTTCAACCTCTATGTGAATGATCTGATCGTCGGGCTCAGTGGTAAGCGTATCGGTTGCAGCATTGATGACGTCATCGTCAACAATCTTAGTTACGCAGACGATATGGTGCTACTGAGCCCGTCGGTCAGGGCACTCAGGGATCTGTTAGCGACGTGCGAGAGGTACGCTGTGTCACACGGCTTAATGTATAATGTTAAGAAGTCCGAATATATGGTTTTTAAGGCCATCGGTGGTAAGTGTCCGGACTCTGTGCCCACTATAAAGTTGAATGGCATTGAGCTGAATAGAGTTTATCAGTTTAAATATCTCGGACACATTGTAACCGATGACCTTAAAGACCATATGGACATTGAAAGAGAACGGAGGGCGATGGCGGTCAGGTGTAACATGTTGGTCCGGCGGTTTGCGCGCTGTAGTGAACAAGTTAAAATATCACTATTTAAAGCTTACTGCCAAGTGTACTACACGTGCAGCCTGTGGACCAACTATACACAGAAGACCATCAACGCCTTCCGTGTTCAATATAACAACGGGTTCAGGATGCTTTTGGGACTGCCGCGTTTTTGTAGCGCGTCAGGAATGTTTGCACAGGCGAGAACTGACGATTTCTATGCAGTCATGCGCAAAAAAACAGCGTCCTTGATCAGCAGACTACGTGCCAGTCCCAACAGCATCCTGTCCACCATTGCAGGCAGGTACGACACGCAAATATTGCGCCACTCCATGCAGATACTTGTGGGGAGTAGATCGCATGCCTGCAATAGGTACAAATAATCTCTTTCTGACACACTGATTAGTTGTGTATATTTTTATTTTATTTATAATCGTCTTACTAACATAGACTAATACCATATCGTACTAACAAATCTATGGACCACTGCTTATAATTGTGCTGTCTGAAATAAATGATTTTTATTTTATTTATTTATTTAAGCGATCTACGGTAAATCAAATTTTGGTAAGCAATCAGTAGGTAAGCAAAATATTGCATTTTGTTCATCAAAAAAAAGGGGGCAATAAAATCTAACTGGGCGCAACTATTCTGCCGCCAATCGTGTGCGCATTTTGTCATTCGGTAATTGTCAGCTGTCAAGTAGCAGGTGTCAACTGTGATATATACAGGGTGTCACTGTGATATATACAGGGTGTCACTGTGTTATATACAGGGTGTAACTGTGATAGATACAGGATGTAACTGTGATATATACAGGGTGTCACTGTGATAGGTACAGAGTGATACTGTGATATATACAGGGTGTCACTGTGATAGATACAGGACAGGATGTCACTGTGATATATACAGGTGTCACTGTGATATATACATAGTGTCACTGTGTTATATACAGGGTGTCACTGTAATGCATACAGGGTGTCACTGTGATGGGCTCATATAAAATTGGTATTTCGATTTTTTATACATCTCATAATGTTTAGAAGTTATATTATTTATTCACAACGTGTATCGTTTCGTTTTTAGGGTCAGCAAAAAAAATAACCCTAACCTACCTGTTTTTGAAAGCCGTTTCGTTTTTAGGGTCATCAAAAAGAAAATAACCCTAACCTACCTATTTTTGGGAGCCGTTTCGTTTTTAGGGTCATCAAAAAAAATAACCCTAACCTACCTATTTTTGGGAGCCGTTTCGTTTTAGGGTCATCAAAAAAAAAATAACCCTAACCTACCTATTTTTGGGAGCTGTTTCGTTTTTAGAGTGACACCCTGTATACATTACAGTGACACCCTGTATATAACACAGTGACACCCTGTATATATCACAGTGACATCCTGTATCTATCACAGTGACACCCTGTATATAACATAGTGACACCCTGTATATATCACAGTGACAGCCTGTATATTTCAATTAAACATGTTTTCTCTGCTGACAGTGACATCCTGTATCTATCACAGTGACACCCTGTATATAACACAATGGCACCCTGTATATATCACAATGACATTCTGTATATATCACAGTAACATCCTGTATACATTACAGTGACACCCTGTATACATATAACACAGTGACACCCTGTATATATCACAGTGACATCCTGTATCTATCACAGTGACACCCTGTATACATTACAGTGACACCCTGTATATAACACAGTGACACCCTGTATATATCACAGTGACATCCTGTATCTATCACAGTGACACCCTGTATATAACACAGTGACACCCTGTATATATCACAGTGACACCCAGTATATATCACAGTGACACCCTGTATATCTCAAATAAACTCTCTGCTGACCAATTGTAAAATCTTGCTACCCAAGTAATTATTTTGCAGCTCGACTGTTTATTAGGCAGCCAAATGATAAAAAAAGCAGATTAATATTGGTTGAAATGTTAACCGTTTTTAAACTGTTTGCTGAACAAGAGTTGCTGCCCAATTTTATTTATTGCCAGCCAAATCTTTGTATGCTGCCCAAATGATTTAACTGCTTATTTTTTTTTGCGGATCAATTTTAATAACGGCTGACCAAAAATTTACTTTCCATTTCATAATTGGAGATGTGGGATAGATGTATGATGTATAAAACTGCACCGAAACACTCAGGTACGAGTACAGTCCTCATGTACGCGATATTTTATTTACTCCCCTTAAACATATCAAAGAAACATTGATTGTTGTGCTATGTTTAATGAAGTTACGTAAGAACAACCTGTCTTTTTGTCGTTGTTTCGGGCATTTTTGACTGAAATAAGAAGATACCATGATTAATTACAACAATCCGTAACACTACCAAGCGTGACGTGTTTAGAGGTTATTAGTAGTTTAGATTAGTAGTAAGTGGTGGACACTCTGGCGCCGTCCCACCTGCCCACCCTGGGGATGACGACTGGGTTAAAAATATATAATCCTATTTAGTCCTTCAGATAGATTATGGAAAAATATGGGACACGTATTTTTGGGTTTATCAAAATATTAAAAATCGACAAAGTTGTAGATCATCAAACTTCTGGGTTGAGGGCTTGTGACGTCACTCCTAGGTTAAATTTGTACCTAGGAGTGACGTCACTCGAAACTTCTAAGCAGTCTATCTTCGTAATTTTTTGTTTGTCAAACAAAAGAAAAAATACGTGTACAATATTTTTTAATAATCTAACTGACGGACTAAACAGTTTTTTTTAGTCGTCTAGCCCATTAAGCTGGACTGACTAACAACTACGTGTTTGCGGCGTATGCAGTAGACGCCCTCAGACATAATATTACACAAGGAAATAAAAAGAAACTATCATACTGCTTAAGAAATCACAGAACTGGCTTATTCCTTAGTCATAGAATCGGGATCGCGATTCGACGAGAAAATGTAGCCAGTGTTAATGGGCAATCTCCCGCCGGGCACCAACCTCCGCGAGTTACTTGAATGAATGGGTTTAAAGAAGGTTAGTTCTGTTTTTATTTATACTGTAAAGTAAATTTTAAAATAATCGTAAATTGTTAAATTCTTATATTATATAATTTAATTATTGTGTACTAAATTTAAGAAAATACAAAGTTTCTTACCACTTGGCACATTCGCACATTATAACCTTTCTGTTAAGGAACGATGGTAATGCTGCAGTCATTATTTTATTTAATTAATAAAAATTTTGGTGATAAATGAGTAAATGTAAGAAAACAAATTAAATCTGTAGCTAATAAAAAACCATTACAAAAGCATTTGCCTCGTCTAGCCAGTCTATCTGCGACATAGTTAGTCCCTATTACGTAAGCTGGTGGCGTGACATCTTTATATTATCATGAGGGATATTTATGGGAAAGGTAAGCGCCTACCCTACCGCTTGGCCACGACATTGGACTTAGAGCGGCAGCGGCGAGCGGCGATAGGTGGGACAGAGAGACCGCGCTCCGACCTCCCGCTCCCACCTATGGCCGCCGCCGCCGCTGACGCTCTAAGACCAATGTCGTGGCCAAGCGCCTACGCTGCCGTCCTAGTGTAAAAGGCGACATTTTACTATGGAAGTTCATAGTAAAAACTCGCCTTTTAGACTAGCACGGCAGTACGGTCCCATGCGGCGCCGATCAGCCGTGTTGACAAAGCCCTCATAGCTGTCTGGTACAAGTTATAGTCTGTAACACATGATATTTTGTACCTCAAAAACTATTACAGTATTTACCAAATATTATAATTACAACATTTTAAAAACAACAATAAACGCGCAATTGGTATACGTCATGTGTCAGGTTATTTCAGTACATTTTTTTCGCCACATTCATTCGAAATCAGAGGAGCGGTTTGGTGAAAATATATTTTTAGTTATTCGCCTTTGGCCAAGCGGCAAACAATAAAAAAAATAGGAATTACGTCCAGTAGCAGAGTTATTTGGCAACACACAGCAAAAAAGCTTTTCACTCTGAAACTTTCAGTAAAGATACTCAAAATACCGAGTCAGGCTGTTATTTAGCACGAGTTTTGCAAAAACGTTAATATCTCAAAAACTAAGAGACGTCTACAAAAGTCACATTTAGTTAATCTGGTGTCTTATGAGTTAGTCTATCAGCCCTTTTGGTATTGATGTCGGTCTTAGGAACAAGCCTGTATAAACATTGAATCATCATTTGTATTGTGTAACGAATTAGAATAAATACGGCGTTTCTTACGGATTGGCAAAGTGAATAATAGCCCTGCAAACAAACGATGGTTCTGGTAAAATACTATTTGTAAAAAAAATATAGTGCTCAAAACTTGCTTTAAAGTGATTAGGTGTATTGTATAGAAATTAACAAACATTTAAGTACAGACAAAGACCTTAGGAAAAACACCCACCGCTCGTGAGCAAAAATATATAGCAAGTAAAAATATATAGTTACATTCTTATATCATAACATAATATAACATTTTGTGCATTGCGTAACGAATTTAAAGAAATATAACGTTTCTTACGCATTCGCAAGCTACTTTCTTTCCCTGCAAACAAATTATGGTTATTCTTAACTTCTACTCATTCTAGTTTTTAATTGTTGCTCTAAACTTCCTTTAGAGTAAATATGGGTCTATTGTTCCGTAGAGTACTATTAAATACTCAGGTACAGTTCTCACGAAAAACACCCACTCTTCTTATAAATATTGAATCTTTGTGTATTGTGTAAGGAATTTAAGAAAATTCAACATTTCTTACGCATGGGCAATCCGTCCTATCATTTTTCTGTAAATAAACGGTAGATTATTTAAACTTGGATGAACGTAAATATAGGTGTATATTTACAGGTCCATTCATAAGAGCTGGCGCGGATTTACTATAAAATAAGCACTGGCTGCATACAAAATACGCGCCAGCGCTTGTGAATCGACCTGTACTTGTGGTTTAGAAATTGTACTGTCAAGCACCGCTGCGCTACTGTTGTACAGAACTTACGAAAAACACCCGCCCTTCAAGTTCATAATAGTTTTATTCTCAAAACATCATATTTCTCTGCAAATAATGATCTCCCACCTGAGGTATTCCCAGCGCGCTATGACATGGGGTACTTCAAGCAACAAGTAAACAGGGCTCTCAAAGATCGGCAACGTATAGGTAACACCTCTGGTGTTGCAGATATCCATGGGCGACGTTGACTGCTTTCCATCAGGCAGCTCGTCTGCTCGTTTGCCACTTATAACATAAAAAAAAAAACTATTATGCTTGGCTTCTTTAAGGTATTTTGAATTTTTAATGACGTAACACTAGTGCCATCGATGGCAACAGTTCGCCACAAGTAAAAATTAATACCTACTTACACTTTACGTTGCCATTATTATGATATTATGATTATAATATTTATTTGTCCATTGTTGTAAGTAAATAACGTTCCACCCTCAAAGTACTCATTTTATGCCTCACGAACGACGCCCGCCCTTCAAGTTGAAAAAAAAAACATGAAACGAACATTGACTTGTTCTGCTTTGTGAACACAAAATAACTAAGTACAAAGTATCTTACGATCCTATCCGGTGTTGAGGGCTGAAATGAAAAGAATATCGTACCCTTGGTCAATATCGATGCATGTGACTTTACGTCAAGAGTTTTTTTATTGTTATATAGTCATACCTCTTCCATCACCTGTGATCCGGAACCCGAATAATTAATGTTTTTATTTTTCTTTCTCTATATATATATAATATAAAATAAAGATATTCAAATAGACTATAATCTGTAGATCTGTACGTGTGTTTGTCACCGAACTCCTCCTAAATGGCCTCCTAAACTAATTTCAAACAAAGATTGACTCAAAACATCAAACGAACATTGACTTTTCGTGCTTTGTGAAACGAAAATAACTAAGTACAACGTCTCTTACGGTCGTTTCCGGTATTGGGGGCTGAAATGAAAAGATATTACTTACTGTCTTAATTAGATACCTACATTGATTATAAGAACTGTCCAGCTACTCTTCTTCAGTTTTTTTCTCTCCATAAAAACATATCAATATAGTACATTACACAACTAGGATGGTAAAACAAAGAAAGGTCGAGATTGCAGATGGTTGCGGTCCGAGTTGCAAGGGAGGGACGTTAATATGCGATCGAGGGCTTTCTTTATTACCTTCCGTGTTGTGTACATCATTTTATGTCTACACTTGGCCAGAAAACGGCTTTTTCCATACGCGAAGCGTGCGGCAAAAGCCACTTTATGCCCAGGTGTGGCATAAAATAACTTTTTTTAGCCTATCTAGGTGTCTTACTGCTGGGCAAAGGCATCCCCTCTTCTCCGCCTCTTAGTCTCAAAAAAAAAGCCTCCGCCTACGGCGTCGGGCTCCTAATGGACTCTCGTTAGTAATCCTCTTCTTACTACCCTCGGTGCACAATGTACTATAATGAAATAAAAATAAATTCGAATATTTTATGTTAGTAAATTCTACAATTTTATATACCTACTCTTTATGAAAACACGGACCTTTACGATTAAAACCGAGAGGTCCCGAGTATCAAGGTCAAAATCGTACTGTACTGATTTTGTTACAAATATTTTCTTTATTATGCTAATATTTTTGACCCGCCTTATTAGTCCCGCTGTGAACAACCATGTTTCGGATCCATATGTCATCTCTGGCCAGGCCACGCGCATTATTTGAAGACTTTTGTCTACAGCCCCTACAGACCCCTCCACTAGACGGAGCATCTTATACGACGCGCGCTCACCACGCATATGGTCGATTAAATATCGGTAGATATTACTAGTACAACGCGTGTTTCACATCTTGTTTATCATTTTATGTTTCGAGATTTTCGTCGGTTTGAACAGAAATATTAATTTCACGTTTGGTGCACACACAGGTCAGAAACATGGTCGCAACTGAACGAGCGGCCGGTCGCGTCATATCGTAATGCCATACAATCGACCATATGCGTGGTGAGCGCGCATCGTATAAGATGCTCCGTCTAGTGGAGGTGGTCTGTGACAGGCACTGAAGAATGTTGGACAGTAAAATGTGACGTGCAATGCAAAGGCCAATGCTTGGAGTTTCTGCGCGATAGAATCAGAAACAATGATATGCGCAGAAGGACCAAAGTACAGTATAATACAGTTTTTTTTCTGAGACTCGCTCTCAGACCCGCAAACGTGTGTCTGTGTAAATACGTGTCACGCGCTCCTAAATGGCCGAAATTGGATTACTTGTTTGTCTTTATGCTTTGACCAAAGTAACTGACATAGCACGCTTGCACGATTGAAGTGGTAGTGGTCAAGTCAGATAGCCCGCAGAATGGATAAGCGTCGGGGCAGTAACGTCGCGGACTAGCCACCGTCGGGTAAACGCAGCGCAGGACGACCCCAGGCTCGGAGAAAAGACGACCACGAGAAAGTAGCGAGGAACCGTTGGATGAGGTCTCCTCAGAACCGCACTGTGTGGCGGGCTGTGGGGGAGGCCTATATCCAGCATTGGACACCCGTGGCTATTAGATATATACTAATATTTCTGCCTGCAAACGAACGAACGTCATGCTTAATTTCTAAGTGCACTAAATTTTTAATGCTGCTCTAAAGTCAGTTTAATTTGAATGTACCGTCAACAGCCGTAACTTTGCCTAGACTGCCTACCTTTGCCTATTGATTTCATAAACTGTCTCTGGGACAAGCTGCAAGTATTCAATGTCAAATACTTATTCAATACTTGATATTTAATAGTTTAATGTGCAGCTTCCTCCAGAGGAACTTTACGAAATCAAGTAGGCAAAGATAAGTAGTCTAAGCTAAGTTACAGCTGTTGACGGTAGGTGCATGGTTGAGGACTTGTGACAGAATCAACAGTCATTTCTGTTAATTATTCGACCTTATTTACTGAAGTGTTGGCTACAAGAGATTTCTTTCAGGAATAGATTTCCTTACGTGGGAAACTATTGATCCTTTGCTGTATGATGTTTTGTGAAATAAACGATATATGTTTTACCGACATCTAGTGGATGACGATTATACGATAAAGAAAGTCCAATAAAGTATGGCTGAGATATTTGTTACCAATCAGATACAAGTCGTAAGGGTTAAGTGAATTGACGAGAGAGGGCGTTGAAATCAGTTGGATTGTGTATAACAGTAAGTAAATAGAGAAATAATATGAAGCTTTACTCTTTATTACAGTATATCTATCTATTATTGTAGTATGACATTGTATTGATAAAAATTGCTGATTGGTGGAGACATAGTGGACGTAAATTTAAGAACAGTGTCCACTGTGATAATGGTAGCTGTGAATTTATAACAATATCTCGAACCTTTTAGGATTGGAGTACTGAGAAGGGCGTTTAAAATTATTAAAGGATTACTGTCACAAAGAATCAAGTTACGAGATGAGGCAATTTCGGTAAGGTTTAACCTTGAAATTGGCAAATGTTCTAGAATTCGGAACGTGTGGAAGGTTTCGGATGGTGTTAAGCAAAAAGCGTCCTTAGTTTAGAGGTCTTAAGGATGAAATCAAGACAATACTGATAAGTATATAAGCCGAAAAACAACCTCTGGCGGTGAGTAGCGGTACTACATGATGGCCAAAAGGGTTGGGAAAAAAATATTGGTATCTAATACTTCTGGGAAGCTCTGTTTCCGTCTTTAGAGAGTTTTTAGCATAAAATAGACTAAGTAGGAGTTCAAAAATGAGAAAATATTCTTTAATGAAATAATGTGCATCGCTCAGATAGAAATTCTTATAATGAAATGTTCTAATTGAGGAAATAGGTCGAATTAATCATCATGTTTGGTCACGAAGTAGTTACATCACTAAAGTCTGGACCTTTCGATGTTAAGGGGTTTGGGGGGACGAAGAAAGGATATATAACCAGATGGGGCCGGTAGAAAGGGACTTTTTTCCGCTGCCGAGCTCCAGAGGTGCAAGTCGGGTGAGTCGCATGTTTATTTACTTAGGCTGTTAGGGAAACCTAGGTTTTCAGTTTGAGTTAGGTAGGTTAGGCACATAGGTATCTAGGATTGAGATGTCCAGTTCAATTCTCTACAAAGTGCATTCATTATCAGGACTGCGTCCTGTGGTGAGACATATGTGTATAGTAAAAGTATCTAACTGTTACTGTATGTATGGGTGTATTCATTATTAAGGATTAGTCCACTTAATTAGCTTTATTTTCCTAAAATGATTACATACATATGACAACAACTTTATTATCTGTTTAATTTCACACTATACATAATACACATGTACACTGGTATGATAAAATCTTTGTGGAACTTATTCAGACCAAATTTTATCTGTAATTAGTCTGACAAGATGAGGTAAAAGTATATTTCCATCAAGGTATATGGTTCTGGGATTTTCCAAATCGGTGACCTAAACCTACATTTAGGATGATCTGATGTAACATTAGGGTTGCAAAGCTCTTCTTGTTTTACAATAGAACTGGTTTTCTGGAACCACAACAGAATTGGAAACAAATCGAAGAACTACTATAAATTCTCTTATGATTCCTGAAAATCAGGATTCGGGAATTCTGTGTTTGTGTGCTAAATTACCATATACTCGTAAGTAAAGACTCTCTTTGGGATGAGGTTGATGGTTATGTGGCTTATCAGTTTGACAGATTCCTTTGTAGGCTGGCTAGCCTTAAAAAGGTCTTGGATTTCACAACAAATGCTAGGTAAGAAGTTATTGCCTAGGTATTTAATCTGTGTTCTATTTTCTATAAATGATCCAATTTGGAAATATACTCATTATGAACTGGCTTTAAAATGTAATTGGTTTGAGTGGTAAACCTGTTTCATATTCCAGTCATCTCCCATCCTTGAATGGCTGATTTTATACTCTATAGTATAAAACATAATCTAGTGGCTATTAGTGCGTAATCAGTTATTTTATAACTACTACATTTGATTTTGAATGTAGAAAGAGTTGTATTTGCCTAGCCAAATCCTATCTGTCACGGACTACCTAGGGTATTAAGAATGGCTGAGCTAGACGTAACGAGGGCGAGGGTTTATGGGGCTCTCGTTTTTAATGTATCTTACTAAAGGGTTATTTGGGCTCTCGGGGCCTAAATAACCTTTAGTAAGATACATTACACATACTCCATCACTTTACTATACAATTTTATACTAGGATAACTCAATTTTACAACTTAAGATTGTTTACTATAACATGTAACTATTCGTGGATAATGTTGTTGACTGTACATTAACCTATACTTTCTTGATGTGTTGTAAATTATTATATATAGTGTATAGTTGTTTGTTATCCCTTGAAAATAAATAAAATAAAATAAAATAATCAATTCTAAATTTAACTTGTAGTTATGCTTATGTTTTTATGATTTAAATAGTGCTGTTAGAGAGGAGAAATTGTATAATTGCCAGTAAGTAAAGGCAACCCAGTATAAATATGAATTGAAGTGTGGTTATAAGATTCCCGGAGAAGTCGGCCAAGTATTTCATATATTAGTAGTTACATAATGTGTTCCAAGATTATGTTAGACTAGAACTAGGTAGATTAGAGGCTTAATTTGATACGCATTACACCCTAGGAATCAAGGGTTATTACATTCACAACTTGTCCTATATTTACTACTAAGAAAATTACGCCATTGAGTTATTAGAAATGAAACTCATTTATGTTATAATAATAGGTAAAAATTATTATTGTAATGTAAATGATTATTTACACATATATTTTTAGCTATATGATGGGAGGCTGGGTCTAAGGTCATACCATCAGGTTCCGAGTTATTGTTATAGACTGTACTGTCAAACTGTTACTGTATTGTAAAACACTTAGATAATACAGGGTGGGAGGGACTATACCGACATACTTTAGCCATGAATTCCTGGTTGTGTGACGGGTAAAAAAAGTTATGTGATGTATAGTCGAAAAACGCTTACTTTCAGAGATATTCATTATTTTTTAAATGAAAACTTCCTAGTGTGTAACAAGCCCTAATGAATGTGACTAAGATAGTTTTACTATTTTTTTTAAATCCTTTAACTAAACAGCAATTAACCTTCGCAGTATTTGATGGTAAGCGACTACGAGGCCAAAAAATTGACCTTTCGTTTCCATTTTAGCTTTTTTTTCTTTTTGATAACTTTTCCTCCAGCAAGGACATGTTTATAACGAGGGGCTGAATTTACTGTTTTATTTTGTTACATAAGACTACCTATTAATGTAAAATGACAATATTCGACCCAAATTGATATAACATTATTTCCTCGTCACACCACCAGGAATTCATGGCCAAAGTATGTCGGTATAGTCCCTCCCACCCTGTATATAGCCCATATGAAAAACACTTGCACTTTAACTTCAAAATAATGAAATTGTTGGGGATTGTGCGTTGATTTGCGTGAACGACTTTGGAGAGGCGACTTCTTAGATGGAGAAAAATAAAAAGTATTCGAAATTTTAACGTGCTTATTATTCTAATGGTCGTTATAAGAGTGGTAACATGATTCGAGGATGTATAGGGTAGAGGGGAACAATTTTGGTGACGTGGAGTGACGACAGCATACGTGCGGCTAAATGATTGGCTGCGACATGTGTGACGCGACATACGTAACTCCATCAGCTCGTCTCTAGATGTCGCTATAGGTATCGGCCTGAACAAATGAAAACCCTCAAAACATCAAACAGTCATTGAATTAGTGAAAATACTACTTAATAATTACTGTATTACTTAATTTATTAAATGTAATTGTATACTGTTTGTTTCCCACTACAATAAAATAAATAAATAAATAAAAATTAAGTAACAATTCTTACGTATGTATCCCCAGTGAAAGCTTCCTGAAATTAAAAAATCAATATATTACTGAATTTTGTAACGGCATTTTGTTTGTTATACTTCTACTCCTGTTTGCAAGTGAACGAAGGTTATGCTGAACTTCTACTATAACATGCCACGTGACATTCGACTACTACCTGACAAATTGTTTAAAAATTAGTAAAAAAAATATGGCTCATAGAGAAACGTTTCTTTACTTTAAATGACTTTTTTAACACATTCGCATGAGCAACGTGACAAAGTCTATAGACGTTGAATATGTAGGCTTAACATTTTCAGGCAATTGAAGGTACCTTGCGCGAAAGTGTTAATAACCAAATTAGGACATATCTCTAGCTGTGTCCTAACCTAGTTTTTTCGATGACCCAAAGGGTATAAGTTGGGAGTGCTTAGAGGTATAAGTTATTTTATCCAGCATTGCAGAGAATTGCAAAGGAACAAGTGGTCACAAGTCAAAATTACTCACAACCCCAAAGGCATATTTATGGTTATATTTTTGAATAAAGAATTAATTTATTTTGTTTCAATAGTACTTTAACAGTATTTTGCCGTAAACGCATTTATGCCATTTTTCTAACGTGAGCATAAGGGAATAACTCGTTTAGCGTCATTGTAACAAGTAACGTCAAAGGACAATTTAGCGTCCATGCCGTGTTGCTATAGGGAGCGTGCACGACGAAGGTGCTGCCAACTGGTGCCGCCAATCTAAATCATATACCCTCTCATGCTGGGGCCACATTGATGAAAACGCCGTTAATAACGTTAATTTATCGCGTTGAAGGACGATTAACATCAGTGTAGTTACGACTTACTATATTTGACATTGACACTTACATATTATCATTGACATTGACAGCTTGATTTGACAGGGGTAATAGTTTCCTTTGTTGTCCACCCGTGTCTCTTTTGTCATTTAGTGCTGCCACCTATAGTTCGTGAACGTTCCCTATTGGTCTATTTATATGCTGTGCTGCACGGAAATCAATCGATCAAATCATTTATTTGCTAGAATTCAAGTAAATTCACAATAAGATGACAGGTTGATAAGTGCGTAATCTATGATAAGATGTATTGTTAGCTCGGTTTTCGAAATGCTTTGCTTTTTTTTTTTAATAACCTAGTTTGCCTGTTTGGTCCTATTGACGCGCGGGGGGCTAGTCCCTCGCCGCGCGTTGATACTACTGTGTTTAAAAAGGTTTACCTAACGAATATTATATGTAAGTGTAATTGTATGATTTTAGCCTAACTGTATAGCAAAGTGGTGTAATGTGAATGTATAGTGTGGTACTAATCTCGATTGGTAGTGTCAGGTCTGGGTGGTCGGCCCCGTCGCCGTCATGTAATGTGAATGTATAGTGTGGTACTCGAAATGCTTTGCATGTTAGTTCTATCTTTGCATGTTAGTTCTTTTTGCGTTTTATGTGTTTTCTTGTATGCTCGTATTATCGACAGTGATAATTTAAAATGTCGTAAGTGTAGGTCTACTTTTCAGGAGAGCCTTAAAAAAATTGAATTGAAAAAAATCGTAACTGTAAATTCTTAACCGGTTAGTCTGATTCTCAGATTTATACTTTTCAAATAACTTCATCTACACCAGGCAAGTTATTGGAAAGCTATAAACTTAATAGTTTAGGAAATGGTGTCCCTTGCGCAGTAAATTAAAAAAGAAATTGTTAGTTATGACTTTAAAAAAACTATTTTTTTTAAATCCCTTACGCCCTTGAATACGCCGTAACTACCAAAATATGATTTACACATTGCGAATTGGTGTGTTGTAAAGTCAATTAAAAATATTTTCATATTGCCGTACTACCAACAGTCTATTGTCAGTGTGTTGTCAGTTGTAAGTCATATTTATGTTTTCCAGGTTATCTAATGAAGTGAAGTAAGTAATCGTGAAATATAAAATATAAATTAGTATACTAAATTTACCCATACTCAGTCACGGGTGTGAAGTTAGCAGCCCAAACCTAGCAGCCTAAGATAACCCGACCAAATAAAGAAGTCGACTAGTATTTAGGCAGCTAACTTCACAAAGTTAGCAGCCCAAATTGATTTAAAATGACTTTACGAGCCGTAACCAGTCCAGATTACACTTTTAAACTATTATTTTCAGCCTTTTTTTATCAGCTGTAGACGAGTATAATTTCAAGAAAATTGAAAAACTTTGAATACATCAAATCTTAAGAAAATACTTAAGAAACTTAAACTTTTTTGAGCTTTTACATGAAAAGTTATCGGAAAATAATTAAACAACACTTTTTTTTATCAATTAAGACCATTTTTAATAGGATTGAAAGAGTTTGGCTTCCTCTAATCGTGAGAAAATACTTAGCAGCCTAATTTTATTTTTACTTTTTCTTAAATAATCGTCAGAGGCTGTCTAGATTACACTTTTTAACTATTATTTTCAGCCTTTTTTTATCAGCTGTAGACGAGTATAATTTCAAGAAAATTGAAAAACTTTGAATACATCAAATCTTAAGAAAATACTTAAGAAACTTAAACTTTTTTGAGCTTTTACATGAAAAGTTATCGGAAAATAATTAAACAACACTTTTTTTTATCAATTAAGACCATTTTTAATAGGATTGAAAGAGTTTGGCTTCCTCTAATCGTGAGAAAATACTTAGCAGCCTAATTTTATTTTTACTTTTTCTTAAATAATCGTCAGAGGCTGTCTAGATTACACTTTTTAACTATAATTGTTGCCTTTGATATCAAATTACCCGTCGATTGAGACCAATATTAATGGGATTGAAAGAGTTTGTCTACCTCAAATCGTGAGAAAATAGCTAGCAGCCTAGATTTTTTTTTACTTTTTCTTAAATAATCGTCAGATGCTGTCTAGATTACACTTTTAAACTATGATTGTTGCCTTTGTTATCAAATTACCCGTCGATTGAGACCAATTTCAATAGGATTGAAAGAGTCTGGCTACCTCAAATCGTGAGATAATAGTTAGCAGCCTAAATTTTTTTTTACTTTTTCTTAAATAATCGTCAGACGCTGTCTAGATTACACTTTTTAACTATGCTTGTTGCCTTTGTTATCAAATTACCCGTCGATTGAGACCAATTTCAATAGGATTGAAAGAGTCTGGCTACCTCAAATCGTGAGATAATAGTTAGCAGCCTAAATTTTTTTTTACTTTTTCTTAAATAATCGTCAGATGCTGTCTAGATTACACTTTTTAACTATGATTGTTGCCTTTGTTATCAAATTACCCGTCGATTGAGACCAATTTCAATAGGATTGAAAGAGTCTGGCTACCTCAAATCGTGAGATAATAGTTAGCAGCCTAATTTTTTTTTACTTTTTCTTAAATAATCGTCAGATGCTGTCTAGATTACACTTTTTAACTATGATTGTTGCCTTTGTTATCAAATTACCCGTCGATTGAGACCAATTACAATAGGATTGAAAGAGTCAGGCTACTTCAAGTCGTGAGATAATAGTTAGCAGCCTAATTTTTTTTTTACTTTTTCTTAAATAATCGTCAGATGCGGTCTAGATTACACTTTTTAACTATGCTTGTTGCCTTTGTTATCAAATTACCCGTCGATTGAGACCAATTTTAATAGGATTAAAAGAGTCTGGCTACCTCAAATCGTGAGATAAGAGTTAGCAGCCTAATTTTTTTTTACTTTTTCTTAAATAATCGTCAGATGCTGTCTAGATTACACTTTTTAACTATGATTGTTGCCTTTTTTATCAAATTACCCGTCGAATGAGACCAATTTTAATAGGATTGAAAGAGTCTGGCTACCTTAAATCGTGAGATAATAGTTAGCAGCCTAAATTTTTTTTTACTTTTTCT
This sequence comes from Eudemis profundana, assembly GCA_947034925.1. Classification (NCBI taxonomy): domain Eukaryota; kingdom Metazoa; phylum Arthropoda; class Insecta; order Lepidoptera; family Tortricidae; genus Eudemis; species Eudemis profundana. The sequence continues at coordinate 50,337,945 of OX344794.1, forward strand.
TAAATAATCGTCAGATGCTGTCTAGATTACACTTTTTAACTATGATTGTTGCCTTTGTTATCAAATTACCCGTCGATTGAGACCAATTTTATAAGGATTAAAAGAGTCTGGCTACCTCAAATCGTGAGATAAGAGTTAGCAGCCTAATTTTTTTTTTACTTTTTCTTAAATAATCGTCAGATGCTGTCTAGATTACACTTTTTTACTATGATTGTTGCCTTTGTTATCAAATTACCCGTCGAATGAGACCAATTTTAATAGGATTGAAAGAGTCTGGCTACCTCAAATCGTGAGATAATAGTTAGCAGCCTAAATTTTTTTTAACTTTTTCTTAAATAATCGTCAGATGCTGTCTAGATTACACTTTTTAACTATGCTTGTTGCCTTTGTTATCAAATTACCCGTCGATTGAGACCAATTTCAATAGGATTGAAAGAGTCTGGCTACCTCAAATCGTGAGATAATAGTTAGCAGCCTAAATTTTTTTTTACTTTTTCTTAAATAATCGTCAGACGCTGTCTAGATTACACTTTTTAACTATACTTGTTGCCTTTGTTATCAAATTACCCGTCGATTGAGACCAATTTCAATAGGATTGAAAGAGTCTGGCTACCTCAAATCGTGAGATAATAGTTAGCAGCCTATTTTTTTTTACTTTTTCTTAAATAATCGTCCGATGCTGTCTAGATTACACTTTTTAACTATGCTTGTTGCCTTTGTTATCAAATTACCCGTCGATTGAGACCAATTTCAATAGGATTGAAAGAGTCTGGCTACCTCAAATCGTGAGATAATAGTTAGCAGCCTAAATTTTTTTTTACTTTTTCTTAAATAATCGTCAGATGCTGTCTAGATTACACTTTTTAACTATGATTGTTGCCTTTGTTATCAAATTACCCGTCGATTGAGACCAATTTCAATAGGATTGAAAGAGTCTGGCTACCTCAAATCGTGAGATAATAGTTAGCAGCCTAATTTTTTTTTACTTTTTCTTAAATAATCGTCAGATGCTGTCTAGATTACACTTTTTAACTATGATTGTTGCCTTTGTTATCAAATTACCCGTCGATTGAGACCAATTACAATAGGATTGAAAGAGTCAGGCTACTTCAAGTCGTGAGATAATAGTTAGCAGCCTAATTTTTTTTTTACTTTTTCTTAAATAATCGTCAGATGCGGTCTAGATTACACTTTTTAACTATGCTTGTTGCCTTTGTTATCAAATTACCCATCGATGGAGACCAATTTTAATAGGATTAAAAGAGTCTGGCTACCTCAAATCGTGAGATAAGAGTTAGCAGCCTAATTTTTTTTTACTTTTTCATAAATAATCGTCAGATGCTGTCTAGATTACACTTTTTAACTATGATTGTTGCCTTTGTTATCAAATTACCCGTCGAATGAGACCAATTTTAATAGGATTGAAAGAGTCTGGCTACCTTAAATCGTGAGATAATAGTTAGCAGCCTAAATTTTTTTTTACTTTTTCTTAAATAATCGTCAGATGCTGTCTAGATTACACTTTTTAACTATGCTTGTTGCCTTTTTTATCAAATTACCCGTCGATTGAGACCAATTTCAATAGGATTGAAAGAGTCTGGCTACCTCAAATCGTGAGATAATAGTTAGCAGCCTAAATTTTTTTTTACTTTTTCTTAAGTAATCGTCAGATGCTGTCTAGATTACACTTTTTAACTATGATTGTTGCCTTTAATATCAAATTACCCGTCAATTGAGACCAATTTCAATAGGATTGAAAGAGTCTGGCTACCTCAAATCGTGAGATAATAGTTAGCAGCCTAAATTTTTTTTTACTTTTTCTTAAATAATCGTCAGATGCTGTCTAGATTACACTTTTTAACTATGCTTGTTGCCTTTGTTATCAAATTACCCGTCGATTGAGACCAATTTCAATAGGATTGAAAGAGTCTGGCTACCTCAAATCGTGAGATAATAGTTAGCAGCCTAAATTTTTTTTTACTTTTTCTTAAATAATCGTCAGATGCTGTCTAGATTACACTTTTTAACTATAATTGTTGCCTTTGTTATAAAATTACCCGTCGATTGAGACCAATTTCAATAGGATTAAAAGAGTCTGGCTACCTCAAATCGTGAGATAATAGTTAGCAGCCTAAATTTTTAATTAATAATTGACATTAATAATTGGTAATTAATACAGATTTTTCTGTTCAGCAACTGCGAAGATAATAGGGGGAAATGGCGTTTTTTTTAAAGTGTTTCATCGTAAATCAAAAACTACTTATTTAAGAAAAAAAAGAAAAACGGTGGTTTAATTAACAAATCAAGCCCTTTCTCTAGACACACCACTCCATATAGCCCTACTTTCAATTTTCAGAGTCCCATTACGGAGCCCTTAAAAAAAAGTTAAAAAGGTACAAGATTTTTTAATGTTCAATAAGCTCGGGTAAGCTACTTTTAACACTATTCCAAATTTAAAATCGATAGCAGCAGTAGTTCCTAAGATATCTGGCTGTGACAGACGGACGGACAAACAGACAGAGTCGCACCATACGGGTTCCTTTTTTTACTATTTTGGTACGGAACCCTAAAAAGAGTGTGTATATTCTCCGGCTACATTACATTACGATTAACTTAATGGACAGTTTTATACAATAATATTTTTCATATATTTTAACATGCAAATTTCTAAAATACATATATCAGATAAGAAGTTAATTTCACAATGTCCTATCCGTAACTTAATACATGGGAGCATCTATGTTTATTTTTCTAAGCAAAAACTTTATAACACATTGCCGTGAGAACTCCACCAATCATTTAGGTGAATTATTTCAAGTGCCTGAGATAAAACTAAAACTAAGGACGCCACTTACGCATCTTAACGAATAGATTGATTTAAGTACCTACCTACCTGCGTTTTTTAAGAGTCAATAGCTAGCACTTTTTAGTAAACTACATTTTAATTTTGACCACAATAAATTAAGTTTCGTTTTTTTTTAACGCACATCTTTTGCGATACCTACTTGATTTTTTTTGTATGTGGTTTTTTATCATATACCGCTTTAATTGACTACGTACTTACTTAATAAGAATAACAAAATTATGATACATAATAAAAAAAATAGTAACAGTGTATTCATTGCAAAAAAAGTAAAAAAAATGTTTTTTTTTTATCAAAACAAAATCAACAATAAAGGAATTAAATGTGAGGCAAATTTCCTGTTTTTCGACTGTTTCCTGTTTAGTTATTGTATACAAGGCACAAATCACATTTACCCTGATTCTGGTCCTTTTTTAGTTTTGCATCTACGCCGTTATTTATTTCATCCGTAGACATAAAGCAATGTATATGAAATGCACGTAAGCAAAGATTGCATTTAATTGTATCTCGAGGCTTAACTTTTCTAGAACAAAATAAGCAGCGTTGATGCATGGCATCACTGTTTTCTAGCAAAACTTTTTTCAAAACAAGTCTGTACCTATTAAAATCTTTTTTGAAAAACTGTTTTCTCTGTGCCACGATGTTCTGGAAAATGGATAGGATCGGTCCGCAGTTATAAACATCCTTTTGAATGTAGTGACTTATTGTTGTGGATGTGTCGAACTGAATATTATATTTTTTTATTTTTAAGAGACTATTCATTTTTGCAACGTAAAGTGGTTCGTAATGTTTTTCATTTCCTAGGGGATCAATTATAGTCAAAGTTTTATGTTTAATAGATACAATGATCATGGTGTAATGGTCATGGCGGCAAATTGGTAAAACTGTATCTTTTTCTAAATCTATACGTATCATACCATAAAATGAATCGTTTAGTTTGATAACGTCAAATAAAAGGGAGGATCGTTCTACGGACACTAAATTATATTTACTTTTATTAAATATATGCAGTAAATGATCCATAACCATATTAATCAAGTAATTATTTTTATCAAGAGAAAGAAAATCTTCTATCAGTAAACATTTTGCTGGGGTTTGTGAAATGCCCTCCATATAGTTGACGACGTATCCTCTTCCTATGTTTTTATAATATTTTATGTCACCAACCAAATCATTATCCAAAATGTACATTTTTTGGGATGATAATTGAGTTGCTTTTTGTTCTACACACTGTGGACTTCCGCATGTGCAGCGCTTACAAATAAAATCTTTATTTAGTATATCGGGCGATGTACACCCATCTACTTTTTTCGCACATTTCTGATGCACCCACATATCACATGTATCGCATAGGACCCAATTGGTTGTCAATCCGGTTGTCCATGTCCCGCGTCCACAATATAAACAGTTAACAATGTAATCATTATCTGGCGTGAGTAAGTCTGTTGCAGGACACAACTTTTTTAGATATCGTCCCTCAAAGTGACTAAAGGAACGTTTTCGTTTCTTGTTCCACTTTTCTTCTTCTTTCGGTAAATGTCGTGGTCGTTGTTGACATAAACCTTTTTTCTTTGAAATAAATATATGTTCCTTGTGGAGTGCCAAAACTTCAGACCGTAACGTAATATGCGAAGAAGTTGCGTACACTTTAACTTCGTGCGCCCGTTAAGGGTATGCTGCTTAAGTTGCCCAAAATAATTTTCCACGGGTGCATTACTCACTCTACTATTCTTTAGTAAATTTGTCCACATTGGAAGATACGGCAAGTATTTTTTTAATATAACCTGCGATAGCTCTAAACAATAAAATTCATTTTTGTTTTGGTCCCCATCCTCTAGACACGGATCTATGCCTTCTATGTTATCTAATTGATTTTTGAAAAACACATAAAAAAGATTTTTTTCGTAATTGCTTTCTGTACCCGAAGGAATTCTGGTTTTACTTGGATTATCGTCTGATTTTAGTAATGTTTCTATATTTTTTCTGTCCTTCAATAACTCTGCCAAATATTGTTTAGCCTCAATCACGCTGGTATTCTGAAACTTCGTTTTTAGTAAAATAAAAATACATTGAAGGTGTTTGGAAACTTCTTCAAAGTCTTTTAGAATGAAAACTTTTGCCAACATTTCCTTAAAATACGATTTTTTCCTAATAACTGAACGATCAACGTCATTGCACATGCACTTTATTAGATGTGCAACACATAAATACAACGGCGTCAGTTCAAAAAAAGCGCCTTTTTCTGTTAAATATATAAAACAGTAATTTAGGTAGTCTACAAGAACTCGCTGATTAAATGACAAGCATATGGCATTTATTAGTGCAAAACTAAAATCAGTTACAACACCAGTAAACGTTGGCCAGCAACTTTCACTCAAGCAAAACATTTTAAAATCATTTAACATTTTGAAAATGGTATTTGTATCATGAACTGCTGAAATCATGTGAAAAACAGGAAATAGTCTCTCTGTTCCTTCTAGTTGTATTATTCCTGAATATAGCAATATTCTTTTTGATGCCTTTTTATCTCCCTTTATATCTCTAACTACGCTCCCCGTAGCATCGAAATACAACAAAGTTGGCCCTTCATGTTTTAAACTTATTATTTGTTCCTGGCTAAATACTTTTATACAGAAAGGAAATGAAATTTCTCTGATGAAATTTAAATGATCTTCCTGATATTGAATTAAATCTAGAACGTCATTTTTGTCTCTATCGTTATAAGCCATGGCTTCTGATCTTATTTTCCGTATCTGATTTGACATTTTGAAAATTCCGTGTTCGTGCAAGTAAACTTTTATTTAATTTTAAAATTTCTGTTTTCTTATAACCAAGTGGCTTATTAATAAGTAATTTTTTTTTAACCAACTTCCTTTGTATCCCTCTGACATGCATTGTTACGTTTTCTGTATGACTAAAATTTATATTTTCGCTGAAAACCGATAATTTTCGATTATTTTCTATGTAAAGCTTGAATTTTTTACAGTTTTTATGATTACAAAGAGCTTTAATCATTATTTTTTTATTTTTTAAATATTTTATGTACTTAAAAATAATCTGACAAGTATTGTTTACCTCTTTCTCAATGAGTTTTCTTATAACAAATGAATACGTTTTAGACACTAGTTTTTGATTTTTAAATATTTCGGCCCATAACTCTTCACTGATCATTGCCGTCCCTTCGTGGAACGTAAATGCATTGCACTTGGTCAACGTGGTTTCATTCTTTGTACCTATCGGAAGTAACTCGACATTTGAATTATGTGTACTTGAAGGCGACCTTTCTAAGTTTACAATACTCCGGGGAAGTTTTTCAGCTGACGGCGAAACTTGTTTTTTTTTTGATTAGGTCCTAAAAAGTCTATTACTGGACTATCAAGTGAACCTTGACGATGCTGATGTTCATCTGATGAATCATAGACAGGGGAAAACTTGCATTCATCAGATGTTTTGAACAACTCCAATAGTTCCACATGAGAAGTCTGGCTAACCACTGCCATGATTTCATTTGAGTTTGAACCAATAGGAGAACTGGACTGGTATTGATTGTCATTAGACGGACTGTAAACTGGGGACGATGTGCGGTTATAATAGCTTTCCGACTTCTCTAGTGAATCCGAATCGGGACTCTGGTTGTCCATCACTATGCTTAGACCAGGACTATACGGAGACCCTGGACGAGGAGAACTGGACTGGTATTGATTGTCATTAGACGGACTGTAAACTGGGGAGGATGTGCGCTTATAATAGCTTTCGAACTTCTCTAGTGAATCCGAATCGGGACTCTGGTTGTCCATCACTATGCTTAAACCAGGACTATACGGAGACCCTGGACGATCTTGCAAATCGCCAGAAGGACTGCACACTGTTTCTCCAGTACGTTTATAACATCGCTCAAATGTCTCCAGAGGTGCAACAGCAAAATTTTGAGAGTTTAAGTTTGCTATTGACCAATCAAGAGTAGGGACTAACGCTTTCCACATGGTGATTCTTGTTTTTAAGCAATTAGATTTGTTTATAAGCAATTTTATATTTGCTATTACAAATAGAGTGACCATATTGTTCACATTTAAGGAATTTCCACTGAAAATAAATTTGATTTGTTTGTGTTTATTTGGTAAATTGTTTGAAACATGTCTGACAAAGCAGCAATACAGGCAGCTTTGCGTTGGTTTGCTTCAGCGGCTGCCTTGGTTGGCAGTCAAGACCGGGAGGACGCACTGCTGTCGCGATATGAACAGGTACCTCAGTGACTTACAGATTTGGACTCCCGTTTGGGGAAATTTCTGTCCGGAGATGACCAGGACGCTTCGGATTGTGAGCAAGTAGAGGCTGATTTCGACCAGTGCTTGGATTTGGCGGATCAGATCACACAGCGGGCTACTGAGCTACTTCGGGCTCGGACAGCTACCGTACCCACCGAGGGTAAACCTTTTAGGGATCTGAACCCCGCATTGGCAGCTCGCTTACCTGCCATACAAATTCCTGTGTTCCGGGGAGACATAGACCAGTGGACCAGTTTTATTGATTTATTTGACAGTCTGGTACATGCCCGGACGGATCTTCCTGCATCTTTGAAGTTAGCGCAGTTGTTGTCTGCTCTCGTCGGGGAGCCACGCGACCTGGTCGCGCATTTGTCGGTAACCGACGACAACTATGAAACCGCGCGCACGTTGCTGCGGAGTAGATACCAGAACGTGCGACGGCTAGCGGACGCGCTCATGGGAAAAATTTGGTCAATTCCTCGGATCGGACAGGTCTCCGACATCCGGGTAAAAATGTTGAATCCGGTCCTGAGTGCGACGAAGGGCTTGGAAAAATTGGAAATGCCTGTGGACAAGTGGTCATACATGCTGCTGAGCTTCCTACTCAACCGGTTGCCGGAGGATGTCCGGGCCCGGTTCGAACACCGGTACGGTGGAGATAGCGCTCAGCACCTCCCGGCCTTCAAGGACCTGGTGGAATTTTTGGAAACCGAATGTCAAATTATAATTATTATATTAAATGAATGAAAAAAATAGGCTGCTAACTATTATCGCACGATTTGAGGTAGCCAGACTCTTTCAATCCTATTGAAATTGGTTTCAATCGACGGGTAATTTGATAACAAAGGCAACAATCATAGTTAAAAAGTGTAATCTAGACAGCGTCTGACGATTATTTAAGAAAAAGTAAAAAAAAATTAGGCTGCTAACTATTATCACACGATTTGAAGTAGCCAGACTCTTTCAATCCTATTGAAATTGGTCTAAATCGACGGGTAATTTGATAACAAAGGCAACAATCATAGTTAAAAAGTGTAATCTAGACAGCATCTGACGATTTTTTAAGAAAAAGTAAAAAAAAATTAGGCTGCTAACTATTATCTCACGATTTGAGGTAGCCAGACTCTTTCAATCCTATTGAAATTGGTCTCAATCGACGGGTAATTTGATAACAAAGGCAACAATCATACTTAAAAAGTGTAATCTAGACAGCATCTGACGATTATTTAAGAAAAAGTAAAAAAAAATTTAGGCTGCTAACTATTATGTCACGATTTGAGGTAGCCAGACTCTTTCAATCCTATTGAAATTGGTCTCAATCTACGGGTAATTTGATAACAAAGGCAACAATCATACTTAAAAAGTGTAATCTAGACAGCATCTGACGATTATTTAAGAAAAAGTAAAAAAAAATTTAGGCTGCTAACTATTATCTCACGATTTGAGGTAGCCAGACTCTCTCAATCCTATTGAAATTGGTCTCAATCGACGCGTAATTTGATAACAAAGGCAACAAGCATAGTTAAAAAGTGTAATCTAGACAGCGTCTGACGATTATTTAAGAAAAAGTAAAAAAAAATTAGGCTGCTAACTATTATCTCACGATTTGAGGTAGCCAGACTCTTTCAATCCTATTGAAATTGGTCTCAATCGACGGGTAATTTGATAACAAAGGCAACAATCATACTTAAAAAGTGTAATCTAGACAGCATCTGACGATTATTTAAGAAAAAGTAAAAAAAAATCTAGGCTGCTAGCTATTTTCTCACGATTTGAGGTAGCCAGACTCTTTCAATCCTATTGAAATTGGTCTCAATCGACGAGTAATTTGATAACAAAGGCAACAAGCATAGTTAAAAAGTGTAATCTAGACAGCATCGGACGATTATTTTAGAAAAAGTAAAAAAAAATTAGGCTGCTAACTATTATCTCACGATTTGAGGTAGCCAGACTCTTTCAATCCTATTGAAATTGGTCTCAATCGACGGGTAATTTGATAACAAAGGCAACAAGCATAGTTAAAAAGTGTAATCTAGACAGCGTCTGACGATTATTTAAGAAAAAGTAAAAAAAAAATTTAGGCTGCTAACTATTATCTCACGATTTGAGGTAGCCAGACTCTTTCAATCCTATTGAAATCGGTCTCAATCGACGGGTAATTGAATAACAAAGGCAACAAGCATAGTTAAAATGTGTAATCTAGACAGCATCTGACGATTATTTAAGAAAAAGTAAAAAAAAAATTAGGCTGCTAACTATTATCTCACGATTTGAGGTAGCCAGACTCTTTCAATCCTATTGAAATTGGTCTCAATCGACGGGTAATTTGATAACAAAGGCAACAATCATAGTTAAAAAGTGTAATCTAGACAGCATCTGACGATTATTTAAGAAAAAGTAAAAAAAAATTTAGGCTGCTAACTATTATCTCACGATTTGAGGTAGCCAGACTCTTTCAATCCTATTGAAATTGGTCTCAATCGACGGGTAATTTGATAACAAAGGCAACAATCATACTTAAAAAGTGTAATCTAGACAGCATCTGACGATTATTTAAGAAAAAGTAAAAAAAAATTTAGGCTGCTAACTATTATGTCACGATTTGAGGTAGCCAGACTCTTTCAATCCTATTGAAATTGGTCTCAATCTACGGGTAATTTGATAACAAAGGCAACAATCATACTTAAAAAGTGTAATCTAGACAGCATCTGACGATTATTTAAGAAAAAGTAAAAAAAAATTTAGGCTGCTAACTATTATCTCACGATTTGAGGTAGCCAGACTCTCTCAATCCTATTGAAATTGGTCTCAATCGACGCGTAATTTGATAACAAAGGCAACAAGCATAGTTAAAAAGTGTAATCTAGACAGCGTCTGACGATTATTTAAGAAAAAGTAAAAAAAAATTAGGCTGCTAACTATTATCTCACGATTTGAGGTAGCCAGACTCTTTCAATCCTATTGAAATTGGTCTCAATCGACGGGTAATTTGATAACAAAGGCAACAATCATACTTAAAAAGTGTAATCTAGACAGCATCTGACGATTATTTAAGAAAAAGTAAAAAAAAATCTAGGCTGCTAGCTATTTTCTCACGATTTGAGGTAGCCAGACTCTTTCAATCCTATTGAAATTGGTCTCAATCGACGAGTAATTTGATAACAAAGGCAACAAGCATAGTTAAAAAGTGTAATCTAGACAGCATCGGACGATTATTTTAGAAAAAGTAAAAAAAAATTAGGCTGCTAACTATTATCTCACGATTTGAGGTAGCCAGACTCTTTCAATCCTATTGAAATTGGTCTCAATCGACGGGTAATTTGATAACAAAGGCAACAAGCATAGTTAAAAAGTGTAATCTAGACAGCGTCTGACGATTATTTAAGAAAAAGTAAAAAAAAAATTTAGGCTGCTAACTATTATCTCACGATTTGAGGTAGCCAGACTCTTTCAATCCTATTGAAATCGGTCTCAATCGACGGGTAATTGAATAACAAAGGCAACAAGCATAGTTAAAATGTGTAATCTAGACAGCATCTGACGATTATTTAAGAAAAAGTAAAAAAAAAATTAGGCTGCTAACTATTATCTCACGATTTGAGGTAGCCAGACTCTTTCAATCCTATTGAAATTGGTCTCAATCGACGGGTAATTTGATAACAAAGGCAACAATCATAGTTAAAAAGTGTAATCTAGACAGCATCTGACGATTATTTAAGAAAAAGTAAAAAAAAATTTAGGCTGCTAACTATTATCTCACGATTTGAGGTAGCCAGACTCTTTCAATCCTATTGAAATTGGTCTCAATCGACGGGTAATTTGATAACAAAGGCAACAAGCATAGTTAAAAAGTGTAATCTAGACAGCGTCTGACGATTACTTAAGAAAAAGTAAAAAAAAATTTAGGCTGCTAACTATTATCTCACGATTTGAGGTAGCCAGACTCTTTCAATCCTATTGAAATTGGTCTCAATCGACGGGTAATTTGATAACAAAGGCAACAAGCATAGTTAAAAAGTGTAATCTAGACAGCATCGGACGATTATTTTAGAAAAAGTAAAAAAAAATTAGGCTGCTAACTATTATCTCACGATTTGAGGTAGCCAGACTCTTTCAATACTATTGAAATTGGTCTCAATCGACGGGTAATTTGATAACAAAGGCAACAAGCATAGTTAAAAAGTGTAATCTAGACAGCGTCTGACGATTATTTAAGAAAAAGTAAAAAAAAAATGTAGGCTGCTAACTATTATCTCACGATTTGAGGTAGCCAGACTCTTTCAATCCTATTGAAATTGGTCTCAATCGACGGGTAATTTGATAACAAAGGCAACAATCATAGTTAAAAAGTGTAATCTAGACAGCATCTGACGATTATTTAAGAAAAAGTAAAAAAAAATTTAGGCTGCTAACTATTATCTCACGATTTGAGGTAGCCAGACTCTTTCAATCCTATTGAAATTGGTCTCAATCGACGGGTAATTTGATAACAAAGGCAACAAGCATAGTTAAAAAGTGTAATCTAGACAGCATCGGACGATTATTTAAGAAAAAGTAAAAAAAAAATAGGCTGCTAACTATTATCTCACGATTTGAGGTAGCCAGACTCTTTCAATCCTATTGAAATTGGTCTCAATCGACGGGTAATTTGATAACAAAGGCAACAAGCATAGTTAAAAAGTGTAATCTAGACAGCGTCTGACGATTATTTAAGAAAAAGTAAAAAAAAATTTAGGCTGCTAACTATTATCTCACGATTTGAGGTAGCCAGACTCTTTCAATCCTATTGAAATTGGTCTCAATCGACGGGTAATTTGATAACAAAGGCAACAAGCATAGTTAAAAAGTGTAATCTAGACAGCATCGGACGATTATTTAAGAAAAAGTAAAAAAAAAATAGGCTGCTAACTATTATCTCACGATTTGAGGTAGCCAGACTCTTTCAATCCTATTGAAATTGGTCTCAATCGACGGGTAATTTGATAACAAAGGCAACAAGTATAGTTAAAAAGTGTAATCTAGACAGCGTCTGACGATTATTTAAGAAAAAGTAAAAAAAAATTTAGGCTGCTAACTATTATCTCACGATTTGAGGTAGCCAGACTCTCTCAATCCTATTGAAATTGGTCTCAATCGACGCGTATTTGATAACAAAGGCAACAAGCATAGTTAAAAAGTGTAATCTAGACAGCGTCTGACGATTATTTAAGAAAAAGTAAAAAAAAATTAGGCTGCTAACTATTATCTCACGATTTGAGGTAGCCAGACTCTTTCAATCCTATTGAAATTGGTCTCAATCGACGGGTAATTTCATAACAAAGGCAACAATCATAGTTAAAAAGTGTAATCTAGACAGCATCTGACGATTATTTAAGAAAAAGTAAAAAAAAATCTAGGCTGCTAGCTATTTTCTCACGATTTAAGGTAGACAAACTCTTTCAATCCTATTAAAATTGGTCTCAATCGACGGGTAATTTGATAACAAAGGCAACAGTCATAGTTTAAAAGTGTAATCTAGACAGGTTCTGACGATTACTCATGTTCTTAAATTGATTTTAAATTAATTGGGCTGCTAACTTTGTGAAGTTAGCAGCCTAAATATAAGTTGACTTCTGTATTTGGTCGGGTTATTTTGGGCTGCTAGGTTTGGGCTGCTAACTTCACGCCGATTACTCAGTCAGCTTTAATATTTAGGAAGTTATTACAAATTTTAATCATCTCATCACTTTTGTATTTGAAGGGTTATCAAAATTTCAATAGACAGAACATAACAGATGGATAGAAAAAAAATACGTTAGTGCACTTAAATGTCGCTAACGACATTTCTTTTTTGTCGAGGTTTAGTTTAGTCTCATACGTAGTTTACTTATTTTAGTTTAGGATAAATTTTAAGTCATATTTAAATAAATAAATATTAGGGGACAATCTTACACAAATCGAACTAGCCCCATAGTAAGCTCAATAAGGCTTGTGCTATGGATATTAGATGACGATATATTTAATAGATACAAATACTTAAATACATAGAAAACATCCATGACTCAGGAACAAATATTCGTGCTCATCACACAAATAAATGCCCTTTCCGGGATTCGAACCCAGGACCTCTTGCTTCGTAGGCCGGGTCACTACCAACTATGCTAAAGCGGTCGTCATATAATATCATAATTTGATAATATTTATATTCGAGCAATTCTCAGAAATCAATTTACAAATAAAAAATTAAAAAATAATTAGTTCAACTATTTAGTAGGGTTGGTCGTTATGTTAAGGATGGTTCTCAAACAAAATACATTTTGATTAATTTGCTAGTTAATCCCTTTCCTCTATTAACCAGTAAACCCCCTAGTAACCAGGGAAATTTCATAGTCGTGGAATTTCGCGATAGACCGTTGTTTTAGATAAGCAGTGATGTATAAAACTTATGCATACCAATTTGTGGCTAAGGATATAATTCTTTTAAACTACTCGAGTGTCATCTAAACGTAATTACCGTGCTTATGCAAATAAATTCCCATTCTCATTCCACTCGTCAATTTTTTTTATTGTGCATAAAAATCGCATACAATAAAATAGATGTACTTGTATGTTTTTCAAACTGTACTGCCAAACGCGTAGGTAAAACCATACAAAAATACCCGCCCTTCAAGTTCAAAATAATTAAATAAAACCCTCAAAACATCGAGCTAATTAGTGTGCATCATTTAGCAAATTTAATTAAATTCGAGTGTGTAATCTTACGTGTTGATCGGTAGTAAAATCATCCTGAAATTAAAAGATACGATGAATAAATCGCTGAATTTTGTAAAAGGATTTTCTTGTTATACTTAGGCACTGGCCCCAACGCCAGCGAGTAAGCGAGTAAAGTTGGGCGAGTAGCATTACACTGCGGATCTGGAAAAGTCGATGGATCACACTGTGCCTGGTCAGCCCGCAATCAACTGTTACTCGCCGGCGGTGGGCGCCTTATGTGTATATAGGGCGCCTACTGTCTGTAAGTGAACGAAGTTCTAAACGCTCAATTTTTTAGTGTGATTAATAGTCGCTTATGATTAAATATAGGCGTGTGATTTCGAAGATTCCGTAGCCAAAATGGCAAAAACGGAACCCTTATAGTTTCCTCATGTCTGTCCGTCTGTCCGTATGTCACAGGCATTTTGCTCAAAACTACACGATGGATATTGATGAAATTCTAAACCGTGTGTCCGAAAAATATGAAAAAAATCACGAAGGTAACGCTTAATTAATACTTTCAACAAGATCGAATTAACCGTTTTTGAGTTATTGCCGATAAACTGCGCTTCTCAACAAAAGGACGTAATTGCTATAAAGATACGCTCTTTTGTTGTTGTATTTTTTTACATCGTATTTTTTACCTTATAGTTACAGCTATGGAACCCTACACTGAGCATGGTCCGACATGCTCTTGGCCAGTTTTTTTGGTCCGTTTACAGGGAAAGGCTAAGTTTTCTGTGTTTTTTCGACCCGTAAAGCATAATCATCCTTTAATTAAGAAGTTATTTTTGAAAACAGATGTAACTTACGCGTAAGTTTTTTGAAAGTGATGATCCTTACGCAAATTGAGACTTAATCTTTTACACCACATTGATCTATTCGTCCCTCCTGTCTGGCTTTGTTAGATGAGGTTCCCAAACGCTTGTTTTCCTTGCGGCAAATTTTCTTTTCGCGGTTATTCCTAGTCTCATAATTTCCCATTTCTCTAATTTCCCTGTCTTACTATTTCTTAGTAGCGATTTTGTTTAATCGCATTTGTTCACATTTGGTTTATTACTTAGTAGCATATTTTTTGCTCGCGGTATTTCCCTAAAGCAAATATAATTTTTTCTGGGTGTAAAATTATTTAGTAATTTTGGCTCATTACTACAATAAGGATTAATTTTTCCTTATTTCAACGATGCAGATACCTAGCCTGGTTATTTTATTAATCTAATGGTTCTAATAAATACTCGTATGTGAAATATGCATAATGTAATTTTTATTAATTTTTAAAATGGCAAATGTAGCAGATTTTTAGGTGTAAAGTGGAATTATAAAAAATGTTTACTAAGAAACGTCTTGTATTTTAATAGATTCCCATAAACTAGACTTTTTTGCGGGTCATATGAACGAATTGTTTATATTAAATCTTATCATTTTCGGATTAAAACTAAATTTAAATCATGCTGCCTGAAAGTGATTGGCATCACTTTCAGGCAGCATGATTGACACTGACATGACAAAAATTCTACCAATTCATATAACATTTGTGGCAATGGCAAAATCAATATCGTGTAATCAGTCAGCCATTCGTTTGAAAAGTCCAGTGTTTGAAAATGCGGTGTTATATAAGATTGTTTCAATGAACTGGCGAACGTTCACATTTCATCAGTCACGTTTGTGACGACATTTCTATAGTAAACTGTAGCTATTTTGTATTTTTCTCGTATTCTAGAATCAAAATAACTAATTTTATAGTGTTTTACATAAAAACTATAGTGACATACTGAAAACTGAATTTATGATTAAAATTCATATACAATTTCGCAGGAAACGGGACGTCAATTTCGTGACATTTTGCCCAGTCACGTATGGGCTGACTGCCAAAGTCTGTGGTGTGACAGCATAAAGATGGTGAAACATGGACGGATAAAAAGTACCTGAGCTGTATTCGTTATCAGAACTTTTCTATTGAAACTGTTTATCATTTGTTACAGTTAACTGATAACAAATGATAAACAGTACTACTGTAGTACCTAATGTAGTAAGTGAAATTTAGGATATTCCTAGTATTCGAACAACGGTTACTTTTCCTATCAAAAATCACTTTATAACCGTATTTTCACAGATTAAATTTTCATGGCTAAAAGTATATAAGTACCTACAGGGTGTTTAGATATTACATACATTCCTTTTAAGGGGTTATAGTACAACTCATTTGCAACAAAAAATATCATAAAGTACCATGTCCGAAAATTATTAGTTTCTGAGATAATTAGCGTTATTGGATAATTTTATATCCAAAATTGCCGTATTTCTTTTAAAATAATATGTAATTACTTTAATGACTTTTATTCTTTTTGTAAAGTTTGTAGCCTCATTACAAAGCTAATTGATCAAGGATGTATTTTTAGTAATTTGTACGCTGGGTGTTTTCATTACATTAGTCATTTTATAAATTTATTCAACATATATATATATATATTTTAAATTCTGATAAAAACTGGCCAAGTCAAATATAACCTACTTTAAGATCTCACATTTTTAAATAACAGCAATTGTTATAGGTATCCAATAAAGCAAAGAAATAGAGTTTAATACTTGTTCATAATGTTATTTTGTTCCTATAAATACATATTTGGATTTTGCATAGGACTTGGCACTCATTTAGATCTCCATTCTTTTTGCGGCGAAGCCCACAGCCTAGCATAATTTTTGTATTGAACTTGGCTCTCCTTTTTTACATTTATGTTTTTGGTGGGATATCATTACTTTTTGTAAGGAAAACTAGGCAGGTATTGAGATTTAATGTTTGTAACGGTTCCAACGATACAATTAAAAAAAAAATTGTATGGGAACCCCCCTATTTTTTAACTTTTTTTATTTTTAGATTTTTTCCTACGCTTACACACATTTACCGAGCTGGATTCCAAATTTCATCCTCCTAGGTCATCTGGAAATAGGTTAGGTTTAGGTACTCAACGATACAATTAAAAAACAAAATTTTGTATGGGGACCCCCCTATTTTTTTAACTTTTTTTATTTTTAGATTTTTTAGTACGCTTACACACAATCACCGAGCTGTATTCCAAATTTCATCCTTCTAGGTCATCTGGAAGTAGGTAAGGTTTAGCTACTATATGTCAGTCAGTCAGTCAGTGCTAAAATTTACGACTTTTTGACCTTCATATCTTTATAACCGTTTGAGCTAGCTTCATGAAATATGGCTCCTAGATGTCTTTATGGATATAATAAAACACACGTAGTTTTATGTGTTTACGTTAAAGAGGTTATGAGTTATAGAAGGGTCAAAAGTGGCACCAAGTGGTTCGTGTAATATTACACTTGGCGCTGGCTAGCTAGTTTTGCTTGAACTTGGCTTGACACGCTGCCGCGTGTCTAGATAAGTATCATGCTGATTAACGACGGACCACTTATGAATAAAGGTTGTTTAAATTTGTGTAACTCACTTTATTTTGCAATTTTGAGTACAGTAATGGTCTGAACAAACGGTGTATTACATTTACATTCATATCTTTTCGATTTGTGAAATACACTGGCGCACATACTTTAAGAAATTAGTTCTAGTTCCTGTACGATTGTCCCTTATTTTATTGTGCTAAGTCATATTTTTAGTAGTATAATTTTAAAATTACAATTCATGTCATCTCATGATATGCCATATTATATGAGGAGTGTCTTTTCTTGAAGTTCGTATTAATATAAGGGTTTGGAATCGACACATTATATCCACAATTTAGTCGGATTAATCGCATATCTGGGGGCATGGGTCGAGCAAAACAAAGGCACGGTCGTACCATCCTTTTCTCGAAGCCATTCAGGCCATTTTCAGCCTGTACTGGCTAAAGCTAGAACCCTGAATATATAGGGCACAGGGGACATCATTTAACCATGGAGGAACACATTTTATAGTTCTAATAATAGGCAAGTCGGTGGAAATCGAGTTGTGTTGGTGTTTTGGTATTGGCCCCATACAAGTAAAACCGGTATTGCATGCCCTATACGTTACTTACAATTGCTTAAGCACAAGATAAAAGTACCTGCATCTCCAATATTTTAAACCCAGACAAAAATATTTATCGTAAGTTCGCTTCCTTCTTACACTGCGGTAAACGCGCCTCGTGTTGAATAAACATGGATAAATGTACAGTTAATTTTTTTATTTCTATCATTTAGCTATCGATCGACCCGGCTCTTCATTTATTTATTTATTTATTTATTTATTTATTTATTAATACATGTTAACATGACATGTTCATGTTTAAGACATCAAATTTAAGTAAATACAACGTTTCTTACGTAGCTGTTGAGAAGTTGTTTCTTCTTCTGTTGATGAAATAAAAAATAAAAATTAATTGTCAAAACATATTTTCCATTTGTCATTTTTGTCAACAATAAAAACCTGTCCTTATCGATTTATAATAATGTTGTTAGCGTTCTCCACTGGTGTATTTGTGTTGAATACACATTTAAAATATTTCATTTAAATATTCGCAGTAAAAATGTGAACTGAAACAGCTTTTGGCCGAATTTGCATTGTCTATGGATAGAATGTCACTAATGTCACTTTTTGACAGCCAGTTTGTGTTATAAAATATTAAGTAAGGTTATTATAGTAAGTTTATTTATTTCATTGCATGTTTGAGAAAAGCACTATATATACCTCGGCGGGAAATGGGCTTGCCGGCCTCGTAACTATCTGTACTCGGCCGGCAATTCCTTACTTCCCGGCCTCTGCAGTAATGTACTATTATTAAAAACCGAATACCGAATTTAACTAAATATGTACTACGTTTCTCACCTTTTGTTTCTTTTTTGATCCCGTCTGTTGATAAAATCATCGGTAACATAAAAATATGACAAATAAATTAAAGCAGCTTTATTAAATATACGAAGTATACTTAACAAGAATATGATAGTAGAAAATATAACTAGGTACATATTTAAAGCCGGTAATAAAGCTAAAACTAAAATAAATAAGTTAGGTTGGGTCGCCTGGGCACGGTGCCCGTGACCCGGAAGTGGTCCCGCGTTGGATCGCTATGATGCCCACTTAAGTATAATATTTATTTCAAATAATTTGCTTTTATGAATTTGTATTAAGCTATGACCAAATCATGAGGTTCGGGCAGAATGCGGAATTTCTTTGTAAACTCTTCTCTTATTTTGCCAACAATTTCATGATTATCAATATGTGCCAAGTTGGCAATCCTTGCCAACTTGGCACATTTAGTGCTAATGTAAACACAGTAAAAGACAAACTATACGTTATTATTTCCACGACACGCAGTATTCATTTTTTTGCGTCTACTTAAAAATTTTAGCAATTTTTTTTGTCAATTTCAGCCCTGTATGAAATCTAGAGTTGATATCATTAATGTTGCCATATTAATCTCAAACTACTATACTACCATTTTCACACACTTCATATATTTCAGGTCAGGCAATGGCACGAGGGCAAAGAGTATAAAACTTCGTGGCATATAAAGAAAGGTATGCCCTTTTTAAAGACATGTCGAAGCGGTTGGTCGACGCCACGGGGGACAAGAGAGCGGGCAGCTTCCTCGCTCAGCGTATAAGCATCGCGATTCAGCGAGGAAATGCTGCCAGCATTCTCGGCACAATGCCACAGGGGCCCATATTAGAAATTGACATTTTATGGTAGTTTTAATTGTTTTTCCTTTAAGGTTTTAGTTTTAGATTAATCATAGTATTGTATAAGATTTATTATAATTATATTAAGAAAGGTAATGGCATTAAGACGATGTAACGCATCACCCATGCCCACGGGGCTCGTTCCAGGCTGTCCGGCATAACTGGCCGCGATTTCGTTTCTCGCGCGACAGAGCATCACCTGCCACTGTCACACTATATTGATTGGAAAGAGATAGGTAAAATAAGTCGCGCGACAAAGAGTCGCATGTCACAGTTGTTCTAGAGGTGCAGGAGCGACTTATGCAGATCCGCATCCGCGTACGCTGCGTGTGTTTAAAGGTAGTTTCACGAGAGTCGAGGTGAATGATTACACACACAGCTACATGAAGCATTCATTGCAAAAAAGTGAATGAATGAAATGAATGAGTGAGTAAATAAACACAAAGCTATAGTGTAAACAAACTTTTTGGTCCATCTTGCAATGCACTGTTGAACCTGCTATCGGTATACGAAAAAAGAACAGTAATTTCAAAATCCCGTTTTCATTGTGTTCGTTGACAGTGTTCGTAAACTCTCGTAAAACTACCTATGCGTATAGTATGCGTAGTTGCGTATTTAGAAATTAATGCAGAAGTATCGAGGTAGCGGATGCCGATGTGAATAAAATGTTTCTCATTTTAAAAGAATTCCTAATGTTAAATAGTAGAAATTATGAAATATGATAACTTCTTACTTTTGATCCTTGTGTGCAAGATTCTTGCCACAGAAGACAGTTCTGTACACACAAACAAAATATTAATATGAAACATGCTATATTATAATGGGATTGCGGGAAGGCGATACCACCTGCCGGAAAACACTTGGTCAAGAGCATGCCAGGTCATGCCTGTTTGCTTCTGGAGGTTTCCGTAGTCGCTATTACAAACGTAATATTATGTGTTTATGTGCTAGATAAAATTATTAGGCATCGTCTTAATAGAACGCGAATGCGCGATCATCGCAAGTTCGCGCGAATTTTACTCGTACTAACGCGCGATCAAACATATTGAACTCGAATAGGTGTCCTAACTGACAATCGCGGGATCGCGCGATTGTCAGTTAGGACACCTATAGAACGCGAACTTGCGTATCGAAGCGCGAATACGCGATTGTCGCGCGAACACGCGATTGCGACCATACAGTGCGCCGTAGTCGCCATCGCGTGTTCACGCGACAATCGCGTATTCGCGCTTCGATAGGAGTCGTCCCTTGAGGGTTCCGTGCCCAAAGGGTGCCAACAGGGCCCTAATGCGAACCCTTTGCGGTCCGTCTGTCCGTTCATCTAAATAACACAGGGTTGTATTTTGTATTGTGAGAATAACTATTGGCTCTATTACAACAGATAATTAAAATAAAATTAAATATTGAAACGTGTTCTTCTTTTCTACTTAATGTTTTGTTTTTCTCTCTTAAATGTAGAATAGACATTACTAGTACCATGGACTGGAGCTACTTTGATTCACGGAGTAACATTTATCATCGATTTTTCGACTATAAAGAATTGGTTTATTAATGCGTTCTTAGCAATTTGTTATTAGGCTTTGCAACTAGACTTTGAATCCTAGTTTAAAGGTGTTTCGAAGTGAATGATTATTTTTAACAATATCGAAAAAAAATGCCCTGCGATTTTACGAAACAAGACTCGTTTCTACAATACACCAGTGTATTGTAAAACAAATGGAAGTAAATACAACTTTTCTTACGATGTTTATGCCGCTGAGGAGTTGTACCTTATTCTGTTGATAAAATAAAAAGATATCTGTATGCTAAATTATGTACGTGTATCAACCAAAAACCAAAGAATATAGATATAGTTTGTGGAATAAATGGTGCGCTGAAGGCACGTTACATAATAGCCTTGTAATAATATTGTACGTACTTGTAATTAAAACCATTGTATTAAAAAGTTGTGGTTCATTATTGCCTTCAGTTTCCATTATGTGTCAGAAATATATTTGTGGCATATGAATATATTTTATTTTTAAGTAGCCTAAATATATGAGTGCCCCACTGCGGCTAGTTTTTAATAAACTTCTTGTCCAAATTGTTGCAGTTTTGAGCATATTATGTAGTACCTAAACTTTTGGGCAGTACAAAATATAGTATAATAGTTCGAAAAATAAGTAATACCTATTTCAAATTCAGAGCATCTTATTGCAAGATACCCAAATAAAAAAAATTAAGAAAAAACCATCCGATCCACTCTAGCGGCCTTACATAGGCACCCTATATCCTAAGTGCCCAGGGTCTTCACTGCGTTGCAATCGGCCTTGTCAATGTCAATTAATTATAAAAAAAATCATGTGTCTTACGCTCTTCTTTTGCTATAAATTTCAATAACGATCATTAGAATATAATAATTAAATTGGGCAACATTGTGTAATAGAATGTGCACGGTAAAACGATGTATTTTTAAACTACAAACCCTCTCAACATCTCGCTCGACGGCATCCTTTACTGTCCCGCTTAGGAGTGTCATCGTCTTGTCATCCAAATTTAATTGATCGCCGACCAAACGCGAAACCCGTTGATAGTTGGCATCGATGTCACCCTAAGGAGGCAAATTATAAAAACTGTAGGTACATAATTGATTGAATTATTTGTGTTCCTTCTTTGTCTCTTGCTTACTTACTCATTGATTTTTTTTAATTTTGTATCTATTCCACTTCCCATAAGTAGCCTGGACGGGATAGCTTTTTATCAATAAGACCACCATTTATTTTGAATTTTGATGTTATTTTGGTGCTCAATAATAAGTGTGATCGTCTGTCTGTGGCAGATAAAATAGTACATACATTGTGTATCTAGCGCGGTATGTAAGGAATTAAAAAGGAGTGTTTGTTAGAAGCCCGAGACGAAGCCGAGGACTTTAATGACATGAGTTTGTCATTCCTTTACCGGCCGTGGTACGCACAATGTTTTTCATCACACTTGTTAGGAAACCTAAATAAATAACCTTACTAATCCACCTAGTAGGATAAAAAACCCGTGACATGAAAATGTAAATTGCTGATATTTCTTGAATAGCTAAACCGATTTTTGTAAAACATGGCTAAGATCGTTTCTGAATAAACCAGTTTTCAAAAAAAAACACATCTAAATCGGTCCATCCGTTTGGGAGCTACGATCCTACAAACAGACGCATAGATATACATTTTAAACTTACAACACTCTTCTCACTCTTTTCACATTGGGGTTTAAAAATATAAGGAATAAATGAAACATCTACTACAAATTACACTTTAGACATTTATTAATTAATGAAATTGATAATAAACATGGTTGACAAATTTAATATTTATTTACGAAAATGGATATTTACCATACAATTATTAAGGTTGAGTGACATTTGTTTTTCAGGCAATTTAATATTTTGTGACAAACTGATGTTTGTCGTTGGTTCAGCTATAATAGTTTTGGCTCCGCAGGAAATGATGTTGCATTACATTCTGTATCTGTATTTGTGAAAGATGTTGATGGCTTTGGAATAGGTTTCATATCTAGAAATGATCTTGAATTACATGGAGTGTCCATATTTGTGAATGAATGATGTTGAATCAACGGGCTCAATTTTTTTATCCACAGATGGCCATGCTCATATTACTTTTGGATTAGCGTCACAGATTAGAGAATATAAACAGACATTTCACTGTCGCTCGTTTCCATACAAAAAACAAGAGTTCCCACTCTCGCGCCGAAACAATAGGCCCCACCACCACAGCCACAGCACGGTAAACTTCGCACATTACAGTTATTAAAAAAGTAAGTTTCCTTTGATCATGAAAAATAAGAGTAAAACAGAAGCAGCGTATTCAAATAAAAAAAAAATTATGCCCTAGGGCGTAATAGGTCATTTACGGCCCGCAAAACCTACGTGTAATAACACCATTTTCGAGCAAGTACCCCCCACGGTACTTAGTCACATAGGTAGTGTCATTGACGTGGTAAAGGAGAGGGCTAACGAGCACAGATGGTTTCAACGCGTTGGTCCTAAAAATCAGTTTTAGGACCAACGCGGCAGTGGGACGCGCTGCGCCGCAGCCGGACGTTATAAAAATGCCTAATTGCGTGGTAAAAGGCTCCGATTACTGTTACGGGGAATATAGACCCAGGTGTATTTTCGTCCGCGACATTTGTATGCCATACATTGAGTTTGGCATACAAATGTCGCGGCCGAAAATCGATCCACCCGAACTGTACGGATCGCCCTATCCTTACTTTTGAATTTATTGCGTAGTGTTTACCTACTACAGGACAACAGAAGCCGGACCCACCTTGTCCTGCCTGGAGTCGGCGTTGTACAGCTTAGTCAACGCTCCCTGCAATAATACTTCAAGTTGAGTGACGAGCGACGTCGATGGAGCTGACGCATCAATGGTCGATTGCATGTTTTTATGATTTTCTCAGACTTCTCGTGTTGTTTTGCGCAGGCAAAATGTAACAAATATTAATATGAAAGTAACTCCCAATTCATATGTAGAATCGACGACCACGACTCCGCCTGTCGCGTCACAAAGTCACTTTTGCCTTATCTTTCTATCTACAGTAGGTATAAGAAAGTTGTAGAAAGACGGTGTTTGTACATCGAAAAGATTTCTAAAACCAAGGACCATTAAAACAAGAGGACTGTCATTCTCCATACTTTGGGTCGTGCCCCGACCGCAAGGCAATCTAGGCAAAAACTAGATGGCACTAAAAAACTAAACATTTAACGATGTTATAATTGAACAAAGAAACATAGTACAGTAGCAATTAGTTCGTAAACAGCTAATAACAAATAAATTCTAACATTTAAATACTGTGTCACGCTTGCAAAGTTGAATAATTGTAAATAATATAATTCTTATACCAAGCTTATACATAGATGGCGTTCTAAATATCGGGGAACAGCTTTTTGTATGGAGAATGACAGTCCTCTTGTTTTAATGGTCCTTGCTGAAACTAAAACTTTACTGGCGAGTGTAAAAGGGTGTATTTTCAAAGACATAAATATTTAAAAGATTCCTCCTCACTAGACTGACGTTCATTGGTCACTTGGTAGAACTTGTCAGATTCTACATTGTAACCAAAAGTGCCAATTCTAGTAAGGCAGAATCTTCTCATTAATTGCCAATATGTAATGACAGCAAATGACGTTTCTGAAAATACACCCAAAAAATAATTAATAAAATTTAAATACATATAACAAAGTCGTGTTAGTTACACCATTTATAAATCCAGACCGGGTGGACCGATATTTTATTTTCTTTTTGGGTTCGTCTCTGCCCCAAAACAGAAAAACTTTTAAAACATCTAAAAAATTATAAATTCTGTGGCATAACAAAGTTCGCCGGGAAAGTTAGTAAGTAGTAAATAATAATTTAGATAGAAACAAGAAATCAAAGTACATACAAATATTAAATTAAATTCACCCTGGGTGAGTGGTCCAGACCAGGCATCGAACCCGGTACCTTTGGATTTCCGGCCCAACGTCTTTTACCCGTATTAAAAAACTAATTAAGAAACATCCTGTTCCTTTCATATAGTAGATAATTGTAGTTTATGTGACTATTATATAATTAAATTAGTCATAATCGTGTGATGTTATTATGAAATTCGCCTATCGGCTCGTTTCATAAACCTACACTCGTATATTAATGCCTAATTATGTAGGTACTGTTGGAACATAGAGTTCGTTTATGTACTAATTTAAACCTAGGCTTTTAATAAGCGTTCAAGTGAGACAGTTGTCACAAAAAACATTTTTCTATTCCGTTTTGATCGCTCATGCACGCGGTGCTAAATATACTTGGAACTGGTGATTATGGTTTTCTTTTCCTGATCCACTGAATCTCCAACAGGTACATGCACTGCTTTTTCTACACGCATATTTTAAGCTCTCTATGATGTAATTAAAAACTGCAATATGCATGAAAACTTTTTTCACAGTAGGTGTGTCACGCACCCACAGTTTTTTTTTAATTCAGAGAAAAACGAGTCGGCCTCAACTATCATATCGTTCGATATTACTTGATATCAAAATTGTTTGCAATTGAGATTTCATTTCGAATAAAATGTCATTTCGCCTGATATTAGAATTAAGGTCAAATGAAATCGCATTGTTTTTTAGAGATGTTCGAAATTATAATTTTCGTCCGTATGTATGCGCAACACGCAAAAACTATAAGACCGGTTTTCATGAAATTTGGTGTTTGGGTAGATTAGAATGATTTTTAGGGGTTTTGTACCCAACGGGTGCCTATCCGTCTGTCACAGGGCTCTATACTTTAAACCGTAATAGATAGAGACTTGTAATTTTCACAAAATGTGTATTTTTAATGCAGCTAAAAGATAAAATGATAACAAGTAAATAAAAAGAATGATAAAATGAAATTATAATAACAAGTTTTTGGCATCTTTACGTCGTCTCCGGATCCTACGCGCACCTTGGACGATATCTTCATACTAAGGGCCGATTAAGACGGACTGCAACCCAACTGCAACCCCCTACGATTTTTTATGGGAACTGCATCACAACTGCGCAGTCGGTGTGCAGTTGTGATGCAGTTCCCATACAAATCGTAGGGAGTTGCAGTTGGGTTGCAGTCCGTCTATATCGGCCCTTACTTACCGTAAGCAGCACATCGGCTAGCTAAAATAACGAATAAAATATAATAAAATATTGGGTAACACTAATATGTCTTAGAATAGCTAAACAAAAACCGAAATAATATGATGTAGAAAAATTAAAACTGTTTAAATTTATTGAATTACTGGGTATAAAATGTAGATTTGTAGAACTTACAGATAACATTTTACGTTTAGTTTTATTACGTTTAAAATAAAAAAGAAAAATTACAAGACATAAGAAGAGGTCTATAAAAAACCTATGCCGGTGGTGTTTGGTGTCGGCCGCAGAGTGAAGAACCTGCTGACGATGCGCGCCGTGTCCAGGAGTACCGCCTTCTGTAACTGGCCCTTGATCCAGCCGTCTAGCGAAAAATCTCTTGAGGTTGATCAAGACATTGGGAGGGCGGCATACCCAACAGATGTCGACCTCCGTCCTTCAGGACATACCAGTTGTTAGTTATCATAACTTCATTTGCAATTAACATAATATATTACTAACCACCGGTAGCCTGGGCCCCACCCCGCTGCCGGCGGCACCCTAGGTTAGTTTTTTTATAATATGTTTATATTTTGTAATTTCATTCTGTATTTTACTTTTTATACATATATTGTAAAAAGCCTAATCTAAGAAAATAAAGATATACGGAATTACTAATCACTGTCTATTACTACGTTAAAATCGATAGGTACATACCAACTGTAAATAAATACGGTTTTATTAATTAAAACAAAAATATTGCTTTGGTAATCCGCGATAAGTACGGTTTAATCAATAAAATCATTAAGAATTTTGGGTAGGTAAATTGAGCAAGAAACAAGGTATAGTTTTGATATAATTTAAATTTTGCCACTGACTTTAAATACACTCACGGACAATGAATTTGGGTCGTTTTTTAGGAACAATTATATAGAAAATGAGCCGAAATCATTGTCCGTGAATGTAGTATAGTGCGAATCTTGTGAGGTGAATTTTTCGCTTCGAGCCCTAATCTTTCAAACAAAGGCCATTGTTATCCATTATGGTAGCTTTGCTATAATAGATACAATGGCCTAGCGGCAGGCGCTACAAGCTAGTTGGGTAGTTCTCTGCGATTTTATACCGCGATTTTTTTGTCATTACCATCGCCACTATTATTGGCGGTTTTATAAAAGCAATCAGGATCATTATGATAAAAATAGCAGAGGCACGCGACTTCTACAAGATAACCAAAAACGACTCCATAGTTTATACGGAGCTCATCTATAATGTGGCGATGGTAATGATCCGATTGGTGCGACTTTTTAGTCGCAGAGAACTACCCAACAATAGATACAATGCCCTTTGTTTGGCACTAGCTAGCTTGAAGCGCCTGCCGCTAGGCCATTGTATATACAGTGTGTAAGTCTAATACGGGTGAATCTCTTAACGGTGGTTAGTATAGGACAAAGTGAAGGTAATTAGATAACATTTACTTAAAGTTGCAACAATAATTTTTTCCATACAAAATAATTCAGCCCGCAATGTAATGCAAACACACTCACGTTAAACGCTCGTTGACAATTACGTTGACATTTCGGTACCGCCGTACCGGTACCGCAACCATGTTTACAGTACATTGCTGCTGAGAAATTAAAAAAAAAAAATTTTGGGGTCGTAATGAACTGCAACTTAAAAAAACCTTTTACTTCATGATTACAGTAATGAATACTATGTCCGATTTAATTTATCGCCCGTATTAGACTTACACGCTGTATTATAGCTACCATAATGGATAACAATGGCCTTTGTTTGAAAGATTAGGGCTCGAAGCGAAAAATTCACCTCGCAAGATGCGCACTATAATGAACTTACCGGCTTTTGCTGGCTGTTGAGCTTTTGCCCCTGAAATGCAAATCTAATGATACTATCCGCCGGGAATTGGGAGAGCTCCTTAAATAATTTTAAGCACTTGTATAGCTTTTTCAGTATAGTTACTCGTGCCTACATTTGGTTATAAATGAAGCTCCGGTGTAGGAACGGACGGAATGGATTTTTTACATAATGCTTATTACTATCGTAAAACAAAACATAAAAACGAAATAAAATTAACATTTACCTCCATACAAGAAATGTGTGTTTTGGCGTTTTTCGCTCGTCGGTAGCATGGAACTAGGTTTTGCTCCCGGTACTGGATTTCCATACAAATACTCTATTGGAACCGAGAATTCCCGGTTCTCGCCATAATACTCAGTACCGGGAGCAAGCCCTACATGGAACCTTTTGTGTGCGAATCTATCTCGCCACTTGCCCGGTTTTTTCGGATTGCAAGAACTTAAAACTATGAAATGACTTTAATTTCGATTGACGCCTATTTTTAGCAAAAACTTTAATGTCCTAGTAGTAGCCAGCCCTCTGCCGACCAACCGTCAAACAACCTGACCTGTTGCGTATGTGTGTGTGCATCTTTGCGGTGAAATAGTTATACGTACCTGTAATTTCTTTACGACTGTAGATAATCGCTCTACATTAAAATCCTGGAAGAAAATTGTTTTTCGTTTCAATCATAAGGTTGTCATTAGATTCGCTGTCTAAAAAATTAAAGTGAATACCATTTTCGATGTCTGCATCGCCGGAAACTAAGGAACGGGCACCTATCTTGGAAAAGTTCCCAAAAAGTAATGTCCATGTACACCATCTTCAAATGCAACGAATACTATTTTGCTCACACGAAAATCTCAAGCTTTTTAAGGTTGAAGCATGGATACCAGATCGGTACCGAAACGGCACTGCCTCACCTCATCGTTTCGCCGTTAACCACACGCAAGCACGTAACGGAAGCGAATCGGCATTTTCGAGCTATCATCTCGCTTACGGATGGCCGGTAGCGCGCTTACCGCGCAGCGACAGCGGGCGCGCCCGCGTACAAACCGGGGAACTGCACGCGGCGCGCGGGTCACTCGCGGTCCCCTGCGCCGGCGGCGAGCCGCAAGCGCAGCGGTGGCGCAATGTAAGGACGGTGAGCGTGAGTCACCTCTTGCCCGTGCCAAGCCGATACATTGCCGTTCCGATACCGATAAGTGTGCATTTTTGTGTGCTTTAACCATAGCGACAGTATATCTTCTGTAAGTATTACGTTTCCGACGAAAACGCACTTTGAGGGTAGAAACTGGATTAGTTCTTAGAACAGCCTTAAGAGAATGTAGAGTAAATATTACCTTAGAATCGTAGTTCCCAGCAGCATACGCCGCGGCGGCGCAGACCGCGAGCAAGGACAAAATGGCAGCACGCATGGCGACGGTCTGGACAGGTGTGAGGACTAGCGGCAATATAACTACGAACACTATAATTCATATTTGTCCGATTTTGCGCCGTGAAATTACTATTATTTTCAATTTCCTTAATTACACAGTCGCTTAACAACGTGGAAGCAATTAAAACTCTATGTTAAGTTTAATTTTTCAATGTATTTTGCCTTCATCAAAAACATAACATGTAAAAAGTTCTTTTACAACAAAAAAGTTTTGAGATGTAATGTTAAGTTAAACCAAGTCAGTACCGGGGGGGGGTATCCACAGAAGAACTCGACTCCCACCGACTTGCCTATTTTTTACATGTACCGAAGTATTTTTTTTGCTGGGATCTCATTTCTTTTTGTACAGGTATTTTTGTTTAATATGAAATAAGTACTGGTCTGCCTTTATTTACTACATTGCAATCCATTCTTTTTCCAATTTGAACTACAAAACTAACTTTGTAACCGCATGTATTTGTGTAGGATTACAAACTTATGTGTACAGTTGTGACGGAAATTGCAATATTTTTAGGTTTTATAGGACTTGATAGGCTAAAAACTAACTATGTTTAAAATTTGGAGCTTGTGGGTTTGATAGAAGTACCTTTGAAATATGGCTGATGATCTGACTGGCGTCAGTCAGTGAGTCAGTGACAAAACTAAGGAGCTTTGACGTGCAATACTTTTTAAACTACACATACAAATTGAATTTTATTGTGAATATACTTAAGTCTTATTGCGCCCTATATATCCCTAATAATTCAAGGTTCTAGTTTTAGCCAGCACAAAATAACAGGAGGTTGAAAATGGCCTGAATGGCTTTGAGAAAAGGATGGTACGGTCGTGCCTTTGTTTTGCTCAATTTGGTGGGGGCACTACCGTGCCCCCAGATGATAAGGGTTGTGGTGTTTACACATTAAGTTTGAGAATTCATCAATCTGAATCGTTTGACATAAATAACGCGAGACCAAGTCTTGTATGCGTCAAAAAGCTCAACCGGTTAATACGAAAAATTTAGAATGAAGTCGGCACGGGTACATCGATATAAGTGATTTGCACTGGTCTGGTTAATGAATAAACTTTATGCCAAAATAAAGACTATTTTATTACGAACACGGTGGTATAGAGTTGCCTGCGAAAAATCAGTCCTGAAGTGCGGTTGTCGAGTTTTAAAAAGTCAAAGCCCTTCAATCCCGGTTGCGTTAAGTTTGCACCTGGTTTCCTTGGCATCACATACCAACCAGGTGCAAACTTAACGCAACCGGGATTGAAGGGCTTTGACCTGGCAACCCAAAAGTTATGACGGGAAAAATATAGGCAACCCAACGTTTGCATATTCTATAGGCGTAATACTTCTGATTGGTATGTCATTTGTCTATTAAACAAAATGGTGAAAAATAAAAAAATAATTTTTTTTTAATTTTTATTTAATCATATTCTGGACTGAATTTTTTTAGGCAACCCACTTGCAATATATTTATTAACATATAAATAAATAAATAAATATTAGGGGACAATCTTACACAAATCGAACTAGTCCCATAGTAAGCTCAATAAGGCTTGTGTTATGGATACTAGACGACGATATATTTAATAGATACATACATACAAATACTTAAATACATAGAAAACATCCATGACTCAGGAACAAATATTCGTGCTCATCACACAAATAAATGCCCTTACCGGGATTCGAACCCAGGACCTCTTGCTTCATAGGCAGGGACACTACCAACTAAGCTAAAGCGGTCTCTATTTAATTCAATATACAATACTTTTCATCCATTAACCAGCTCGGTGAAGGTCGTTCTATACTGGGATCCTCTACTACTATTAATAGATGAACTTAATAGACGGACGGAGAGATGGATTAGGAGGTAAAATGAAAGACAGGTAAGTGTAATTGATTAAGGCTGTTCTGCGCATACCACACAGGGTCCACCATACTATTTTTTTATTATTAACCTAATTTTACCTAACCGAAGCGAATCGAGGATGAGTCGACGAAGCCCCTCTTTGCGGCGCTTCTATTTCCGCTCTGAGGGACGCAAGATAACGAACGAACCTAAGCCAAGGCATTGTAGAGGGCAGTAGAAAAGTTTTTTTTTGCTCCCCTTACGGGGAGCTACGCTCTCCCTTTCCCCGCATTGTCCTCTTGCCTTGTATATTTTGTGTCAAAAGTTTCATATAACAGCAGTTTGTACGTAATGGTCAGTGGTCAGTGCGCCGCTATTAGGCATTTTTTCATCGAATTTGATTCATATGATGACTAATATTATTTCCTGGGGACAGATATTATCAGTTTAGTAACAAATCTAAATTTTGGTGACAGAAAATATAGTTGCCTTTTATGAAACAATAAATACTCAAAGATGTTAAAAAATCTTAACACAGTCACTTTTCCATAGTCGGCTAAAAATCTCCAATAACTTTGGATAAGATAAGGAAGGCAGACATATTATTAAACATCCAATAATAATTTATGGCTCCAATAGTGACTTTTATGTAAAAGTCATTAACATACACCACCATTGTACAACATGTTCATATATAAACAAAAGCGTATTAGCTCTGAAAGTTAAGTACAGAAATGCTAAGTGCGGCGTTGTATGAAATTTGGTACCGGCACACCCGCGACTCACACCGCACCCCCGCACGATTGCTCTATCAAACAAAACCGGTCCGTCGGCCGACTGTATTATCCGTTGTGACACTTGTGACAGTGCGATCCGAGACGTATAGTTTTGACAACGGGATAACATTACTGGCAGTTGAAAAAATAAAACAACACATCACTAATTTGCACAGAGCAAGTATATTAAATTTATGCTTCGTATTGGTTGCGCCATCTCTTATCACAAATTATCGCCTGAAAACAAAGAAACTACATTTATCGATTATTTCATTTCATTTATTTGCCGTATATTAAGGTTACATTAGGTCTTATAAGTTAATTATGATCTACTTAATATAAACCCTGTGAGGGCGTTGCAATTTTCCTTTATACTAAAGCTACAATTATAAACATTTAATAAATACTACTTATGTGCATTTCGAGTCGAAACTTTCTTTATATATAAATATTTCATATATTATGAATATTTCAAACGATAAAAAGGCCTGTTCAGCATGAACGATTACCGTAATCAGCAAGAGAAACTCCTGGCAAAAAAAACGTCTTTTAAGTTTGCCGGGTACTAGCACTGGTAAAAGCACTAATGACCTCATGCTTAGCCGACGATAAATGACGCCTCGCACGTACTCGTAACCGCGAGATGTGTGTGTAATGCTCACGTACTCGTAACCGCGAGCTGTGTGTGTAATGCTCAGACGGCCACAGAAAATTTAATGCACAAACTCAAACCTTTTACCGTAGGCTAGATAAGATATCCCGAGTAATACCAACAAACAAGTCAAGCAGGAATTTAAAACCGTCATTGAGGTGTTTGGAAGGGTACACTATGAGGTCCAAACGGATTGAGGCGAGATGCGAAAGATACACGTAGACTAAATGTTAAAACTGCAAGAACAATCTGCCGTCTATCGTTCAATGTAATATCAATTCTATCCCCAAACAACCGATGACCAAGCCAAAGTACAACGTCCAGCCAAACAATCATTGAACTTTAGTGCAATGGGTAATGATATAAACTTATTAAAAGTATTACAACGTCTCTTACGTATCTAGAACTCATCCAAAACTTGCTGTAAAAATAGGATAAATAAAGGATTAAATACCTTATGCCACACCTAGCCATAAAGTGACTTTTTCCGCACGCTACGCGTATGGAAAAAACCGCTTTCTGGCCAAGTGTAGACATAAAATGATGTGCACAACACGGGACAGCCCTCGATCACATATTTACGACCCTCGGTTGCAGCTCGGGCCGCAAACATCTCGGCCTTTCTTTGTATTACCACCCTAGTTGTGTAATATACTAATATCTGCGAACAAGCGGTGGTTATTCTCAACTTCCACTTACCTAAGTACAATATTTACACTCAAACATGCGTAAAGTAAATAATATTGGTGTGTGGCGTAGAAACAATACCGTTCATTACTTATTAGGTAGAGACTTTTAGACAAACACCCACAATTGAAGTCAAATACACAAAACATCAAACATTGAATTGTTGTGTTTTGTAACAAAATAAAGTAATCATTACACATTTTCTTACCTCGTATCGAAAACTCTGAAATAAAAATATAGGATGATTGAATAAAAAAAATGTAATTTGTTTATTTCGATAAGGTGGCATATTTTACAATTATAATCATACAATTTACTCGTTGTGTAATAGGATTTTCTTTGTTATATTCAAATACTCTTTTCTGCCAACAAACGATGGTTATCCTTAGCTTCGACTCGTTTGAGACGTTTCTGTTTACAGGGTGTCCCATATAAGTCACACGTCACAGTGACACCGGGGCTAGGTCAGCCTTAGAGGCACCAAACCAGCCTAATATGACCTTTGTAAAAGTTGCACGGTTTTCGAGATAATGGCTTTAATTTGCCATTATCTCGAAAACCGCTTTTTAGAAATTTTCATGTTTCAAGATAAATGCAGTATTTTTTCGCACATTTTTTTTTCGACCAAATAACACTTTTGTCATCTCAATTAACTAATCATGACAGCGTACACATAAAAATAAAATTATTTAAGAGCTACTGGAGCACACGCTGGGACTACACATGTTAAAGAACGTGAAAATTTCTAAAAAGCTTTAATTTGCCATTATCTCGAAAACCGTGCAACTTTTACTAAGGTCATATTAGGCTGGTTTGGTGCCTCTTGACCTGACCTAGCCTCGGTGTCACTGTGACATGTGACTTATGGGACACCCTGTATATTTGATTGAACCAAGTGAAGTACTTATAACTATTAGCGTGGAGTGAAATACTGTCCTCTTGGTTATGCAAGTTTTCATTACTTAAAAAAATAAGTACATGATAACAAACAAAACAAATCTTTAATTTTTAGTAAAATTTTTAGACTTGTGTTACGTAGTTTTTAACTTATTTAAGCGTTTAATAAGTGCGTAATCATAAGATCTAAATTTAACAATATTTTAATAGGTTAGATACCACACTGATCTTATATTACTGGTTGCAATAATGGTGGTCATTATATGTATATAGTTTCCGATTACACAAAAGAGGATCTATTATATGGACTAAGTAAACTTATAAATATATAAACTTCTTAATTGTGCTTAAAACATGCTTTAAAGAGAATGTCAGTGTGTGGTTTAGAAACCGTAAGATTAAATACGGATATACGGATAATAATAAATATTAGGAGACAATCTTACACATATCGAACTAGCCCCATAGTAAGCTCAATAAGGCTTGTGTTATGGATACTAGACGACGATATATTGTAATAGTAAAGTTGTAACTGGGGGTTTATGGGGGTTTGAAGTAATACTCCTTCATGATGATAGTCGTTATTTTGTGTAACTATAGTAAGATCAAGTACAAGACAAAGACCAAAGTCAAAGACCAAAGGCGAAGACGTGTCTTAAAGCTAGTTACATCATTTTATAATATAATAATGCTTACTCGCTATAACCCAAATCCGTGCGTCACATGTCGTAAACAGTAACAAAGAGTTACTGTTAATTCATCACATTACAATATTTAATACATACAAATACTTAAATACATAGAAAACATCCATGACTCAGGAACAAATATTCGTGCTCATCACAGAAATAAATGCCCTTACCGGGATTCGAACCCAGGACCTCTTGCTTCGTAGGCAGGGCCACTACCAACTAAGCTAAAGCGGTCGTCAAAATAAATACTAAGGTACAGTCAGCGTCAAATAGTCTGTAGCATCCAAAGCGCCATATTGTATATCATAACACGGCTTAGTGCCAATAGTAATAAAGTCGTGTACGATATACATGTATGAAGCTGACTGTACGTACAGACCCTACAAAAATTACCTCCACTTTAAAGTTTTGAATTTTCGTGCATTGCGTAACGAAATTATGTAATAACAACGTTCCTTACGTCATGGCAATCATTACACTGAAACAATAAAATATGTCGAATAAATCACTAAATATTGTAACTTTTTAATTATTCAATATTATAGTTTTAACACAATCGTTGAGTATGCTTTACTTTTACTCGCTTTAATAATTTTAATAGTGCTAAAAGTTTGCTTCATAATATTTTGCAGCATCTTCTACTAAAGTAACCGCTTCTTGGCGTTAGCCTCGTGCTTATGATTAGTAAGTGCTTTTTCCTGATAACGAATTGTTAACAATCAAATACATCCTAATGCGAAATAATGGTGTTAGGTGAATAATGTAGAAAATGTACTATGGAACAAGTACGGTCCTCACGAACAACATCAGCCCTTTAAGTTGAAAATGGGTAAACCCCTTAGAAGCATCAAATAAGCATTTTAATTAATGAGTTTTGTGTAACGAAGAAAATATTAAACAAATGGAATATTTTCTTACCTTGGTTTGATTATTCTGAAATAAAAAATACCATGGTTAAATCACTATATTTTATAACAGGAACTTCTATGTTATACTCAAACAAATGTGCTCAAAACATGCTAATAAGTAATTCAAGGTGTTTGGTTTAGAAACCGAATGATCAAAGACTAAGTTTCAGACCTTACTAAAAACACTCGCACTTCAAAATACCGAATTTCCCTAGATATAATGTTTCATGGTGCTTAAAGTCAGCTTTAAAAATCTATTTTAGCGTCTATTACTAAAGTCCGAATGACCGCTACTCATACTCAGCGTTAGTTTCGTGCTGAATACACTACGTTTCCCGAATTTAAACAAAAAATTGTACGGTTCTTAATAACAACTCCAGCTCTTAAGTTCGAAAATTTGGGAACCCTGAAAAACATTAAAAACAACGTATTTTTCTGTCTTGTGTAACGAAACAAGTATAAGTAAATTTCCTTACCGCGGCTTGATTATTCTGAAATAAAAAGGTAGGATTGGTTGAATCACTGTATTTTGTAACACGAATTTCTTTGTTATACTAAAATATACAAGTTTGGTTTGGGAACCGTATGATCAATGACTGCAATGACTTTACGATGAACAACCGCACTTTAAAATATTAAAGTGTCGTGCATTGTGTAACAAAATTAAGTAATATTAGCGTTTCACACTGGCGAGCAATGAGTGTCCTCAATGCTCACCTAAAATAAAAAAAAGGATGAACACACTTACATCACTTGAATAATCCTGAAATAAAAAGGTACAAAGGTTGAATCACTAAATTTTGTAACAGGATTTGTTTATTATAATCAAAATATTTTATTTTTTAAGCAAACCATGGTAATCCTTTACTTTAGCTAGTTCTAAAACGTTTCATTGTGTTAAAAGTTCGCTTAAAATATTTTGCAACATCTACTACTAATTTGACCGCCTGACTGAACACACTACGTTTCCCGAAGGCTTACCTACTGCCGTAGTATTATTATTTATCCATTAATATCGTATTAGTACCAAGTGCTTTTTACTGATTTCAAAGAGTTAACAGTGATCAAATACATCCTTAAGTTTAATCGTAAGGTTTAAGGTGAATAGTGTAGAAACTGGGCTATGGAACACTTGGTACGGTTCTCACGATCAACACCAGCCCTTCAAGTTGCAAATGCCTAACCCATTAATAACATGAAAAAATACATTGAATTGTTGAGTTTCATGTAACGATATGCACAAACAAATTTTCTTACATCAGTTGGATCATCCTGAAATAAAAAAGGTACAATGGTTGAATCACTACATGTTACACACTAAAAAGTAAATGTAGGTATTTGCATACAATCAATGACTAGGGTAGGGGGTAATTTTGAAGTGCGGGTGTTTTCAACCCCCCCGCACTCGCACATCAAAATATTGGATTTGCAGCGTCTACTAATTTGACCACTATTTAGCGTTAGCCTCGTACTGAATATACTACGTTTCCTGAAGGCTTACTGCCTACCTATTATAAATCCATTGACATGATATGATTAACTAGGACTTTTTTCTGTAGGATTATGATGCTACGCTTTGTCGCATTATAAATAAATAAATGATAAAGCATCCGTCACTCTCGCATACTATTTGTTAGAACGTGACGGATGCTTTATCTATTTTAGCGTCTACTACTAATGTCCGAATGACCACTACTCAGTGTTAGCCTCATGCTGAATACACTACGTTTCCCGAAAGCTTACTGCCGTTGTATTATTAATCCATTGACATCGTATGATAAGCTAGCGCATTTTCCTGATTTCGAATTGTAAACAATTAAACACACCATGAAGTTTAACCATAAAGTTTTAAGTGAATACTTGAATACTGTAGAAGCTGTACTAAGGTGCCGTCTCCAACCGCGCGTTGCTGCGCCGCATGAGGCTTGTGCGCGCTCGTTCACTGAACGGATCGCTCCGAACTAGTACAATCGTGCTATTGTAATAGTTCGGTCTTTTAGTTCACTAGTAC
This sequence comes from Eudemis profundana, assembly GCA_947034925.1. NCBI lineage: Eukaryota > Metazoa > Arthropoda > Insecta > Lepidoptera > Tortricidae > Eudemis > Eudemis profundana. The sequence continues at coordinate 50,375,844 of OX344794.1, forward strand.
ACTGCCGTTTCTATTTAGGCTGGCTCACGTTTCGTTCTATAATGTTCCGTTCTGTCCAATCAGACCGACCGATCTATTCCAGCGCTGTGCATTGAATTTTCCTCGGTCATTCATTCAGAGCTGTTACATGTCGGATGTCGGTCGGCGGTTAACCGGATTTGATCGATTAATTTACTTAATCTACTAAAGAGCGAAACCGAAACAAAATAGTTCGTTTTAGTACATTGAGCAGAATTAATTATGTTTAGTACTTAGTAGTACATGTACTACTGAACATGTGTGTTGCCAACAATATGTCTGTGGTCTTTGTTTATTATATTCAACTTGTCTCGTAATCAATATCAAAAGCAACTGTTTCCAGAATGGATGGTAAAAGTAAAATTGGTTTATACAGGTGTTGCCTGTACTAGGAGCAAAATTAAAACGTAGTTTGTACTCCTCAAACTGAACAACATCTGTTCAACGACATTTAAAAATAACTTATGTTTTAATTTTAAGTATACTTTAAAGTTTATTTGATACCGCTTTGTACCTATTGCGATGTTTTTTATGTTTGTAGCGTGACAAGCGACGTTAATTAGACTGATGTTAACGTATATTGAAAATACTATTTAATTTGTATGAAAAAAAATACAATCTAAAGATTACAATACAATACAATACAATACAATATTCTTTATTGTGCACCAAAACAAAAGATTACAAAAACTTAAATCTAAAACAGCATAAATGGTAAACAACAGGCGGTCTTATCGCTAATAAGCGATCTCTTCCAGACAACCTTAGGGTAGTAGAGTGGGCGCAAAATAAAATCAGATGTGAGTAGGTAGTGCACAAGGAAATGAAAACAGATTAATTAATATTTAAAAGTTGTTGACCTAAAAGTTTTATTGTTTAATGAGTAGAATCTACGTTTGAATTATTTGGTCCTGCTACAGGCAACACCCGTACATAGATAACTACAGATTCATAGGTATTGTTTTTATAGCATTTATTATTTATGCTATAGCGCAAATATTCCGCTCTTGCACCACGGTCGATTTATGGTAACTACCATAATTACACGCCGTTATTTTTATGGAAGATGTTTGTTTGTTCCTTGTAAAGCTCTGGATTTAATTTAAACACTTAAAGCCTAGTATAAAAAAACGTCATATATCTTAGTGGAAATAGAAAAAAAAAATGTACGGTTCTTAATAATAACACCAGCTCTTAAGTTAAAAAATTTCGAAACCCTGAAAAACATTAAAAACAAGTATAAGTAGATTTCCTTACCGTGGCTTGATTATTCTGAAATCAAAAGGTAGGATTGGTTGAATCATTGTATTATACTAAAATAAACGTGTTTGGTTTAGGAACCGTATGATCAATGACTGCAATGACTTTACGATGAACAACCGCACTTTAAAATATTGTGTAACAAAATTAAGTAATATTAGCGTTTCATACTGGTGAGCAATGAGTGTCCTCATTGCTCACCTGAAATAAAAAAAAGACGATGAACACACTTACATCCCTTGGATAATCCTGAAATAAAAAAGGTACAATGGTTGAATTTTGTAACAGGATTTGTTTATTATTATCAAAATATTTTATTTTTAAGCAAACCATGGTAATGCTTTATTTTAACTAGTTCCAAAAGGTTGCATTGTGTTAAAAGTGCGCTTAAAAATATTTTGCAGCGTCTACTACTAATTTGACCACCTGACTGAATACACTAAGTGTCCTGAAGGCTTACCTACTGCCATAGCATTATTTATCCATTACTTAATAACATGAAAAATACATTGAATTGTTGAGTTTTATGTAACGATGTGTACAAACAAATTTTCTTACATCAGTTGGATAATCCTGAAATAAAAAAGGTACAATGGTTGAATCTCTACATTAACAACAGATTTCTCTTTGTTATACGTAAGTAAATATGCTCAAAACATGCTTAAAAGTAAAAATCAACGTCTAGGGTAGGGGGGTAATTTTGAAGTGCGGGTGTTTTTCGTAAGGCCCCCCTTATGGAAAACACCTGCACTTCAAAATATTGAATTTGCAGCGTCTACTAATTTGACCACTATTTAGCGTTAGCCTCGTACTGAATATACTACGCTTCCTGAAGGCTTACTGCCTACATATTATAAATCCATTGACATGATATGATTAGCTAGGACTTTTTTCTGTAGGATTATGATGCTACGCTTTGTCGCATTATAAATAAATAAATGATAAAGCATCCGTCACTCTCGCATACTATTTGTTAGAACGTGACGGATGCTTTATCTATTTTAGCGTCTACTACTAATGTCCGAATGACCGCTACTCAGCGTTAGCCTCGTGCTGAATACGCTACGTTTCCCGAAGGCTTACCGTTGTATTATTAATCCATTGACATCGTATGATAATCTAGTTGCATTTTCCTGATTTCGAATTGTAAACAATTAAACACACCGTGAAGTTTAACCATAAAGTTTTAAGTGAATATTTGAATACTGTAGAAGCTGTACTAAGGTACCGTCTCCGTGCGCGCGTTGCTGCGCCGCATGAGGCTTGTGCGCGCTCGTTCACTGAACGGATCGCTCCGAACTAGTACAATCGTGCTATTGTAATAGTTCAACCTTTTAGTTCACTAGTACACTGCTGTTTCTATTTAAGCTGGCTGGTTCCGTTCTGTCCAATCAGATCGACTGATCTCGCTCCTTGAAAATCATAACGTCATTAAACGAAAAACACGATTTTTGGGTACGGGGCTTCAAAGTTTCCGAAATATTAAAACGTCTAAAACTACCTTATTTGTAATAAAAGTATCATTTTTATACTGTGTTTTGTTAAATACGTGACTATGCTTTTTACTGATAAGAGTAAATTCTGTTTTTTATGTTTTATTTATCTGATAATTGAATTTAAAGAAAATAATAATGTCACTATTCCATTAATTTTTGCTTAGTGTCACTTTTCGGGCCTGTGTTTTCCTAAACTTTAATTTAGTTTAAGGAACAATGACACTATATAATGGTTATTTGAAAGAAAAATCCATGTTTTTGTATAAAAACTGTTAATGAAAACTTGTTAAATAACATTTTCATCACACTTGCTCGAAAATGGTGTCATTACACGTAGGTTTTGCGGGCCGTAAATGACCTATTACGCCCTAGGGCGTAATGGTTTTCTTTTTAAATTTGAAACGCTGGTTCGGTTTTACTCTTATTTGTCATGTTCAAAGGAAACGCCAACGTACTTTTTTAACTTTTATTACTGAAATATTTATTTAAAGAGAACTGTTGTTGCAAATACATGTAAACACATATTTCTGTAACATTAATTAAATGTTTAAATAGTGCATTTCAGTATTTTGTAAAAATAAAATCAACCTTTTTAAGTCTTTACCGCTATGGTTTCCGAACGTGACGTGAAGTCGCATTGTCTATGGATAATGTCACTAATGTCACTGTCAGTTTTACAATTTTATTTAGGTTAAGTAAGGTTATTTTAATCAGATTTCCTCACAAGTGTGATGAAAAACATTGTGTGTGCCACGGGCGGTAAAGGAATTACAAACTCGTGTTGTTAAAGCCCTTGGCTTCGCCTCGGGCTTGTAACAAACACTCGTTTGTAATTCCTTACTTACCGCCCTTGATACACAATGTACTATTATTAACGCAAATGACTATCAGTCTCAAAAACAGTTAATAATTTTATTCATTACACACCGTGACATATAACAGGTAGTCACAAAATAATCAAACAGTAATGTCGGAAGCAGCTTCTAGCAGTTATAACGCTTTATACATAAAACAGCATTTTTCAACTGACCAAAATGAGCGAACTTACAGTAATTTGATCTGACAAAATTGACACTACATCGAAAACGACAACTAATAATGTTAAAAATCATTTTAGTTATTAAAACCACAATGTCCTTTAACGTTCTAAAAATACAGTACATCTTTATTATTAGCCTGCATTAAGACTCGAAATTTAAAATAAAACGGTCATTATTTATATACTGTCACTTTAACAGTCTTAACACAAAGTATAACATTAAAAATTACCAGAAGACAAGTGTCATTAAAGCGAAAATGACACTATTGCTTTAGATTGACTCTTGATATTGATACTACATTATAAGTTCGAACTGACGTATATTACGAATAGATACTGTATTCCATTGAAAAATTGTAGTACTTTCTGCTTAATATCACAGAATACCGTCATTAAGCAGAAAATGACAATCTTCTTCACAAAATCCACTGAATTTCACTGTATTTTTAATGATAGTGTCACTGTTCCAAAAAGGCGCGCGTCAATTTCCACTATTCGCCGTAATGACACTAGCGCCCCCTGCCGTTTTAAATAGAGCTAGAGCAATAGGTGTCTTTGTATGGCGTTCCTTACAATCACGTGAGTTAGATGGCGTTGTTAACTCAAAAACGTCATTTTTTGGATAGTGACGTTATGATTTTCAAGGAGCGACTATTCCAGCGCTGTGCATTGAATTTTCCTCGCTCATTCATTCAGAGCTGTTACATTTCGGATGTCGGTCAGTGGTAGGGAATGCAATTACCGGTAATTTACCGAACTTTAGTATGAAAAGACGGTAAATTTACCGGTAATTTACCGGTAATTGCATTCCCTAGTCGGTGGTTAATCGGATTTGATCGATTAATTTACTTAATCTACTAAAGAGCGAAACCGAATCAAAATAGTTCGTTCTAGTACATTGAGCAGAATTAATTATTTTTAGTACTTAGTAGTACATGTACTACTGAAGATGTGAGTTGCCAACAATAAGTTTGTCGTCTTTGTTTATTATATTCAACTTGTCTCGTAATCAATTTCAAAAGCAAGTGTTTCCAGAATGGATCGTAAAAGTAAATTGGTTTATACAGGTGTTGCCTATACTAGGAGTAAAATTAAAACGTAGATTGTTCTCCTCAAACTGAACAACATCTGTTCAACGATATTTAAAAATAACTTATATTTTAATTGAAAATACTATTTAATTTGTATGAATAAAATTCAAACTAAAGACTAATGAGTAGAATCTACGTTTGAATTATTTGGTCCTGCTACAGGCAACACCCGTACATAGTTAACTACATTTATTTATATTGTTTTTTTTTATAAGCACAACTTAAAAGGTTAGGTATGATACAATACAATAAAATTATATTGCATATGAGGGTAAAAAAGTAAACGCGAAATTATAATGAGAAGGGCGTTAAAACCACGCGATCACAACGCTCGAAAAATCACCCACCAGAACAGTACAATTCAACATTATATAATTTTCATACGTTTCATACCTATAAAAAAAGTCATATATCTTAGTGGGAATAGGACAAACAATTGTACGGTTATTAAAAACAACACCAGCTCTTAAGTTAGAAAATATCGAAAGCCTGAAAAACATTAAAAACAACGTATTTTTCTGTTTTGTGTAACGAAACAAGTATAAGTAAATTTTCTTACAGTGGCTTGATTATTCTGAAATCAAAAGGTAGGATTGGTTGAATCACTGTATTTTGTAGCACGAATTTCTTTATTATACTAAAATAAACGTGTTTGGTTTGGGAACCGTATGATCAAAAACTGACTTTACGATGAACAACCGCACTTTAAAATATTGAAGTGTCGGGCATTGTGTAACAAAATTAAGTAGGTATTATTAGCGTTTCATACTGGTGAGCAATGAGTGTCCTCATTGCTCACCTGAAATAAAAAAAAAAACCGGTCAAGTGCGAGTCGGGCTCGCGCACCGAGGGTTCCGTATAAACTCATAAGTAGACCAACCTTACGACTAACAGCAACCCTGCCTTAAACCCACTTTAGCCCTATTAAACCAGGAAAAATCTTAACAGCGCGATGCAGCGTATGCTACAGCGACATCTATTGATACTAAATATCGCGTAAATTTTACTTGTAATTTAAATTTAAACGTTACTTTTTGTTATTGGCTGATTGAAATAATTGTTTGTCAACTAAGTTAGTTCTCATGTATCATTTTTCATGAAGGAATCATGTTTTGAAGCACACTTTATTTTAGATTTGTGTCCCTAAATGGCGCTAGTGGTATTTCATTTTTATGGTATTTACTAGTGTCAAATTTCCTAACATACTCCTATTATAGAGTTTTTAATAATTATTGTTACGTTATGTTTTTTTCCCGATTCCTGATGAGTGATAATTGTATTTAATAGACATTTTTTATGTAATCTGATATAAACTATCGCTTAGTTTTGCTACTCTCCGCTAGATGGCTCTCGTAGGGAGGGTAATATGTTAAGATTTTTGTAAATTTTTAAAAAAGTATTCCAGTTAGAAAGAGAAAATATAACGGTCTTCCTAATAATAATAATAATCCTAATATGTAGATACATGAATAGTTCAAGAAAAACTGTATGGCGATTAGTTTAGTAGGAGCAAATAAGTATGTGTTATGATTTTTGCAAATTTCTCAAAAACGGTGCAAGTGAGGAAAACCGTTATATTTTTCCTGTAATATTTAGGACACTATTGGTAATTATGACACATTTTTCTGATCAGTAACTTCGGAGATAATAGGGGGGGAATGGTATTTTTTTTAACTTTTTTCGCCATAAATCAAAAACTATTTATTTAAGAAAAAAAATAAAAACGGTATTTTAATTTACAAATTAAGCTCTTTCATTTGATACCCCACTCAATATATTAGCCCTACTTTCAATTTTCAAAATCCCATTACGGAGCCCTTTAAAAAAAAAGTAAAAAAGGTACAAGATTTTTTTTATGTCCAATAAGCTCGGGTTAGCTACTTTTAACACTATTCCAAATTTCAAACCGATAGCAGCAGTAGTTCCTGAGATATCTGGCTGTGACAGACGGACAGACAGACAGACAGACAGACAGACAGACAGAGTCGCACCATAAGGGTTCCTTTTTTACCATTTTGGTACGGAACCCTAAAAAGACGATGAACACACTTACATCACTTGGATAATCCTGAAATAAAAACGGTACAATGGTTGAATCACTAAAATTTGTAACAGGATTTGCTTATTATAATCAAAATATTTTATTTTTTAAGCAAACCATGGTAATCCTTTACTTAAGCTAGTTTTAAAACGTTTCATTGTGTTAAAAGTTCGCTTAAAAATATTTTGCATCATCTATTACTAATTTGACCGCCTGACTGAACACACTACGTTTCTCGAAGGCTTACCTACTGCCGTAGCATTATTTATGCATTAATATCGCATTAAAAATAAGTAAGTGAGTTTTCCTGATTTCAAAGAGTTAATAGTGATCAAATACATCCTTAAGTTTAATCGTAATGTTTAAGGTTAATAGTGTAGAAACTGGGCTATGGAACACTTCGTACGATTCTCACGATCAACACCAGCCCTTCAAGTTGCAAATGCTTAACCAATGAATAACATGAAAAATACATTGAATCGTCGAGTTTTATGTAACGATGTGTAGAAACAAATTTTCTTACTTCAGTTGGATAATCCTGAAATAAAAAAGGTCAATCACTATATTTTGCAACGGAATTCTTTTTGTTATACGTAAATAAATATGCTCAAAACAGTCCTGCTAAAAAGTAAATGTAGGTATTTGCAAACAATAAACGACTAGGGTAAGGGGGTAATTTTGATGTGCGGGTGTTATCCGTAAGGCCGTATTTAAAAGTTGTTGAACTAAAGTTTAATTGTTTAATGAGTAGAATCTACGTTTGAATTATTTGGTCCTGCTACAGGCAACACCTATACATAGGTAACTACTGATTTTTGTTTTTATTTATAAGTACAACTTATAAGGTTAGGTATGATACAATACAATAATATTTTATTGCGCATGAGGTTAAAAAAGTAAACGCGTAGCGTAGTTATAATAAGAAGGTCGTTAAAACCGCGCGATCAAAACGCTCGAATAATCACCCACCAGAACAAGACAATTCAACAATATACATATAATTTTCATACGTTTAGCATTTATTTATGCTATAGCGCAAGTTTTCCGCTCTTGCACCACGGTCGATGTTTGGTGATAACCATAATTGCATGCCGTTCTTTTTATGAAAGAAGTTTGTTTGTTCCTTGTAAATCTCTGGATTTAATTTAAACACTTAAAGCTTAGTATAAAAAAAAAACGTCATATCTTAGTGGGAATAGGACAAACAATTGTACGGTTCTTAAAAACAACCCCGGCTCTTAAGTTAGAAAATTTCGAAACCCTGAGAAACATTAAAAACAACGTATTTTTCTGTTTTGTGTAACGAAACAAGTATAAGTAAATTTCCTTACCGTGGCTTGATCATTCTGAAATAAAAAGGTAGGATTAATTGAATCACTGTATTTTGTAACACGAATTTCTTTGTTATACTAAAATAAACGTGTTTGGTTTGAAAACCATATGACAATGACTGAGGCACACATTACGATGAACAACCGCACTTTAATATATTGAAGTGTCGTGCATTGTGTAACAAAATTAGGTAATATTAGCGTTTCATACTGGTGAGCAATGAGTGTCCTCATTGCTCACCTGAAATAAAAAATGTACAATGGTTGAATCACTACATTTTGCAAAAGATTTCTCTTTGTTATACGTAAATAAATATGCTCAAAACAAGTTAAAAGTAAATGTAGGTATTTGCGTACAATCAACATCTAGGGTAGGGGGGTAATTTTGAAGTGCGGGTGTTTTCCGTAAGGCCCCCCTTACGGAAAACACCCGCACTTCAAAATATTGAATTTGCAGCGTCTACTAATTTGACCACCATTTAGCGTTAGCCTCGTACTGAATATACTACGTTTCCTGAAGGCTTACTGCCTACCTATTATAAATCCATTGACAAGGTATGATTAACTAGGACTTTTCTTGTAGGCTTATGATGCTACGCTTTGTCGCATTATAAATAAATAAATGATAAAGCATCCGTCACTCTCGCATACTATTTTTCAGAACGTGACGGATGCTTTATCAATTATCGCGCGACAAACCGTAGCATCATAAGCCTACTGATTTCATATCGGTAACAATCAAATATATATTCCATTATTCCATATGTTTAATCAAAACGCTCATGCCCAAAATACCGCATTCTCAGAATACCAGATTTTTTAAAATACCAGATTCTCGATTTATCAGATTCCTGTCTCACCATATCCCCGTTGTACTAGATTTTAAAATCGTAAGTTACTCAAGAATCTAAATAATTTTGTTGAATGTATTATTTTGGGAATCTGGTACATTACATACGGAGAATCCGGTATTTAAAAAAAATTGTATTTTGTGAATGCGGTATTTCGGGAATGAGAGAATCAAAGGGGTTGAATAGTGAAGAAATTGTGAAACATTTTTGTATTGTCCTTTCGAACAACACCAGCACTTTAAGTTTAACATTTTATTATTTCCTTAATTATATAAACATTGAGTTCTTGTGTTTTGTATAACGAAAATTTCTTTACCACGTCTTGAGAATTCTGAAATAAATAGAGTCGAAGGTTGAATCACTGCAATTTGTAACAGAGATTTCTTTGTTATACTAAAAATATATGTGCTTTAAACATGCTGAAAAGTATATGAACGTTCTTAATTTAGAAACCGTATGATCAAAGACTGAAGTTAAGACTTTACGACGAACACCATAAAACACCCAATTGTGAATTAAAGACTTATTTGATGATTATGATTCAATTGTGGTATTTTTTTTTAATTAGTCACTTTAATCAAGTCAAAAAACAATGATAATGCTTTCCTGTTCTCTCTATAATGTTTTCATGGGGCTAAAAGTTTGCTTAAAAGATTTTGCAGCGCCTACTACTAATTTGATCGATCTACTACTGTTAGCCTCGCGTTTCTTAAAGGCTTACTACTTAAATATTGTTTATCTATTGACATCATATGACTATAGCTTGGCAACTTCGTTGGTGACACTCTCATGTGTGTTTTTTGTTATGTGCAGCCGTAACTACTTACACAAGTTACCGCCAACACGAACGACGACCGACGGAGGTAGCCTCCGCAGGCAGCTATTCGTGTTGGCGGTAATTTGTGTAAGTAGTTACGGCTGCACGTAACAAAAAGCACACATGTGAGTGTCACCAACAAAGTTGCCAAGCAATAGCAAGGGCTTTTATCTGATGTTGAAATATTAACAATCAAATACATCTTACAGTTAAAACTTTCATTATTATAAACACATAGAAACTGTATTATGGACCACGTAATTACTGTCTTTACAAATGACACCGGCCATTTAAATTTAGAAGTGTCTAAACCCTTAAAGACATTAGATAAGCATTGATTGTGTTCTGAACATAACAACATACAACAGCAACAAATTATAATTTCAGATTTTATCAATAATATATTATTTGAAACAATGATCATGTCATGATATACGAGGTAGAAACCATTACTTCTCTTATGCATTTTGTAGGAAGTTATACCGTTATATATATTGGTACTTTTAAAAAGTGAAAAATTCATTTAGGATTAAAAATGCAAGACGATCTAAGGTGTATCGTTATACGCACTTTAACATAGAAATTGGTCCTTCGAGTGTAATATGTGTATGTAAACATGCTAAAAAGTTAGTATTCAACGTTTTTAATTTAGAAAACGTATGATCAGAAACCATCACTTTAATAAATTTAAGTTTCGTGCATCACCACTACATAGTATAAAACAAAGTCGCTTTCTCTGTCCCTATGTATGCTTAAATCTTTAAAACAACGCAACGGATTTTGATGCGGTTTTTTTAATAGATACCGTGATTGAAGAGGAAGGTTTATATGTATAATACATGCATAATATAATAGAGAAACACCGTGCGAAGCCGGGGCGGGCCGCTAGTTGTGTAATAAAATAATGTAATATCAGCGTTCCTTACTGATGAGCAATGAGGACACTGAAATGAAAAAATACGATGACTGAATCACTAAATTTTGTAACAGCATTTTGATCAGTACAATCAAATATTTTTATAAAAAAACGGTCAAGTGCGAGTCAGACTCACGCATCGAGGGTTCCGTACAAACTTATAAGTAGATACGTGAATAGTTCAAGAAAAACTATAATTATGGCGGTTAGTTTAGTAGGAACAATTGCTCCTAAGTATTACGATTTTATCAAATTTCTAAAAAACGGTGCGAGTTAGGGTGATAGCAATAATAATGTTTTTTAACTTTTTCGTCCTAAATCAAAATAGTACATTACACAACTAGGGTGGTAATACAAAAAAAGGCCGAGATCGCAGACGTTTGAGGCCCGAGCTGCAAGCGAGGGACGTAAATATGCGATCGAGGGCTTTCTTTACTAGTACAGGTCACCTAAAATGTCTATTTGGTGGTATGAGGTGCGGCGCAAGGAGGGCGGGTGCCGCGCCGCATTATTGCCGGGGCGCTATTGGTTCGTCAGTCGACCTTTGCTTTCCGCACTGTGTTCACGTCACGTTCGTTCTCAAAATACTGTCGCGCACAAAAGTGTTCTGTTTATAACAAAATGGTTTTACATCGAAAAATGATTTATGATGTATACTGTTTGTTTTATTCCATTCTACACAGAAACATCTTTTATATTCCATTTAATGACATATCAACTAATACTCAAGGATCCCACTGTCAAACTGTGTAAACAGTTATGGAGGACGATATTTTACTATTAAGCGTAAATTAATATTTACGCTTAATAATAAAATATCGTCCCCCATAACTGTTTACACAGTTGTATATTAAAAGTAAATAAATAATAGATAATAATATACTTTTTAATTGAGCCGCGCCGCGAGCGAAAGGCTTGTTTAAAAATAAAACAATAAACATAGTACTTTCGTGCGCGAGTATACCAATGCGCAAACACACCCCCTCCACTTTCTTCCAGCGTTCTTTTTACGTGACGCGACCTGTACCTCCCGTGTTGTGTACATCATTTTATGTCTACACTTGGCCAGAAAGCAGCTTTTTCAGGTGTGGCATAAAGTACATAATTAATAAACACAAAAATGGTTTTGTAATCTACATCTCCCATTTCGGCCCCTTTTAAAAAAAAAGTAAAAAAGGTACCTATAAGATTTTTTTTGTACTTAATAGACCCGGGCTAGTGACTTTTAAAAATGATCCATATTTTAAATAGAGCCACCATAAGGGTTTCTTTTTTACCATTATGGTACGGACCCCAAAAAAGATATTTAATTGTGTATCAAGGGCGGTAAGTAAGGAATTACAAACGAGTGTTTGTTACAAGGCCGAGGCGAAGAATGGTTGACTTTATTTTTGCAAAATACTGAAATCACTATTTAAACATTTAATTAATGTTACAGAAATATGTGTTTACATGTACCTATTTGCAATAACAGTTCTCTTTAAATAAATATTTCAGTAATAAAATTTAAAAAAGTACGTTGGCGTTTCCTTTGAACATGACAAATAAGAGTAAAACAGAACCAGCGTTTCAAATGTAAAAAGAAAACCATTACGCCCTAGGGCGTAATAGGTCATTTACGGCCCGCAAGCCCTACGTGTAATGACACCATTTTCGAGCAAGTGTGATGAAATAGTACATTGTGTATCTAGGGCGGTAAGTAAGGAATTACAAATGAGTGTTTGTTATAAGCCCGAGGTGAAACCGAGGGCTTTAATAACACGAGTTTGTAATTCCTTTACCGCCCGCGGCACACACAATGTTTTTCATCACACTTGTGAGGAAATCTTAATAAAATAACCTTACTTTTCGACCCAGTATGACAAGAAAATATTAAAACAGACAGTGACATTTGTCACATATGTCCATAGACAATGCAAACGTCAAGTCACGTTCGGAAACCATAGCGGTAACGGCCATTTTAGTTGATTTCATATTTGCAAAATAAAGAAATACATTATTTAAACATTTAATTAATGTTACCGAAATATGTGTTTATATGTATTTGCAATTACAGTTATCTTTAAATGAATATTTCAGTGAAAAAAGTTAAAAAAGTAAGTTGGCGTTTCCTTTGAACATGACAAATAAGAGTAATACAGAACCAGCGTTTCAAATTTAAAAAGAAAACCATTACGCCCTAGGGCGTAATAGGCCATTTACGGCCCGCAGAACCTACGTGTAATGACACCATTTTCGAGCAAGTGTGATGAAAAATATTGTATGCCACACCTGGTCAAAATGTGTTTTTTCCCCACGCTACGCGTACGGAAAAACCCGGTTTCTGGCCAAGTGTAGACATAAAATGAAGTACACAACACGGGAGGTAATTAAAGAAAGCCCTCGATCGTAAATATACAACCCTCGCTTGCAGCTCGGGCCGCAAACATCTGCGATCTCGGCCTGTCTTTGTTTTACCACCCTAATTGTGTAATATACTATTGTAGCATTTACTACTAATTGTAACACCCTTAGCGTAAGTTTGTTGCATTGATATCGCAAGCTCTTTTTTCTGATTTCGAATCATAACGTATAATTATTATAAGGTAGGGGAATAGTTTAGAAAATGCGGTATGGAACATGTAGGTTTGTAGGTACTTTCCTCACACACACAACACCAGATCTTTAAGTTAAAAATGTTTACACTCCTTTAAAACATCTACTAAGCTTTGAATTGTGTAACAAAAAAAAGTATTAAATAATCTTCGTACCTTGGTTTGATAAATCTGAAATAAAAAGATACTATGGTTGAATCACTGCATTTTGTAAAAGGGATTCCTTTGTTATACTTAAAATAAATGTGCTCTAAGCCTGCTAAAAAGGTAATAAACATGTTAAATTTAGAAAACGTATGATCACAAACTGAATTTACGAAGAAAGCCTACAACCTGCACTTAAAAATATTTAAGTTTCGAGCATTGTGTAACAAAATATTTAAGTTTCGAGCATTGTGTAACAAAATAAAGTAATAACAGCGTTTCTTACTGGTGTACAATGAGGACACTGAAATGAAAAAAGGTATTAGATTTTCTTTGTATTTAATAGACCCCGGCTAGCGACTTTTAAAAATGATCCAAATTTTTAATAGAGCCACCATAAGGGGTTTTATTACCATTATGGTACGGAACCCCAAAAAAGATGTTTAATGCTTTTTCTAAAATGTTGAATGGTGCTAAAAGTTCGCTTTAAAATATTTTATGCCACACCTGGTCAAAATGTGTTTTTTTCCCCACGCTACGCGTACGGAAAAAGCCGCTTTCTGGCCAAGTGTAGACATAAAATGAAGTACACAACACGGGAGGTAATTAAAGAAAGCCCTCGGTCGCAAATTTACAACCCTCGCTTGCAGCTCGGGCCGCAAACATCTGCGATCTCGGCCTTTCTTTGTTTTACCAACCTAATTGTGTAATTTACTATTGTAGCATTTACTACTAATTGGAACACCCTTAGCGTAAGTTTGTTCCATTGATATCGCACGCTCTTTTTTCTGAATTCGAATCATAACGTATAATTATAAGGTAAGGGAATAGTTTAGAAAATGCGGTATGGAACACATGTTCCAACCTACATAGGTTTGTAAGTACTTTCCTCACATACAACACCAGATCTTTAAGTTAAAAATGTTTACACTCCTTTAAAACATCTAATAAGCTTTAGTAAACAAAAAAGTATTAACTAATCTTGGTACCCTGGTTTGATAATTCTGAAATAAAAAGATACTATGGTTGAATCACTGCATTTTGTAAAAGGCATTCCTTTGTTATACTTAAAATAAATGTGCCCTAAGCCTGCTAAAAAGGTAATAAACATGTTAAATTTAGAAAACGTATGATCACAAACTGACTTTACGAAGAAAGCCTACAACCTGCACTTAAAAATATTTAAGTTTCGAGCATTGTGTAACAAAATAAAGTAATAACAGCGTTTCTTACTGGTGTACAATGAGGACACTGAAATAAAAAAAAAAAAACGATGAATGAATCACAAAATTTTGTAATAGGATTTTGTTTGTTACAATCAAATATATTAGTTTTTATCAAACGATGGTAATGCGTCCCTTTAACTAGCTCTAAAATCGCGCTACAAGTTTGCTTAATAAAATATGTTGCAACGTCTACTACTAATTTAACCACCTCTTAGCGTTAGCCTCATGCTGAATACACTACGTTTTCCAAAGGCTTACTGCCGTTATATTATATTATTTATGTCATGATATACAAGGTAGAAACGATTACTTGTCTTAGGGTATCATTTAATCGATCAACAAAATATGTGTATTTTGGTCAGCAGAAATATGTATTTGGTCAACCAAAATAGCTAATCAGGCTGCAATTAATGATATACTGAACTGCTCTAAATTATTTTGGTCAGAAAATTAAATATTTGAGCTGCATTAAGCAATCTACGGATAATCAAATTTTGGTAAGCAAAATATTTCATTTTGTTCATCAAAATCGGCGCAACTTTACTATTCTGCCGCAATAACGCAAAAGGGCACATCTCAATAAAATTTTCGAGTTTACAAGAAAATAAGCATATTTTATTAGAAAAACTTCTATTTCTAAAATAAAAAATGTCCGAGATATTCGACTTGAAAGTTGACAAATTTTTAAGACGATGGATGTTGGTGTAATTATAACACCTATTTATTATTATTTTATCGTATAGAATTCGCTAAAATAAGCATGTTTTATGGAAAAAACTTTTCTCTGAAATCAAAAATAACCGAGATATTCGACTTCAAAGTTGAAAAAGTTGACTTTCCGTATCTCCGGCGCTGCGGGAACAGCAGCCCTTCCTCCCTTGCATGACGACGCACGGTCACTTCGCTCGGCTCCGAAGGGCTGCTCTCCCTCCGCGCCTCCGGCTCTATAAAAACACTCTAGGGCACGCAGTGTTGGCACGCGTCCTAACCAGCGAGAGCCGTAGATTCGGACTTTCGCAGGCTTTTTACATTTTATAGTAAGTAGTATCTTCGAAAATAGTAATACGGTAAAAATCACTGATAATTGATAAACACTACTACTTGAACTTGACACTGACAGCTGACAATCACCGAATGACAAAACAAACACGCCCACGATTGGCTGCTCGCGTCACGTGGTCTGTTTCGCTCTGCCCACAGTACTGCTGATTTTTCAAACTAAACGCAATCCACGCATGCTTTCTCTGCTAACCAATTGTAAAATCTTGCCGGCTAAGTAATTGTTTTGCAGCTCGACTGCTTATTAAATGATAAATAAAGCAGATTAATATTGGTTAAAATTAAAATGTTAACCATTTTTAAATTATTTGCTGAACAAGAGTTGCCGCCCGATTTTTATTTATTGCCAGCCAATTGAATCTTTGTATGCTGCCCAAATGATTTAACTGCTTATTTTTTTTGCGGATCAATTTTAATAACGGCTGACCAAAAAATTACTTTCTCTTGTCTTATGCATTTTGTAGGAAGTTATACCGTTATATATATTGGTACTTTTATAAAGTAAAAAATTAATTTAGCTCTTTTTTCTGATTTCGAATCATAACGTATAATTATAAGGTAGGGGAATAGTTTAGAAAATGCAGTATGGAACATGTAGCTTTGTAGGTACTTTCCTCACACACAACACCAGATCTTTAATACTTTATATGAAAGAAACATGTTGTTTCTTCATTGGTTTTTAATGCGGGTAAATTACACCACATTTCTATGTTACATATATAGATACAAGAAATCAAAGTACATAGAAAAATTAAATGGCGCTCACCTGTGAACAAACCGGGAATCGAACCCGGTACCTCTGGATTTCCGGCCCAGTGACTCAACCATTCGTCTACCATTACACCCAGTAAACACCCTCAATTTTGACATCTACTTTGACTTCCGTATCATCTATTTTAATAGGACTTTAACTTGAACGCCATCTATGAGAACCCATATTACACAGGTGTCTCACCTCAATGCGAACCTATTACAGATGCGACGATCGAGCGAGAGATGGCGTTGTTTTTATAATACTTTATATGAAAGAACATGTTGTTTCTTCATTGGTTTTTAATGCGGGTAAATTACACTACATTTCTATGTTACATGCGAAATCAAAGTACCTACATAGAAAAATTAAATGGCGCTCACCTGTGAACAGACCGGGAATCGAACCCGGTACCTCCGGATTTCCGGCCCAGCGTCTCAACCATTCGTCCACCGTTACACCCGGTAAACACCCTCAATTTTGCCATCTACTTTGACTTCCGTATCATCTATTTTAATAGGACTTTAACCTAAACGCCATCTATGAGAACACATTTACACTCCTTTAAAACATCTAATAAGCTTTGAATTGTGTAACCAAAAAAAGTATTAAATAATCTTCGTACCCTGGTTTGATAATTCTGAAATAAAGAGATACTATGGTTGAATCACTGCATTTTGTAAAAGGGATTCCTTTGTTATACTTAAAATAAATGTGCTCTAAGCCTGCTAAAAAGGTAATAAACATGTTAAATTTAGAAAACATATGATCACAAAAACTGACTTTACGGAGATGTAGGTTGTAGGCTTTCTGAAAGCCTACAACCAACACTTAAAAATATTTAAGTTTCGAGCATTTGTGTAACAACATATTGTAATAATAGCGTTTCTTACTGGTGTACAATGAGGACACTGAAATGAAAAAAAAACGATGAATGAATCACTAAATTTTGTAATAGGATTTTGTTTGTTACAATCAAATATATTAGTTTTTATCAAACGATGGTAATGCTTCCCTTTAACTAGCTCTAAAATGTGTAATGGCGCTACAAGTTTGCTTAATAAAATATGTTGCAACGTCTACTACTAATTTAACCACCTCTTAGCGTTAGCAATTATAATGTTTTTTAACTTTTTCGTCCTAAATCAAAAAGTAGGTACATAATTATTAAACACGAAAATGGTTTTGTAATCCATACCTCCCATTTCGGCCCCTTTAAAAAAAAGTAAAAAAGGTATAAGATTTTCTTTGTATTTAATAGACCCCGGCTAGCGACTTTTAAAAATGATCCAAATTTTTAATAGAGCCACCATAAGGGGTTTTTTTATAGAGGGCGCTAGTGCCACTGTTTACTTCGGCTCCGTGTCTAATGTGAATTTAAAAATAAAGCAAGTGTATATAATATGAAAAAACAACTAAAGTGGAAAGAGTGACTATAAAACTACACTATATATTGTGGACAAGGTTTTTAAAACAGTGAATAAACGATAATCAGTGAAAATATTGAAGTGTGAGAACAATTGTTTTGTACGTTAATTACTCATTTATTCTTGAACAATAAACTGCTAAAGTTATAGACAAGCGAAACGTGAGTGAAAGTAGTGGATTTAACAGTGTGTCCTGGACTGGAAATGGAAATCGGGATTTAATAACCAAATTCCATCAGATGACTTTGCAAATACGCTCGTGACTGTATTGATTTCAACGCCATCTACCGACATCAGTGCATACTACATCAATACCCAACATCGTAGACCTCGTCTCTCCGTTCGATCAAGCCACCTAATTGCTACTAACGTTCGGACAGTTATCACGAGAGGGCACCACTTGAACCAAAACAAATACAAGACTTATATTATAACTTAGAAATTAACAACAACTAACTATGGAAGAAGTTATGAACGCACTACGTAAAATTCAAAGTGAACTCGATGAACAAAGAAACACAATTCTAAAAAGCGGAGATAAGGTGACAGAGCAAGTAACGCAGAATATTAATAGCATATTGGATGAAAAGTTCAAAACATGGGAAGAAAAATATGACAGCTTAAAAGAAAAGTTGGAAAATCAAGAAAAAAGGATATACTTCCTTGAAAAACAAGCAAGACAGCGGAATGTTGTATTTTTCGGACTGGAAGAAAGAGAAACATCATATTCAAATTTGGAGAACGTATTAATTAACTTTATAAGAAAATATTTCGGCCTAGAGCTGGATCGCAGAGATATACAGGAGGTCAGGAGAATTGGAAAGAAGGGAGAAAAAACTCGACCATTGGTTGCTACTTTCTCTACGTTCGGGACAAAAATAAACATATTTAAACAGAAAAAAGCTCTAGAAGGCACAGTTTACTATATAAAAGAAGATTACCCAAAGCATGTTCTAGAAAAAAGAAAAGAATTACAAGAACAGGTAAGAATAGAAAAAGAAAAGGGAAATTCCGTATCAATCAAATACGACAAGCTGATAGTTCGGGATAAAAATTCGAGCACAACAAGCAGCAATAAAAGAACGCTTTCCGAATCTCCAGAGAGCACCCCCCAGGCTCACGAGGGAAAGACGACCCAGGCCAATAAGAAAAATAAAACCCAGGCTCCGCTGAAAAGAACTTCCAGCTTATCAGAAGGACTTCTCAAACCAAGCATGCTTAACTTCTTAACTACCAAGAACCAGAACAACGAGTCAAAACACCAAGATGACAAGAATAAGGACTTATAGCAACTAGCGCCCCCCTCTCACATGGATCATAAGAATAATCAAATCATAGCAAAAAACGAAACCAATCTTCCAAGCCGGTTGGTCACCGTGGAAGAATACGACCAAAACCCTCCAAAGATTCAAACACAGCCAGTACAAAAACTATACATAATTACCTACAACGTCAAGACTCTATCGTCATACGAACGTCTTATCGAACTTAGCGAAGCTTTAAAAAATATAAAATATGACATAATAGGACTAGCGGAAACAAGGCGCACTGGAAATATAATAGAAGAATATGAGAACTTCATTCTATGCTATACAGGTCACACACCAGGACTGTATGGAATAGGTTTCCTCATAAATAAATGTCACAAAGAAAAAATAGAAAGCTACATCGGTCTCACAGAAAGAGTCGCTGTACTGAACTTAAACATCGAAGGAACAAGCGTATCTATAATTCAAGTATATGCACCCACAGAAAAAGCGAGCGAAGAAGAGATCTGTAGTTTCTACGAAACAGTAAATAAAGCAATTGAAATATCACACAAAAACTACATATTAATGGGAGACTTCAACGCGAAAATTGGACAACCCAAAAAAGAAGAACATCTCATCATGAAGTCAAACGGTTACGGCGAAAGAAGTGCAAGAGGACAAAAACTAGTAGACTTCGCAATTGAAAACAAATTATCAATTCTGAATACTTTTTTTAAGAAAAAAACAAAGAATAAATGGACTTGGCGGTCTCCGGACTGGAGATATAAAAACGAAATCGACTTAATTCTCTGTAATCAACCTCGCATAATTCAAAACATGGAAGTACTGCACGTAAATTACCCTTCGGACCACCGGCCCGTAAGAGCAACAATCGCGCTTGCTCTAACAAAAAATAGCAGAGCGAAATACAACAACTACAACTGCAATACATTAAAAAATGAAGAGGAAATTTCAAAATTTAAAGAAACTTTAGACGCTTACGCATCAAAAGGTCTCCTGGAAATACAAATGGACACATCAATACAAACACACTACGATAATTTAACTAAAATTATCACCAAAAGCATGCAGGCTGCCCAAAACATAGAAAGAAAGTGCAACAATCAAAAAATACTATCAGAAAGAACAAGACGACTTCTGGCGAGAAGACAAGAACTTCAAAAGTGCAACAACAAAACAAGAGCAATGAAAAACGAAATTTCAGCTCTCTACAAGCTTATTAGTAAATGTATTAAGAAAGATTATAACGATCATCGACACAAGACTATCGAAAAACATCTCAGTCAAGACGGCAGTACAAAAAAAGCTTATAAAGAGCTAACAACATATAAAACATGGATTGATGGGCTGAAGCAGGACGGAAAAATACTAAGCAACCGTAAAGAGATCATCACCGTTGCTACTGAATTCTATAAGGATCTATACACTGCCAAGGAGCCAAGAATTGTCCACAGAGACACCCAAGACATCTCAAAATACAACAACAAAATTAATGTATCTCAAATTGAAGCAGACGAAGTATTAAGAGCACTGAAAAAACTGAAAGCAGGAAAAAGTCCAGGCTCGGATAATATTAGTAACGAAGCTTTAAAAATTACTTCTGCAACACTAGCTGTACCCTTGACAAACCTATTTAACCACATTCTGGACTCAGGCGAAACTCCCGTACAATGGTCGGAATCCAACATCATTTTAATTTATAAAAAAGGCGACCCAAATGATATCGGAAATTACAGGCCGATAAGTTTGTTACCATCTCTATACAAACTTTTTTCTTCAATTATTAATCAAAGAATAAGCGTTACAATAGAGTCGCAACAGCCTATAGAACAAGCGGGCTTCAGAAAAGGGTTTTCCACGATCGACCACATACACACGCTGGAGCTCCTCATTGAAAAATATCACGAGCAAAGACGACCACTCTATATCGCATACATTGATTACCAAAAAGCTTTCGATACCATCTCACACGATAGCATATGGGAATCTCTATCAGTTCAAAAAGTGGAAGAAAAATATATTGAAGTAATCAAAAGCGTCTACAAAAAAAGTAGAAGTAGAGTAAAGCTAGAGTCAACAGGCCCATGGTTTCCAATCAAAAGAGGTGTAAGACAAGGCGACCCGCTATCGCCAAAGCTATTTATAGCCACTCTGGAATCGATAATTAGCCAACTAGATTGGAAACGTTGTGGTATAAAAGTGGGAAAATGGCATCTAAGTCACCTACGATTCGCAGACGACTTGGTGTTGTTAGCAGAAACGGGAATAGAACTGCAAACCATGATAGAGGCCCTAAACAATGCTAGCAAACTGGTAGGTTTAGAAATGAACCTTACAAAAACAATGGTGATGACTAATAGTACCAAGAGAACCATTACCGTAGGCAGCACACCTCTGAAATATACGGATCAGTACATTTACCTCGGAAAACGGATAAGTTTCGATAGAGAAAACAATGAACGAGAAGTAGAACGCAGGGCACAGCTGACGTGGAACAAGTATTGGAGTATGAAAGAAATCTTCAAGAACAACATTCCAGTAAACATTAAAACCAAATTGTTTAACTCTAGCCTCCTACCTTGCCTCACATATGGCTGCCAAACGTGGAAGTTCAATAGCAAGACAAGAAGCAAGATAGTTACATGCCAACGAGGTATAGAGCGAAGCATGTTGAATATAAACAAAATGCAAAGAATAAGACACACAAAAATAAGAAGCATTACCAAAGCAAAAGACGGACTTACACATGCTCTAACATTGAAGTGGAAGTGGGCAGGCCATGTTGCGCGCCTCCAGGACCAGAGGTGGACCAAGAGGGTTACAACATGGAAAGGCCCCGAAGGCAAAAGGAAAAAAGGAAGACCTTTTGCAAGATGGGAAGACGAGATTAGAAAAATAGCTGGTTATAACTGGTCTCAAAAAGCTCTATCAAGAGAGGATTGGCTATCTTTGGAGGAGGCCTTCACCTGTAGAGGGGTTCTTACATAAATATATTTTCTAGTTTAATTACATTATTGTTAAGAAATATGTTTGAAATTGTACTTTAAAACTAACGCATCTAAAAAAGTATAAAAATAAACACAAATTCAATAACTGTTAACCATAACTTTTAGTAAATAAGTGCATATTATTAATTTTTACTTTCAATCTGTTATATCTTTGTAAGAAATAAAAGGCTTTTTATTTTATTTTATTTTATTTTATAAGGGGTTTTTTTACCATTATGGTACGGAACCCCAAAAAAGATGTTTAATGCTTTTTCTAAAATGTTGAATGGTGCTAAAAGTTCGCTTTAAAATATTTTATGCCACACCTGGTCAAAATGTGTTTTTTCCCCACGCTACGCGTACGGAAAAAGCCGCTTTCGTGCCAAGTGTAGACATAAAATGAAGTACACAGCACGGGAGGTAATTAAAGAAAGCCCTCGGTCGCAAATTTACAACCCTCGCTTGCAGCTCGGGCCGCAAACATCTGCGATCTCGGCCTTTTTTTTTTTACCAACCTAATTGTGTAATTTACTATTGTAGCATTTACTACTAATTGGAACACCCTTAGCGTAAGTTTGTTCCATTGATATCGCACGCTCTTTTTTCTGAATTCGAATCATAACGTATAATTATAAGGTAAGGGAATAGTTTAGAAAATGCGGTATGGAACATGTAGGTTTGTAAGTACTTTCCTCACATACAACACCAGATCTTTAAGTTAAAAATGTTTACACTCCTTTAAAACATCTAATAAGCTTTAGTAAACAAAACAGTATTAACTAATCTTCGTACCCTGGTTTGATAATTCTGAAATAAAAAGATACTATGGTTGAATCACTGCATTTTGTAAAAGGCATTCCTTTGTTATACTTAAAATAAATGTGCCCTAAGCCTGCTATAAAGGTAATAAACATGTTAAATTTAGAAAACGTATGATCACAAACTGACTTTACGAAGAAAGCATACAACCTGCACTTAAAAATATTTAAGTTTCGAGCATTGTGTAACAAAATAAAGTAATAACAGCGTTTCTTACTGGTGTACAATGAGGACACTGAAATGAGAAAAATAAACGATGAATGAATCACTATTTTGTAATAGTATTTTGTTTGTTACAATCAAATATATTAGTTTTTATCAAACGATGGTAATGCTTCACTTTAACTAGCTCTAAAATGTGTAATGGCGCTACAACTTTGCTTAATAAAATATGTTGCAACGTCTTCTACTAATTTAACCACCTCTTAGCGTTAGCCTCATGCTGAATATACTACGTTTTCCAAAGGCTTACTGCCGTTATATTATATTATTTATGTCATAATATACAAGGTAGAAACTATTACTTCTCTTATGCATTTTGTAGGAAGTTATACCGTTATATATATTGGTACTTTTAAAAAGTGAAAAACTAATTTAGGATTAAAAATGCAAGACACAATCTAAGGTGTATCGTTATATGCAGTTTAACATAGAAATTGGTCCTTCGTGTGTAATATGACATGTGTATGTTATTGTATATATATATATATACATATATTGTCTGGAACAAATTGTTGAGTTTTGTGAAACAAAAAAGTACCTATCAATGAATTTTTGTACCTTGGTGGTTTTATGATTCTGAAATAAAAATATACAATTGGTTCACACTACATGTTATATCAGGGATTTCTTTGTTCTATTTACTCAAATAAAAATGTACTCAAAAATACTAAAACGTTGATGAACATGTTTAATATAGTTAACGTAGGAACAAAGACTGACTTTACGAAGAATAATTAATATTGAAGTTCCTTGTATTGTGTAAATTAAATAATAACAATGTTTCTTACTGGTATTATAAACAACGCCAAGCCTAACCCCTTTAAAACATAAAATAAGCATTGAATCGTTGAATGTTGTTTAACAAAAAAAGGATAGCTGATTTTTGTATCCTGGTTCGATAATTTTGTAATAAAAGATGTGATTGATAATTCACAACATATTGTAATGGGAGTTTCTTTATTTTACTAAAAATAAAAGTGCTCTTAACATGCTAAAAGGTTAGTATTATATAACACGAAAATGGTTTTGTAATCTTAGGGCTCCCGCTACACGTGTTACACGTCGAAACGGATATCCGTGTTCTTAAGACCGGCGGTACTAAGAACCCGGATTACACGAACCCGCCGGGTACCGGAAACGTTTCTCAGAAACGTTTCGTCGTGTTCACGGGTTGTCCGTGTCCGGCGGGTACACGTGTATTTAAAACCGGCCCGAACGGGTACGAAGTACGAACCGAAACAGTTGGAGTCAATGCACCATATCTACTATTTAATGCTGACTTTAGATGAACACTTTTGGCGTACGAATGTTTAAAATATGTAGTTTGTAACTGTGTTGGAAAATCATATTTAGGCAACTACTCAAAATATGTTTTTTACGAGTATAATTATGAATCGAAGTAGGCATCGCTATTCTACATTGTCTGCTGTTTTTTATTCTAAATCTGCTTGTACCTAGTGTAGAAACTTTATTGTGTTGTTTTGGTTTTGATTTTATAACATTAAAACCTATTGCCTATTTAAGTCCATTAATTAAAAAACAACATTTTTTTTTTATATCAGATATGTGACGAATATGGTTTGCAGATATACTAAAATATCAATTAAAAATAATAGTTTAGAATATAATTATGAATTACTTCGCAAAAACAACAAACATCTGCCAATGGCGCAAAAAGATAAACGTAAGCGTCATTATCAAGTGATCTTTCATAACTGGATTTCACCTGAGAACTACAAAAGTCCATGTTACCTTACTTAACTTGCGATAACATTGCTAATTTCTTTAACATAGATCCTAAAATTGCTAATCATTCAAGTTTACTTGAGTGACTTTCACAATAGCGTTCAGGTAATAAACGTGAACGCCAAACGCCCTTTTGTTCGCCAGTAACAAATAAGTAGGTGCCCAAACCATCATCACAAGTATGACTACCATTTATAAGCTTTATGTCGTAGCAATAAGGTTAAAACGTATGCACAAAAAATTGCAACAAAACGCACCGGCAAAATCTTAGAAGATTATATAAGTAAATGTTCTCTATTTATTTGGAGCCGCTACGCACTAATTCTGGCAACTGTTATTGATTATTTCACATTTTAAGGACATTTGTTCATGTCACTTATTAATCACATATTAACATTTATTTTTTGATTTTAAATTGTGTTAGGATTGAATAAAGCATTTTACATAACAAGTAACATAATAAACAAAAACCCGGTCAAGTGCGAGTCGAACGCGCGCACAAAGGGTTCCGTACCATTTCAGTTTTTGTTGTTATAACGGCAACCAGAAATACATCGTCTGTTAAAATTTTAGCTGTCTAGCTATCACGGTTCAGGAGATACAGCCTAGGGACAGACAGACAGACAGACAGTGTACTCTTAGTATAAAATTAAATTATAATAGGGTCTCGTTTTTACCCTAAAAAGTGCTAGTATTTGAACTTTGAAGTCTTATATAAAAATGTCTACCTACTCGTATTCTATGCAAAAACTACCTGCTCTTAAAGCCCGAACCCTTAGCCCAATAAATTGTTTATTGACTTTCGGTTTTACATATATAAAACAATAACGGAAACAATAACGGATATTCGGAATAAGATATGCTCGAAACTTATAAATATTGTGTCTATTAATTTTTAGCTCGTACCACGATTCGTACCTTCGCTACTCGTTAAGGACGGATCCGGAGACACGGGTAAATAAGATCCGTTTCTACGGGTACCCGTGTACCCGTGGAAACGGATCTTAATTACACGTTTCCTAATTACCCGTGCGGAACGGGCCAGAAAACCGTATCCGTGTTACTCAAAAACGGGTAATAGAAACGTTTACACGAAACCCGGACACGAGCGCGAGCCCTAAATTCTATAGCTCCCATTTCGCCCCCTTTAAAAAAAAGTAAAAAAGGTATAAGATTTTTTTTGTATTTAATAGACACCGGCTAGCGACTTTTAAAAATAATAAGGGTTTCTCTTTTACCATTATGGTACGGAACCCTAAAAAAGATATTTAATGCTTTTTCTAAAATGTTTAATGGTGCTAAAAGTTCGCTTTAAAATATTTTATGCCAGACCTGGTCAAAATGTGTTTTTTCCCCAACGCGTACGGAAAAAGCCGCTTTCTGGCCAAGTGTAGATATAAAATGAAGTACACAACACGGGAGGTAATAACGAAAGCCCTTCGCATTCCTTCGGTATTTCTTTGTTTTACCACCCTAATTCGCCTGTTGACTCGATTTTTTTTCTGTCGTAAATCGATTCTACTATTTGTGAGGAACAAATATCTATATGACACCTAATACAAGTATAACAGCCACAAATTGTAATCAAAAGTAGCAGATCGCACTGAGTATTGAAACGCTCTATACAAAACGGGAGGAACCTATGACGTCATCGCTTCTATCGCTGTACCTACTAAGTTGTATGAAAAAAATAGCATTTTTTAATACACTTGCTCAAAAAGTGGCACTTTTTGTAGCTGTATATCGTGTTCGATTTTGCGAACTAGTGCTTTTTATTTCCCATTTTTTTTAATTTACTGTTGTTCAAAAACATACATCCAACTAATGGTCAAATACGTTCTTTGTTTTTTATTACGTCAGTGAACATTGAAAGTATACATTTGATACGTTTAAAATATTAAATCCATAACCGTTTGATTGTTTTTATTATAAACAATTAAACTGTTATCTAATTTTATTTAATCGTATGGCACATCGTAAGAACGGATCGAATACAAATTATAAATTAAGATTAAGATCTAATATTAAAATATTTAAAAAGTATGCTTCTTGAGTATTACCAATGAGTAGTTTAATCAGCGGTCTCGTACAATACTAGTATTATGCGAGACCCAAAAAATAAAAATTGTCACAGATAAGATAATATGGTGCAGGCTGTCCGAGTTTTATAAATGACAACTAGCTTTCGTGCACTAAAGATTACATTTTACTTGGAAATTAATGAGCTATTAAGTATTTAAATATTTATTGTTTTTTGTCCATTTTTAAATGCAGTTTAACTAACTTAGAACGTTTGTCTGTTCCCAAAATAGTTTATTTTTATTTGGCTGAATGGTGACAACCGCTGCCACGTTGGAAAAGTTCGTCAATTAAAAGTAACACATTTTGTTTTGTTCCCGCCATTTTCATTCATGTTTGTAATTTTGTAATTATTAATTATCACGCATTAGTTTGATAACACTTTTGTGAAAAATGAGCGATTCAGACGATTTTGAAATAAATTCAACACCACCAGATACACTAGCAAAGGCGTCAACGGCAACGAATAGTATTTTACCAGAGAAGTCGAAGGAGAAATATCTGGCCGTCTATGAGCAATTCATTGACGAAACGAGAAAATCGAACGGCGTAATTCTCAGAAAATGTACTTATGGCCTTGTTTCTTGAATTATCTAAGAAATATCAGGCATCTACAATGTGGTCAAGATACTCAACGTGACTCTTAATAAGTATTCCAATTCCTCCATTTTTATGAGGCCAAAAAATAAACAAACTTGTCTCTTAATCATTCAATCATTTCATTGTTTCATTTTCGTTGTCATTTTTCGCAAATGTATTAAAAGACGTCGTTTGATACACGTGCGGAAGTGTCATTTCCACTCGTCCCGAGTCTTGTCCCTCGCCGCATACTTTCCGCACTTGTATCAAAAAGTACTATTGCCATTTTGAGCACGAAAAAGTGCGTTTAAGCACATAGTTGTCATACATTTATGTTTTCAGTGTTATTTAAGCATTCCGAAATTGACTTTAATTTTTCCTTAAGACGGTAAAAAAAATATCGTTTTTTTTTTAAACTTTGTGGTTTCATAACTTTATATTATTTATACATTTTTGGATTATTTCTTTTGTGTTATGATAATTTAGTATTTTCCAATCCGTGTGACTATATTATGTTGTAAAATTCAACATTAGTCAACATCCGAATTGTGTAATATACTATTGTAGCATTTACTACTAATTGGAACACCCTTAGCGTAAGTTTGTTCCATTGATATCGCACGCTCTTTTTCTGATTTAGAAATATAACGTATAATTATAAGGTAAGGGAATAGTTTAGAAAATGCGGTATGGAACATATAGGTTTGTAAGTAATTTCCTCACATACAACACCAGATCTTTAAGTTAAAAATGTTTACACTCCTTTAAAACATCTAATAAGCTTTGAATTGTGTAACCAAAAAAGTATTAACTAATCTTCGTACCCTCTTCTGAAATAAAAAGATACTATGGTTGAATCACTGCATTTTGTAAAAGAGATTCCTTTATTATACTTATAATAAATGTGCCCTAAGCCTGCTAAATAGTTATTAAACATGTTAAATTTAGAAAACGTATGATCACAAACTGACTTTACGAAGAAAGTCTACAACCTGCACTTAAAAATATTTAAGTTTCGAGCATTGTAAAACAAAATAAAGTAATATCAGCGTTTCTTACTGGTGTACAATGAGGACACTGAAATGAAAAAAAAAACGAAGAATGAATCACTAAATATTGTACCTAATAGGATTTTGTTTGTTACAATCAAATATGACGAAGCGTGGATTTAATTAGTAGTCAATATCCAATTTAAAATGGTTATCCATAATGGAAACATGTTTTAATGACGTGAGAGCAGGAAATTGAGTAACCCGAATGGAGTAGTTCAAGCTCTCAGTGACAATGACAACTGGAGAGTTTTGACAGTTGTTGACAGTTAGAGAAACGCGCGCGTACTTGGCGCGATATGTTTAGATAGCGGCTGTTGTGTTCGCGAACTAATCCATTGGCTCTTAAACTGGTTTTAAATCACAGTAATTTAGTGGCAAGTGTGTTCACATGAACCTAAGTGTTTAGTTGAAGTAGCGGAGTGTGTCCATTTCCGAATGCTTCCTTGATATACGCGCCCAAATAATATTAACGATTGAGACCGGTCGGCTAAGCTATTTGTTCACTTCGTCAAATATACAGCCTGTAAATCTAATACGGGCGAATATTGAAACGGTGGTCAGCATAACCTAAGAAGCATATTTAGATAACTATTGCTTAAAACCGCAATGAAAATATTTACCATACAAAATAATTCGGGCCGCAATGTAACGCAACACATTCAAGTTGACAAACACGCTTGTTGACAGTTACTTTAAAAAAGCTCGTATCTCGCAAAGTCATAACAAGCATGTATGCGGTACATTAATGCTCGGTAAATTATCAAAAATTAATTACGAGGTCACTATAAAGTGTAATTTAAAAAATCATATTAATTAATGATAACACTACTAAACGCTATATCTGGTTTAATTGTTCGCCCGTATTAGACTGGATGGTAATGCTTCACTTTAACTAGCTCTAAAATGTGTAATGGCGCTACAAGTTTGCTTAATAAAATATGTTGCAACGTCTACTACTAATTTAGCGCTCTTAGCGTTAGCCTCATGCTGAATACACTACGTTTTCCAAATGCTTACTGCCGTTATATTATTAATCATTGATATCGCATCGTATTTTTTCTGATTTAGGATTATAAGGTATTAAGGTGAACAGTGGCGTAGCGACGCAAAACGGCGCCCAGGGCACGCATCCAAACTGCACCCCTTTGTTTCTCAGTGATACCCGGGGCGGATAATCCATGTGAAATTGCGGATGGGGTTTGCATTCAAAACATTTTTTTTTTATTTCGCAATAATTTGGATTTGGATTAATGGTATTTTTTTGTATAGATAGTTAGTAAATTTCGTTTTTGCACTTCCCCCCCCTTTTTGTTGGCGCCCAGGGCACGTGCCCTGCGTGCACCACCCTCGCTACGCCACTGTAGGTGAATAGTATAGAAACTCTACTATGAAACATGTAAGTACTGTCCTTATGAACAACACCAGCCCTTTGAGGTACAAATGTTTACACCCCTTTAAATCATGAAGTAAGCATTAAATAGTTGAGTTTTGTGTAACAAAAAAGAGAAATAAGATATTGTTGTACCTTGGTTTGATGATTCTGAAATAAAAAGGTCGTATCTTAATAAAAAGGCTAAATCATTAGCATTACATTTTGTAACAGGGATTTCTGTGTTATATTAAAATAAAATGTGATCTAAGCATGCTAAAAGTTAATGAACATGATTCATTTAGGATCCGTATGACTCAGGAACAGACTTTACGAAGAATACCCGCAACTTGCACTTCAAAATATTGAAGATTCGTGTTTGGTGTAACAAAATTGGGAACACCCAAATACTCCGAATTATTTTATTCCGAATTTCAAAACTACGAATTTCATAAATCCTAAAAAATAAAATTCCGATTTTTGAAAAACACAATATTTATTACACCGAATTTCAAAAATCTGATTTTTCTATATTCCGTCATTTAAAAAAAATAAAATAAATAAAAATAAAAAAAAAGCTTGATGTGCTCTTTGTCCGTAAAACGGAATTCCGGTTTTCAGTTGACCGAAATTTCGTTGCTAATTCGTAATTCTGTCATTCGGTCAAATAAAACTTTTTTTTTACCTTAACTTATATTAGAACTGCGATCCCAAAAGAAAATAGCTGGTATGTACCAGAAAATTAGAATAGACGCCAACTCCGACAGAAACGAGTTGTATTAAGCAAAAAAGGGGATCGGGGGGGCCGAGCCCCCCTATGGAAAAAACCCTTAAAAGCATATCTGGTTTAATTTAGCTAGGTTGGTTAGGTCGCTTGCGTCCCTTAGACATAGAAGCCCCGCGCAGCGGGGCTTCGTCGACTTGGTCACAGCCCTTTTAGTTTGAAACTGTGACGCTAAGGGAAATTAACCATAGCCAGTAATAGGCCAGTTTAGTTAGATCTAAGGCCTATTCTCCCACTCTTATTGAGTCGGAAATTTTATTGTTCGGTGTATTGAATTTCGGAATTTTGAAAATCGATATATTGACTATCGGAATTTGTATTTTTGATGTATCGGGTTATCATAGATTCGGACTTTTCATTGTTCGGCGTATCGAATCTCGGTGTTTTGAAAATAGGAATTCTTATAGTTAGACGTATTGTAATTTTGGAATTTTAAAAATCAGAGTTAAGAAAAATCGGAATTTTAATAATAGGAATTTTAATCCATTCGGAATTTTAAAAATCGGTATTTTGATGTGTGTTTAGGTCGTACCATCCTTTTCTCGAAGCCATTCAGGCCATTTTCAGCCTGTACTGGCTAGAACCCTGAATATATAGGGCACAGGGGACATCATTTAACCATGGAGGAACACATTTTATAGTTCTAATAATAGGCAAGTCGGTGGAAATCGAGTTGTGTTGGTGTTTCGGTATTGGCCCCATACAAGTAAAACCGGTATTGCATGCCCTATACGTTACTTACAATTGCTTAAGCACAAGATAAAAGTACCTGCATCTCCAATATTTTAAACCCAGACAAAAATATTTATCGTAAGTTCGCTTCCTTCTTACACTGCGGTAAACGCGCCCCGTGTTGAATA